>JAJQQW010000017.1:77732245-78364745 GCA_025583905.1 Ia io
CCCTGGGAGAGCCGTGTGCAAGCGTGGACTGCATTCACGGGCCGCAGGAAGTGACGCTGGAAGAGCTGGGAGGTGCCTCAGTGCCAGCAGCCCTTCCCCAGCGGCCCTTCCTGGGGGGCGGAGGGGGGGGGCATTCCCCGGCAGCAGGGGATGGGCCTCAGCAAGGAGGTCCCCAGCAAGCCAGGGCTGAGCCCAGTGAAGGCTGTTTACAGTTAGCATGGCATGAACAATACTTGCTTGTTTCCCGTCACTAGGGATAGTAAATACACAAGCGGCTACCTGTCACTGAAGCAGAATGGCAAGTGTTAAGACCCTCTCCAAAGTCCAAGTGAAAAGAAGTGAAGAAAGGGGGACCGGGGAGAGGTGGGAGGGAAGACACCAGGAGTCACTTTTGAAAGGAAGACACCAGGAGTCACTTTTGAAAGCTGATGAAAAAGGAAAAGACATTTCAGAATATTCATAGGGTTCCAAAGGTAACCACTGAAGCAACTCAAATATTAAATGTAAATATCAGACATGGAAACCGGAAGCTAATGGAACTTAGCAAAATTCTCCCTTTTCAAGGGAAGGCCAGCCAGTGACTGAGAGAGGAGAAGCCCTAGGACCCGGACAGCCAGCGTCCCTCCGAGGCTGCGTACTGGTCGCTGGGGATGTATTCCCTGGATAAAAAGAATCTGTCTTTGTGGAAGGCTTAGGCATATAGAAAAGTGTAAAGGGAAAAGTAAAAATTATTATAATTCTACTAAGAGATGACCTGTTATTATCCTTACTGTTGGTGTGTCCCATTGTTCACGATGGTAATTTTTCTTAGATAATTACTGTGTGTATTATTGATGTTTCTCTTTTAAGTGCTAGGTTATCTTATACCCACTTAATAACAACTTCAGATTCCTTTGTAAATACGATTTTTAATAACTGTACTATATGCGACCATTTTATGTGCCATAATTTATATACGAGTAATAATCTCTTATTATTGAATACTTGGGTTATCATATCTAATAAAATGGTAATATGCAAATTAACCATCACTCCATCACAAAGATGGTGGCGCCCATAGCCACAACATGGCGGTGCCCAGTCCTCTCAGCCCCTCCGGAATCCCCCAGTCTCAGGGGGGCGGCCGCTGAGAGCGGGCAGCATGAGCGGCCTGGCAGAATGCTTGCTTCATCGCCGCAGCAATGAGGCAAGTGTTCTGCGCTTGGCCGTGGATGGGCCTCTGGGCTGTGGAGAGCCTATGGGCAGTGGGCACGGAGTGGCCAGGCCCCACAGAGAGCTACTGGTGCACGGATTCGGGCTCAGAGCTACTAGTTTCTAATATATGTTACTCTGACAAATTCTGAGGTAAATTTTTAAAATGATAAATCTTTGTATTCCTGGTGATTTTCTTAAGATATATTCCTAGCTGGGATTCTAAGGTGAACATACATGAACATGTTCGAAGCTCTACGTTGTAAAATTGCTTTCAAGTGAGATTCTACTTAATGTTTTCCTTTGAAGAGCAACTGGTCCCCCCATTGCCATCATTTGTATCGTTCAGACCTGCAGGCTGTGCTCAAAGTTAGTCATCTATTTATCTGGGATTTGAGAATTGGCTGGGAGAAATTCCATGAGTGTATGGCTTTGTCAGCGTGCTGTAAATATTGACCTCTGTAGCTAGGTGTAAAACCACAGGACTTGTGAAGTCAAACCACTAATGAGTTCTGAAAATAGCAACTCTAAGAATTGAGTTCAGGGTTGACTTTATTGTGCTGACTGAGGGAGGGAATACTGCTGACTCATGGAGACTGTATTGGCTGGGGTGGGCAGATGAACCAAGATTAACCGAGAACATTAGCAGCTTATCTGATTTCCATTCCTTTTCTCTCCTCTTCTCTCTTTTCTTCCCCCATTGCTCCTTGCCTTTTCTCTCCCTTTCTCATGTACCCATCCACTCACCCATTTATTCACCTACTCGTCTACTTACCCGCCCACCCATTTTTAATCTATCCATCTGAGTTTTGAGAACAAATCGCCCCTCACCTGTAGGTTGAAGGCAAACAGGAGAGTGTTGGGATGGACACGGTGCCGCTACACCTTGACACAGCATGCGGTGGCCTGTCCTGTTCAAGGAGCTGCTGGGAGGTGGCAGCGCAGTGGAGAAATGTCACGCCATCCCCAGATGTCACAAGCTCTCAGGGGGTTGCACACCCATCTCCAAACCCCTCCTGAGAGCATTTCTCATGTATATAGGGCATAAAGACAATGAAGTTCTTATATGTTCTCCCCGACCTCGTGGCTCTGTCTGCATCAGTCTCAGGGACCACACTCATCTGGCAGGGCCTCTGGGAATGACAGAGTAGGGAGATGCCTGGCTTGAAGATGAAGAGAAGTCAGGTGGGGGACCTTGTATAAGATTTCAGAGCTTGTTGGGAGAGAGGCTGAATGAGGGCTGAGAGGTAGCTCTTGACATGAGCGTGGACTTGTAGTAAAGCTTGTGGTAGAAGATGGTGGCCTAGGACCCAGTGGTCGGCAAACTCATTAGTCAACAGAGCCAAATATCAACAGTACAACGAATGAAATTTCTTTTGAGAGCCGAAAACCAACTTTTGCGCATGGGCCACGAAGTTTCAATCGCACTGTACGTGCACGCCCGCACGTGGTATTTTGTGGAAGAGCCACACTCAAGGGGCCAAAGAGCCGCATGTGGCTCGCGAGCTGCAGTTTGCCGACCACTGGCCTAGGTAAACGCTGGTACTCCCTGCCTCCCACAACCACATCAAAATTACAAATAAAATACAGAAAAGCCATCACTCAGAACTGCCTAAAATCTGGCTGAACGAAAGTCCAACAACCAGAGAAGTAAAGGAGAAAGTACATTGAGACTTGTAGAAGAGGCAGAGGCACAGAATGGGCTGGCCTGGCACCCACGCTGGTTTTTTTTTATATCGGGAGGGATACCTCAAAGGCCTCCTGTGAGAAGCAGGTGGTCCCAGCCCCACACCAGACCCCCAGCTCAGGGTTCCAGAGCTGGGACAAGAAGTCCTTGTAACTACGGGCTGTAAAAACCAGCGGGCATTGTGGCTGAGTGACACGGAGGCTGCAGTAATCCCAGGTGTTCCTCTTAAAGGACCCGCACACAAACTTACATGGTCCTATTACTCTGAGCTCCAGCACCAGGCGCTAGCTTTGGGGGAATCCAGGGACATACAGAGAGGAACTGGACTGCCTGGCATTGGGGCAAGAACTCAGGGGTGGCTTTATCTAAGACAGGGGGGCTTGCAGGAGTCATTATTCCTATGCTAGGACTGACTGGCAGGTGTCATATCTGAGTCTCCATCATCCTGGAGCACAGTGTTTGCTCCACCCTGGTAATTCTCTGAGACCCCACCCCATCCAATTTGCAGCTCTATCCAAGCTGTTTGCAGCTGCTTTTCTATATGAATGGCCTGCCCTGGCTCAGGCTTCAGACTTTCCTAAAATCTCTCAAACAGGCAGTAGCTTGTCTCAGCATGTCCCAAACCTATCAATAAAAGGCCCAAGACCCTGCACTAGCACCAGCCTTTCTTGCTTCACAGCTGGGCCTCACATGGGCACTTCCAAACCCAATACAAATAGCAGCCTCTGCAGATTGCTCTGTAGCTCCTGCCAGTTGGGCCAAGGTAGTGGTTGATTTTGCGCCTCCCTGGAGGCCCTAGAGCCAGTGCACCCAGTGGTCAGTGTCAGGCCGTACAAGATTACAACTCTACACATCCACAAGGGGCAGAGTCAGTGAACACCAAAGCCCCACTGAAGCAAGTCCTGCCCCATAAGTGTGTCTCCTGCACAGCTGCTCTTCCACTGCAGTCCCAGCTGATCCTCACAGTCACTTGGCCCAGAAGTCAATCCCTCCCAGTCACACCAACAGTAATCAAGGCTCAACTATAACAAGACTGTGCACACAGCACACACGGGGGCACACCTAGAGTGCCCAGCTCAGGTGACTGGGGAGGCCTAGCCACTGGGCCTTATAGGACACCTACTACACAGGCCATTCTCCCAATTCCAGGAGACATACAGGTCTACTTAATACATAGAAACAAACACGGGGAAGCAGCCAAAATGCGGAGACAAAGAAACATGTCACAAATGAAAGAAATGGAAGCAAGTAAACTACTGGATACAGAGTTCAAAACCACGGTTATAAGGTTACTCAAGGACCTTAATGAGAGCTTCAAGGGATTTAATGAAACTTTCAAAGATCTTAGGAGAATGTCAAAGACACAAAAAAGGACCAGTCAGAAATTAAGCATACACTAACTATATAAAGAATAATTTACAGAGATTCAACAGTAGAGTAGAGGATTCTGAGAATCAAATGAGAGAGTCCCAAACAAGAGGAACCCAAAGAGGCCCACACTAAGACACATCATAATTAAAATGCCAAGGGCTAAAGACAAAGAGAGAATCTTAAAAGCAGCAAGATAAAAGCAGTTAGTTACCTACACGGGAGTGCCCATATGACTGTCAGCTGATTTCTCAACAGAAACTTTTCAGGCCAGAGGGAGTGGCAAGAAATATTCAAAGTGATGAATAGCAAGAACCTACAACCAAGATTACTCTACCCAGCAAAGCTATCATTCAGAATTGAAGGGCAGATAAAGAGCTTCACAGATAAGAAAAAGCTAAAGGAGTTCATCACCACCAAACCAGTATTATATGAAATGCTGAAAGGTATTCTTTAAGAAGAGGAAGAAGAAGAAGGAAGAAGAGGAGGAGGAAGAGGAGGAGGAGGAGGAGAAGGAGGGAGAGGGGGAGGAGGAGGAGTCCTGGTTGGTGTTTCTCAGTGGTTGAGCCTCGACCTATGAACCAGGAGGTCATGGTTCAATTCCCAGACAGGGCAAATGACCAGGTTGCAGGCTCGATACCCAGTAGGGGGTGTGTAGGACACAGCCAATCAGTGATTCTCTCTCATCATCGATGTTTCTATCTCTCCCTCTTCCTACCTATCTGAAATCGATAAAAATATATTTTTAAAAAAGAAGGAAGAGGAGGAGGAGAAGAAGGAGAAAAAGAAAAAATATGAACTGTAAAATGGCAATACATACATAGCTATCAACAACTGAAACAAAATCAAAATAAACAAACAAGAAACCTAATGAACAAAATAGACTGATGAATAAAATAGAATCAGAGGCACATTGAACAGACTGATAAATATCAGAGGGAAGGGGTGAGGGGGTGTGGGAAGAGATTATCAAAGTTCTTATATGCATATATGCATTACCTATGGACACCGACAATGGGGTGGTGAGGGCCTGGGATGGGGTGGAAACTGGGAGGAGAGAGGCAATGGGGGGGGGACAATGGGGGACATCTCTAATACTCTCAGCAATAAAGATGAAAAAAAAGCTCCCTGTGGCTAACTGTCTGGGGAGTTAGGATTCAGGTGGGTGTGGGGAAGGGTGACTTTAAAATAGGGGTCCGCATGTACAGCCCCATGCTGCACCAACTAGAGCAAGGGGGCTGAAGATCCCAAAGTGTGGGATGGGATCAGGGATTGGCTGTGGAGCTGCGGTGCCCGCACCCTCTGCCAGGCAGCCCTGAGGGCCCACGGTTCCATCAAAGGTGCCTTGTCTCTTCGGAGTTGGGACTGAGCAACCTATTAGGCCTAAGATCCGCTCCAGGGAGGCGCACTGCACTCAGGGCTCCTCACCTCAGCTGGGGCAGAAGCTGGGGAAGGTGATATGCAAATGTATGCAAATGAGAGCCAAATCAGCTCCTGGCTCCAGTGGTGACCTGTGTTCCAGGCTTCCTTCTGCAAGACTGGATTCCTGGGCTGGAGAAAACAGGCTTGTCCTTGGACCATCGTAGTTTCTCAAATAACCTTTGTTACTTGTTAAATTGTGGGCAGATCTTCAGATCCCCCTGAGATGATTCGAATTCATAACCAACCATAACAGGGTACTTAAAAAAAAAAGAATTGACCAGATTTTAGCTCCATTGGCTCTGATCCTATTGGGGTCCTGTGTGGCCTGTCACGGTATTCACTCAGCTAAGAAGAAAACCATCAACTCCGGCCACAGTTTAAATTCCGGAGCCGGGTCTACCTTGTAGGCTTCTTGAAATTTGCCTCTGGCTTAGGTGACTTAGCACCTCAGTCCCTCCCTGGTGACTCCCAGCTCTTAGGAGCCGGCTCCTTCCTCGAGTCACACCGCTGTGTCTTGGTTATCGCTCTGGTCTCCCAGCCTCCCTGGTGACCTGTCCTGGAGAGGAGTGTGCGGTGAGGGACCCTGGAGGCTGACAGATGCCTGAAGCTTTCTCACTGCTGCTGGGGGCAGGTCCATGCTGCGGGGGAGCGGATGCTCAGAGAGAGCGAGCGAGGCACGATGCTGTGTGGCCACAGGGCAGTGAGTCCTGGGGCCCAACAAGGGTGTGCCTCCTCGCCACCACAGGGACCTGCAAGGAAGTCTGGCTTGACTAGCCAGCTGGTGGCATTATGGGCAGCAGCGCCAGGCCACCTGGCCCACCTTCCAGTCCTGGTTCCCCTGCCCAGGGGAGGGCGGTGAGGCTTAATTTTGAATGTCAACCTCCCTGGGCCACAGGTGTCCACATATTTGGCCCAACATTACTCTGGGTGTTTCTGCAAAGGTGTTTTTGGATGAGATTAACTTTTAAATCAATAGACTAAAGATGCCCCAGTGTGGGTGGGCTCATCCAATCAGTTGAAGGCAAGAGGAGAACAAACCACTGACAGTGAGAGGGAATTCTCCAGCAGATGGTCTTCAGGCTCCTACGGACCAGGTCTCTCCCGGGCCTCCGGCAGGTCTACCTGTCACAGGCGGTGGTTCGGCAGAGCTCAGTGGGTGTGGGTGGAGTGCAGCTCACACTCACCGGTGTCCTGAAGTGCATGTGTACCTGGATTGGTGACTGCAGTGGGACAACGAGAGCAGGGCCTGGTGCACACGAGCCCACCGATGGCAGGTGTTGGGGGAGCCCCGTCCCCACCACAGCCTTGCTCCTTGTGGTCGGGTCCCAGTGCTCGGACGGGATCCGCACAGGCCAGGAGGCGGCTGCAGCTGCTTAGTTTCTGAACACCGCGCACGAGCAGCCGTCACACGCTCTCAGCTCCCCCTCAAAACGCACACCAGTCCCTCATGGTCTTAAATTCAGATGAATAAAGTTTAACTGACGTCAGCGATTTGGGATTTTTACGTCTGGCACTTTAGGATAATTGAGTTCCCAAAGTCGTCACTGGTTGAAGGGACGCTGAGCTGTCCCATGGAGGGAAGTGCAGGGAAATCACGGAGGTCAGCCTGAATGCCTGGCTCGCTGGGGACTGGCAGGCACGGTCACAGGCCCCTAACATGGAGAACACTGTTCTGAGATGCTCATGTTATGTTCAGTTGCTTAGTCCAAGTCAGTGGAGCCCAGGAGCTAATGACTGCACGCTTCGGGCGTGACCCGTGTGTGCTGGCACCACACAGGTCCGGCCCGCGCCTGAGGGCGTCCTGGGTGGGGCTGGGCATCCTGGGTGGGCTGGCCGTCTCTCCTCTCCCTCTTTGCCCAGGAGTAACACCCTCAGCTGCCGGTGACTGCCGGCGCCTGCTGCCCGGAGACGCACCCTCAGTTTGCATTATTGGTCCCGGCTGTGCTGCTACTGTGACCACAGAAGGGCCAGGAGCGGAGCTGAGCCCGAGTGCTGCCCTGGCTTCATCACAGCCGCCCGCTGCCACCGAGGAGCCACGTGGGCACGGGCCTGCATGCTGGGGCAGGGCCGCGGGCGCGGGGCATGGAGGAGAGCTCAGGGCAATGGCTGTGACTCCAGGGTGTTCTCACCAAGCCCCCGTGGGGAACGCTCCAGAGCAGGTTCTGTGTAAGAGCGTCCCTGCCCTCCCCTGAGGAGCCTGGACGGTGGTGAGCAGCCTCCCTGGGCGGCGGCCGGCGCCTGGGAGCCCAGCAGGGCGGCCCCGGGACAGCGGAAGCTGGACGCCGGGGGCCCGGTCCCTGCTGGGGCTGCACCAGTGAGGCTGCCACACACCACAGTCCTGAGCAGCAGGGCTGGTCAGACACTCGCCATAGACACACGTCCACTTTTGAATCGTGGGTGCAAATTGGAGCAGGGAAGTTCCTCCTTGTTCTGTGCGTCCGTTTGCATGGTTCTCTGCCCCGTGCGGGCTCCCCTCTGGGCCGGCGGTGCTGGGAGTGTGGGAATGCCGGGTTACGTGACCGACGGATGAGGTGGGAGATGTCCCGTGGAAACACCTGCCGCGCTGGGGCAGGTTCCCCACGTGGCGAGCCAAGAGGTCAGTGTTCGCCGTGAGCCGCGGAGCTGCCAGCCTTCTCCCGACGGCTCTGGGTTCTCAGGCCGCCGTAGCCACGGGCCCACGAGCCGCTCCTCGCCTGCCTTAGCCTCCGACGCCCGGGACTTGCGCCCTCGGGGGAGGGCCGGCCGCTCCCTCGATGGCAGCCCGCGGCCATGTTCTCAAGTCCACACCTTCTCCCCACTTCCACGGTCTGCTCTCCAGGGCCACCCCATCCCTGCAGACGTGGCCCTGCGACCACTGTGGCCCCAACAATGGTGGGAGTGGCCTTTTCCTGCTTCGAGCCCTCCCTCCCCGCTCAGGCTTGGGGTGTAATGGGCTCCACTCCGCCCACTGTGAACGCCCCGAACACAGCCTCCGCTCTCCTCGGGAACCACCGTCCTGTCCTCACACGCACGCTGTGCAGTTTGAGCTGCCTGGTGACCCACTGCCCGCAGGGCCGCCCTTCCGGACCCTCGCCCGCCGCCCAGGAGTGCGGCTGCAGGAGGCTCTCCGGTGCCCGGCTCCGGGGGCGCCTTCTCCCCCTGCCCTCGGACGCCTGTCTTCCCCTGCAGTCCCAGCCGGTCACCGGTCACCGGCCACCTGCTCTCAGTGTGCCCACGCGCTTCCTTTCCCCGCCTTCCCTGGGAGCCGGAAGGCCCCGCATGCCCGGGCTCCTGCTGGCACTCTCGGCTGGAGAAACGCAGGTGCTCTGAGGGCCCACCTCCCGCCACCCGGCGGCTCTGCCTCCCCCTCAGCCAGAAATGATCCCCGTCTGGGCTCCTTTTATGTTGCAGTTTACAAAAGGGCACAATTACTCCAGCATTTACACATTAAATGGACAAGGAAACATTTCTAAAAGTTAAATCCATCAAATATGTCCCTGGTTAGAAAGCAGAGAGCTACTTGGTCAGAAAACTGACCTTTGGCCAATGATTCGGGACAGACTGAGCAACGATATTAGCGTTTACAGTTTGCGCTGACTGCTCATAGGGTCTGCAAGGTGAGGACTCCCGGCACCTGAGGGAGAGCATGGAGGCTCAGAAGTCTCGTTTCCTCAGTAAACCCGCGGGCCCTGAGCACATGGCCATCTCCTGAGCGAGGCTGGGCGTCCTGGCGGCGGACGCTGCATCTGAACAGCCCGCTCACTCTGCTGGCGGAGGCTGGCGGAGGGCACCCTCTGAGCACCCGTGGCCTCGCCAGGGCCTTGCTCGCTTCTGCAGCCCTGGAGCCGGAGCTGAAGCAAAAGCAGCATTTCTGTGCTGCTGGGGGGCAGGAAGTGGTGAGAAGCGTGTGGTGAGCAGTCAGGGCAGAGAACGCAAAGCTGTTTGCAGTCGGTGCCGCGCGGGGCCTGCTCTGTGATTTCCCCAGGCAAGGCCCAGCAGCTTTTCTAGGAAAAGCCCTGAGAATGTCACTGCAGCAGGCCTTACTCAGATGTGGGACAGTCCCCACGAGGCTGGGTGGGGCTGGCTGGGTGGGAGGGCCGCGTGGCCCCGAGGTCCATGGAGGTGGCAGCTGCCTAGGTGCCAGTGTGGGCGAGCCTGTGCAGGCATCAGACCTGGCCACCCATGAACTGTGGGCGAGGTCAGCCCCCGGACTAACCACTTGGAGGTCCGGCCCGTATCCCCGGAGCCGTGTGCAGTGGAGGCTAGTGAGGGCGTGGGCGAGGTTGCAGAGGTTGCCTGGGCACGCCTCTCGGTGGCCCCTCGGCCCATTGCCTAGGTCTGGGTGACTAAACTGAGCTAGGATCGGGCTCACGTTCGTGCACCTCCGTTCCCCGCTCTTGTTGCACGCTGCAGGGATGGTTTCGGTTCTGGGTGACCTGATGGACATCTACCTGTGTAGATGCATGTGAATTATTGTGGGAGTTCGGAATCAGTGTTAGATGCTGTGGTTCTTGGGCAGACACGCTGTGTGAGTGCAGGTTTTGCGGGCCTGATGCATGTACCGTCAGAGGGCCCGCTGCTAAAAGGAGAATGCAAACTTACAGCACAAACTGCTGGCGGGAGGCAGGACCTGAAGAGTCAGCAGGCCCGGCTGCTGCCACTCAAACCCCTCATTCACCCAATTCAAGGAAAAGTACCAGGACCACCATCGCGGCTCAGGGCCCTCTGCTGTGTGTGGCTTGTGCAGGGGAAGGGGCGGGGCTTATCTTCATGTGGGTCAGGCCAGGGCCCCGCCACAGCCAGCCGCGTGTTCTAGAACCTTTTAGAAGCACGTTAGCAGCTTTGACCAGGATGTTATTTTAAAGTGATCTCCCCACGTGAAAGCACATGGCCATGCGACAGGCAACTGTGGTGAAAAGCATTCATAGTTCCATCCTCCCAGCTTCAGAGGCTCTCTTAGTGTGAGCGCTGCTTGGAAATAGTCGTATCAGTGTGGGAGGGAGGGAGGCCTTTCTAAGAAAGATACAAAACTAAGAACCATAAACAAAAAGGTTGACACGTAAAAATGAACAATGAGGGCCACACAGATAACAAGCCAACTCAAAAAACAGATCTGGGGAAATCTTTGCAACTCAAATTGTAGCAAAAGGACTGATTTTCCTAATTTATAAAGAACTCGTACACAGCAAGAGCAAAAAGGCCAATAGCCCAAAAGGAAGAGGAGTAAACCGTATTAATAAGTACATCTCGGACAAGGAATACACGAAGTGTCTAAGCACATGAAGCGAGAACCCATCTCACTCAAAATACAAGACACACATTAGAACTGTATTGCAGTGGTAGAAAAAGCCATTTTTTCTCTTTTCTCCCTTTTTTTTGTGTGTGAAAGTTGACAAACTGATCCTAAAATGTAGGAAATTCAAAAGCCCAAAGAAAAGGTCCATGTGATCCTGAGGAAGAAAAACACGGGAACAGCCAGGCCGCTGAGGACAGGGCCTGGGAGAAAGCTGGAGCGAGACGCGCCCTGTGTGGGCGGCCACACGGAGTGCCACGCACCTCTGGGCAGACCTGCGCGCACAGGTGGCACTTACCAATCATACCCACGGCACCTCGTGTTATGGTCCCAATGAACTGCAGTGATAAAAGTGAAGGCAAAACAACAGGGCTTTGAACAAAAATAGAGCATCTTCATGACGGTGTAGGCAAACACTTCTGAACTGGGGCACATAGTCCCAAAAGGAGAAATGTTAATAAATACGACTCATCTGGGACTAAGTGTTTCTGTGCCTCACAGGGTAGCGTGACCGGGTGACAGAACCACCCACACGAGGGGAGAAGACATTCGCGGTGTGCAGATCCAACAAAGGACTTGTATCAAACTGTCTAAGGAGCCCCTGCAATTCAATAAGACAAAAGCGCAGCAGAAAACGGTCCCTTTCCCACATAGGAAGCCCAGGTATCCTTAAGCACAAAACGGTGTTTGGCTGCATTAGCCACAGCCACCAAATCAGCAAAGTGCAAACACCGGCAAGGCCAGGAATTGGAGAGTGTGGAGCGGCCGAGCCCCGTGCCCCGTGCCCCGCTGCGGGGGGAGGTTGAATCCGGGAGGACTGTCTGGCAGGGGCCACGGCCATCAGGCAGGTGCAGGCAGGACAGGTGGACTGGGCGGCGGGGGCAGCAGCTGGAAGGAGGCATGATGTCACACTCTGTGCATGGACTTTGCACACGCAGCATGGGCGCTGCGCTTGTATAAGAGTTCACAGACAGAGTAACATCAAACATAAACGGCACTGAGTGACAGCATCGATGGGGGAGACCTTCTCACCAGCTGGCGGGGTCCACATCGGCGAGCCCTAAGAAGTGAGCCTGGTATTCGCCGTCAGAGTACCGCAGGCAACTCTGTTGCTAGTTCCCACACTCTGGGAAGCAGACCTTTGGAAATCACTAACTGTCTGTGAGGGACAGGGCGCGTAGGTCATGTAAGCGGAATCACACAGAATTCATCTCTTTGTGACGGGCTTATTTCACTCCGGAGGCCCTCCAGGTTCATGCTGTGGCCTGTGTCAGAGCTTCTTTCCGTTTAAAGCTGAAGGATGTTCCACTGCACGGATGGGCCCCATGTTGCTTGCTCACCCACCCCTCGGTGCGCATTGGGCTGCTCCCACCTCTTGGCTGTTGTGAATAGGGCTGCTCGGAACCCGAGGGTGCACACGCAATGCATTTTTGTGTGTCTTGGGTCTGTGGTGACAGCTTCTCTCCTCCTGGGCACCAGGGACTCCCAGCATTCCATGGGCCCAGCTGCAGCCTGTCCAGGGAAGCGTATGCTGCAGCAACCTGGGCAGAAACTGACTCCAGCAACTGTCGGGTGGACTCGTGTTTATGAGGTCCAGGGCCCCCCAGATGCAGCCCATGAATTACTCTTAACTAGTTTCCTGACAGCTGTAGTTGTTGGCCCACCTGTTGCAAAAAAAAAAAAAAAAAAAAAAAAAAAAAAAGCCTCAGGTTTCTTGGTCCAGGTCGGTCTAAGGGTTTCCAGGGCCAGCTATGCAAATGCAGCAGCAGGGCCTGCGGCTCTGGCCTCCTGCTAGATTGTCTGCTGAATCCGCAGGGCAGACCCAGGGAGTGCGAGGAGCCCGACGGAGCCAGCGGAGAGCTCTTCACGAAGCCACGCTGCTGGACAGATATAGAGCTGCCGGCTTCTGGTCTGGCTGCACAGCTGGTTAAACTGTGCACAGCCTGGGCCACCAGACTCTAAGCAGAGTGGAAACCGGCTGTAAAATTTGATAAGCTGCTGGGGCTTGCAAGACAGATGGGGTGGGGCGGTGGGGGTGGGAACTGGCCAGGGGTTATGCTCTGGGCGGCTTTCAGACCTACAGGGCAGTCTGGGCATCAAGACATATGATAGCCACCCAGGAGCTCCTTCCAGAGCAAAAGTAAAGAAAGGACGGATTGCAGGCCCACCTCCGTGATAAGCAAGGGAGGAGAGGGGCCATAAACTGTGGGGTTTAGGAGTGTCAGGCTGCAGAAGCCAGTGGGGCAGGGAGAAGAGTCTGATTGTGTTTCTCATAAAATATTAGCCCCGATATCCACCTCGCCCTGTGTGGATTGCAGCAACTTTTCCAGAGCAGATTGTGGGCGGTGCTCTGGGCAGGATCCGCAGCCCCACACAGCGTGAGCACTCAGAGACAGTGACAATGCCACAGGACCAGAGGGCCTGGCACGAGCCAGGAGGCCGGGAGGCTCCCGCAGCCTGCGAAGACGGGAGGCCGTGCCGGCAGAGGCAGCCGCCCCCCCGCTGCCCCGCGCCCTCTCTCCCTGCAGGTCTCTTCCTCAGGCTGCCAGCTGGTTGCCGTGGTGGCCCCACTCACAGATCCAGCTGCAGACAGAGTGCCCGGAGCCCCGTGAGGACTGCCGGCTGGGCCCGCGCACCTTAGAGCGGGGCGTGCTGGGGGACGGCCGGACCCGGTCCCACACTGATGGCTCTGCGACCACCATTTCCTCTTCTGCTAGTGTTGGCTTGGACTTAAACTTCCTTCAGCAAGAGAAGAACCAGCAGAGCTAACCCAGGGTGTTTAGCAGTAAGCAGAAGCCACATTCAGTGTATGCAGAGCCGTACAGCAGAGCTGACTGCACGGAGCCAGGATGGCCCTGGGAGGGAAGGTTAGAACCTACAATTAATGAATACGAAACACATAAAATTGAGAGGATTTGGACCAAATACTAACCCATGAGGCCAGAAAAAGGCCAGAAAAGTAAACCTAAAGAAAATGCGGAAAGGACGAAACAAATGCAGTAGTTTCGGAAACGTTCACTAAGTGAGAGACAAATCCAGTAGATAGGATCCATGGAATCACAATTCAGATCTTGGAAAATAACCCTCCCTCCCTCGAAGTACAAAAGCACCCCTCCCCCACCCCCACCCCACCCCCCTGCTGCCCCGCCACGTGCAGATCTGAGCCAGTCGGAAGCAGCGGGATAGGTAGGGGATTTCAAGTACAGAGGCTGATGTGCAAACTTTACATCAATACATTTGGAAATCCAGATAGAATTGATAATTTTCTCAGAAAATAAAGCCAATCAAATGGCCTCAAGAATCAGAAGAATTCCGAATGTATCCGAAAATACCAAAGAGACCGCTCAGGCGCAGAGGGAGCCTCGCGCCGGTGGGACCTGGCGTGGAAGGCGGCTCCACAGAGCTTCAGGCTGACGTGGCTGACACGCAGCGGAAGGCGAAGCTTGCAGACACGCAGGCTGAACAGCTAAGCAACGAAGACGCCGCCCTCTTACAGAGAGGATGTGACTTTGGTAGACGAGACTGACATGTAAGGAGGTGTAGGAAGAAGGTTTATTCTTCAGGCCAAGGAGGTAACTCATAAGCAGCTGTTAGAGAAGCAGAGGAAAAACATTAAAGAACTGGAACAGAAAAACCCTACCTGGAGCGCAGCATGAAGGAAGGAAGCTGAGGACAACATCCGAGATGCTGATGGCGCCGAGGGCACCGGAGGAAGCCCCTAGGGCAGCTCTGCCTCCTGTCCCTCTCTGTCCGGCAGAGCAAGGGGCCTGCGCGGGACATGGCCTCTGCTTTGCCCTGATGGACGTGGTATCTGATGGTCTGGTACCCCGTGTTTTCTGCATCACCCTGAGCCCCTTTCAAATCCCAGCCCTGTGTTGTTTATCCTGGCTCTGCCCGCGACACTCCTCTCCTCGGGGGTGAGTCCTGCACTCCCAGGAGAGGGGAGAGGGGAGCCAGGACAGGTCGGGGAGCTCTGCCAGGCCCCTACTAGTCATGCTGGTCAGACCAATAAAAGGCATCGGTGCCACTCTGCTAAGTTTGCTTTTCTTGAGCCGATGGATGAGAACAGAGAGGCAGAGGCTCTCTACCTGAGCTCCTCCCTGCCCCTCCCTGGGGCTGGGGCCCTGATCCTTCTGCATCGAAGCCTTCCCCACTTCTTTCTTCCTCTCTGCTCCTTCACGTAACCCCTCACGCTCACAGCCACCAGCGAATGTGCAGGTCTGAAGCTGAGTTTACGTGAGCAGGAGAGAGTTCCCCGGTGGCAGTCTGCCTAAAGACTCTTTTCCTGCTTTCTCCCGAACCTCCCAAGGAAAATTCACCCATAAACCAGCAGCACCTAAAAAAGAAAAGTACAGAAGAAGCGGCCACATCACGGTCCCACCTCCACACAAGGCGTTGTGGTCATGCGGTGTGAGAGACATGTCACCCTGGAGGGCCTGTCCAACGCCACAGGAGTTAACATAGTTTTCAGGGGATTAAAAAAAGGAGAAAGCTTTGCATGTAATTTTACAGCAGGAGAAACACCTTGATAGTAGAATTAAATAGAACAAAAAAGTGCACACGTGAAGTGGACACATGATGTCACGTTTAATGATGCTGTTGGAAGCGCTTTCATTATTGTCAGAAAGAAACGCTCGTATGGCTGCCACTAATGCAGACATTCAATGTTGCTTATGAGATCCCAGCAAAACAGGAAAAAACAGACTTGGAAATATTTAAAAGGGAGAGATACAATTTTAACTCTTTGTATGTAAAAAATTCAGGACAATAAATTGCACTAATTTGAACTATGCTTAATTATGTAGCTGAACCCAAGATAAATTTACAAACCATAATTATTTTTCCAAATGCCAGCAATAGGATGATGTAACTTTTAAAGAAAAGGTCCTCCTCATATTATTGTTGAAAACGGACAATATCCCAGGATCGTGCCATTAACATAAAAGGTGTGTGATGCTTATTGTTAGGGACTGACTGTGCTCCTCCCAGTACAGACATTGAAGTCCTAACCAGGGTCCCAGGCTGGGACTGCACTTGGGAGCATAGTCATTGCAGTTGTAACTAGTTAAGACGAGGTCAGTTGGAGACGGGTGGGCTCTAATTCAACACGACTGGCATCCTTAAGGAAAGGGTAATTTGGAGACAGATCTACACACAGCGAGACGCCATGTGAACATGAATTCAGGCAGAGATCGGGCGTGGCTTCTACAGCCAGGGAACCCCACACGTTGCCAGCAACCCTGGAGGCCGGGGGCAGGCCTGACAGACTCTCTCAGCCTCAGAAGGAACCAGTACCGCTCACAACATGAGTTTGGACTCTGCAGAGCTGAGAGCCGGCACAGGGCTGCTGTGGAAGCTGTGGCAGCCCCGGCCAAGTCCCGCTCCTGCTCAGTCCCGCTCCTGCTCAGTCCCGCTCCTGCTCACAGAACTTGGGAGCGACCAAGTCCTGCTCCTGCTCATGGAACTCGGGAGCTCCGCAGGAGCAAGAAGCGCTCACACTTGCGGGGGGAGGAGGTCGGCCCCCTTGGGCTCCTCCCAGGGGAAGCTTCATGTTCCTGGAGAATGCCAGGGGCGCTGAGTCACCCCTGGGGCCCCAGTCGCGTGGAGCCCTGTGTGCTGGGGGGAAACAGACACGCTGCCCCCCCAAGGCTGGCTGCGCCTCTCTCCCTGGGCCTCACTTCCCTCTCACCAGCCTCCTCCCTGTGAAGAAGGGTGGCCCTTCCACGGGGCGACCAGCTCATTCCCGGAGGGCAGAACTGGGCCGTCCTTCTGAGCCCCCTGTGATGAAGGGCCCTTTGAGGCATCAGGCGGAGGAGCGTCTGGTCGTGGGGAGCTTCATCAGTGTCTCCCTTGCCACAAGGGATTGTCCGGGGAAGGGGCCGTGCAGGGCGGGAGGGTGCCCAGCGCTGTCCCGAGGCCATCGTGCCCGCAGGCCTTGGCGTGTGGGCCACGCTGCTGAGCTCACCACACGTCCCTGCCCGCATTTCCCTGGCTTCCTGGGTGGCCAGATCATACCTTTGTTTTTCTCATCGGGAACACGTGCTGCCCCTGATAGCGGAGGACCTGCGCGGTCTGAAGCTCACCGGGAAAGTCTCCGATCAGTGACCTCCTGGCCCCGGGAGGGTCAGTGAGGGCCTGGTCCCGCTGGGCTGCTTAGGATTGTCTGAAGGCGTCTCCCATCGAAGCAGTGAACGGTCTGAGGCCTGCTCGCCTGGAAGCAAGTCTCCCGCTTCAGGCTGGCTGTCATTCCAGCCCCACGTCCTAGCGGTTTGAATACACAGTGTGTCTGTGTGGATTTATTGTGTGTGTGTGGTGTGGTGTGGTGTGTGTGTGTGTGTGTGTGTGTGTGTGTGTGGTGTGGTGTGTGTGTGTGTGTGTGGTGTGGTGTGGTGTCGGTGCTGTGTATGCATGTGTGTGGTGTCTGTGGTGTGTGCGCATGTGTGTGGCGTGGTGTGTGTGGTGTGGAGTGTGTGGTATCGGTGCTGTGTGTGCGTTTGTGTCGGGTGCTGTGTTGGTGTCAGTGCTGTGTGTGGTGTGTGCGGTGTGGTGTGTTGGTGTCAGTGCTGTGTGTGGTGTGTGTGGTGTGGTGTGTTGGTGTCGGTGCTGTGTGTGGTGTGTGCGGTGTGGTGTGTTGGTGTCAGTGCTGTGTGTGGTGTGTGTGGTGTGGTGTGTTGGTGTCGGTGCTGTGTGTGGTGTGTGTGGTGTGATGTGTTGGTGTCGGTGCTGTGTGCATGTGTGTGTGGTGTGTGTGGTGTGGTGTGTGTGGTGTGGAGTGTGTGGTATCGGTGCTGTGTGTGCGTTTGTGTCGGGTGCTGTGTGGTGTGTGTGTGTGTGGTGTGTATGCGGTGTGGTGTGTTGGTGTCAGTGCTGTGTGTGTGTGTGTGGTGTGGTGTGTTGGTGTCGGTGCTGTGTGTGTGTGTGTGTGTGGTGTGGTGTGTTGGTGTCGGTGCTGTGTGTGGTGTGTGTGGTGTGGTGTGTTGGTGTCGGTGCTGTGTGTGGTGTGTGTGGTGTGGTGTGTTGGTGTCGGTGCTGTGTGCATGTGTGTGTGGTGTGTGTGGTGTGGTGTGTGAGGTGTGCACAATGGCGGGAGGAGGTGGGGATCTTCATGGGTAACCAGTGATCCACTGCAGATGTTCTGGGGGTCATTCTGCCTCAAAACCCTGGGTCAGGGCTTAGCCAACATGAATTTTCATGTGCAGATTAGGTACTAAACATGGTCAAAATGTGGGGTGATGCAAAGCAGTGTGGATAGTCTTCAAAGAGAAATGGATGCCACGTGGGGTGGGATGCAGAGGTGAGTAAACTTGGGCCGTCTCACTTCCTGCCATCTCGGGAGAGGTTGCGGCAGCCCAGTGTCCAGCTTGCCCGCTTAACCTGTGTGCGGGTCTGCAGAGAGTGAGCCTGCTTCCTGCCAACGCTGGGACCGTGGCCTCCTGCAGCCCTGAGCTGAGTGTGAACCTGGACCATGGTCTCCTGCAGCCCCGAGCTGAGTGTGAAACTGGACCGTGTTGTCCTGCAGCCCCGAGCTGAGTGTGAACCTGGGACCATGGTCTCCTGCAGCCCCGAGCTGAGTATGAACCTGGACCATGGTGTCCTGCAGCCCCGAGCTGAGTGTGAACCTGGACCATGGTGTCCTGCAGCCCCGAGCTGAGTATGAACCTGGACCATGGTGTCCTGCAGCCCCGAGCTGAGTATGAACCTGGACCATGGTGTCCTGCAGCCCCGAGCTGAGTGTGAACCTGGACCGTGGTGTCCTGCAGCCCCGAGCTGAGTGTGAACCTGGGACCATGGTCTTCTGCAGCCCCGAGCTGAGTGTGAACCTGGGACCATGGTCTCCTGCAGCCCCGAGCTGAGTGTGAAACTGGACCGTGGTGTCCTGCAGCCCCGAGCTGAGTGTGAACCTGGGACCATGGTCTCCTGCAGCCCCGAGCTGACTGTGAACCTGGGACCGTGGTGTCCTGCAGCCCCGAGCTGAGTGTGAACCTGGGACCATGGTCTCCTGCAGCCCCGAGCTGAGTGTGAACCTGGGACCGTGGTGTCCTGCAGCCCCAAGCTGAGTGTGAATCTCCTATGGTGGCACTTCCTGGGCTGGCACCTGGCAGCATCAGGCCTGACCTCCTTGCGGTTGCTCCCTGGCTTTGCTAGTAACTTCTAGTCTCGTTTGGTTCAAAGAAAGTTTCTAGTTAACTTATTGAACATCAGTTTAATTGCTAAGTTAGTTTATGTAAGAAAACTCCAATAGTAGTGTGTTAAATACTTTGGTCTTTGAAAATTTATTTAATATTTATTGGGTTATATATGAGTTTGTTGCATTTGGGTCCTAGTTCAAGACATTCATCTGAGAGATTCTCCTTTGATAGGATGCCTACAGGTCTCTCTCCGTCTCTCTCTGTCCTTCCGTCTCTGTCCCTCCCTCTCTCTGCAGCACAGTGCTGTGCCCCTGGGGCCTCGCAGGGGGACAAGCTGTTCTCTCTGTGCTGCTCGCTCAGCTCGTTTCCCATGACACTGCTGTCTTCATGTCCTATGGGAAGTGGTTCTCAGCTGTCTCTCCAGCGTGATGAGGCTTACGGCCCCCAGTCCCCCCAGTCCCCCCTGTTCCCCCAATACCCCCAGTCTGTGATTGGCTGGCTTTATTCTTGCCTTTTGGTGCCCACTCAGCCCTGTTCTCGGCGCACACCCAGTGCACTGTGGGTCCCGAGACGGTAGTCCCCTCCGGTGGCTCCAGGCCCTGCCTCTGCGGGTCTGCTTCTCACCCTCCTGCTGACCTGCCAGGGGGGTTCTGGGCCCAGCACCCTAATGGCTCACCGCCCTCCTCCTGCTGCCGCCCTGGGCTGTCTCTCTCCAGAATGAGACCACAACTTTTTAAGGAACTGTAGGTTCTCCCTGCCTCTTCCGTCTCTAGATCCCCCTGGAGGCCGATGGCAGGCCATCCTTGGCGGGGTAAGCCTGGCCTGCTGGGCTCCCCCTGCTGCCAGCACCAGGAGCTGGGGAGAGCTGTGCACTCCGCCCTGCCAGGAGCTGAGGGCCCCCTTGACCACCCAGTCCTGTGGCTTTCAGACTCCTGTGTTTACGCCAGCATGCACCCTGAGGAAGCCGGGCTGCCCAGCTGCGGGTGGGCGCTGTGAACACCCCTGCACCCAGCAGGCTAGAGAAGCCCAGGGTCTCACTCGGGCAGCAGAGCGCAGTGTGGGGACTTTGTCTCTAATGTTCATACAAAGGGTTCCAAAGTGGTTTTCCTCCTGGGGCTTAGGGAAGAACATTTGGATAGTTTTAGTTGGAGAGGAAAGGATCTTCCAGTGAAAATGCCTTTTGTATTCGCCCTTCCCTCTTCTCTGTGTCTTCAGGGAAAGCTGAGCAGGAAGAGACCAGTCTGCTGCTTTGATGAGTGAGTTTTGCCTTGCAGGTGGAGGAAGTCCGTGGCCCAGGAGACGGGGAAGTGTGTAAACAAAACTTCTGGTCTGCCCACCCCCCTCCGCCGGCCCAGGCCTGTCCAGCACTCCGAGACTTGCACATCCCATTCTGGTCGTGGAAATACTGCAAACGCAGCTTGTAATTCTTTCCTCTCCGTGCCTAGCTGGCCTTGGAGAGGGAGTGGGCAGTGCTTCCTGGGACAATGATCACCACCGCATCACCGCTAAAAGGAACGCGCGGTCGGCTGTCCGTGGAGAAGGCGGTGGAGGGAGGAGCTTGGTCACCCGTGGGCAAGTCTGGACAGCCCCGAGGTCAGCATGAGCAGTGGCTTGCAGGCTCCTGTATCCAACTAATGCCCGGTGCTGTGCCCTCGCGGCTGCGCGTTTGGCATGTTTGTGGGCTGATGTGCTCACAACGACAGAGAAGCGCTCCTCCCTTCTGAACATGGCAGCTCACGGGGAAGGGTGTTGTGGGCAGTTACGTGTGCCTGTCTCGTAGGTCGGAGGCAGCATCATAGAAACTCCTCCCCCACCCCCAGTCCGTTCATGGGACCTGGTTTGCCAGGAAACCTGCCATCCTCAGAGCTTTTGGAACAAGCCCAGTGATTCAGTGCTTCCGGAGCCGCCTCTCCTCCCGTGCTCAGCCACGCGTGTCCACGCTGTCTTTCTCTGGTTCCGGGCAGAAAGGAGGAGGTGCCGAGGGGACTCGGAGAGCGACAAGCACCCTCACGGCCTGACTGCAGAGATGGACTGCAAGGGCGTGGCTCCGGGTTTGTGGCCTGATTGGGGAGCTGAGTTTCTCTCTCATGGCCCCGTGACGGTCGGGTCGTCACAGACCTTGCCACCCAGTCTGGCAGCTGAAAGAGCACACGGAGACTTCCTAGTCCCGGCTCCAGGGTGGGGAGCGTGGGCTGGGAAACCCCAGCTTCACTCTCATGAGTCTCACGTCAGCATTTTTTAGCCGTGCTGACCGTCGCGCCCAGGCCCACGGGAGTCACGGCTGTGCTGACGGTCCCGCCCAGGCCCACGGGAGTCACGGCTGTGCTGACGGTCCCATCCAGGCCCACGGGAGTCACGGCTGTGCTGACGGTCCCGCCGAGGCCCACGGGAGTCACGGCTGTGCTGACGGTCCCGCCGAGGCCCACGGGAGTCACGGCTGTGCTGACGGTCCCGCCCAGGCCCACGGGAGTCACGGCTGTGCTGACGGTCCCATCCAGGCCCACGGGAGTCACGGCTGTGCTGACGGTCCCGCCGAGGCCCACGGGGAGTCACGGCTGTGCTGACGGTCCCGCCCAGGCCCACGGAGTCACGGCTGTGCTGACCGTCGCGCCCAGGCCCACGGGAGTCACGGCTGTGCTGACGGTCCCGCCGAGGCCCACGGGGAGTCACGGCTGTGCTGACGGTCCCGCCCAGGCCCACGGAGTCACGGCTGTGCTGACGGTCCCGCCGAGGCCCACGGAGTCACGACTGACATCTGTGCTGACATTCACAGACACTCATCACCATCTCAGCGTGGAGTTACTAGACCAACCGCTAACCTGTCATTCCGCGTCTTCATGAGGAACATTTCAAATAAGAAACATTGTAGCTCTAGTTCAGTCTGGTTTCCTTTGTCATCTTGTGCCTTTCATTGTTTTAAAAACATTGCCCTGTGACAGGGCCCACAGGCCTCGCCAGACTGCCCCAGGAACCCACCACAGAAGTGTGCACCCGCCCCGAGGGATGTGCCGCGGGGGGGGGTGGGGGGGTGTACACAGCATATGCCTTTGTGTGAGGAAGTGACGTGGTGAGGGTCAGGGTGGGGAATGTGCACGGAATTCTAGCTTCAACGAAATCCCCTTTTAGAGCAGTTTTTTAGTCACTGAAAACGGAAAGTGAGTTTCTTGCTCTCAGACGGGTAGAAAGGTGGGCGCTGGCACAAAGTGCTCCTCAGAAGGCCTGGGTTTTGGGGGCAGTCACCCTGGTGCGGCCACCCTGGAGCAGTCGCTGATGTTCACGGCGACTTTGCCGAGAATCCCAGTGATCGTGTCTCAGCGCAGGTGCGCCCGCGGGAGCCCTGCTGAACTGCCAGCTGCAATTTCCGTTTCCATGAGAAGAACATGCCTGCGTGTTATTTTTAGTGTCGTTCTTAGATAGGGATGAGTAGCTTTAAACACTTCACAATCAGAATACCAAGTGCCAGAACACCGGCCCGTCATGGGAGCGCCAGAGCGAGGGCGCTGCGCTGCCGCTGCTTCCGCCAGCGGAAGGAAGCCCTCGGAAGGGAAATGGAAATCCCCGGTTCCGTTAGTTCCTGTCCTCTCTGCAGTCCCTCTCCGTGGTTTTCTGAGCTGGACAGCTTCTCAGGAGGCATCTGTGGCCTGCGCCTGCCCGACCATGGCTGTGACCCCCGTGGTCAGTCCTCGGTCGTCCCTGCCTTTGCGCGGAGGGGGCCCTGTCTTTGGCGACCTGCTCAGGCGACTCTGGCCATCCTGGGCCCCGCCTTCCCAGGCGGGCGAGCACTCGCCGTTGCCGCTGCATGTCGAGGTGGGAGTGGAGGGGCGAGGCCTCCCGGTACCTGTGCTCGGCCACGTGGCGCTGCCCTCCTCTGCATACCCGCTTGGTTGGCTGCTGATGCTTGTGATGAAGGGGACACAGGACCCCGTGGATCAGGCAGCTCCTTGCACACCCAAAGTGGAGAGGGTGGCAGAGGGCTCGGACCGCCCCAGGGCCTGGCCGCCTCCCAGGGGCTGGGGGAAGGTTGTGGTCGCACCATGCAGAGGCTTGGGGGGGCAGGACACAGGCTGGTTCCCCACTTCCTGGGCACAGGCCCGCGCGCCTGGGGCCGCCGAAGAAGCCTGGGTCCGACAGGGCCACCCCCGCGGTGACGGTGGGGCTGCCCAGGTGGGCTGGGGGGCTGGCCTCGGGGCCTCTCCACAGCCCCTGCCCATTCCAGAGAGAGGGTGGGTCTCACCGGGGCCACAGCCTCTGCGGCTGCAGGGACGGAGGCCCAGGCGTGGTGCTTTCGCTCCGTCAGCCTAGCCAGGCGGACCTGCCCCTGAGGAGAGCCCCCTTTCCCATTAACAGATGAGTCCCAGGCAGCAGCACCCATTTATGACCTCATGGCCTCCGAGGGCCAGGAGTCCAGGGGAAGCTCATCAGGGCCCCTGCTCGGGGTGCCGAGGTGTCTGGCAGCCATGTTCACAGCTGTTCACATCTGGGGCCCCGGGCTGGAGAGGCATCGCCTCTGAGGCCGTTCACGGTGGTGGCGGAGTTCGCTCCTGTGGCCTCGGGACCCAAGCCCCTGTGTCCTTGAGGGCTGCCAGGCCGGCCCTGAGGCCCCTCCCAGCGGGCAGCGCCCTTCCTCAAAGCCAGCGATGCGGAGGGGCCGTCTTCAGCGAGGGCCTGGTCCTGCCCACCGGGCTTTCCGCGGGTCGCCGGGCCCTCCAGGTCTGACTGGTTCCTCCAACGCTTTGACTTGGGGCCTGCGTAACACCTGAGCGCCGCCCTCACCTCGCCGTCGCCTGCGGGCCAGAGGCAGGCTTAAGGCCTCCAGGGAAGGGTCCCTGGGAGCAGACCCAGAGGCAGGGGCAATGGAGGGTTTTCTGACCTGTGTGCTGCCCCCTCGCTGGGAGGTACCAGGTTGGAGCTGTCCCCAAGAGAGATTTGTGCAGGATTTGGGGGCAGCAGTGAGGTTGGGGCCACTCAGCCCGGCTGGTCGGTGTGGGGTCAGGGCTGCACACCCTGCCGGCTCCAGGTCTCCTGCGCCTGGGGTTGGAGGTGAACAGCTCTTCCTCCGCCAGCCGCCCTGTGCCCGGCTGGCCCCGCATGTCCTGCTCCCTCGCTTCCCGCGCTCGCGGTGGGTCTGCCTCTGGTGGAATCATGATTGTGCCCCATTCAGCGCACATGCCAGGGTCCAGGGTGGCAGGCCAGGCACATGTCCTCCTCAGGCCACGGTGCTGTGGACGTCCCGTCACAGGAGCTGGTTCTTGACTCACGGGTGCAGCGAGGGGCGCCCCAAGACTGCCCTTCCCGCGGGGAGGCCTGGACGCTGAGGCGGGGGGGACTGTCCAGGGCAAACAGGATGACTCTGAGGCTGAGGGTGCCGCACCCGAGCGACTCAGCCTCCGTGTGTGGGGCTGCGCAGCCCCGTCCCTCCTGTCGCGGCTGGAAGGGGTCCCCCAGCCTCGGCAGGATGCTTTGCCTAGTGGCCCGAGGCCCCCCTGCAAGGCTCCTCTCCCCACACTGTGTCCTCTCTTCTCCTTGATCCATGGTGCCTGGCAACGACTTTGAGGAGCGTCCTTTGTAGCCCTCCCCACACTTTGCTGTAGTCCCAGGCCTGCACGCCTGTCTCCTGGCTGACCAGACAGGCAGTCACAGCCCCACATGTGCCCAGCACCTTGCTCATCACTGGCGCCCCGGGGACAAGGTGTGAGTGACAGAGATGGAACGCACGTGGGTTCACTGTTGCTCAAGAGAGTAGACACCGTGTCACCTGTTACTCTTGGTCGCCTCTGAAAGAAGGGGGAGGCTTTGTCGGCACCAAATGGTGATGGCTGCCTCCCGGCTCCCTTCCTGGGCCCATGGTTCCTCTAGGATTTTGTCAGATACAAGAGGTTGTTTGCGCCATAGGCATCGACTGCGGGGTGAGCAGAGCTGAGCCTACATTCTGTTATTGTCACCGATTACTCAGATGTGAGCGCCAGTCTCTTCATCTGTGAACGGGCGGTGGTGGTAACCGCGGAGCTCAGGGTGGCTGTGAGCTTCAGCTCCCAGGGTCGGACAGGGCTGGCGTCCTCTCCCTCGCTCAGCAAACTCTCGCTGTGCCCTAAGGCATACCTCCTACAGGACTGGGCCCACATGTGCCCAGCACCTCGCTCATCACTGGGCCCGGGGGAAGTCCATGAGCACCCAGTGTGTGGGCCTCCGTAACAATGCTGCGTGCCAGAGAGGCATGGGCCAAGGACCGTGTTAGGATGGGGGTGATGGGAGATCAAGGCAGGCTTGACTGAAAAGCAACAGAAAGCCGGCTGCAAGCTGAGTCTCAAAGATGGGGCAGGTAGGCATTCAACACACACGAGGCTCTCTCTACTCACTGCCGTTCATTTATTTGTAAGCAAGTACAGCTAATCCACACTTACGCAACTGTTCTATTCCAAAGGCTTCTCAACTTGAACTTGGCAGGAGGAGATTGCTTTTGATTTAAAGATACGGAATCCTTTGTACACGTACAGTCCTTTATGTCTCTTGAACGCCAAATGCTTCTCAGCGCAGAAGCAACAACGTGAGATTGTGTGTGGGGAGGGAGGTTTGGCCACGCCCACGCTTCACCTGCTCATTTGTCTTCTCGTCAGTGAGCAGGTGCTGCCTTTCCCAGCTCGGTCCTTCTCGTGGGCCTAGCGTGAGCACGGTGCGTGTGGAGGTCAGCGCTGGGACAGGAAAAGAAGACCCGGAAAGCGGCTGCCAGCTCCCCGGGAGTCACCCCTGCAGCCTTGCTCGCTGCCTGGGGGTGGCTCATCCCTGAGACTGGTTTATGCTGCTGGGGACTCAGCCCTGTCCTGGCAGGTCCCCCACTCGCCTCTGCTTTGTGCCCGGAGCAGGGTGGGTGTGGCCTTTCAGATCGCTCCCCGACCTCTGCCTTCCTCTGGGCTGGCAGGAGAGTACGGTGGGCAGCACGATCCCCGACTGCAGCTTGTTCGGCTGCAGCAATGACTCCCCGTTTGCCCTCCAGGTCCCTCCTCCATTCATTCATCAGCCGAGGATCCTGACCTGTGCTCCTTACGCAGGACAGTTACAGCCTCCCCTCTCCCCCAATGTTGAGCCCTGGTCCCTGGGGCAGGTCCCCTGCTCTCCACACCTGGCTGGGCCCCCGCCGGGCCCCCAACACCCATGGAGTGATGAGTGCCACCTCTCCCCAATTCTCATGCTGACGTCACTGTGATGGTATTTGGAGGTGAGGCCTCTGGGAGGTCACTGGGGTTGAAAGAGGTCATGAGGTGGGGCTCTTTTGAGAAGAGACCAGAGCTTGCCATGAGGACGCAGTGCAGCCTGCAAGCCAGGATCCACCACGCTGGCACCTTGATCTTGACCTTCGACCCCCAGAGCTGGGGAAGATCCACCTGCTGCCTAAGCCAGGTCTGTGGTGTTTGTGACTGTGCTGAGCAGACTGAGATCTGCCCCCTGCCCCCGGGCTCACACCTGCTGCTCCCTCTGCCCAGCAAGCCCTGGCTCTGCCTGGTTCCTCCTTGCCCAGGATCCTGCTCAGGACCCCGTGACCCCTCTCTGCCTCTCTCCACCGCAACGCCGCAGTGATGGCGCGGGGTGCCCACGCAGATGGCGCACTTGGGCCTGAGCCACAGGGTCACACGGTGGTCCTGCTTCCCACTCACACATGTCCGCTTCCTTCATTATCCCCTGAGTCGCAAGTCATATCTCTCTCTGAAGCCGTCGCGCCATCACGTCCCTGCTCCCCGGGGGCAGCTGGACCAGAGGAGACCTTTTCACCTGGCTCCTGGTAATGCTCACCACCCGGACCGCTCGCCTGAGGGCTGCTCCACTAACACTTGCCGAGGGCTTGGCCGACCACTCCACGGCCCAGGCATCCGGTGGCGGGCACCAGGCAGGCGGCAGTGTGTGTGGGACATCCGAGTAGTTTCTCTGCTTATGAGGGTTCTGCCCCTTTCTCCGTTTCCTGGTCATGAGGCAAGCTCTGCGAAAGGGGGAAGTCCATTCCAGGGACCCACTGAAGGGTGCAGGGCCAAGAGCACAGGAGGGGCCAGCTGGCTCCTGGGCGGGCAGGGCCACGAGGCCGCAGGCCGGACATCTCCCCCCGAGGCCCGGAGCACTCACATGCATTCACTTTGTCTTCCTGGATAATCGCCGAAGTGAGAGCACGTCCTTTCTTCATGGAGTCCTAGCGAAGCTCAGCGAGTGGTCTGAGCGGGGCCAGAGCCTCAGGCTCCCCGCGCCCTGCGTCCAGGGGACTCGGTGGCTGGCGGGATGGCGGCTGCGGCTCCCTCCTCCCGTGGCAGCGCTGCGGGGTGGTCTGCATGTAGCTCTCTGCCCTTTTGCAGGTCCATGTTTCTGGGGGGTCCTCGCTTTGCCAGGAGCTCCAGGGTCGGGAATGCTCAGGGCGGCAGGTGGCTGTCACCTGTGAGGCGATGCTAAAGCACCTGCCCGCTGGTTTTGAAGATTTGATTTTTAATAGATCCAAGTGAAACCACAGCCCAACCCCAAGGATGCACCCAGCGCTGTGCCAACAGTCTGCGGATGCTGAGATCCCAGGGTTTTCCGAGGGGACCCACCCCCTGCCCCCCACATCCAAGGTTGGGAATGCATGGCCTCCGGTGAGAGACTGCAGACAGGTTTCTCCCTCCCAGGCTCGAGGCTGCTCTAACCTCTCCCCAGTCTTGTAGCCGCTTTTGAAAATCCCAGACTCCTGCTTTCAACTCTTTCCTCTGGTCTCTGATAAAAGACAAATTAAGAATCACTTTTAACAGCTTGACTCGAGCGAAGGCTTGTCTGCACAGACAGGACATCAAAGCACAGGGTTCCTGTGCCCCTGACCTGAGACAGCAGGAGGAGGGACTGTTGGCAACACCCTGGGTCCCAGCCCCTCATCCCAGCCCCCTTCCCAGCCCCTCTGCCCAGCCCCTCACCCCAGCCCCTCACCCCAGCCCCTCTCCCTAATCCCTCTGCCCAGCCCCTCACCCCAGCCCCTCACCCCAGCCCCTCTGCCCAGCACTTCACCCCAGCCCCTCTGCCCAGCCCCTCACCCCAGCCCCTCACCCCAGCCCCTCACCCCAGCCCCTCTGCCCAACCCCTCACCCCAGCCCCTCACTCCAGCCCCTCTGCCCAGCACTTCACCCCAGCCTCTCTGCCCAGCCCCTCCCCAGCCCCCCTCAGCCCCCCCAGCCCCCTGCCCAGCCCCTCTCCCCAGCCCCCCTCTCCCAGCCCCTCACCCCAGCCCCTCACCCCAGCCCCTCACCCTCAGCCCCCACCCCAGCCCCTCACCCCAGCCCCTCTGCCCAGCCCCTCTCCCCAGCCCCTCTCCCCAGCCCCTCTGCCCAGCCCCTCACCCCAGCCCTTCTGCCCAGCCCTTCACCCCAGCCCCTCTGCCTAGCCCCTCACCCCAGCCCCCTCACCCCAGCCCCCTCTGCCCAGCCCCTCTCCCCCAGCCCCTCTCCTCTCCTCAGCCCCCTCTCCAGCCCCTCTGCCCCAGCCCCTCACCTCAGCCCCTCTCCCCCAGCCCCTCACCCCAGCCCCTCTCCCCAGGCTCTCATCCCAGCCCCCTTCCCAGCCCCTCTGCCCAGCCCCTCACCCCAGCCCCTCTGCCCAGCACTTCACCCCAGCCCCTCTGCCCAGCCCCTCTCCCTAGCCCCTCCCCAGCCCCTCTCTCCTCCAGCCCCTCTGCCCAGCCCCTCTGCCCAGCCCCCCTCACCCCAGGCCCCTCCCCAGCCCCTCACCCCAGCCCCTCTCCCCAGGCCCTCATCCCAGCCCCCTTCCCAGCCCTCTGCCCAGCCCCTCACCCCAGCCCCTCTGCCCAGCCCCTCTGCCCAGCCCCTCTGCCAGCCCCCCCCAGCCCCTGCCCAGCCATTCACCCCAGCCCCTCTGCCCAGCCCCTCACCCCAGCCCCTCACCCCATCCCTCTGCCCAACCCCTCTGCCCAGATCCTCACTCCAGCCCCTCACCCCAGACCCTCTCCCCAGACCCTCTCCCCAGACCCTCTCCAGACCCTCACCCCAGCCCCTCTGCCCAATCCCTTTCCCCAGCTCTTCTCCCCAGCCCCTCACCCCAGACCCTCACCCCAGAACCTCTGCCCAATCCCTCTGCCCAATCCCTCTCCCCAGCCCCTCTCCCCAGCCCCTCACTCCAGCCCCTCTCCCCAACCCCTCTGCCCAGCCCCTCTTTCCAACCCCTCACCCCAGCCCCTCTCCCCAGCCCCTCACCCCAGCCCCTCGCCCCAGCCCCTCTGCTCCAGCTCATGGCGAAGTGGCTGTGCCTGGACACCTGACACACCTCTGAAATGTGACCACAGGCAAACTGGACTGCGGGCAAACCCTGCAAACAGCTCCGCTGCCTGACGGGCCGCGGTTGCCCGTGGAAGAGCAGGTTGGCTAGGGTCCTTTTCTGCTCGTTTGAACTTCAGAGGCCCCTTGCTTCACAATGCTGGCAGCAGCTCCAAGATCATTTGGCGCCCTCGAAGAGGCAGACCGAGTAGGCTCCTGCGTGGAGCCCAGGGCACCCCACTAGCAGACAACACTCTTCTGCCCCAGGCCTGCGCCAGCTCCTCTCCTGTGGCCCATCTAATGCCAGATGGGGCATCGGCCCTGGGGCTGGGCTGTTGCGACTGGCTGACTGGGGAGGTGACCGGGCCGTGGTTGGGTGAGTGTGTGATAAGCAGGCATCTCTCCTGGAGCTCAGGGCTGGGTTCTGAGGTGACAGGTATTTGCAGTTTGTTTCCTTCCTCTTGACCCCAGCCTCCTTGGAGTGTGTGGGCTCACGCCTTCCTCCTCAGTCCTTTCCTGGCTTTGCCTTACACACTCGCGCTCGGGCTCAGCCCGGAGTGTGGGAGGGCGCACCATCTGCTGGAGGGCATACGCTCATGGTTCCAGCGACCTGGTGCTAATCACCACCCACCCGACACCCGAGGGCACAAAACACACCCCGTGTCACTGTGCTCCTGGGTCTGGGGGTCGGGAATTCAGGCGGGGCTCTCAGATCTGGGGGCCCGGCCTGGGGCAAGGCACCCACTAGGATGCCTCGGGTGATGTGGGCTTCTTCCCAGCATGGTGGCTGAGGGGCATTGCCCTTCTCCTCGGGGGCCTGGCACCTCAGCAGGTGTGCATGGACAGGCCCAAGATGCCCAGCCATTGGGGGCAGCCCAAGCTCTAGGGAAGGCAGAGGAACCTCTGTGTGTGGGGGGGGTCACCCCCACCCTTCTCCCACAGGACAGATGTGTCCCTGACACCCTGGGTGTTGGACCTGCAGAGAGAACGGGGGCTGTGGCAGGCCGAAGACACTCCAGGCTCAGGCCCTCCCTGCAGCCAGGGGAGAGCATATCCTCATGGAGCTCGCCTCACGCCTGCTCTCGCGGGGGTCTCCCTGTGCCCCCCTGAGGCCCCTGTGAGAAGCAGAGCCTTTGGCCTGGGCTCGAGGAATGCACCCGGGCCTCGGTGGAACCGGGAGGCTGCCTGGGGACGCAGCTGCTGGGAACGCCAGCCCTGGGCCTCTTTCAACTACGACAAGAATGCCAGCTTGTGCCTCTTTGGGCTGGAATGGGCGAACAGCCCTTTTTAGCAGCGGTCTGGTCCCAGGCTGCCCTCTGCCCAGCTGATGGGCTGGGTGGCTCTGGAATGCGCCCGGTCAGCTCAGGCTTCACGGGGGGCAGCAGAGGTGGCATAGGCCCTGCAGGGCCCTGAGCCTGCGTGGAGGACATGCCCCAGAGCCCGGCTCCCAATGCCGCGGGTGGCGCCGGGCGTGTGTCTTGCAGCAGCTGTCGGCCGCCTGGGTGACTCCCAGGGCCTGGTCTGAGAGCCTGCGGCTGCAGAGCATGGTGCGGGGCACCGTCCTGAGGAAGGGCTTATCGCCCTGCCCACCTCGCCCGCCGCCGTCAGCAGCCCAGCCTGCCCGGGCAGCATTGCCAAAGCAGCCGGAGAGGACCTTTATGTGCAGCCAGATGTCCGCCCACTTCCAGCACCTGCTTGATTTTATTGCTTTTTCTACTGTTTTGTTTGGGGATGGGTGGTGGGGACCCCGGGTGCCGGGAGAGGCAGCTCAGTGAGAGGCAGAACCTCAGTTCCCACCCGGCCAGCACTTGCTGGGCCTGGCAGCGACCCTCAGAGTCGTCGCCTGTGAATGGGGAGGGCCATCTCTCAAAGGGGCCCTGACAACAGTAAGGTGGGCCTGCTGGACGGTCAGGTCTCCTCTGAGATCCCGACGAGGGCCACATAATCCTTCCCAGAGAGGTGCACACACGTGTGAGCACATGCACATGCACGCACACGCACACGCACGGTGACCCTGTCAAGGGGCCCTGTTTGGAAAGGAAGAGGGGTTGGGGGATAAAGAAAAGCCCACAAAGAGAAAGGAGACGGACGGCAGAGATGCTGTCCAGTAAACATAACAGAAGTCTGTCCACTGTCTATGCACTCACTTTGCAAACTTGAGGAGACCTCTGACAGGCACACCCCTCAGAGAATGGCACAGGCGGGTGGAGGGAGTGCCCACCATTCCCTCCTCTGTGGCTTGAGCAATGAGCAGCTGGGAATTTGGACTGCAAGTGACCCAGATTTGGAGAGCACACCCCAACCTTCAGGATGCCAGGCTCCACTCTTCTCCCGATGAAGCAGGCCCTCAAGAAAACCTGCACAGTCCGGCCGGCGTGGCTCAGTGGGTGAGCATCATCCCAAGAACCAGGAGGTTAGGGCTGGATTCCTGGTCAGGGCACAAGCCCGGGCTGTGGGCTCGGTTCCCCAGTAGGGGCGTGCAGGAGGCAGCTGACTAATGATTCTTTCTCATCATTGATGTTCCTCTCTCTCCCTTCCTCTGTCTGAAATCAATAAAAACATTAAACAAAATAAAAGAAACAGAAAACCCACACATCCATGCATCCTGGGCTGGAGAGACCCTGGCCCCAGAGAGACAAGCTCTTTGCCAGCTGTGCTGACTGCCTGCAGGGAGGGAGGTCCAAGTTAATTTCCCATCACATCCTTCAGGGATGGGAGCCCAAGAGTTGGCAGCTGCTGTGTGGTATGTCAAGGCACCTGCTCTGTGTCACAGAGTGTCTGCTGGGACACACAGCCACTGGAAGGTTCTGGGGCCAGGACCAGGCCTCTGGGCTCAGGTCGCTGCTGCTACGGCACAGCTCTGCCATCTGCCTGAGGGAGTTAGGGGGCCTCGGGCATGTGCCTTCAAGTTGGGGTCATCAAAAGCCTCTACCTCACCAGGTGGCGAGGCTCCTGCTGGGCAAGGGCCTGGACGCAGCATGCAGAGTGAGCCAGCCCTGTCAGCAGCCTGGGAGTTGCCTGCCCCGGGGCTCAGCACCCAGGGTCCACGCTACATCCCCCAGGGTCCTGTCCGGTGAGGCAGGGCACTCCGCACAAATTGCTCCTGAATCTCCCAGCAGCCCGGGGTGCCCAGATGCCAGGCCAGGTGGTCAGGCATTGCCCAGGGTCCTGCTCACCTCTCTCTGCCACTCCCTCGGGACCACCCGACCGTGAGTGCTGGCTCTGTGGGTGGGAACTGGACAGAGCTATGGGCGCTCAGGGCCATCGAAGTTTTTGTGGGCTTTGCTGGGACCCGGAGCCCCTGAGAGGCTCAGCTGCAGGGCTGGGCCACCCTGGACTGGCTTTGGAGAGGACTGGCTTCCCCTCCAGCCACCTGCTCAGGGAAGGTGGCCGGCCCCCGCTGCAGGCAGCTGTTTCCAGGGAGGTCCTTGATGAGCTTTACGGAGTCGTCCATTGCTGCTGATGGCCCAGGAAAGGTGCTCCTGGCAGGGCCCGTGGCCACAGGAAGGGCCTGGCAGCAAGGGTCCCCAAGGCACTGGCCCAGCAATAAGGGCCATGCTGGGCTGGGGCCCAGAGGCCAGCTTCCACCCGAGGGTGGGACACGGTGGCTGCCTGGCGTGTCCTGGCATCTTTCCTCCGGGTGAAGAATTGGACATGGCTTTCAGGGGGTTATGAGGACCAGGGCTGGCACAGCACTCGGCTACAGGGGGAGCTGGCCATTTCAGTCACTGCCTGACATTTGCTTGAATTCCTCGTGGTGGTCAGTGCTGCTGGCCAGCGGGGCTGGGGACAGGGTAAGGGGCGACCACGTCAGTTGTCACAAATAGAGGCCTTTCCAAAGTTTAGGGGTCACTTCTCTGCCACCTCCCCGTGTGGGCAGGACATGTTGGTAGACGGCACGGGACCGGGAACTCTCTGGTTATGCCCACAGGTGCTGGGTCAGGAGCTGGGAGATGGCACGCAAGGTCAGCTCGTCTCTGCCCAGGGTGTCTGGGCCCCAGTGGGAGGCCTAGAGGCTGGGGGCTAGACCGTCTGAGTGGTCATTCTCTAAACCTGACACTCCATGTGGGCACCCCACAGCGTGGCGGCTGGAAGGAGCCGCAGAGCCGAGGAAGCGGGTGCTGTCCATGACCTCGCCTCGGCCAGCACACAGCAGCACTGGCCTGTGCCCATGGATGTCCCGCTGGCCCTCACCCGCACAGGGAGGCCCTCTTCTGTGAGGCTCCCGGAGGCCCGCTCCCACCCCCTCCTGCAGCCCTTTCACTAACGGGCCTGTGAGCCAGCTGCTCAGGTGAGAGTGGACTGGCCCAGGAGAGCGGGACGCTGGGCCAGGGTTCTCCTTCCACCCGGCCTCCGGGTCTCACAGACAGCCAGGGAGAGCATGCAAGCAGAGCCAACATTGCAAACACGCACGTAACATGCTGAGCCCATGAAAGAACCACGCTAATATAAGCTGTGCTGTATTACGAGAATGTGCAGGGCTCGGCCTCTCCCCCAAGAGAGAAGTTTCGGGCTCACTGTCTGAAAATGGGGTGACTGGCTATTTCTCAGGAGTCACTTAGATTGATTTATTACTACCCAGTTTTAAAAATACCCATATATAGAATACAATTTAATGGTTTATTTCTTTAATTTGCAAAATTAAGCAAAATGATAAAAAAGTTAAAAAAATGTTTTTTTCATTTCTTTAGAAATTGAAAAATAAAAAAATAATTAATTTGATAAATTTAATTGAACTTTCTTCAGGGACAGCAGAGCAGGGAGCAGATGGCAATTATGAAGTCGGAAATATCGTCGGCTGGTCAGTCCCAAAGGCGCGGCCCTCGTGCTCCCTGCTCCTGTGCCCCTGGCGGCATCAGCAGCGACCGGTGTGGGGAGGCTCCGCAAGCACAGGCTGCACACACCACACCCGCCCGGGGCCCTGGGCCTCGCACCCCGGGAGGCGAAGCCGCTGTCATGCCCCCAGGCAGCGGGCACTCGCAGTGAGTCAGCCAGTGAGCTATTGGAACCGGGCGGGGGGCGGGGGTCCAGGCTCCAGGTGGCTTTGTTTCCTGGAGAAGAACGGGGACATCCCCGGGCCATCTTCCACGGAGAACCTCGTGTGGGGCTCTTGCACTGGTCTCTGTGGAGGAGAGAATCCCCTACCCCTTCTATACGCAGCCTCAGGTTCCAGCGGTTGGGCTGCCCGGGTGACTCCAGTGCACGCTCTTGGGCCAGCCACACTGGGCTGTGGAGCAGGTCTGTGGGGGCCGCCCAAATCCAGCCGGCGCTTTGCCAGAATGTCCCTGGGACATGGCTGTGGTCGTAGGAGCAGATGCGCCCCACACAGAGATCCGAGGAGCAGCCCCTACGGAAGAGAAGACAGCCCTGGGACATCAAACCAGCGCAGCTTTTCATGCCGCCGTCTCCTAAGTGGGCTTTGTCCTGCCGAGTGCTTCCTTGGGGAGCTTTTCAGTTTAGGGTTGATTCGTGCGTTCTCCCCTTTGCCCGTGGGAGGAGAATACTGAGAGCGCAGGCATCTGAAACCCACTCAGTGTCCGGGGAGTACTCGTCTGCCAGTGGCCGGTGGTTTTCCTTCTCTCCCTGCCACTGAGCTGGGCTCGGGTTCCAGCCTGCCCACCCCCTGGAATGCGCGTCCCGGGGCAGGCGGCCAGGCTCTCCCGTGGGTGCCCGACTGCCCCGGAATAACTGGGTCCAGCTGAGGACAGACAGCTTCCCCCCACACAAGGTCCCCCCAAGAAGACAGGGGGGCGCAGAGGGGCAAAAGGGTGCTGCGGGTGCTTCGCTGAGGCTGGCGCCAGGTGAGGGGGTGCTGCGGGTGGAGCCGGGAGCACTGTGAGGCGCCTGGCTGGAGGCCGAGACCCCTCTCCCCTCCCGCGCAGGCCTCACAGGAGAGACCTCTGCTGGTCTCAGCACCCGGTGCTGCATTCTTTTTTTTCTTTTAATTATGGAACGCTTCACGAATTTGCGTGTCATCCTTGCGCAGGGCCATGCTAATCTCTGTAGCCTTCCCATTTTAGTACACGTGCTGCCAGAGCGAGCACAAGGTTCCATTTTGAAGTGCCTCCCCTGGCCTCCCATTGGACAGCCACTAACACACAGGGAGGCCCAGGAGCAGGCCACCTGTCCTGCGACACCCACAGTCACCATGTCCTCAGCTCAGAAGCCTGGTCCATGCCCTGCAACCAGGACCCAAGGGGTCACCCTGACTTCCCACCCCCAGCCCCATGGCCACGTTTTTGATTTCTAAGTCACGATACAGAGTTGGGCTAATATTTTTTAAATACAGAAATTCTCATAAAATTAAACCATGCTTGGTTTTATATGTAAAGCAGAGGCCCGGTGAATGAAAATTCATGCACTGGAGGGGGGTCCCTCAGCCCAGCCTGCCCCCTCTCACAGTCTGGGAGCCATCAGGGGCAGGAGGTGACCCGGCGATCAGGGGAAGGTGATGCCCCCATCACACCTCTGCTGCTGCCACTGCCAGCAGTGCAAGCCTTGGCCAGCCCTGGTTACCTGCGCCTTGGGTGGCCCTGGGCAGCTGGGCAGCCATCCGAGGCTTGCCTGCACCTTGGGCTGGCCCTGGGCGACTGGGGGACTGAGGAGACTGGGGGACTCTGGAGGCAAGCGCATGGAGCGGCCGGGCCCACCTTGGGGTGGGCCCGGCTATGCTGAGCATCTGCCACCCCGGTGGGGCTGAGGGGACTGGGCACCACCATCTTGTGGCTGTGGGCACTGCCATCTTTGAGGGCGTGGCAGTCAATTAGCATATTCCCCTCTTATTGGCTGTGGGCACCACCATCTTTGTGAGGGCATGATGGTCAATTAGCATATTCCCTCTTTCTTAGATAGGATATTTTCCCCCAAGTGGTATCCACAGCCCATGGCCACCTGGAGAGTTTCCTGCGGATTCAGAGAGCTACTGAGCGACCCCATCGGTGTGGGACCCACAGAGCGACCAGCTGGCAGGGCTCTGGGCTGTGTCCTCTGCCCCTCAGCGGGAAGAGCTGCAGGAAGCCAGGATTCTGCACTTAGAGGACAAGGGGCAAGAATAAGCGGAGTTTTTACATGCAGTGTCGGCTAGTGCAGCTCACAAAACACATGGCTAGAATTCATCTTTAATGAAAAAATGAAATTGCGTTAAGTTAGGTCTTGCCACTGGAAATCTGAGGCGAGGTTTCTGTCCCTATAACAGGCGCACAGAGGTGGGACCGGGAGTGGTGCGGTGGGGGAGGAAGGGCCTGGCAGGCGGAGGCAGCGTGTGGCCAGGCGGCTGTGGGCGAGAGCAAGCTCTGATGACACCCGGGTCCGGGCAGAGAGACCCACAGGTGCTCCGTCCTCACCTCGCCTCTCCTGGGGAAGAAGAGTTCAGTCTGTTACACCCGAAACGTTCACAACCGAAGGTCCTGCCTGGCTTCATGGAGCCTCTCAGGGAGGTCTCATTCATTCATGCAACTCACAGAAAACGCAGTGAGCAGAACCAGGGCTGTCCGTGTACAGGGAGGCATTTTTGAGGGAATAAAATGTCCTCAATTTCAGGTTAAACTACTTTGCTTAATATTGACAGGAATTGCAGGGAAATCTTAGACATGCTCATTTCCTAGCAGCTCTTGAAGAATCCGTCTTTCAAAAGGCACTGGCAGCCTTCCTGGGACATGCGGAGCCCCGGCTGCTCTCTGGCCTCAGGATCCTGCTGCAACACACTTGCCTTGACATCTGGCCTCGGGTCACACACGGGTTTTGAAAAGCCCGGTCAGTTTCCATTTGGGGCTGGCACTTGTGCTGAGTCAGAAATCAAATTCATGACTCACTAGTGCTTAGGCGTCCCGGCGTTAGAGCAGCCAGGATGGGGCTTGGCTTGGGTGGTGATTGCTGCTGTGTTTCGGTGACTGGCTCTCTGCTCCGGGTGCCCCAGGGACCACCCGGTCAGGAATGGAAGGGCAGCGCCCCGGGCCACGCGGGCCAGCTCCAGCCGCGTTTGCACCACGTGCTGTAAGCGTCATTCATCCTTCCTGTACGCAAATGCCGCGGTGCCATTTGAGAGGAGACTGAAAGCCGTGTCTCCTGTTCCCCCTTCCATGTGAGCCAAGGGCTGGATAAGAGAGAGAACGAAAGCAAAGCAACAGCAGCGCACACGTAGGACCATAAATATTTCTGTTGCCATGGAGCCCTCCAGGAACAAGATCTTGTTTACACGGAAGCACACTCGGGTTTACAGACACACACTCATTTTATGTTGTAAACAAGCATTGAGACTCTAAAGAGCCAAAATATTTCTGGAGACACGGGTTCAAGGATGAACATGGCCGGGTGGTGACATCTGAGGTGCCGTGAGTCGACTCCCGGGCTGTCCTGGGTCAGGAGCAGGAGGAGGGTGCTTGGGTGCTGGGCGACTCTTCCAGCTGGGGTATGAGCAGAAGTGCTATTGTTCTATTGATGGGTAATGGCAGCCTCTTTATCGTTCGCTGTTACCCCGAGGCAATGACGGCAGGCCTGCCGCCCACAGGCCCGGGGTCAGGTAACCCTGCAGCATGCATTGATTTGGAACCAGCCCAGATCTGGGTAATGAGTGTTTTGTGTCTTCCCCAAAGCAGCCGTCTTCGTGCTTACAAAACAAGATAATGTGCAACTCTTGTACCTGCAGGCCCGGCAGTGCTGGAAAGAGGCCGCCTGACATCAATCCCCGATTCTCTGGCCTCACAGGCCCTTCCCCGGCCCTGCTCTGCAGAGCGCTTTGCCACCATCCGGCCTCTGAGCTGCCGTGAGGTGTCCGTTCCCCACAGCGTTTCTGGCTCCTGGTGCTCAGGGTGCAGCCCAGCTGCCTCTCCGTGTCCCTGAGCAGCGAGCCGAGCTGTTCAGGTCCAGGGCACCCTGTGCACCAGGGTGGAGCAATTTGACTGACATGGGGAGGGGGTGCCTTTTAAAAAAACCAAAAACACACTTGTCCTCTTGCTTTTTCGACTCTTCAACAGAGAGAAACAGATGTTTTCAAGATTTAAGCCTTAAGAAGCTACCAAGACACACCGAGGGCAGTAGCTGTCTGACCCCTGCATTTAGAAATAATGTGGTTAATGTTTCATCCAGGGAACCAGCAAGTTGTTTAAAAGCCATGCTTAGTGCTTCAAGTGACTGAAGTGACCTCAACGTGAAGTCCCATGGGCACTTGTCCCGAAACCCCGTCTCCTCCAGTTAAAGAGCAGGTCCTGTCCCTTGTCACCTCAGGGGCCAGAGGGCGCCCACACACAGCCCTTCCTAGTGAGGGCGTTGCCATAGTCCTCTGTCTGGTCCTCACAGAGCCCCGAGAGCGGGTTTGTTCTGTTGCAGTGCTCCCCACCTTCTCTCCCCCCATAGCTGAGGAGACCCGAGGTCACACAGCGTGGACTCAGGAGGCAGAGCTGGCCTCCACGCATTCACACACCTTCTTTTTCTCTCTAGTTTTTAAAGTGACCACAGCAGCTCTTTGAATAGAAGCCTTACGTAAGGAAACGTCTATTCACGGGAAAGGAAGCCTTGCGCAATGAGGATGCCTGCTTCCTGGAAGCATTTCGCCCCAGCTCCTCCTCCTCTCGCCTGGCGCTGTGGAGACGGCACTGAGCCTGCAGGTTGCTGTGGCCAAGCACGCGTGGGCCTGTGACGAGTCTCCCACACCTCTAGGAGGTGGTACATTTGTCATTTTTGTAAGTGGCAGGAAACAGCTGGCTTGCCCGCAACTCCTGTGTCTGCTGTTGAATTCAGGTGCAGGACTGAGGCAGATGGAAGGGTTGGATGTCAGGCCTGTCTCTTCTCTCTGCTGCTTCCTGAAGCTTAAAGGACACCTGTATTTCTCAGACTTACGATGCTTCCCAGTATGACAAGAGTCAATGCCAAAGCCCGTACCTGGTGTGTAAGCAGGGAGCCCAGTTTTCTTCGTTTTTGTCCATGTCAACATGCAAGGTCTCAGGCGCATGCATTTCATCCAACAAACGCTGAGTGCCTACTGCATGCCAGGGATCAGGCAGACACGGGTGACAGCTGTCACTCACATGGACTCAGCAGTGCCCTCCTTAGTGGATCATGGATTCTGTGGAGACGGTATCCTAAGAAAAACAATGTCATCAACAACAAATATTATAAGTTAACAAGTACAATGGACCTTTGAACACATGGGTTTGAACTACTGGGTCCACACAGATATTTTTCAATAAATACCTGTATTATTTTCAATCCGAGGCTGGGAGTCTGGGGCTGCAGAGGGCCTGCTGTGTGCATTGATCTATGCCATTTTATATAGGGGCCTGGAACATCTTTGAATTTTGGTGTCAGTAGGATGGGGCGTGGGGGTGGGGCAGGAACCAATCGCCTGTGGATACCGAGGTACAACTGTGTAGTTAAGTGTTTAGGGAGTCAAAAGCTATATGTGGATTTTGACTGCAGGGTCAGTGCCCCCACGCCCAGCATTGTTCAGGAGTCAGCTGAGCTGAGAAGGAGCATATCAAGGAGAGGGATGGTCCTAACGAGGTGTGAAGGGGACCTGTTATGCTGCGTGGGGTTAGGGCAGGCATGTCTGAGCAGGGGCAGCACTGAGATGGCAGCCCTGCGAGGAGAAGGTGGGGCATGCTGGCAGAGGGACTGGCTGAGCAGGAAAGTGAAGGAAGTGTTCATGGGACCCGGTGAGGTTGGAGGCCAGGAGTGGTTCCATCATGTGGGGACTTAGAGGCTATGATGAGGATCATGGCTTTTATTTAAGGTGAAGAAAAAGCCATTGAAGGAATTCAGGAAGGAATGACCAGCTCTGACTTAAATTCTAAGACAATCACTAGCTGTTGGGTGGAGAATTGACTGGTGAGAGGAAAGAGTGGGAGGGGAGGAAGCTCTGCACTGTTTCAGGGAGGTGAGTGGGCCAGGCAGCAGCAGTGCAGGCGGACACCAGGAATGCACGTCTGTGTGGGGAGGAGCCAGGGATGAAAGAGAAGGAGGCATTGGCCCAGGAGGCGTGTTCATCTGGGAGAATAGAGGTTTAACTTACTGAGATGGGGTGATGGGGTTGGAACAGGTTTAGAGAGAAAACTCAATAGATCTGGCATGGATATCTTTCAGTTATTGATTGCTGCATTAAAAAGCACACCAAAACTCATTGGCTCACAGCAGCATCAGTTCTGCGGATCAGCTGGGCAGAGCCGGCTGGTTCGTGGTTGTTCCTACTGGGGTCTCTCATGCGGCCGCAGTCCGCTGGCAGCTGGGGCTGGGTATCCAAGATGGCTTAGTCACATGTCTGGTGCCTCTGTGGGGACAGCTGGGGGCTGAGCTGGGCTGGGACACTGGGGTGGCCGGGCCTTTCCTTCTCCGTGAAGTCCCAGGCCCACCTGACACGGTCTCTCTGGGAAGGAAGTTAGGTAACTCAGGGCTCCCCAAAGTGCCAGGCCAGGAGATCAGCTTCACCCCTAGTGGTCACAGCCCCTCCCTGGTCCAGCACAGATTCCATGAAGAGGAGAGGACACGGCCACCTTTCTGGGCTGGCAACCTGGGAGCTCTGTCCAGCTGGCATTTGAGTGTGAGTCTGGAGTGGGGGTGAAGTCTGGACAGAAGAGATGCCTACATCTGATGCCATCAGTATGTAGACGGCTCTTCATGCTCCGGGAATACGACGGACTGCGGGCAGTAAAGCATGTGAATGCAGGGGCTCCAGGGGCACCCACAGTCAGGGCTGTCAGGGCGGAGCGAGCTCAGAGGAGAGGAGGAACACCGAGAGAGCAGAGTTAAAATTCAGGAGAGGAAAATCTTCAAGAAGGAGGCTGTGGCCGAACCTACCTGCAGGCAAAGGTCAAATAAGATGCAACAGGAGCGACTGTGCCTGCCTGCCCACGGGGTCCTGGGCAGGAGCACCCTTGGAGGGAGGGTGGGCGTGTACGCAGGTGCTGCTGACGAACTGTGCACTCCTGGTTCATGGGTTGACCCTCAACCTCTGAGCCACACCGGCTGGGCAGGACTTTCATTTCTTTAATGCATTCAGAACTTGCACAGTCGGGAAGGCATCTCCTCTCAGTCTGGATGTAGAGATGAAGACTTCCCGGATGTGCGTGCTCCATTCCAGGCCTCCGGAGCTCAGCTGCGATCAAGTTTACCTCACACATGCCCGGGATGGTTCATGTCCACCAGAACTTGTGGCAGAGATTATGTTTCCAACACCCAGAAAGAATTGGGCATTTTTCAAAACTAAAAATTCATATAAACATAAATAATAAAAACAGAATAAATCCCATGAACAGGAGCAGAGAGGAATTCATTTTTATTCCTTTGAACTTCTGTCAGTGGCCCATTGCCATCGGCTCTGAGTGTCCTGGTGAAAGTTTCCGGACCTTTGTCTCATGGATGAGTCTGTCAGTCCTCCTTGCTAATGAATGAAGACCAGAACTCCATGCGCAAAGGAAATGTTAATTCTAGGTGGGATTTACTTAAAGCACCTGGTAACAAGGTCTTCAACTATGATTTTGCAAAAGACATGGAAACACTTAGTCTTAAAAGATGAATGACTCTTTAAAATGAATGATTCTGATACAGTCACTTTATAAAAGCCCAGGAAATGTTATTAGGTAAGTCTATTTTGGGGAGGTGCCAATATAACATGGAAATATGGCCCTGATATGTAGCTCTCTGAAGAGGCAATCAAATATAAGGACAATTACCCTTTCAGTAGCATGAGTCCAGAGCACTCACGGTCACCCCTCATTGGAGAGCCTGCTGTGGGCGTATTGGGGGGCCGGTGATAAGGAGGGGCCCGCAGCATTAGACAGCAGCAGGCAGGCAGCAAGCTGCACATTCTTGGGCGAATATAAGAGTCTTGCTTGTGTTCTTACCAAGAGAGACCATTTATTCACCGGCTGTGCCTGTTGATTGATTTAACTTAAGCTATTAAAAATTTGATTGAGGAATAATTTGCCTACCATTAAGTCCCCCCATTTTGAGCTTATGGTTCAATGATGTCCAGTGAATTCACAGAGCGGGGCCCGCAGCCCGGCAGTCCTGTTTGGGAAGACTTCTGTCTCCCCAGGAGGTTCCCTCACGACCTTCTCAGGTGGTTTCTGCTCCTCCTTCCCCTGCACAGGCAACCAGCGAGCTGCTTCGTGTAGACAGATTTGCCTCCTTGGACACTGTTTACAGCCAGAACCATGAATGTGTGGCCTTGGTGCCTGGCTCCTCTCGCTCCGAGCGTTTCCAGGTTTATCCGTGCTGCCACGAGTAGGTGTTTCATTGCTAAGCGCTATTCCATTGTACATACGTATGGCATTCTGCTTACCCACTCAGCCTCTGATGGACGCTTGGGTTGTCTCCACTTTGGGCCTATTGTGACTCAGGCTGCTGAGTTGAGTTGATATTTTTTATTTTAACTCGTGTTTCATTTACTTATCTGCGTTGCATTCCTCATCGCGGGTAGGAAATCCCAGCACTGATGGCTAAACTGGAAATACCAGAACTTGGTCTTGTATTTACTCTTTAGATCCTGGGGCTAATCATTGCCATTCTCCCCCGCGAAGAAGCCAGTGAATTACAGCTGACATGTTGGTTGTTGGGTTTCTTTCTCCCTGAGCTGGAGAAACACAACATAACATTTACTATCGTAACCACCTTTTAGCGTACAGTTCGGTAGTGAGTACATTCACATTGTTGTTCAACCATCACCACAGCCACCTCCAGAAAATTTTCATCTCGCAAAACTGAACTCTGTCCCCATTAACCACTAGCTCCTCCCCTTCCCCCAGCCCGGGCACCCATCCTACTCTCTGTCTCTATGAACCTGATGACTCTAAGCCCCTCATATAAGTGGACCCACCAGTGTTTGTCCTTTGGTGCCCGGCTTACTTCACTCAGCATGATGTCCTCAGGTTCGTCCATGCTGCAGCATGTGTCAGAATTGTTTTCCCTTTCAAGGTTGAATAGTATTTCAGGGTGTGTGTAGACCACGTCTTGTTTATCCACTCATCTGGTCAATGACTCTTGGTCGTTTCCAGCTCTTGGCTGATGTGAATAAACCGGCTGTGAACCTGGGTGTGAAATGTCCCTTTGAGTCCCTGCTCTCAATTCTTTTGGGTAATTACCCAGAAGTGGAATTGTTGGGTCATAGGATGACCCCAGTTTTTTTGAGGGGCTGGTTAGAGGGATTTTAAGTAAGGCTTCATTTCTGATTATGCTTTTCTTTTTACCGTGTTTCTCCTTCTTATAGTGTGTTCATTAGTATAAATATTCAGATTCAATACCTTGAGGGGCAATGAATATTTTAACTATTGTTTTTTGTACTGCACGAAGTTTTGGCAACAATGACTCGTGATAAGCTGGGGTGCCTGACTCTATTTTACAACAGGGATGTGTTAAGAAGTCTCCTTTTGGGGTTAAGAAAACATGAGATTCTCACAATTGCTTGCGATGTCTGCCCCCTGGAGCCCACCAGAGGGAGGTCACCTTGGGCCTTGGCCTCAGGCCCAGCACACGGGGGGGCACACGGGTACCTTGGCATTTTATTATGGAGACAGCCAGGATGAGGCTTGAGTTTACTGTTGTAAATACTTCTTGGAGATAACAATTTAGTAGGCTATGAGGCGCAGGTCCTCTGAACCTAAGTCTAGCTGCCACTCCGTGTGAGGCAGCCACGGTGAGCTAACAGCAATGATTTCTTTAACTGTCCTCAGGAAGTTCAGCAGCAGTAGCTGGTAACAGCTTTTCTGCTCTGATGGTGGGAAGAAGCCCAAGACCAGCACTCTGAGGAGGATGACCGACCCATGGTTTGCAGAGGCGGGCCTCCCAGGATCATGTGCAGGAGCATGCATCCTCAGCATGGCCAGGGCATGGCCTTGCGTGTGGTCTCCAGCTGGGCTGCTGTGCACGGGGCTATGCGGGGCGAAGGCCACGTGGGCTGTTTAAGGAGCAGGTCAGTGTCTCGTGCTTTGGGCAGCTCCCCCTCCCAGGCTGCTGTGAAAAGAAAGGGAGGTGAGGTGCGTAAACTAGTTGGCAAGATGCCTGGGATACAGTGTTCTTTCCAGAAATGGCAGCAGCCTGGCCACTCTGTTTGTGGAAGCTGTCAGGTGTGGGGGAGCTGAGGGGAGGGGCCGGATGTTCTTTTAGTGAGCACTTGGCCTCTCTTAGCAGGTGGGGCAATCTGGGATCCTCCAGGAGGTGTGAAGCGGACACATTGCAGAGGAAGGGCAGGGGCCAGGGCTCTTTCCAGCCGGCACTCAGCTCTGTGGCTGCTGCTGCGCAGGGTGGCCCGTGCAGGTGTATGTGCTCACACGTCAGACAAGTACTTGCCTGCACTGTACTGCGTGTTAGTGTGTATGGGTGTGTCTCCCTCAGGGCTGGCTGGGGCGCAGGGGTAAGCAGAGGCCACAGGCCAGCAGGTCCCTGGACACCAGGCCTGTGGGAAGTCCAGGGCCCCTGGCTAAGGTCAAACAAATGGAGGACAGGGCAGGGCGTGTGGTGGTCAGGCAGTGCATGGAAGATGGGGAGGCACAGACCAGAGAGGGCTGGTGTGCACGGTCAGGTCTGCTCCAGGTCCTCTTCTGCAGGAGTGGGGAGGTGCGGGGTGCTGGGGGTCGGGGAGGGGGGTAAGGGGGACAGGCAGGGCCGAGGGTCACCACGCTTGCAACCCCCACAGAACTCTCCGGCACAGCATGGCCTGGGAGTGGCCACCGAGGTAGAGGGGTTTGGGTGTGACTCTGAAGGCTCCCCCTCCATCCTCCAGTTCAGCTAGCAGACCTGCCGTTCCCCCTGGAAAAGAAACACGCAGAGGAGACCAGCCTTGAGAACGGTCTCCTTCCCAGTCAATGCTCCTTCCCGCAACTTAGCCTCAGGCCGCTTCCCTGCCGGTTTACTTCAGGGACCGAAAGTCTCTTTCAAAGCGAGAACCGGAACCTAGACACCCCGGGAACAGCAGCGCGGCTCAGAGTGCCCAGCTCTTTACCAGCAGGTGGGGGAATGGTGGTAAGAAGCCCCCAAAATGAGAGGGTTACTGACGCTCACTCCTCCCAGGGACTGCCTTCGGGACACACTGTGGTCCCCGAGGAGGCCGGAGAGCTCCCAGGGCCGTGTCAGGGCACTCGGACCCCCAGGACAGCACTGCCTCTCACCCCGCCCGCATCCCTCCTCCTCCTACTTCCATCCGGCAGCCTGGCTTCCTGGTCTTCCTCCTCCGTGCCCTACAGCCGTCTTAGTCCACACGTCTGTGTCCCCACACCCGTGGGCATGCCTGGCGCTCTCTCCTCCCCCGGGGTGCCGCTGCAGGGGCAGCGTGGGTGCCACACTCCCCTGGGCCCTGGCCACGTGCCTGAGCTGCTCGGCCTGGCAAGAAGGGCACATCCCACAAGCGCCGTGTGTCCCCCGGGTACGTCTTTGCTCCTGGGTGCTGCCTGCTGGTGGGGAAAGGGGACTGAGGGGGACTGAGATGTGCTGCCCAAAGACAGAAGCAAAGCGGGGCCACTGAGCCCTCCGCTGGAGCTGAGCGGCCCGGCTGCCCACGTGGAGCAGGCCCCGCAGCCTCACTGAACCCCACACACAGCACGGTAGCCGAGACACTGCATTTTGGGGGCTTGTTATGAAGTAATGGGCAATGGAAGCAACAGAGCAAAGAACCCATGTGCAGCCAGCGGTAGCCTGACCCTAACCGGGCCATGTGTGTACTGGCTCCGGGGCAGCAGGCCGGCGGCAGCCACATGGCCCTGGAGAAGGCTCGGCGGTGGTCTGCTGGGGCTGATATCCGCTAGCACAACTAGTGTTTGCTGTCACTGCCTTGAGGTTAGCAAAGACAAGGCCTTAAGGTAAAACATCTCAAAAATGTTGTTATGAGTTCACTGTTTAGTGTATTCTGTTTAGTCCAGATTGAAGATAAAGACAGCCAAGGCTGTGCTGGGAGAACTATATTAACCCCAAAGTACCCACGCTAAGTAATTACTGCTCTCCCCACTTTACAGATGAGAAAACTGAGACTTAGGTCGGCAGGCTGTGCTCAGGTTCCTACAGCTGGGAAGAAGTGGGGGAATTGTGCCCCGATTTCTAACTAGCTATCCAGCTTGCATGTTGCTCTCATACCCGCCCTTCAGGACACCTGAAAATTATTCTGTTCAAAGAACTTCTTATGCTACTGCCTTGAATTATTCTCTAAACTTACCGGAGTGTCAATGGGTAGATTTCGCCTTGATTGAAATTTGTGGTCATAAGGACTCTATTTTATTACCTTGAAGGTTTCAAGGTCACGTTTCTGAAAGGAGTGCTTCAGGGTGGAGGAGGGATTTTTCTTGGTTTGCTGGAAGTCTCCATGCGGAGGAGACGGTGGTCTCGGCTTGTTTGTCCCGGGAATCACTGTTGCGGGGTAAGGATTATAGCAAACATTTGCGTCTCAGCTCTGGGGTTCCACAGGGGACATCCCAGGGAAGAAGGCAGCCTTTCAACGTACTATGAAGGCACACACAGAGCCGACAGGGGCACCTGCCTGGGCATCTCTGTGGCAGACCCAACTCTGTTGCTCAGCCTGGAGACACAGGTCCTCAGCAAATTACCTCCACGCCTCATTCCCAATTGCATGACCCAAACATTACATCTGGATGCCCACGTCAAGCTATTATGCCAGCATGGACAGCTCTGGGGACCTGTCACTCTGACTGACTTCACCTTTAACTTTCCGTTTTCAGAGACATGGTGGGTAGACCAGATGGCTCATTCATTGCTGTGCTCCTTACTGGATGTGGCAGTGTCTGAGTGTTTGGGTTGTGCAGCTGTAGGTGTGACAGTTGTAATTTGTGCTCAAACCTGTATTGGGTGAAAAAATAGTCATGTGGGGTTCCATCCCGTGTGACCCTGGAGTCGCAGGGAAGACTTGGAGTGGCTGGCTGTGGGGCAGGCCCACTTGGGGGCCAAGGAGGGCATGATGCAGGCAGGCTCTGCCTTTACCACAGAGGAGACTGAAATCCTGTTCGCTGGCTCGCTATTTGCCAGAGGTAGATGGAGTCTCCCGGTAAATGGCCAGAAGGCTCCACACGACCACACAGTGCTTGGGGCCTGTGAGGTCCCTCCGAGGAATCGCGGGACCAAGTCTGAGCTGTGTCGCTCAGTGAGGGAAGATGCACATGGAGTCCAGGTCCTGGGATCTTGCTCTCACATTCCGCTCTCAGAGAGCAGATCTGACCCTCTTCCTCCAGCCTGTGTCCTTCCTGAGGGGCCGCCTTCTACCCAAGGCCCCTACACCGCCCTCTGGGCCAGCCCTCTGCTCTGAGGGGAGCCTACCTTGCCACCACGCTCCTTGCCACCGCGCTCACCTTCGCTCCAGTTGGGGGGATGGAGCTGTCAGCAGAAGGGCCCCAGAGCAGGTCTGAGGAAGAGGTTGGGGTGCTGGCGCTGGGTTAAGTCCTGGCTCTTCTCAGCCTCTTTATCACTCAGCTTGACCACAGGCACAGCAAGAATGACAGTCGTCCCTTCTCTTGGGTCCTTAAAGGTACAGCATACTTCCCAGGGCAGGGCATCGCAATACTCCTGCTCCTGCCCACCACGCAGGGCATCTGCCAGGTCAGGACTGTTGTGGGCTCCCCTCCACCCCTCCCCAACCCAGCACGGACACCCACTTAGAATGCCCGTTCCTTACACTTACCCAATTATAGTTCATCCCTGTTGTTAATCCTCACCTGAGGGTATTTTTCCATTGATTTTTAGAGAGCTAGAAGGGAGGGGGAGAGACAGAGAAACATCAATGTGAGAGAGACACATCAATTCGTTGCCTCCTATGCATGCCTCTGTTGGGGGCCAGGGATCGAGGTACTTGCCCTTGACCAGAATTGAACCCTGGACCCTTCAGTCTGCAGGCTGATGCTTTATCCACTGAGCCAAACAGGCTAGGGGCTTGATTTGTTGTTGTTTTTTGCAGTCCTGATTGATTTTCTGCTACCTTATCTTCCAAATCGCTGATTCGACCCTTTACTTTATCTAATCTACTGTTGATTCCCTCTAATGTTCATTTCAGTTATTGTAGTTTTCACTTTGACTGGTTCCTTTTTGTGTTTTGTATCTCCATTTTTATGTTGCCTATCTCTTTGTTGAAGTTCTCACCGAAATCATTGAACATTTTTGTAACTGGTGTCTTGTCTCATTTTTGTTCAGTTAGTTTTCTGGAGTTTTGTTCTTCCATTCAGGACATGTTTCCTTGCCTCCTCATTTTGGCTGCCTCCCTGTGTTTGTTTCTATGGATTAGGCAGAGCTGTTCTGTCTCCCAGTCTTGGTGGAGTGGCCCTAAGGAGTAGGTGTTCTGTGGGACCCAGCGGCACAGTCTCCTTTTACCTGAGCCTGGTGTTGCAGGTGTATCTCTGTGTGGGCTGTGTGTGCCTTCTTGTTGCTGTTGAGCCTTGATGGCTGTTGGCAGGTCCATGGGAGGGATTGGCTGTGAGGACCAGCTGTGACTGCACAGAGGACCTACTGTGCAGGGGCTGACCTAGGAGCAGGACTCCTTCAGCAGGGCTCTGGCTCCTGCCAAGTCTGCTCTTCAAGGGCACCCTTTGTGGAGGGGACTGGGTCATGCTCTAGTGTGGTCTGGAGCTGGCCACTGGGTGTGCTGGTTCTGAGCCTCTTGGGAGGTGCAGGCCACGTTCACCCCCTGCCTGCACGCTGCCTGGGGTTTCCTGGTGTGAGTTACAAAGTGATCTGCAGATGGTTGCCCCTTGTCCTAGGCTTGGAGGCTCCTGGGGGAGGATACGCTTTGAACTGAAGACAGCTATTGCTCATGGCAGGTTTGGGCTGCTTAACAAGAGAGTCCATTGATACTTAAGAATAAAGGTTGTGAGTTAAACCATCGTCACTCATAGTGTCATAATATCACAACTAATAATATGTATCAGTTTTTGCATGTATGTTATCTCAATAAATACTAAATACATCTGCTCAATCAGTACATAAATAATACAATAACAATATCAATAGCAATAACAATAACAGAGAGAGGCTGTGTGCTGCCTATATGGGTAGGAGCTAAGGGATTGGCATTCACCACTCCCTCCTGGTTTCTGGGATCTGCCCTGAACCTGCCTTCCTCCGCACTGTGTGGCCGGCCCCTGCCTGTTGCTGTTGCCCACGCTCAGCCATACTCTGTTGTGAATGCCGCTTACCACCAGTGAAAGCCGCGCAAGTCTCCTATCCGCATTGTGCTGCACTGTCACTGCACCGGGGTACTGGCTGCTGGCTGCCTCTTTCCTTCCGAACCCCCAGGGCCTGGCACCCAGTCAGGATGACCCCGGATCTTCCCACGGCTCCAGCACACCCTCCTCTACATTCATCTGAGGCCTCTCTCCATTCTCCTCCTCCCTGGCATCTTCACTGTGATGAGTTAGTTCACAGTCCCTGACACTCCAGTCCTGGTTCCTGACCCGCCGCCAGCCTGGGCTGGCCTCCCCTGCCTCCTCCACACCTTGCCTGACCGGCTCCTCATCAGCTTAAGGGTTTTAGCACAGATAGCACTGCTTCTAATTCCGCAGGCTGGGATTTCACACCAGGTGCGGGCGACATCAGGGTCGATGCGCAGGCCCCTTCCGCTGGCTCCCGGGACGAGCTGTGCCCGGGCCAAGCTGTGTTGGACGTACTGGGTCTGCTTTCCGGGGCAGCCAGCCCCCTGCTCTTCTGGGTCATAGGCCAGTGAGAGCAGCTCTGCCGAGGGGGCAAAAGAATCTGAGTTTCTACGCCCAATGGTTTGCACATAGGGGTCCGTTTTCCTGGGGGAGGTTTAGGGTGCCGAGGGGAGAACAAGCCAGAGACTGACCTCCAGGCCACTAGGAGTGGGCTCCTGGGGCAACTCATCAGGCAACCTGCTGGCTGTTACCATTCTTTCAGGAATTGTCATGCTGCATTCCAGTTGGGTGTGTACTTGTCCCTCCAACTGGCCTGAGAGATGTTGGAGGCACGAGCTCTGTCTGAGTGACTGCAAGTCCCCGCGGTGGCCAGGCTTGAGGCACTTTGAAGCCTTTGGATGAGTCTCTGAATGAGCCCACGGCGTGTCCTCTGAAATCACAGGGGAAGGAGCTGCCTGTTGACCTGGCTTGAAAGGCCCTACTGTTCATCTGTGCTGACTGCCAGCGTCTGTAAAGGGACGTCCTGGTGGTCTGAAACCTCCCTGAGAGCCCGCAGAGAAATCCCCACGTTGGCACAACTCCTGGGGACTGCCAGGGGGAAGACCCATTTTCCTCGCACCTCCTTAATCCCCATTCATGTGAGTGCGTGTGCTTGTGCGTGTGTGTGTGTGTGCGTGTGTGTGTGTGCGCGCGTGTGTGTGAGATTCTACATGGGTTTGGTCATATCAGGGACAAGGAGAAACACTTGCATTGGAATTAAAGTGAAAGCAGATCTGGAGGTGGCTTGCCCCTAGCCCAGCCTGCAAAGGCATAAAGATCATCTAACACACTGGCCTCTGTAATACAGCAAAACTTCGCTCTCTTGAATAGTCCACATTGGGGGAGCATGCTTCTGCCTCTCAGGATGCTTGCTGAGTGAGTGGTAGCTATGGCAACGGGAAAACTGTTTACTGGAGAGCAACAGCATCAGGTTTCTGAGCAGCCTCTCCCTTATTGTCTAAGAGTGCCTGCCAGCAGGACACACCGAGGAGGGGAGGCTTGCTCTGCCCTCCCGGTCCCTTTCACTCTGCTGTGAACCAGACCTCGGGGGCAGACAATTCAAGGGAGGGCAAACCCCTGGGAATCTAATGGCGAGGACGCAGTGTTTCTTGGCTGGGCTGGGTGAGTGTGGGGACCGCCTGGAAGAGAGGACACGAGCATTCCTCTGGATGCAGCGCCTGAGGGGAATGTTCGATTTTGTTCCGTCTTGAATAAAAGAGAATTAAATATGCTTTAACTTGTGTTTAGTGGGAAAAACACTGTCAAAACCAGTGAGTTAAACTTCAGTTGAGTTTTTAAGGAAGTACTACTTGCTTCCGAAATGTGTTGCTTCTGCTCTGGCAACTCAGTACCATCATTGTCCTTAGCACCTGCTGAGGCTTTTCCTCAAGTGGATTCCTGCCTCCACTAGTCGGATCGGTTTCCCACTGTAAATGTGCTGATTTCCAAGATGCGGGTTGTAACAGAGACTGACCAGAACCACCGGGTAGCCATGGTTTTTCTTGGGGAAGATTCCGCTGTTCATTCCAGACATGTGGACCAGCTCACGTTGCCGCGTCCGGGCGCCTCTGCATGAAGGGCTCTGCTCCCACGCCCTGGCTTGTGGCATGTGGTGCTGTGTGGGGGTGACTCACTGTCTGCGGAGTGACGGAGAGGACACCAGAGGATATCAAGTTAGGTTACCACCCTGCCTGAGGCCACACGCATGCATGTCTCTGCGGGGGTGGGGCTGGAGGTCAGAGAGGGGTGGGGTCGGAGGCTTCTCTTTGTCCCAGGGATTTGGAAGGAAAGATAACTGGGAGTCACTGACTAAGTTCTTAGAGATTAGTCACCTTCACCCAGGCCTGTGAAAATCAGCCTCCAGGGACTGGGCATAGTATTCAAACCGCACAGGCACGACTGATTCTCTTGCACAGGGGCACAGGGGTGGGCTGTTCGCATCGCCTTCATGTTCACAGTGTTGGGCAGGAGACATGCGGTGTTGGTGGTGGAGATGTGTGGGAGAGGCCGCTGAGCCAGCCTCACAGAGAACAGCAAGGCCGTCCTTTTCCTGCGTCTTCTGTACAGAGCTCTCCCGGGGACGCGGGGCCTCCCGCTGAGACTTGGCCATCAGGAGGCAGACGAGCTGAGTGTTTTTTATTTCCAAACACTTGACCTTCAGTTGGCTAAAGTCACCTTCGCCAGCAGCAAGGAACCCTAGGGCCAGGCTGCATCTCCCTTGGGATTTTCCTGGCCCACATCTCGGAATGATGAGTGAGTAAGTGACCCAGAGAGGCTGCACATATTCAGTTACTGAATCAAGAGAGGCAAATGGGGAACTGATCATTTTGAGAGTGCATCACTTAAGTGTCACTACTTTTGGAAAATTCAAGAGTAATCCTATATAATAAAGAGGTAATATGCAAATTGACCCTCACCCCCTCACACAAGATGGCTGCCCCTATTTGGTCAAAGATGGCCACCACAAGATGGACAGCAGGGGAGGGTAGTTGTGGGTGGTTAGGCCAGCAGGGGAGGGCAGTTGGGGGTTACCGGGCCTGCAGGGGAGGGCAGTTGGGGGTGATCGGGCCAGCAGGGGAGCAGTTATGCATCAATCAGGTTGGCAGGGGAGTGGTTAGGGGGTGATCAGGCTGGCAGGCAGGTGAGCAGTTGGGAGCCAGCAATCCTGGATTATGAGAGGGATGTCCGACTGCTGGCAGTTGGACATCCCCCAAGGGGTCCCAGATTGGAGAGGGTGCAGATGGGTTGAGGGACACCCCCCCGCCATCCCAGTGCATGAATTTCATGCACCAGGCCTCTAGTTTACTATAAAAGGAATTGTCTGCAGATTTTCAAAGCCCCATGGATTCAAGTACACGGGTCTACTAGTATGATAGGATTACTGTGTGTGTGTGTGTGTGTGTGTGTGTGTGTGTGTTAATCCTCAACTGAGGATATTTTTTCCATTGATTTTTAGAGAGAGTGGAAGGGGTGGAGGGAGGAATAGAGGGAGAGAAATAGAGATGTGAGAAACATAGATCCTGAACCCTGACTAGGGGGTGGGGATTGAACCTGCAACCCAGGCATGTGCCCTTGACAAGGAATTGAACCTGCGACACTTTGGTGTGCAGGCTGATACTCTAACCACTGAGCCACCGGCCAGGACAAGATTCCTTGTTTGAAATCTCATTAAGGTTTATAATTCTGCTGCTTGGGTCTCCCTGCTAAGAGAAAGAGCAGGTAACCTGCCTTCCCGGGAGGACCAGTGTTGCTGCGCCTGCACCTGTCCCCTTGCTCTAGGAGCAACTACCAGCTTATTGTGCTTCAGAGCTGAACACAGAGAAGTTGCCAGGAACCAGGGAAAGGACCCCACGCTGGGTTTGTTTAAGCAAACACTGAAACGCAGGCCCACTCAAACCAGCTAACTGGCTTGCCCTGGGACTGGGTGGTGCTGCTGCTTTAAGGGGAGATGAGGTGTGGTCTCCCCATTTTCCTGGACAGTGTTACACTGAACAGTGCAAGGGGCAGGAGTGGAGCCACAGGCAGGCCTCGTGCTGGCTTTCTGCTAGAGAAGTGCGGGCTTGAAGCCAGACTTGATTGGCTTTAGAAAAGATGAAGTATTTCTTTCATGCGAATGCATCCGGTGCCGTATTTGGGTTTCATCCAATGAAAATACATCATATAACCCTAGCTGGTATGGCTCAGTGGATAGAGCTTCAGCCTGCGGACTGAAGGGTCCCAGGTTCGATTCTGGTCAAGGGCACATGCCCCAGGTGTGGGCTTGATCCCCAGTAGGAGGCTTGCCGAAGGCAGCCAATCCATGATTCTCTCTCATCATTGATGTTTCTATCTCTCTCTCCCTCTCCCTTCCTCTCTGAAATCAATAAAAACATGTTTAAAAAAATAAAATAAAACGCATCCTATAGCTAGCTGGAAAGCATCTAACTTCTCCAGATGAAGGGTCAGAGAGGGAGGGGTTCGCACTGCGGCACTATGCTTCCTTCCACCCCAGGGACAGGGCTGGAGACGGTCTGTGGGGCGCGGGCCCTTTCAGGCCTGTTTCCCAGCTGTCCTTGCTGTCAGTGGCCATGAGGAGGATGACTCCGTGGAGAGGCACACTCCTTACTGATGCCTGCCTTCCATCTTCCTGATGGGACAGTAGTTCTGGCAGGCACTGCAGCAGCCCCTGTGGGACAGGAGATGAGGACGGGAGTGAAGCAGAGGGCAGCAGTCTGGGTCCTCGATGGCATGGGGTCCTCTCACCAGAGGCCTGGGAGGGGGAACTGCCTGGGACCGCCCCTGCCTGGGACCGCCTGAACACCCCCTGGGCTGCTGCTGGAATGACTCCAGGAATAGTGAGCCAAATTGTCCCCCGTGCGGTGTGACTGCAAATATATCTGGTCAGAACAAAATCAACATTCCCTCACCCAGCTCACAGAGAGGCGCCTTACTGTATTAACTCACTGCTCACCCTCCCCTGCCACTGAGCACTACTCCCTGAGGAGGGAACCAGCCCATGGGGTCATAACGGACAAGACAGGGTGGGCAAAGGTAGGGTTATAGTTTTTCATGTGGAAAATAATAATAATAATTAATAAATAATAAAGCAAGGACGAACTGTTTCAGTATTCACAACTGTAAGCCTACTGTTGCCCCCCACCCCACCCTAGTCTGAGGTTTGAGGAGCTGTTGGTGCTAAGGAGCCTGGCTCCTGGGACTCAAGGACACCGGCCGCCCCTTTGGACAGGGTGTCTGAATGCAGCGCAGAGCGCGGCGCTGTCTCCCCGGTGCTGCTGCGCTTTCCTTCCAGGCTGGCCTTGGAGAGGGCGGGATGGAGCCCATCAGACCGTGATTTATGATGACTTATCCCCGAAGGAAGCAATTGTCTCTCCTGCCTTCCCCGCCCCCTCCCCTCCTCATTGCTTTACTCCGTGGCCTCCCTCAGACCTGTCCACAGTCTCATGAACAGCCAGCGTTCTCTCTCCCTCTGCCAGGCCCGCCTGTGCCCAGGCTAGGAGCTCCTGCTTCCCTGTAGACACAGGGCGTTACTGACCAGGGGATTCAGCTGTGGGAGAGTTTTACAAAGACAGCCCCTGGCAGCAAGGTGCCTGTCCGGGGCGATGGGGGAATCTGTACAAAAATAATAATTCTTCATCAAAGACTCACAAGAGCATCAGGATTGGACTGAGATCAGCTGGGGTCAATGGACTGGGAACAAAAAGATTCCGAGATCTTTCTTGAACCCTTTTGGGTGCCCAGAGGTCTATGGTCATCAATCACCTCTTGCCCCTCCTATTTCACCTTCCCTTTCTCCAAACTGCGCTTTGAGTTATGGCCTTCCCAGGCACTGGGCACAGAGACTGTAGACTGGTACCACTTCCACTCTACAATGACCTTGGGCCCACGTCTTGGACGCCGGCTCCTCTTGGCTGCCTCCCAAGAGTGCGATGAATGGCTGTGGCCTTCCCGTGGCCCTGACCCCTTCCCTCCCCTCCTTGGCTGTGTGGTGATGTATCCATTTGTATCATTCATCTTGTAATTGAAACTCCCCTTGGTTACATTCACAGTCTGAGTCTCCCTGAACAGGGCCTTTTTTCAGATCCTTTGAAAGAACAGGTGAGTCTCCTTGATCTTTAAGTCTTGTATCATTCCAGAGCTTTGATCCTCAAAGCTGCTTTCAGACCCGCCAGCTGGCTGGGGGCTGGAGGGCAGATGCAGGGGCTCTGACACCGTCCAGGACAGCTGGGCGGCTAAGGGAGGAGGACAGTCCGAGCTGGAGGTTATGGTGACCATGTCAGCGAGGTTCTAAATCTGACGCACTGTGACTGGATTAAGTGCGCTAGCCACCAGGCGCCAGCTTCAGCTCTGCAGCCCTTGCTGCGGGTCCAGCTGGCCATCCTCCAGTGAACAGGAGCCCCCAACTCATTGGCAGGAGATGCATTACTGGTGGGAAGGATTGCTTCCTCCTCCTCCCCTGTCAAGAGAGAGAGAGAGAGAGAGAGAGAGAGAGAGAGAGAGAGAGAGAGAGAGAGAGAGAGAGAGAGAGAGAGAGAGAGAGAGAGACATTAACACATCAAAGTGAATCCATAGGAAGCCAGCAGTCCCAGCGAGCACTGTTTGCTGTGCAGATAGCCCAGAGCCAAACACACCAACTGAAGGTGACTTCTGGGGGGATGCTGAGGGTGGGCGTGAGGGTGGGAGCACAAGGGTGAGAAGACGTTTTGGAAGTAGAGGAGAGAGGAGGCTGAGGGAGGAGGGGCATTGTTAAATACCATGTTTCTCAGTTCAGAATTCCTCTAACATGTTAGCAACTCTTTCCTCTCCATCTTCACAGAAATGATTTCTCAAGCTTTGCCCTTTTTTCAGAGTATCCAACTATTCCCTTCAGCTCGGCACTTCCCTGACAAGACAGAGGCTCTGGCAGCCCAGAGCATCCGCTCGCCCCCCCGCCCCCCACCGAAAGCCGGTTCAGAGGTCGTCTCCTCTCACTAGCTTTCTAAGCCTCGTTTGGGAACACCAGACCCTCCTTACTAAACAAGGCTCTCTCTCTGTATTTATACGCCATCTCACTGGAATGCACAATATTGATTGTCTCATGTAATTGTCCCAATAGCACAGTGCGGTTGATACAGATGAAAAAGCTGAGGAACAGAGAAATTAATTAATCTGTCTAAAGTCACACAGGTAAACATGGCAAAACTAGACTTGAAGAACACATCTGGGTCTGACTGATACCATGGTAATTAACCAGTTATTAATTAATTAACTAACAGGCAAGGAGCAAAGGGAAGGTTGATAATATAGGATACCATTTGTGCCAGAAAGCTGCAGTTTTATACTCTCTAGGCCTGTTCCCCGCAGATTCTGGAGGAAGGGGATGGACATAGAAAGAATAGACACATGCCCAGTGAGGTCTGAATGACATGGGGGAGGTGATGACCTGTCAGTCACACCTGGGAGCAGGTCATCTGCCAGAATAGGCATGGCCACTCAAGGGCATGAAATGGGAGATGAATAAGCTCCTGAACCAAGGGAGCTCCCTCTCTCAGCCTCTTGGTCCCTGGGGACTCTTGCTGCAGAGGGTGCTCTCACACTCCTGTATCCCCCACACACCATGGACCAATGGGCTGTGATCAGCCTGACGCCGTGCCGGACCCAGCTTCCAATCATGGAAACTCTGGACGCTGGCTTTGCTTCTAGCTCTATGAAGCCCTAGCTACACCTTTTCCAGGACTGGTTTAAGGGAAATGGGACTTTGCAAACCAAAGGAATATAACTCTACACAAATAAAAACCACTCATTCTCCTGTGCAAAGCTTAGAAAATTCTTTTTTTTCAAGATCGCATAAGAACCCTACTCCCACTAGCAATGGAGAAATTCCACCCGTGCAATTCTCTGATAACTCTGTTACCTCTTTCACAGGCTTATCTCTCAGTGGACACTGGACTGCTCTGCTAACCTGTGTGCAGAGCGTACTCTGTACCTATCGTCATCGGCTCTGAGTGCTCTTGGGTCCAATCCAAAGTTACACCAATTTAAGTTAAATTAAAAATTACTGTGCCATGCATAGAACATTACTTAATATAGAGGTATACCAACACAGTGCTACAGATGGATCAGGACTTTGAGTTGGAAAATAATTGGATTCAATCAAGAAAACAATTAAAAAAACCTTTTTAAATTCCATTATTCATCTCAGTCCAGAAGCAGATGTGTTTGAGAGACCCGATAGTACTATGACCATGGTAATCCCCCCTCATGTTTTGGCACTGTAAGGTTAGTTTTGGCAATGTTTGTGTTTCCGGTGGAAATGGGATCCTGTGGTGTCACAAGGCATTTTTGGGGACTCTTGGGAGGATGAGGTCTGGTGGTAAGATTTATTTGGGTGGGAGTAGAAGGCTGCCCCCACATTCCCAATGTCTCATCTCTGTCCATTGTTGTGAAACGAGTCCAGCCTTGTCTTCATCAGGCCCAAAGGCCAGTGTCCAAAAGCTCTGCGCCAGTCTGGTTTAGCCCAAGCTGGTTTAGCCCAGGCCTGGCCCCATCGGCCATGCTCCTGGCTGTGCTCCAGCTGGCACAGCATCACTGCACCCAGGCTGGCATTTGGAGCCGGGGCCCAGGGGCTGCTAGGCCTCATGGCTGCTATGGAGAGAGAGCACATGAATGAATGGAGTGAGTAGGTGAGAGAGAGAGAGAGAGAGTGCTTTGTTAAACTGGAATTACATGATCTCCAGCTTGGGAAAGACCAGGCGCTTTTTCAAACTAACCAGTCAATTTCCCAATCCTTCCCTGGCTTGTACTGGGCCCGCCCCCCAACCAATCCATTTCCTAGGTCTTGCAGGTTCCGAGTCCCTTATCCAATCAGATTCTTTTCCCAGACTTAGCTCTGCCCCTTGTGGTCACCTCTTAGTTCCTACTGCACATGCTTCACAGTACAAGCTCCTCCCCTTGCACGTTCTTGGATTCTGCACATGCGCCCAGAGGGACGTCTCCTTTACTGTTTTCTCTCCCTGTAATGCTGGGTGAGGAAGGTGTCGCTCCCTCCTGTGGGCTGCAGGGCCGAGGAGGAGGAGGAGGACGCGGAGGTCCCTGGGGGCGCATGTGAAGCGTTGCTTCCTAGTGAGGCAGGCTCCGTGTCCTCCTTGCTCCCCAGTTGACTGTCTAGTGTGGGATCCCCTTTGCTCCCTCCCTCTGTTTATAACTAACTAGAGGCCCGGTGCATGAAATTCATGCACGGGGTGGGGTGTCCCTCAGCCCAGCCTGCACCCTCTCCAATTTGGGACCCCTCAAGGGATGTCCGACTGCCCGTTTAGGTCCTACTAGGATCGGGCCTAAACGGGCAGTCGGACATCCCTCTCACAATCCAGGAATGCTGGCTCCCAACTGCTCACCTGCCTGACTTTCTGATTGCCCCTAACCGCTTCTGCCTGCCAGCCTGATCACCCCCTAACCACTCCCCTGCCAGCCTGATTGATGCCTAACTGCTCCCCTGCCAGCCTGTTTGCCCCTAACTGCCCTCCCCTGCAGGCCTGGTCACCCCTAACTGCCCTCCCCTGCAGGCCTGTTTGCCCCTAACTGCCATCCCCTGCAGGCCTGGTCCCCCCCAACTGCTCTCCCCTGCAGGCCTGGTCACCCCTAACTGCCCTCCCCTGCAGGCTTGTTTGCCCCCAACTGCTCTCCCTTGCAGGCCTGGTCCCTCCCAACTGCCCTCCCCTGCTGGCTATCTTGTAGTCACCATCTTGTGTCCACATGGGGGCAGCCATCTTTGACCACGTGGAGGCAGCCATCTTGAGTTGGAGTGATGGTCAATTTGCATATTACTCTTTTATTAGATAGGGTAGAGGCCTGGTGCACAGGTGGGGGCCGGCTGGTTTGCCCTGAAGGATGTCTCGGATCAGGGTGGGGGTTCCCTTGGGGCATGGGGTGGCCTGGGCAAAGGGCCTGTGGTGGTTTGCAGGCCGGCCATGCCCCCCCTGGCGACCCAAGCGGAGGCCCTGGTATCTGGGATTTATTTATCTTCTATAATTGAAACTTTGTAACCTTGAGCGGAGGAGGCCAAGGCAGGCCAGGGCTATGGAAGCTTGGCTTCTTCCATTGCTGGGGGCAACCCAAGCCTCCTGCTCTCTCCAGCTCCGTGGCTGCCGCCATTTTTGTTGGGATTTATTTATCTTCTATAATTGAAACTTTGTAGCCTTGAGTGGAGGCCTGGGCCTGCCAGGGTGTGTGGAAAGCTTGGCTTCCTCCATTGCTGGGGAAACCCAAGCCTCCTACTCACTCCGTGGCTGCAGCCATCTTGGTTGGGTTAATTTGCATACTCGCTCCTGATTGGCTGGTGGGCGTGGCTTGTGGGTGTAGCAGAGGGATGGTTAATTTGCATATTACTCTTTTATTAGATAGGACTAATGACCTGCACTCACAGCCTACAGCTTCTGCAGAAGCTGTGCTCTAGGGTCAGGCCATGAACTTGCCCACTGAGGCCAGACCCATGTGGGTGGGGGCAGGTTTGCTTTGACGCATGGGGACCACGGGTTCCAGAGTTCCAGGACGTGGAGGAGAGGAGGGGCTTGGGAAGGTGCTGAGGCCCATGCGCTGGTGGGTCTGAGCTCAGGGTCACTGGCCGCCTGGGAAAGCTCAGTGGGGACCTGGGGAGATGAGGGTTTACCCCTCCTGGTGTTGTGGGAGCACAAGACTCCTGGCAGGGAGACAAGCCTGACCTTCCCCTATGGGAATACTTACATTCCCTAGGATCATACACAGGCTTATTTCATTCTGGGACAGGAGTGGTGGGGGGGCGTGTGTCATCCACCAGGCTGGGCTCAAGTCAGTGGGCATTCCCCCAAATATACTTCCCGCTCTCTCCCCAAATGCACCATGTACTTTTTAAGAGGGAAAGAGTTCATCCAGCCCAACTGAGGTAGACTGTGGGGGCGTCAGCCAGAGGTCAAGAGTAAGCAGGTGCTAATGGCATGTGGCTCTGGCATGATGTGGTGAGAAGGGGGTCTGAGAAACAGAATCTCACACGTGGCCCTGAGGGGGGCTGTGCGGGCTCCTCCTGTCCCAGGCCCCACAGGCTGGGGCCAGGACTGGGCCTCAGGACACCCAGAGCTCCCGCCATTCTGCACAACCTCAACAGTGGCCTAGGCAACTTTACACCCTTCTCAGGGCAGCTGGAAAGTAGCTGGAGATGCCAGGAGGTCAGGTGGTGTTTCTCTAAGTGTGGGCCCTGACCAGCTGTATCGCCCCCTACCACCCCCATCTGCAAACTAGTTAGAAGTGTGGGAGCCCGTGCGCATTACCAAGCCCTCTGAACTGGCTCTGGGGCTGCTGCAGTTTGAGCATCACTTGGTTCGACTTAGGGGGTAATTTGGGCTAGGCCCCTCCCCTGACTGACAAACTGGGTGGAAGAGACTCCAGTGCCCCAGTGATTTGAGCCCACCTGCATCTGTTCCCACCAGTGCCTGGGGGCATGGCTGCGAGCCATCTGAGCCACTCTGCAGGTCCTGCAGCTGAGGAGTGCATCTGTCCTCCTGCGGCCTTCCCCGACCTCTGACACTGCCCACCAAGCCAGACACAGGGCACAGTCTGGGGTCTGGTAACTCCCACCCCAGCAGACACCTTTGTTCTCTTTTGAAGTTTTGCTCATCTTCAAATGTGGGCATGTGTCCAATGCTCTGATCCTAATCCAGGCCTGCGTGTGTTTGTAGAAGAAACTCCTGCTTGACTTGCAGTCGGGGGATGGCGCAGAGCTGGTGTGCGGCTCGCCTGGTGCAGGGTGGCCCTGGGTGGGGCGTGCCCAAGGCCAAGCTGGCGTCTCTTCCGCCTCCAGGAGCCTCTTCCAGCCTGGGGTGCCAGCACCAGCTGCGAAATGAGCACCTGCGAGGAGCAGATTCTCTCTAACTCTTCTTCCATTCAGTTCTTAAAGCACCCCGTAAGGTGTTCGCAGTTTATCAGTGGGGTCTGTGCAGAGCGACGGCGAAGCCTGTGGAGATCCTGGCAGAGGACTCCTGCTCGGCAGGGGAATGGAGGTGCAGTCTCGCAGTTTCCGTGGGGGGCTCCTCCAGCTCCCCGGACCTGTGGTTCTCAGGGGAGTTGCTGGGAAGAGCACAGCATCCCTGGAGAACGTGTTGGAAATTCACATCCTCCACCTTCCCCCAGTGCGTCAGGACGTGGAGGAGATTGGAAAGGGCTTGTGTGGGATGGAGCAACTGAGTCCTTCCTCAGGGCGAGAAAGCCCACCCTGGGAACCCTGGCCTCCAAAGGGACCCCCGGTGGGGAAAGTCGCATATGAATCAGTGAAGCTCCTGTCCTTAAATGTTCCCGTGGGCGGGTGTGGGCAGCAAGCACCCCAGCTCTGTGGGGGAGCCTGTGTGTAGGTTCTTCATTTCCCAGGGCTTTGCTCCTCAGGCCTTTGGGGGAACACCTGCAGGGGCTGGGAAGGCGACACCCTGAAGCCGTCCTGCCCCGGGCGGGCCAGGACCAGGCAGGATGGCTGAGGGTGGCACTCAAGGCAAGGCCAGGGCTTTGAGGCCAAGGGGTTTGCTTTCTCCTGAGGGCAGGCTGGGGAGGCGGTCCAGGTATGGGCAGCATTTTTGCATCTCCTTAAGCTGGAGAAGAGGCGGAAGAGTCAAGTTGTCCAAATAAGGCGTGTTGGTTCCCAGGAGCCCTGCATCTCGGCGTGGCTGTGGCCGGGCTACTGCCTCAGCCAGCCTCCAGGGTCCTTCGTCTCCCACTGCTGCTCCTGCGAACCCGTGCTGCCTGGGCCCAGCGGCCCCGCGGTCCGCACCCGAGCTCCGTGGCGCTCTGTGCTAATGGCAGGCCGCAGGCCCTGTGCAGTCGGGAGCACGCGGGATCTCAGTCAGATCTTACTCTAAAACTTCTCTTCAGAGGACTGTGCGGGGAGTCAGGGTAAGAATGACGCCCCCGGAGAGCCCCCCGGAGGTGACAGCTCCTGCCCCTCTGCTGTGGGGCAGACAGTGAATTGCATAAACCCCGACTCCTTTGCTTGAGGTCCTCCGGCTCCATAGGACAGGAGGAGAACATCGGGGAGGGGGAGTCATTCTTCCACAAGCTGTCTGGGGTGCCTCCTGGAGGGAAGGAGGATGGCAGGGCACGCCCTCAGCAGGAGCGCAGTCCTCCTGGGGCAGCAGGCCTTTCTGGTGGCTGCGGGTTGACGCCCTGCAGGCTGCGTCGCAAGCTAAGGCGGACTTCGTGTCTGTGGACTGAGCTGAGGAGCAGGACTGCCGGGCCGTGAGGCCTCAGTAAGGGCTGGGCAGACTGGGCATCGCTTTGGGGCATTGGGAAGAGTGGGTGGGGCGGCGTGCCCGGCAGTTCAGTAGAAACCCTGCTTGGGTGTCCCCGGGCTGGGGTCTGAGGGCTGAGAAACTGGCCCTCCCACTCTTGGGGAGAGGTTTTTCTCTCTGCCAGGCCAGGCCGTCATCCCAGAGCCCCTCCTGGGCCAAGCTGGCTCTGTCATACAGAGTCCCGCAGCCTTAAACAGCAGAAACGTATGTCCTCACCGTCCTGGAGGCTGGAAGTCCGAGGCCACCGTGTCGGCAGGGCTGGCTTCTTCCGAGGCCTCTCCGTGGCTTGTCCATGATCATCTTCTCCGTGTCCTCACGTGGGCTTCCCTTGGGGGTGTCTGTGTCCAAATCTCTTCTTTTGAGAAGAGTACCCACCTTAACGACCTCATTTTAAATTAACTTCCTCTATGAAGGCCTTATGTCCAAATACAGTGGAAAGGAGTAAAAGCAGAGTTAGGTAGACAGGGTAAGGGGTGGAAGAAGGAGGAATCATGGAACTAGCTGAAACCACATGTTTTGCAGAAACAGGATGCATATCAGAAAAACAGGGCGTTTGAAACAAGGATGTTTTTCTTGCAAGTGCAAAGTAAAATGTTTCAAAAAGGCCAGGAAGCAATCAGAGAGCGGCACAGATAGACGAAGAGCGGGCTGTAGCAGATATAAGGGAGAGCAGAATGCTTTGGGGACAACCGGTGTGGGTCCAGCGGGGCCTGTGTGTGCCTGCAGTAAACTCCTGCCTTATTTGAACTCCTGGTCTGCGGCTTTGTTCTTCGATTCCGTGAGACACGACCCCAGGAAAAATTCCTGCTTGCCGGTTCCGGTACCTCAGTCACATTGGGGTGCTGGGGATTAGGCTCACAGCACATGGATTTGGGGGGACACCATTTGGCCCCTGCACAGTGGGTGGAGCTGTCTGAGGGCTTCTTCTCCCACCTCCTCTGCATCCGGCTCTGTCCTTGGATCCACCCGCATTGGTCCTTCTCAGAGGTGCCTGATGGACCTAGAGACACAGACAGAGAGTGAGGAGAGACAGAGAGAGGCCCCCAGTTGCCACTGCTGGGACCTCACTCAGGGAGGCCGTTCAAAGGAGGCCGATGCTCCCTGACCTCCACGGCCAGCACAGTCTGTTTGTAAGCCTGACCTTGGACGTGCTGTGGCCAGCGCGGTGCAGCCCACGTGAGTCACCCAGCTGTGGTCGCGGTTCCTACCATGTGACCGCCTCTCAGAGGTCCCTGCTCCTGGCTCCACCCTGCTCCCTAAGCCTGCAGCACCGCCTTTTGTCTTCTCTCGCTTTCCTCCCCTCCCACTTCCTCCCCAGATAACTCACCAGCATTCAGACTCCTGTCTCCAACTCCTCCCAAACATATTCCCGGTCTAACCAGACTCTAATAACATGCCTACAGCATTTATATAGTCACAAACCCAAAACAAATGAACAAATTAATAGCAAACACCAATAGCAATGAGCCATTAGTTGGTACTCGGCAGCGGGCAGCAGAGAGGTCCTGGTGCCCATGCTGTGCTGCCCTGAGCTGACGGGGCTGGACTGGGGATCGCTTACACCTCCTACCCCTCGGCTTCCAACCATGGGGAGGTGCTGTGCCTGTCCTGCACCAGTGCCATCATGGCCTGTGCTTGGCCTTTCCAGTGAGGTGGGAGCATGGGCACCGATGAGTGTCCGCCCAAAGGCAGCTCTCAGGGACGGCGCGGAGGCCACTCACAAGATACCCGGAGGGCGCCGTTTCTTTTTTCCTAAACTGGCTCTTTTTTAATTGAGGTGAAATACACATGACATGGATTCACCATCCTAACCGATTTAAGGGTACAGTTCGGTGGTGTTAAGTGCATCCCCTGTTGTGCAAGCATCCCCACCGCCCAGCTCCAGCTCCCTTCGCCCTGCACAGCCGAGACTCTGCCTCCTGACGCACAGTGCCGGTTCTCCCCGCCCCGCCCAGACCTGGGCACCCCACCTACTTTCTGTCCCTGTGGCTTTGGCTACTCTAGGAACCTTGTGTAGTGGAGTCATACAGGGTTTGTCCTTTTGTGACTGGCTCGTTCCACTTAGCCTGATGTCCTCGAGGTTCATCCACGCTGGAGCATGGTCAGGGTTTCCTTCTTTAAGGCTGAGTAATATTCCATCGTGTGTATATAACACGTTTTCGTTCTCCATTTGTCTATCGATGACTATGGAGGCTGTTTCACCTTTTGGCAGTGGGAATAAAGTGGCTATGGACGTGAGCATACAAATGCTCCTTGAGCCTTTTGGATAAATACACAGAAATGGAGTTACTGGGCCACGAGGCAGAATGTATTCTGGGTTAGCTTTTAATGATGACCATAGAGAGAAGCAAGCACCAATGTGAGCAGTCCCTGCTGGTCTTCCTGACACAACTCCAGCCCAAAGGACCTGTGGCCATCAGCCTGGGAACGCCTCCGTCCTGCTTTGCATTACCCACAGAAGCGCACCTGCGGTGGTGGCTTGGGTGCAGAAGGTTATTTGGGGTGTGACCCCCGAAAAGGACGTTGAGACATGGAAAAGTGAGCTTCCCAGGGTAGGCCAAAGTGGCAGAGTGGGGTGCACATGGCCTGACTACACTACTGGGTCCCGTCTCGGCTGTGCTCCATGTCCCAGGGGACCTGGGTGGTGGCTCCCTCCCCACAGACAATGTGGATGCTCCATGTCTTCAGAATCTCAAACTAGAGCAGCCAGCTCGTGTGCTTGGAATTGTCACCACGCACAGAATGGTGATAAAACACTGCTCCTGGAAAAAGTTTGTCTGAACGGTGGCTCCAGTACTATCCTATATAATAAAAAGCCTGTGGTCGTCATGCCATCATGCTGTAATGACTGATCAGCAGGAGGCTGCAGGTGTGGCAGGCATGTTTGGGTGGACAGGGCTGCATGTGCTGTGAGACATGTGCAGGTCGGCAGGGATTTGACACTGCATCCCCGTGGGCACTGGCAGGGACTTGACCAGGAGGTGCATCGGGGGAGTCCTGCGGTGCCAGCCCTGTGAGGTGGGACTCCGGGACTTGGAGGAGTCCCATGGTGCAGGCTTTCCAAGGGCCGTGTGGAGAAGAGGGTGTAGGGGATGGGCGCCGGGCAGGCAGGGGCGGGGAGTGTGGTGCCATGGCAACCCAGCACTGACTGCTTCCACTGCAGGCACGGTGCCCCAGCACTGACTGCTGAGGGGGCTGCAAATCAGGGCCACAGAGAGGCCTGAAGAGAGAAGCAGGGACTGATTCGTATCCTCTGAGGAAGCTTTTGATCAGCACTCGCCTCTCTCTTTCTCTCCCAGTCTGGCCAGCAGCCGTGCCTCCATTTCTCTCCAGGCCTCCACCAGGGCTGCTGATCAGCCCCGCCTTTCTGATCAGGCCCCGTTGATAAGCCCAGAGATGCTGACTGGCATAGGAACTGACCAATCAGAACCAAATCTGGGTGCTGTGAAGAACCAATGGCTGCCTAGCAGGCAGAGCTTTTGACACTAACTGGCATTGAAACCGACCAATCAGAACCAAATTGGCCAGCAGAGGAGGCCAGTTGGTGGTGAGATCAGGTTGGCAGGGGAGGGCAGTTGGGGGCAAGATCAAGCCAGAAGGGGAGGGCAGTTGGGGGCAACCAGGCTGGGAGGGGAATGCTGTTGGGGGCAAGATCAGGCCAGCAGGGGATGGCAGTTAGGGGTGATCAGGCTGGCAGGCAGAGGCAGTTAGGGGCAATCAGGAAGGCAGGCAGGTGAGCAGTTAGGAGCCAGTGGTCCCAGATTGGGAGAGGGATGTTTGACTGCCCTGGATTGGGCATCCCCCAAGGGGTCCCCAATTGGAGAGGGTGCAGGCTGGGCTGAGGGAACCCCCACTCCTAGCACAAATTTTGTGCACCGGGCCTCTAGTATTGTATAAGAGTGGACATCTTTGTCTTGTTGCTGTTATTAAGGGAAACACTTTTAGCTTTTGCCCATTCAGTATGATGTTGGCTGTAGGTTTGTCATATATGGCCTTTATTATGTTGAGGTATGTTCCCCCTATTTCCACTTTGCTGAGAGTTTTTATCAAAAAAGGTTGCTGGATTTTGTCAAATGCTTTTTCTGTGTCTATTGATACGATCATGTGATTTTTATGTTTCATTTTGTTTATGTGATGTATCACATTTATTGATTTGCAAACATTCTTCCAATCTTGTATCCCCTTAATACTAGGTGTACCGGTTAATAATACAGATTTTGTAATCAAAGAAAATATTATAATTTCAAGAAACATCAAAAGTACTTTATTCAAAGTAATGTCCATCACTAGCTACACATTTCCCCCATCTTTCAGGTAATTTGTGGACACGTTTCAATAGAACTTTTCTTGTTTTGAGGCAAACCATTCAGAGACCCAATTTTCCACTTCTTCGTACGTTTTGAAGTGCTGCTCAGAAAGTGCGTGTGCCATCGATTGGAATAAGGGGTAATCTGAAGGAACAAGGTCTGGTGAATACAGCGGGTGGGTTAATACGTCCCAGGCAAGATCTTTATTATCCATAAATGAGGTTGCTGCAAATGGTAAGAATTCCTTCTTTTTTATGGCAGCATAATATTCCATTGTGTAGATGTACCATAGTTTTCTGATCCAGTCATCTGCTGATGGGCACCTAGGCTGTTTCCAGATCTTAGCTATGGTGAATTGTGCTGCTACCACTCCTAGGAATATATCCAGGCAAGATCTTTAAATGTGTCTTTAACTGGTTTTGAAGTGTGTGATGGTGTGTTATCATGAAGCAAAATTACTTTGCCCTGTCTTCTGGAACATTCTGGTTTCACGATCAAAGCGTGGTTCAAATTGATTATTTGTTGTCGGTAATGATCAGTATTAATGGTTTCACCTGGTTTTAAAAGCTTATAATACACCACACCTTCCTGATCCCACCAAACGCAGAGCATTGTCTTCTTTCTGAAGTGATTTGGCCTTGCAGTCGATGTTGATGGTTGCCCTGGATCAACCCATGATTTTGTGTATTTGGGATTCTCAAAATAAGTTCACTTTTCATCGGCCGTCACAGTTCAATGCAAAAAAGACTTTCTTTCGTGCTGTTGAACCAACATTTTACTGATGACTTTTCGGTTTCCCATTTGTCTTTCGTTCATTTTTCTTCCTTTAAATTCTTTCCCATTGCTTGTAAATGATCAGAAATTGTTTGCTGAGCAACGTTTAATCTTTCTACGAGTTGTTTTTGAGTTTGACACACATCTTCATCCAATGATGCTTGTGATTGTTGGTCTTCAAACTTTTTCGGTTGACTTGGACATTCTTTGTCTTTCACATCGAAATCATCACTTTTAAAGCATTTAAACCAGCGTTCACAAGTATCTTGAGATGGAGAATGTTCACCATAAGCTTCCCAAAGTATTCTGCAGCACTTTTCTTCAAAATAAAGTAATGAATTAAAACTTCCCACAAATGCTCTTTTTTGACAGGAAATTTGACATTTTTAAGTGTAAAAATATCTATGATGTTAACACCTTAAAAAATTTGACATATGAAGTTTTGAAGCTTGTTGTCAATACAACAAAATAGCATATGTATCAACATATGTGTAACTCCATCTATTGAAAAAAATCTGCATTATTAACCAGTACACCTGGTAAAACCCACTTGATCATGGTGTTTGATTTTTTAGAATATATTGCTGGATCTGACTTGCTAATATTTTGTGGAGGATTTTAGCATCTGTGTTCATTGGGGATAGTGGCCTGTAATTCTCTTTATTTGTAGTGTCTTTAGCTGGTTTTGGAATTAGGGTAATGCTGGCCTCATAAAAAGAGCTTGGAAGTGTTCCTTCCTCTTGGATTTTTTGAAATAGTTTAAGGAGGAAAGGTGTTAGATCTTCTTTTTAAAAAATGTGTATTTTTATTGATTTCAGAGAGGAAAGGCAAAGGAGAGAGGAAACATCAATGATGAGAGAATCACTGATCGGCTGCCTCCTGCATGCCCCCTACTAGAGATTGAACTGCAACCTGGGTATGTTCCCTGACCAGGAATCAAACCATGAACTCCCAGTCACACGGTTGTACCAACACTCATTTGTTTCAAGAGGACACTCAGAGAGGCTCAAAGTCACTTCTGTTTCCTCTCATGTGGCCCACGGCCCCCAGGCCACACATGTCCCTGTGCTTAAACACTCGTTTTGAAATGAACCATGACACCTTGGTGATAATAAAGATGATGAACAGAACTTGAGTTATCACAGCTCTTTCCTTCTGTGGACACCAGGAGTACTAGCAAAATCTCAGGTTTAAGTGCACATTGCATTGGATTCGTCACATTTCAAGATTATTTCCAACATGTTTATCACAGAAGACAGTTGTAAGCACGTTCTGACCCATTTCCTCACGGTGAAATGGGTCCTGACCTGGTCCCTCTCCTGGGCTGGCGCATGGCATCTGACGTCCACATGGAGGCTGAGCCGAGAGCCCAAGACCCAGGAGCCCAGCAGAGGAAGCCCCATCGATTATGGCTATTATTGTTGCTATTATTATTACTAACAGGGGGAGGTGCAGCTGCCTTGTAAGGGGATTTGCCTCTGACTATGCAGGAAGGTAAGGAGGATGCCTCTGAGCACTGCGGCCCCTGGGGAGGCGCTTTGGGCAGGACCTCACCTCGGTAGTTGTTTTACTGAATATGCTTGTTCTTTCAACCAACAGTGAGCTTCAGCGCGGAGCAAACTGGGTGGGCTGCTGCTGCTGCTGAAGTGAATGCCTCTTTGCTGTCTGAGGTCACTGCTCTGCGCCCTCCGTGCTCCCCCAGGGGCGAGGGCGTGCTGGCCCTGTCTGCCTGCACCCTCCTGGGTTCTTCGCGCCTCACTCAGGCCATCAGAGCAATCGATCTGGATTTTAAAACTTAGCCTGTCTGGCCCCTCATTGTCCAGCTGTCCCTCTGCTCCCAGGGGCCCGGCTGCTCTAGGGGGAATGGCAGTGGCTTCTCACCTCTCCTTGCTGGGAGGGAGAGGGTGCTGGAGGCAGAAAGGGCCAGGGAGCAGGGTCCTCCTGGCCAGCTGCCTGCGCTCCCATTGCTGGCTCCTCCCCGGGGGCGGTGGGGAGCCGCTGAGGGGGGGGGGCGCGCATCAGTGGGCCCCAGTGTGGCGACAGCCCCCTGTGGCCCCTGTACGTTTCCCTGGCTCATCAGACCCAGGCCACACTGTCCTGGCTGGAGGGAACACTTCTCTTGCTCGCGGAGGGGACCGTCTCTGCCCCCTAACCCCCGACCACACGCCCCCACACTCCACAAGGGGCCGGCAGGTCTCCCCACCAGATGGCTCCCTGCTCGCGTTACCGACATTAGCTTCCTATTCGATGAGCACGGAGCAAGGGCGAGGCAGACATGGTCAGTCTGGTCTCCGGGAAGCAGAGGCCTGGGCGCCAGCCGCCGGAAGCTGCGGCTCCACACTCGGGGTCCCGCAGGCCAGGCCAAGGGTGACCCGCCCGTCCCTCCAGGATTGGGGGTGGCAGGGGCAGATGAGCGCGAGCGCGTGGCTGGGGAGGTGCGGGACCCTAGCGGCTGCCAGCCTCACCTGGGAGGCCCTGCGCCAGGTGGACCCCACGCAAACCCCGGAACCTCGGGCGTAAAGCGGTTTTCTGAACAAGCTCCCGGCTAGAGAACAAAGCTCTCTCTCGCTCGCCCAAACCTGCCCGTTCGTGTTCCCTCCTGTCTGGGAACTTGCGGCCATGTGGGTGCAGGGCCCCGGGCCCCGCAGACCTAGGCCCCGCGACTGGAAGCAGGAAGGCTGGGCGCTGGCCTCGCCTGGCCCCGCTGAACACCGAGTGGCCTTTTCCATGGGTGGAGGGCTGGGGCACTGGAGGCCCGGGCAGGGCAGCCATCACCCATCAACCGCCTGGCCGACCACAGTCCTCCGGGTGGGTCCTTGGAATTCCTTCCCGGCGATCCCGATCCCGGCGAGCACGTGTCCCGCCCACAGCACCTGCGGGGAGAGACGGCCGCGCCCTTGGATATCGGGGTCGGGGGAAGACTACCAGCCTGGCTGTTACACACCTGCTCCATCTTGACGTCTGGGGTGAGTACTTAGGCTTTAACGTACCCTCGTTTTTGGAGGGACACGTGGCTGTATGAGAACGGTGCAAATGAGCGTGGTCCAGGGCCGACCTGCTGCTGCCCTGAAGGTGTGCGGCCAGCGGCAGGGGCGCCGGCCCTGGAGGGCAGGCCTGGGAGCCCAGCTGCACCGAGAGGGACGGGCGGACCGGTGTGGGCACTGCCCACGGCCCTGCCCAGCCCTGAGGCGGAGGCCGGGGCTCAGTGAGGACGGCCGCAGGGACAGGGACCCGGCAGAGGCCTGCGCTCCGTGCCATCCCGAGCCACACATTTCCCAATGGAATGGCACTCATGACCCCAGCTTTCATCCGGAAAAATTCCCTGAATATTCGGAGCTCCTTGGAGTAAAGAGGCCACATAAAAAATATAAAATGTTCTGCTTTTATTGCATGAGTAAAATAGGTCGGACACACTCGTGCAGACATTGGATCCAACAATTTTAATAAGATGAAGCATTTTGGAAAAAAAACACCAAGAAACTTTACCCTTGATCTCCCCCCACCCCTTACATTTTATTCCTTTTTTTTTTTTTTTTTTTTAAGAAATGGCTTTGAAGTGTCCCAGAGCCTGGAGGTGGGAAGGGGCTGGAATTCCTCCGTCTGCGAGCAGCAGGCTTCTCTGATGAGTGCAGAGGGGTTTGGGCACCGCCAATGATAGCAACAAATGTAGCAAGTCTTTTCCTTTGATGTGCGAAGATTAAACGTCATGTCAAGTGAGCGCCAGGAGCTTTACTGAAATGTGATAATATGGAAGCCTGATACTTCGGGCCAAAGCCCTGTAAAGATAAAGATCAGATTATTAATGGCCGTTTCCAGCTTAAAAAGCCAGCAACTTCAGATGTGTTTGATCAGCGGGTCCCAGGCAGGCACCCCAGCTGCAAACACATGCAGACCACATGCTTGCTGAGGAGACGGCTCCGGCGGCCAAGCAAATGCTAAGGAGCAGACGGGCTGGAGGAGGGCCGGGCCCTCGGTCTCAGCAGGGGGCCCTGCAGGAAGCCAGCCCCACCCGCTTCTCTGTCCTAGGTGCCCGGCCCGGTGTTGCCAGCTGGTGAGGAGCCCACATGTGGCGGTCCCAGCCGGTTTCAGCCCCTGCCGTGAGCTGTGCGGGTGGGAAAAGTCCTGCAGAGCCTGCAGGTCTCCTTGTATTGGGGCAGAAGGTGGGGGAAGGGGTGCACTGATCTAGCAGATGTGTTTGGGGCAGACTGGAGGGTTGAGACTTGAGGGGCCCCAAAGGGGCTCCATTGGCTGCCCTGGACCCAGATCTCTTGTCCAAGATGCATTCTTGAGCAGGCATGGCCCTTTCTTCAAACAAGATGGTTTTAGCTGGATAAACTTTTAGGCAAGACGTCACTCAAGCTTCTATGGGTGGGGTGGATTCTAGGCCGAGTGAGGCTCTAGCTGGGCAGGTGACTAGGGCCCCAGTTTCCTCAGCTGTAACTGCAGGGGCAGACCCATGGACTGTGGTCCTCTGCAGCCCTGATCCCTGCTAGGGGCCCGGGGTCACTGACACGTCAGTGAGTCGATCAGGTCACGTGTAGGGGATGGTCCTCTGTGTGGACACTCAGCTGAAAGGGGTGGGAAGGGAAGTTTTCCCAGAGCAGGCACCTGCCTGGGCTGGGCTTCGGGGAGCCGGCCAGGTGGCAGGGGGAGGTGGCACAGGGCAGTGCCATGCTCAGACAAGAGCACAGTGTGGGCTGGGGAGGTGGGTCACGTGTCAGGGTCCTCCCCCCCCACACACACACCTCATAGGTCAGTGGTCAGCAAACTCATTAGTCAACAGAGCCAAATATCAACAGTACAACGATTGAAATTTCTTTTGAGAGCCAAATTTTTTAAACTTAAACTTTTTCTAACGCCAATTCTTCAAAATAGACTCGCCCAGGCCGTGGTATTTTGTGGAAGAGCCACACTCAAGGGGCCAAAGAGCCGCATGTGGCTCGCGAGCCGCAGTTTGCCGACCACGGCTATAGGGCATTTCCAGGAAGGTTTTTATTTCTTCTTTGATCTCATTGGTAACCTATTCATTGTTTAATAACATGCTAGTTAGCCTCCATGTGTTTGACTGTTTTTTAATTTTTTTTATTGTAGTTGACTTCTAGCTGTGTGCTGATGTGATCTGAGAAGATGCTTGATGTGATTTCAGTCTTCTTGAACTTGTAGAGACTTGTTTTGTGTCCTAACATGTGGTCTGTCATTGAGAATAAGCCATGTGCACCTGCGAAGAATGTATATTATGCAGCTGTGGGATGGAATGTTGTGTAAATACCAATTAAAGCCATCTGACCCAGTGTGTCGTTTAAGGTCACCATTTTCTTGTTCCTTTTTTGTCTGGAAGACCTATCCAGTGATGTCAGGGGGCTGGTAAGTCGCCCACTCTGACGGTATTGCTGTCTATTTCTGCTGCTTTTCTTCTTAGATGCTTATTTACCATCTGTTTATCTTTGTTGGCAGATGCTTCCAGATTTTTACGCATTTTTTAGTAATTTGTTTTATTATCACTAAAATGTAAGAGTTATTTTTTGTGTATTTTGGATATGAGTCTCTACCAGACATGTCTTTTCAAATATTTTCTTTCAGTTTATGGTTTATGTTATTTTCTTAGCAATGTCTTTTGAAAAACAAATTTTAAATTAAGATTGTGCTTTTGGCATATATAGACTCACAGATTGTGCTTTTGGCATATATAGACTCATTACCAAATCCAAAGTCACCTAGAATTTCTCCTATCTTTTCTAGATATTTTATAGCCTTACATCCAGATCTTTGATCTGTTTTGTGATAATTTTTATAAAACATGTTAGATTCATCTTTTTGTGTTAGGACACATTTATTTAATTTTTTAAAATTTATTTTTCAGTTATAGTTGACATTCAATACTATTTTGTATTAGTTTCAGGTGTACAGTATAGTGGCTAGACAACCATACGCTTTACAAAGATATCCCCTGATATTTCGAGTACCCACCTGGCACCATAATAGTTATTACAACACTAGAGGCCCAGTGCATGAATTCATGCATGGGTGGGGTCCCTTGGCCTGGCCGGCGATAGGGGCCAATTGGGGCCATCTTGCCTAGTCCAGGAGGAGGGACCGCGGGAGGTTGCCTGTGGGAGCGCACTGACCACCAGGGGGCAGCTCCTGTATTGAGCTTTTGTCCTCTGGTGGTCAGTGCACGTCATAGTGACCCATTGACCAGTCGTAACAATTGCTTAGGCTTTTATATATATATAGATTATGGACTATATTCCCAATGTCTTACTTCACATCACCATGACTATCTTGTAACTGCCAATTTTTACTTCTTAATTCCCCCTTCACCTTTTTTACCCGGCCCTCCAAACTCTTCCCTCCCACCTGGCAGTCATCAGTCTGTTCACTGCATCTTTGAGTCTGTTTGTTTATTTTGTTCTTTAGATCTACATATAACTAAAATCACATAATATTTTTCTTTCTCTGTCTGACTTATTTTACTTACCATGATACCCTGTAGGTCCATCCATGCTGTCATTCTTTTTACAACTGAGTAACATTCCATTGCACATATGCACTACTACTTTAAATAAAATGTTTTTGTTGATGTTTTTGTTTGTTTGTTTTTAAAGAGAGGCAAAGATAGAAGGAGATAGAGATAGAAACATTGACTTGAGAAGAACATCAATCCGTTGCCTCTCTGAACACACTCTACTGGGGCTGGAGCCCACAACCTGAGCATATGCCCACACCAGGAATCGAACCAGTGACCTCTTGGTGCATGGGTTGTCACTCAGTCCACTGGGCCACACAGGCTTGGCTGCACCACTACTTTTTTACACACTTGTCTATTGATGGGCACTTGCATTGGTTCCATAGCTAGGCTATTGTGAATAATGATGCAATGAACCATAAGAGTGCATATATCCTTTCAAATTAGTGTTTTGGGTTTCTTCAGACATATTCCCAGAAGTGGAATTGCTGGGTCATAAGGCAGTTCCATTTTTAATTTTTAGGAAACCTCCATACTGTTTTCATAGTGGCCGCACCAGTCTGCTTCCCACCAACATCCTTCACAACACTTGTTGTTTGTTGATTTGTTGATGTAGCCATTCTGACAGGTGTGAGGTGATGTCTCATTGTGGTTTTAATTTGCATCTCTCTGATGGTTAGTGACATTGAGCATCTTTTCATGTCTCTTGGCATCTGTATGTCCTCTTTGGAGAGGTGTCTATTCAGGTCCTTTGCCCACTTTTCAATTGGATTATTCTTTTGGTGTTGACTTGTCTGAGTTCTCTATAAATTTTGGATATTAACCCCTTATCAGATGCATACTGTACAGTTTTGAATGCTGTATCTTCTGCCATTCAGTAGGTTGTCATGTAGTTTTGTTGATGGTTTCCTTTGCTGTGCAAAAGCTTTTTGGTTTGATGTAGTCCTGTTTGTTAATTTTTTCTTTTATTTCCCTTGCCCAGTGAGCTATATCAGAAAAAAACATCGCCAAGAGAAATGTCAGAGAGTTTGCTGCCTATGTTTTCTTCTAGGAATTTTAAGGTTTGGAGTCTTATATTCAAGTCTTTAATCCATTTAAATGTATTCTTGTATATGGTGTAAAACGGTAGCCTAGTATCATTCTTTTGTATGTATTTGTCCAATTTTCTCAACACCATTTATTGAATAAACTGACTTTAACCCATTGTATGTTCTTGCCTCCTTTTTCATATATTAATTGACCATATAGGTGCAGGTTTATTTCTGAGCTCTCTATTCTGCTCCATTGATCTATGTGTCTGTTTTTATGCCAGGACCATGCTGTTTTGATTATTATAGCCTTGTGGTATAGTTTGCTATCAGTTAGTTAGCATGATACTACCAACTTTGTTCTTCTTTCTCAAGATTGTTGTGTCTATTTGGCATCTTTTGTAGTTCCATATATATTTTTGTATTATTTGTACTAGTTTTGAGAAAAGCACCATTGGTATTCTGGTAAGAATTGCATTAAATCTATAGATGGCTTTGAGTAGTATAGACATTTTAATGGTGTTAATTCTTCTTACCTATGAGCATATTATAGACTTCCACTTATTTGTATCTTCTTCAATTTTTTTTTCAATGTCTTATAATTTTCCAGGTATAAGATTCTTTTGTTTTGTTTTACCCCCTTGGTTAAATTTATTACAAGGTGTTTTTTATGCAATTGTAAATGGGATTTTTAAAAAGGTTTTTCTTTCTGATAGTTCATTATTGGTGTATGAAAATGCAACTGATTTTTAAATGTTTATTTTGTACCCTATCACTTGACTGAATTCATTGATCAGTTCTAGCAATTTTCAGGTGGGAGTTTATGGTTCCCTGTGTCTGGTGTCATGTCATCTGCAAATAAGACAGCTTTACTTCTTCCTTTACAATTTGGGTGCTTTTTATGTCTTCTTTTTGTCTGATTGTTGTGACTAGGACTTCCAATACTACGTTGAATGAGAGTGGTGAAAATGGACATTCTGTCTTGTTCCTGATGTTAGGGAAAACACTTTTATTTCTTCCTTGTTGAGTATGATGTTGGCTATAGGTTTGTCATGCATGGCCTTAATACTGAGGTATGTTCATAGTAAGTTTTGATATCAGGTAGTGTTAGTCCTCTGATATTGTTCTCTTCCTCCTCCTCCTTTTCCTGCAGTATTGTCTTGGCTATTTTAGGTCCTTTGCCATTCCAGATAAACTTTAGAATCAGAAAAATAGTTTGCTGATGTTTTATTGAGATTGCACTGAATCTACAGATCAAGTTGGGAATATTTGACTTATTAACAATATTGAGTCTTCTAGCCACGAGCTTTGATATTCTCTTTAATAGTTTGTAGTTTTCTGCTTATAGATCCTGCACATTTTTGTTAGGTTTAGAAGTAAATTAAGTTCATTTTTGGTGCTACTATAAATGGTATTGTGTTTTTAATTTCAAATTTCATTTGTTCATTGTTTGTAATAGGAAAGTGATTGACCAGTGTGTATTAGCCTTGCATCTTGCAACTTAGTTATTTTGACTTATTCACTCTAAGATGTTATTTTTGTTGTTGTTGATGATGATGTTTTGAGATGTTTTGTGTTATATCAGAAGTTCATGTTAACTGTAATAAAGGCAGTTTTATATCTTCCCTCCCAATCTGTATATCTTTTATTTTCTTGTCCTATTGTACTTGCTAGGACTTTCAATACAATATTGAATAGGAGAGGTTGAGAGGAGACAGCTCTCAAATCTTAGGGGGAGGATGTGGAGAGAAAGGAACCCTAGTGCACTGCTGGTGGGAATACAGATTGGTATAATCACTATGAAAAACAGTGTTGACTTTCCTCAAAAAATTAAATATGGAACTGCCATTTGACCCAGAGATCCCACTGCTAAGAATATATCCTAAGAAGCCCAAAACACCAATCAGAAAGAATGTTTGCACCCCTATGTTCATACAATAGCTTAGATCTGGAAACAGCCCAAGTGCCCATCAGTAGATGAGTGGATTAAAAGCTGTGGTATATTTACACCATGGAATACTATGCAGCTATAAAAGAGAAGGATCTCTTACCCTTTGAGATAGCATGGAGGGACCTGGAGAATATTATGCTAAGTGAAATAAGCCAGTCAGAGAAAGACAAGTATCACATGATCCTACTTAGATGTGGAATCTAATGAAAAAATAAACTGATGAACAAAACAGAACCAAAGACATTAAACATGCAACAGACTGACATATTTCAGAGGGGGGACGGGACGGGAAGAGATTAAAGGAAGAACTTATATGCATATATGCATAGCCCATGGACAAACAGTAGTGTGGGGAAGGCCTGGGAGAGGAGGGAAGTGGGGTGGAGGGGAAAAGGGGGACCTTTGTAATATGTTCAACAATAAAGTTTAAAAAAACTGTAGGAGGGAAGTTCTCAGTTGTTTATCATTAAATGATGTTAGCAATAGGGTTATTTATGTTCTTTATCAAGTTGAGGAAGTTCTACGCTATTCTTAGTTTGCTAAGAGTTCCATCATGAATCCTTTCTTTTTTGCATTTATTGATATGATCATATAATTTTTCTTTTTTAGTGCGTTGATGTGGTGAATTACATTAATTGATTTTTAAATGTCGAACCAGTCTTGTGTACCATACCTTTCAATCCCACTTGTGCTTGGTATAAAATTTTTAAATTTTTACCAATTACTATGTCTTACAAATCTTGTTTAATCTATAGCTTCCCTCTTTACCTTTCTCTCTTGCTCTCTCAAATTCAATCATTTGACTTATAGAATTCCCAAGTTTGGATTTTGTTGGCTGCTTCCTCACATTTTTATTTAATTTGTTTTTCTGTCTTCTGCATTTCCTATGAATTGGTGTGTGGATTCAGAGGCTTTTTTTTTTTTTTTTTGCATTTACATGTAATTAACTAATTAATTAATTAGTTTAGGGCAAGACTACTTCATAGATTGAGTTGTGTACTTTAGCAGGGCATACATAACATGTGCTTGTCTTTCTCTGCAATGTCAGAAGACACTGCTGGTAATTGCCCCAGCTCATGAAAGTTGCAAAATTGTGGTGTTCCATTTCTAGTGTTCTCTTACCATTCATTAGCTGGGGCATTCAATAAACACGAAACTTTCTCTCATTAGCTATTTCATGCCCACTGAAAGAGTTTTTATAGGAAAGGCTGAATAAATGTTTGGTTCTTTCCTTTATTTAACATTTTTCAAAATAGTGAGTTAATTCCTGCAATAAGTTTTAAAACAAAACCATTATGTCTTTAAGGATTTCAATATCTTGCTGGGTTTTAATCCATTGCCCTTATGATCTTTGTTATTGCCCTTGCTCTTTCCTGTGGCCAATGAGGGCCCATTCTAGGTGGACTTAATTCTTTTTAATGGCCTCAATAGTTTTAATACTGTTCTTGCTTCTAGACATGATCTGTTGTTCCAATGCTTCTAGTATACTTGCTGCCCCATACCTGGAGGCAGCCGTTCCTCAAGGAGACCTGGTCCCTTTCAGTGGGAAATGTGGAGATTGGAATCTGCATGCTTAGCAGCGTTTTAACAAGAAAGTGGAAGTGGCATGCGGAGCCCACGCCTGAGTGGTCCTGGCAGCCGCACCCCCTGCGGGAGGCCTGCAGCACCATGTGCTGGGCTGCGGAAACATCCCCACAGAGCGGGGTTGTTTCCCTTGGGCAGGGGCGCCAGGGTTTCACCCACCAGGGCAAGATTTACATTCATTTCCTGGCCGGGAGGCCCTGAGCCACATGAGTAGTGCAAGCTGGAACCCTGTGTACATATGGTAACACGTGAGGTTTTGACTTCTCACGGGAAATTTTCCTCCCATTCGAGCCCCAGGCAGGTGGCAATCTTGACACATCCCTCGACTGGCAGCTGAAATTCATCCCGCCTCCTCTCAGACCCAGGTGGGTGGTACTCAGGGAGAGCTTCGTGCTCCCCAGCTAGATGATGGGCCGTGGCTGTCTAGGCGAGTCCGTGTTCCACCTCCACCCAGAACGGGCGAACGCCAGGTGTCACTGGGCCTAGACCCAGGTCGTGAGGCATCGGGAGTGTGGTTTTTGCTCCCTTCTGAGTCTCTGCTTCTTCTCTGGCACCGAAGAACCCTCCCTGCTCTCCTCTGAGCTTGCTAGGGGTTTTAAAGACACGGTCACGTTCAGCATTTTCCAGTCTGTTTCCCCGTCCGCCTTCTTACCAACCAGGGAACCGTACATTTGTACGTTCTCGGAGCTTTTCCGTCTCTGCTTGTTATCAGTGGAAGTGGAGTTCTGGGGTGCCATGAAGAAATGAGTTTCCTGAGGCCCCACAGGAGGGTGGGTTTCATGGAAAGCTTTATTAATGTAAAATTAAGGGGGTTCCCCTCCAAAGTCCCATCTCTGTTCATCTCCTCATGGAGGAAGTCCAGCCAGGTCCTCAGCAGGGCAGGATGAAGGCACTGCCCGAGTCCCTGCTCCACAGTCCAGTCCAGTCTAGCCCAGCATCCTGTGGGGTCCGTGCGGCCGTGGCCCTGCGGCTGCCAAGGCCACGTGCCTGTGGAGAGAGAAGGCACAGACACAGGTGAGGGCAGCCACGGAGCCAGAGAGCCAGAGAGGCAGCTCTTGGTCTGGGGATTTTAACCAGAAGCTTCTTCAAAGCACCCCCCTGCACCGCCCTGACGCACTGCCCGGGAGCCTGCCTCTCTCCCTCCTCTCCTGACGACCGTGCGGAGGGACGGGCGGCGCTCGTGCCCTGGGAGGAGCAGGCCGGTGGCTGAGCTTCCTGGGGAAGGAGCCGGTGACGGTGCTGACCGGGTCTGGCTTCACGTTGCTCGCTCGCTTCATCTGTGAATGTTCACCAGCAGTTACGACTCTAGTCTGTGGGGCCACTGCCTGGCCCCGAGAGTGGGGCGTCGGGCGGGACCATGTCTCTCTTTTGGCTGCTGCCAGCCGGCTCCCTGCACAGTGAAGGGGAAGGTGCCCACGCTCGGAGCTTGTGCTGCCCGTGGCATTGGAGCACATCAAGTGCTTCGCCACCCCTACCTCTGAGGGTCGGGCGAGTACCATGTGTCTATCCCTCACACCCGACGCTGAGAGTGGCCTGCTGGGTGGCATCACCTTCAGAGAGGGAGCATGTGCCCCGTCTGGCACTTGTAAGTGGGTCTGGTGTCTCCTCTGCCATCTCCCATCCTTCACCAAATCATTGTTTAAGATGTTTTTAGGAACATTGCTGCTCACTACCTCGTGTTTCCTCCAGCGACCTCCGCTTCCCGGGGAGGAAACAGGTGCTGTCTGCCGAGATGTCAGTGCCACGCGCGGCCTGGGCTTGGGGGGCACTGGGCCTACCTGTGAGCCGGGCGATGAGGCGAGGGTGCTTCCCGGGTCTCTTCCCAGCGCGGACACAGGCCTGTCCTTCCCGCACATTCATTACCGACTGGGGACGCCGCTCCTCCCTTTGTTGCAATTCAAAGTCGCTGTGTGTAAATGGCCCGCCTTCCTACCCCCCAAGCCGAGGAAGGCAGAGGTCATAGGGCACCGACTCAAAGGCTTGCGCCAGGCTCACGCCTCCTCCGGGAGCAAGGCTCGTGCAGGTGGGACGTGGGCGCCCAGGTCCCTCGAATGTTCCGAGCACAGCGACCGCAGGTGGCCGAGGCCCGGCAGCCAGGCAGTGTGCTGTTTCTAGGGAGTCAGCTGGCGATGTGCTCATTACAGGGTTGCTTAAATGTCTTTGCAAGAAAAAAGTGAGCAATTTTCTGACCTAGTAACTGTTGCTTAGAGACTGCTCATGAGAGCCGGAATTCGGGAAAGGGCATCGGTGAAGTGGAGCAAACACCAGACCTGGATACTAACGATGTGGGTGGAAGTCCCAGGCCCAGGACTGGGTGTGGTCTTGGTACATTTGTTTTCATTTTCCGTAACCTTGCCTGCTCAGCCGCTGGCTCCGGGCGCAGGGAGGCCTCCTGGGCGGGCGCTGAAGCTCACAGCACCCCCGGGGGAGAGGGGAGTGTGCGCAGTGAGCAGCGCTGGGGCCTCTGTGACTGACAGCAGGTGGGCCGCAGGGTGGCCGTGGAGGAGACACGGGTCCTGGCCCCGGGTCTTTGGGCCACCAGCTGGCTCTTTCAGACACTCCCCGGCTTCCCAATGTCCGGCATCCCTTGTGGGCTCTGCTAGGTTCCCAGTTAAAGTGCGTCAGGGAGAGCACCGGCCGTCACGCAGCAGGAGACCATGGCCTGCTCGACTCGGTCACCTTCTGTTTCATCCATCGCATTGAAGCTGAAGGCATTAAGCAAGACCGGCAAGCACGCAGGCCCTCTGCGCACCAGACCCTCTGCCGGCGCCGCACCTGCCTGTCCTTCAGCACAGACGGGTTCCCGGGGAACCAGAGGCACTGGCTCTGCTTCGATGCTGCTGCCCGGATGCCGCACCGACTTCCTGGGCTGACACTCAGTGGCGCTGCACGTGGACAACATGCACGGAAGAGGCTCCTGCGCTCTGGGCTGGAGCTGACGCTGCCCGGCGAGGCTCAGGCGCGGGGTATGGGCTGGTGGTCTGCTTGGGAAAGGGCGTGCACAAAGGAATTCATTGAGGCTAGCTGGCTTCAGACCACAGCGGACAGAGCGTGGGATGTGGCCTTCAAGTGACCAGATGGCAAATCTGTATCAACTGTGTGGCCCAGGCAAGCCCCTTGAGTTCTGCGAGCCTGTTCCTCGTCTGTGAGCTGGGAATGGGTGTGTCCCCGACGAGGCAGCTTCGTGAGCTTACTGAAGCCATGCACTTGGCAAGGGTTGCTCACCACGCCCCCCCCATTTGACCTAATGACACCTGATGAAGTCATTTGACGGCTGCTGTCCAGCTTCAGAGCAGAAGGACCGAGGCCCCTGTGGGAAGTGTCATCCCAGCGCAGCTAGAGTGAGGGAGAGGGCCTCTGGCAGGGCCAGACGCAGACACAGATCCTGCACCGAGTGCCACAGCTCCGAGGGGAACCAGCCCTGTTCCCAGGAGGGAGGGAGGGAGGGAGGGAGGGAGTAAGTGGTGTATCTGCTGCTGTGCCTCTTATTGGTCAAGTTCTGAGCCCTGGGTTACAGACCCCCTCCCCCAGGGTGTCACTCAGCCCCTGGGGTCACCTTGGGGAAGACCAGCTCCACCCCTGCGGTGCAGGGGTTCATGGGCGCCCACATGGGAGAGAACCTGGGCGCAGGGACACCAGCATGGCTACCATCCTCTGTGGGAGCAGTAGAGGTTGTGAGGCGTCTGACCGCCCCCCCCCCCCACCCCAGGCCCCAGGGACGGCTGACCCCGTCTGTGAGGAGAGGTAGCGGTGCAGCTGCCAGGGAAGCAAACCTAGGGAGGGGCCAAGGCCAGGCTAGTGCCTCTCCTGAGAGGATGCAGAGGGGATGGCTGGAGCTCGGGTAGCCATCCTGAAGGCCCAGAGGGACCCGCTCACGCTGGTGCCGTGGAGTCTGGGATGCGGCGTGTTCTTGCCGAGGTCTGGCGTTGGTACCGGGTAACTACTAATCTGCAGGCTCCTTTCGCCAGGGAGTGATCTTTCACGCAAAAGAGAAACAGACGTCTATTCTGTTTAAGCCAATGTTATATGTGTGTGCTTATAAAGCCAACACTAATTTTAACGACTTCAGCACATAATCATTATTTGTTGGATAAATGTAACAACGTCCTGTTTTACTAAAGCTGGTCCTCTATCCAGGACAGCCGAGGGAATGCAATGAATGTGACACTAGCATTTGTCCCCCGCTGTGCTGAGCCCCGCCTACCCTGAGCCCGAAGCCGCGCCCCCCACCTCGCTGCTGTTCCTGTTCCCACCCAGCACCCCTCCTTTCCGCAAGTCCCTCCTCTTCCGTTAAGAGTGCCTATCAGTGTCCCCCTCAGAAAGCCCCCCACCCTCATGGGCAGGAAGTCCTGCCTCATGGCAGCCACCTGTGCTGCCCCAGGAATCTGCGCTGTCTCTGCTCCATGCTGCCATCTGCCCCCGGGGCCGCACCCAGAGTGCAGCCCCGCTGACATACACGGCGGCCTGTGCCCACCCCCCCCATGCCTTGCCTCATTCGTGCTCCTCCCACCAGCGCCCTCAAAGCCGGACACGGCCCTCTCTTGGGGCGAGGCCGTGGCCTTCTCTGGGGTGAGGCAGGCTTTGGGGGGGAGGCATCTCTGCTCCTATAGAGGCCAGAGCCGCTGGCGGCGTCCACAGCTGTTTTCTCTCCTTCGCTTTGCTATAGCAACTTCCTGTTTCCTCCTGCATCATCAGTTCCCAGGCCCTCCGCCTTCCTGTCATTAGCGGATAAACGTGCGGTAGTAAGCCTCCTGTTTTAAGGAGAACCCTCTGTTGCCCTTCCTGCTGTTGCCTCATTTCTTGCGTTCCTGACAGCAACCCTGCTTGAGTGATCCTCTGCCTGCACTTCTCTCTCTTTGAACCCCATCCAGGGAGACTCATCTTCCCCTTCAAGGTCACTGTTGACCTTGACACAGCCCAACCCAGGGGTCTCTTCAGTCCTGGCTTCAGCTGTGCATTGCTGCACGGCGCCCCGCATGTGCACCATCATGCATCGCCCGGTTTCAAAGTGGTGCTGGTCGGCCGGCCAGCTAGGTGGTTCTAGAAGGTTTTCCCGCAGTTGTGGTCAGATGGCAGCTGGGGCTGGTGCCACCTGAAAGCTCGAGGGGGCTGCACATTCAAGATGGCACCCTCTCTGGGCAGCAGGCATTACTGCCTGTCAGCTGGGCACTCAACTCAGACCCGTGACCACAGAGCCTGCTTGTGGCTGCTCCACCGGGCTTGGGCTTTCATCACGTGGCACCGGGTTCCACGGGGGGTGCCGAGGGTGGGCGTTCCAGGGGACAGGCAACAGGGCCCCAGAGGAGGCCCCGGCTCATTCCTCTGTGTTCTGTGACAACAGAAGGGAGGCATTTCTTGTTGGTTTAGGTAACATAACACAGTGATGTTCACTCTAAACAATGGGTTTAGCTTTCAGTCCGCAGTCATCAGTCCGGTGGTCATAATGTCTGCCTCCTTGTCATCTTTGCAAACAGCTGTTTAAGACACAGGCTGCTTCCGGCCCGCCCATGGGTCATGGTGCCCTGGGTTAGCATCCACAGGTGTGAGGTGTAAGGTGTGCAGGGCAGTGCCTCTGGGGTGGCAGCTCCGGCTCCATTTGCAGTGGCTTTGCCATGACTCCTTATGGCATGTGTCGGTGTGGGGACACTGGGGGCTTCGGAACCCAGCTCCACACGCGGCGGAGTGCCGGGGCCTGGCTGGTGTGGCGGGCTGACCGCCTCCCGCACTAAGCCAGGAGCTCTGGCTGGGCGGTTTCTACAGCTCCCTCAGGGTCATGTCTGATGCAACCTTCACAGAGCTGCTTGAAAATAAGGCAACTTTCTTCTTCCCCCAGCCTACGTGCTAGGAACCTGCTGCACCCCACACCTCAGTGCCCCAACTACGGGAGGATAGGAATTCAGACCCTGAGCTCCTGTGCATTGGAGGCTCGAAAAGCACGAAGGACTCAGGGCATCTGGTGTGTGTCCACAAGTGTCTGCACACATTGAACTTGGTCCAGGCCGGGGCCCGCCCAGCCCTGCCTCTGCCTGAGATCAGAACACACCAGGCAGTCATGTTGCAGGTGTGTAAGCTGCACGCAAGCCACCCACACGGGACGGAATGCTCACCCCAGGGGCCGCTGGAACGGGGGCTTGGCCTGGTCTGGGGAGCTCATGCGAGGATGGCTGCGATTCTTTCCTTCTGGACGATGGCTGTGTGAGGGGCTCCATCCGGGTGCCTGGGAGGAAGCAGGCATCGGAGCCTGCGGCGTGAGGTCCCTGGCAGAGCGCCCACTTCCTGGAGGAACAGCACAGGCCTGCGCTGGTGAGAACTGGGGGAAGAGCCAGCGGCGGGGGAAGGTCCCAGTGCGCTCAGAGGGTTAGGGGGCCTTGATCGATGGGTGGCCTTTGGGCAGAGGGGAGTGCAGTGAGGGCGACAGCTGCGCGGGCTTCTGGGAAGGCAGGGTCCAGGGCAGGTGACACTCCCTTGGCATGCTGGGAAACGCGGAGTTTCTCGGGGACTCTGAAGGAGGCAGAAAGAGTGGCACTGCTGTAGGGACCAGGGTCCCCGCCTGGCTGGTCAGCTTTGCTGGGGGGCTGCCCTTTCCGGGGACTCGCCCCAGGCACTCACCGTGACCTGGAGCTCAGGAGCCGCCTGCACGCCCTGCAGTGGGGAAGGGGTAGCAGGTCTGTGAGTGTTTGTAGGGCAAACATCGGTGGAGTAAGGTGACAGTGCAGGCCACGCCACATCTCTGTGAAAGTGTCTCAAAAGTCACCGGCATTATTTCAAATATTTAAACAGAGGCTGAGGTGTTAGCGCACCTCTCCTCCTCGGAGCCGCCGGATCTGCTGGCTCCTGCGCTCCCGGGAGCTGTGCTTCTGGAAAGCCTCTTTCCCTCCGACTTCCTGGGAGGAGTTTGCTTACGGTTCGGAGGCTTTGATCTTCGCCCTGGGCCTCGCGTGGGGCCTCCTGAGGGCAGCGGCTGCTCTCCTGCCCCAGGCCCGCTGGCATGACCAAGGCCCCGGCTGGGAAGGCTCCTGCTTCTGTGTCTGGGACAGGCACCCAAAGTGCATTCTGGTCCCAGGAAAGGACAGGGCCACGTACCCTGGCGTCAGAGCAAAATAGTCATTTGACCAGAGACCAGTCCCGGTTCCCAGACCACGGCTGCTGCTTTCAGCTGGCTTTCTCTCTGAGGATGTGGAATTTAAGATCAAGTCACCACCCAGGCAGTTCCTGTGGGAATTCCTGGGTGCCCCCAGGAAACCGGGCCAGAGGAAGACATGGAGGGAGGAGCAGAGGAGTCCATTTTCCAATTTGGTTTCAAGTGGGTCTCAAGGAAAAGTGCAGGACAATTACGTCCAGTCTGAAATGTCATCTCCGAGTGTGTGCTGGTCCCCACAGGAAGTGCTCCTTCCCTCTGTCCTCACAGTCAGGCCAACCGGAGCTGGCCGTGGGCCGCACTTCAGGGGGTTTGGGTGAGGAGAGCTCCCGAGGCTGCTCGTGGCGGGCTGTGAGCTGAATGTGCACCCCGCTCATATGCTGGGGCCTAATCTCGCTGTATTTGGAGAGAGAGCTGTGAAGAGGTAGTTAGGGTTAAGTGAGGTCGTGAGGGGCCCTGCCCACTAGGACTGGTGGCCTTACTGGGAGAGACGCCGAGCGCCGCTCGCGCTGTGCCCACACTGCCCATGGGGCAGAGGAAGGGGCTCTCGCCAGGACCCACTCTGCAGGTACCTTGACCTTGGGGCGCCAGTTTCCTGAGCTGTGAGAAGTGAACAGTTGCTGTTTAGCCCTGGTCTGCAGTGTCTTGTCATGGCAGCTCCAGCTGACGAGGGGCCCCCAAAGATGAATCCAATATCATCGTCAAAGAAGGGGTACGTGGTGATGAGGGGACTCCTGGGCCCCCAACTGCAGCACAAGGCTCCTGTCCCTGGAAACAGAGGCTCCCGCCCTGGCTGAGGCACGGGGATGCCGAGGGGCCACCCCCTTTGCTCTTTATTCCCTGTGCGAACCTCAAAGCCAGGAGATTAAAGTGCCAGTTTTACCTCCAGCAGGAGTCCCTGAAGGCTGTTAAGAAAAATAGTGATTCCTCCCAAAATGTGCAGGTTGATTCAAACCACTCTTTGTGTCATTTGGTATCTGTCTAGTGTGGTCGCTGAATGATGGCCCCCAGAGATGGACACACCCTAATACCGGGAGCCTGTAACTGTGTTAATTACGTAGCACACATTCCTTTCCAGATGGCATTGATTTGAGATGGAGAGATTAGCCTGGATTATTAATGAGCTCCGGGTCATTATTAGAGGGGCAGCGAACCAAGTCTGGAGTTGGAGGAAAGGTGTAAGGGTGGGAGTGGAGGCTGGGGCGGTGGGCTGTCAGGTGGAGAAGGGGCTGCGAGCCAAGGGATGCGGGCGCCCTGGGAGCTGAGCAAGGAGTCAACAGGTCTCTCTGGAGCCTGCAGAAGGTGCACAGGCTGCAGGCACCTTGATTAGGGCTTGTGAGGTGGATTTAGGGCTTCTGACTTCCAGGATGATACGATAATTTGTTATGGCAGCGAGAGAAAATGAAAAGGCCTTGCACAAAAGGTCCGCAAGTGCCAAGTCGCAGTGGGTGACCCTTTAACCATCTTCTCATAGAAGTCCCTGCTCCAGGCATCACTCGTTAGCTCCCGTGGGCCATCTGCCATGCTGGGCGATTGAGGTCCTTACCCAACAGGAGAGGATCTTGGCTGACTGTGTCGTTGGGAACGGCATGAGATTAGCACCTAGAATTACCTTGTTAGCTGGATGTCCACAGGGGGGTCATGCAGTCTAGAAGTAAAGATGATGTCATTTTATTCTGAAACATAACATGGGTAACCCCTTGAGAATACACATGCCCCTGTTTCCAGAGGCGGTGGCCCCGTGTGGAGCCGTGGTCGCGGGGACCGTCCAGTGCAGGCTACGCACGCAGGGCGGAGACCACTGATGGAGTTTATCAACCTGCCAAGTTGGCAAGTTGCATTTGTTAGTCATAAGGCATGAACTAGACACTTGTGGCTTCTATTGCTTTCGTTAACTGATTTGATAACCTTGTATGAAACTCCTTTATTCCTTCCACTCATATTACTGAGTGCCTCGTATGTGCCAAGCAAGGAATTTAGCCTCCAGGGGTTGAGACTGAGCAATAGACACGGCTCCCGCTCTCACAAGCTTCCAGTCAGTGGGGAGTCCCACACGCGGAGCCCGGCAGCTGGGAGGAGCCCAGGAAGGAGGAGGAGCTGGGAAGCCCCGAGGAAGGGGAGCACAGAACTTCTCTGTGGGGGTGGGGGCTGAGCTGGGGTCTGACACAGGGGCGCTTACCAGGCGGGGCAGGTGCTGCAGGCAGCCAGCATGTACAGGGCAATGCTGCAACCAGGCCAGGCTGCCGTGGCGGTAGCAGAGGAAAGGATGAGCTCAAGGGCGTGACTTTGGCAGGTGCCCTGTTCATCTCCAGGGCAAGCAAGTGTCTGCTGAGCCCCAAGCAGCCTGAGATGGGGAGCCCGGTGAAGGCACCTCCCTGGGGAGTCTCCTGCGGCGAGAGACCCGGCTGGGGAGGAGCGGAGTGAGATGTGGCCACCAGTCACCCTCCTGTAGTGAGGAGGGTGGTTTTTCTCCCCAACCAACCGATCGTTGCTGTGAGGAACCCCTGGCCAGGAGCGGCTCCTGTGCCTGCTAAGTCCAGGTGACACATGGGCCAAGGGCAACTCTGGCCTGCGTCCCTTGCAGCCAACAGCCCAGGATGGTCAGGGCCTGACTGACGGCTGCGAGTTTCTTCTTTTCTTGTCCCCTCTGCAACTCGGGACCGACTGAGAAAGTCACATGGGATGCCTACCCAGCTCCCCAGGCCTCAGCCCTGCGCCTCCCCTCTTCTCCTTCAGCTTCCCTCTGCCCACCTCTGAGTCGCTGTGGAAGGTGGTAATGGTGCTGACTCCCTGTCACAGCAAGCTCCAAATAAAGAGCCTTTGGTTGTCCCCATGTGGGCAGGCTTCACTTATTGCGCGCGCGCGCACACACACACACACACACACTCACACACTCACACACACTCACACACACTCACACACACACTCACACTCACACACACACTCATACACACACACACAAACACACACACACACACACACTCACACACTCAAACACTCACACACACTGACACACTCTAACACTCACACATTCACACAAACACACACACACATTCACACACACACTCACACAAACACACAAACACACACTGACACACACACACACTCTCACACACACACTGACACACACACACTCAGCCGCAGTCACACACATTCACACACACACTCACACACACTCAGATGCACTCACATTAACACACATTCACACATTCACATACACACATTTACACACACACATTTACACACTCACACACACATGGACTCACATCCATCCACACACATCCACACACACTCACACATATATTCACACATACACACTCACACACACTCACAACACACACTCACATTCACACACTCATTTACACACTCAGACACACAACACACTCACACACACACTCACACACACTCACACACATTCACACACATTCACACACACACACACACACACATGGACTCACACCCACCCACACACATACACACACACACATTCACACACTCAGACGCACTCACATTCACACACACACACATTCACACATACACACATTTACACACTCACACCCACACACACATTTACACACTCACACACACTCACACACACACGGACTCACACCCACACACACACTCACACATATATTCACACATACACACTCACACACACTCACAACACACACTCACATTCACACACACATTTACACACTCAGACACACAACACACTCAGATGCACTCACACACATTCACACACATTCACACACACACATTCACACACACACTTACACACACACATGGACTCACACTCACCCACACACATACTCACACACACACACACACACATTCACACACTCAGACACACTCTCACACACTCACACGCACTCACACACACACTCAGTTGTACTCACACACATTCACACACACATTCACATACTCACACACATTTACACACATTCACACACACATTTACACACACATTCACACTCACACACATACTCACACACACATTCACACACTCACACACATATTCACACACACACATTCACACACTCACACACACTTATTTTGGAGTTGGGTTTTGGTCATTTTCCACTATTCATATAAGGGCATCGGGAATGACCTGCATGTCCATCATGCAGACACATGCTCTGACGTCTGTACCATGTTGCATGTTGCCATAAGGCATTGCTCTCTGAGTGAAGGAGCCAATGGTTGGCAGAAGGTTAGTAAGGAGAGTGGGAGGGTAATGGCGGCAGGCCTGCCACCAGCGGTGCTACCAGGGGCTGAGTGCTCCTCCTCTCTTTGGCATGTGAAGATGGAGGGACCTCGAGACAGGTGGGGGCTGACCCCACCACTGCCTGAAGGGGGACCACTGGCCCCTCAGAACAGTCATTTCTGACTTACATGAGGCAAAGTCAGCCTTCCTGATAGCTTGCTGAGCTGTGAGACGTGGTGCTTATCTATTGTAGCAGCTTTTGGTACCTAAACTAAATAGAGACAAAAATAGTAGAGAGTGCCCATGCCCGCTGCTGGGAGCTGGACAGAGTGCCTGCAGTCTGTTCTGGAGGTGCCCAGGGGACAGATACCAGCTCCTGGGAGCCTGAGTTGGGGAAGGAGCCTGCACAAGGCCAGGGCTGTGAAGAGCCTGGAGCTTGAGAAGCAGAAAGGAGGTTGGGCCTGCGTGTCAGCTGAGGCTGGTGAGCACACTTGGGGAGGAAAGGGAAATGGACAGCGCCAGGCCCAGTGGTCAGGACAAGGGAGAACATGGATTTTATTTGAAACTAGAGGCCCAATGCATGAAATTCTGGAAAAGTAGGCCTTCCTTCCCCCGGCTGCCAGATCGGCTTCCCTCTGGCACCCAGGACCCGGGCTTCCCTCGCAGCCCCAGCTTCACCCTGAAGGTTGTCCAGAAGGACGTCTGGTCTAATTAGCATATTATGCTTTTGTTACATAGACTAGTGGCCCTGTGCATGAATCTGTGCATGAGTAGCTCGCTGCCCCACCCTCCTGTAGCTCTCCACCCACTTCCCTGCCCTCCTGTAGCTCTCCGCTACTCTTAGCTTGCTGCCCCTCCCTTCTGTAGCTCTCTGCTGCTTGTAGCTCACTGCCCTGCCCTCCTGCTGATTGGTCATTATGTGATGGCGTCCCAACCAATTTGCATATTACCCTATTATAAGTATAGATTTCTTGGGAATCCATGGGTACTGCAGCACAGTGTGGTTTGGTTTACACAAGTGGAGGGTCACGTGGCTGGTGGGCAGTGGGTGGGGACAGCTGCTGTGGAGGTTGGGCTGGTGAGGAGACAGCCAGCTGGCGACCTTCGGCCAGAGGAGAGACACGAAGCGGTGGAGTGGGTTTGGAAGGAGAGTGGATGGGACTTGCTGAGGATGAAATGAAGGGCGGAGAAGAACCGAGGGCGGCATGGATCGTTGACTGAAGACCTAAAAGAGAACTGTTTCCAGGGAGGGAGAGCGTGTGCCCAGGGCCTGCCCCCAGCGCACACAAGCCTCAGAGTCAGCGATACCCTCAGGGCAGCGCCGCTGGGGCAGAGACGTTCCGTGTTTTTGTATTGAAGTTAAAATCCAGAAACATGACCTATAAAAGGAGCCTGGGTGACAGTGCCCTGCCCTAAACCCAATACAACAAATTAGCTTCTGCAATGACATGCCTGTCGCCTGCAGCTGAGGAGCCTGCTTTATTTTATTGGGTCTGCAGTTTTATAGGGCTTCATTTGAAATTAAGTTTGGCTTATGGTTATATAAAAGCTATAAAGTGCAGCACATTTATATCAACTTTTATGTTGTTACATATTTAAGCCACATTTTATCATTAAGTCAACACAGGAGGTCATGATGAATTTATTTTTCTTTTAAAGGGAATGAAGATCAGATTCAGGCTTGGCGCCCAGCTCCTGTGGTTCCGTCGTGGGTACAGAGATGGCCTCACTGGCGGGGGGGACGGGCTCCTGCCGAGCGATGTGGCTGGGGGATCACTGCAGCGCCTGCTGTGGGCTGCACTCGGGGTCACCTGGGGAGTTTACGGAATGGATGCAGACTTAATTCACTTGAGCTGAGGCCTGGGCATTGGAGGTTTAAAACCAACCCAGGTGACTGGACTGTGCAGCCAGGGGAGACACAGGTGAACAGAGCAGACCACCCGGGCCTGCGGTCCAGCCGATGGTCTTGTCTCATTAACACGAGTCGGTTGCTTTGGGAGACAGACTGGGCAGGAAGTGCAGCAGCAGGCCACCTCCTGCAGGGTGGCCGGGCCCCTTGGTGACAGGGACTCAGTCTCTCCACCACGTGTTTGGACTGAGGAAAGCAGGGGAAAATTCAATGTAAGGAGTTCTAAAACAGACAAGAAATAGATAATCCACCATACTGGCTTTAACAAAATTTATTAAGATTTTTATTAAAACCCCAGGTCAAGAGGGCACCTCAGAAGGAAGCGGATTTCTGAGATGATGAAGCAAACAGGCAGTCGCTGTCCCTCTAGGCCTGGGCCGGCCCCACCAGTGAGGGTCCCAGGGCCCGGAGCCGCAGTGGGCCTGATGCAGACTTCATTGTGACCAGCGTCGCCAGCACCTGTGCGTCCAGTCCAGGCTGGAGGTCAGGCTGCCCAAAGCGGTTCTCCTGTTCGCCTCTTTGTGGAATGACATGATCTCCCTTCCTGAGTCTCACTGGCATCTCCCCCTGCTTCTCCTGCTCCCCTGCTCTCCCTCTGTGGCCTGGAGGTCCAGACCATCAGAGTCCTCCCTGGGCCCCGAATCCTGGGCCCAGTGTTTATAGACAGTTGGCACCCAGCAAACGTTGACAAGTCTCACACCAAACCCATCCAGAGTCTCATTTTTATCCTGGGCAACACAGAGCTCCTCTCCGCTTTCCATTCCCATTGTCAGCATGGTGGTGGTCGCCCTCCCTGGGGACAGTCATGGGAGCCAGCCACTGCTGAGCCACCAGGACCTGGAAGATGCTAGAACCGGAAGAGGCTGGAGCCGGAAAGGTGCTAGAGCAGAAGATGCTGGAGCTGGGTGGCCTGTCCTGGACAAGGAGACTGAGTTTTCTGGAACTGGACACAGCGGAGCAGCTGAAAGCGAAGGTGGGGAACAGACGTGGCTCAAGGATCTCTGGAAGGTTTCCTAACGTTTCCTAGCCTCCACCCCAGGGGCCGTCACATGGGTGGCTTGGAACAGACCATCCTCTGAGTGGGGCTCTCAAAATGAAATGGTGGGGCCAGCTGCTGGGGGCCCCACAGGACCTACTGAATCAGAATTTGCTTTGTAGACCAACTCTCAGGGGACTTCAACCCTAAATTTGAGAACCATTGACCTAAAATTTCCTCCAGTTTTGTCATTCTGTTCTCTGCATTTAATCCTGGGTGCGTCTATTGAGCATCCACCTCGAGAGCAGCTCCGTGCTGTTCACACTCGGGTTGAGAGGCACTGCCGCTGTCTCTGGAGGAGGGGCATCCGTGCAGAGCTTGGAGGATGAGAGCAGCTCTGTGCTGTTCACACTCGGGCTGAGAGGTGCTGCCGCTGTCTCTGGAGGAGGGTGTCTGTGTGAAGCTTGGAGGATGAGTCCTGGAGACGGGGTGGGAGGGGGGAAGAGCCCGGTGTAGGGCCATTGGTGCTTTGTTGAGTCATAGGAGACTGTGAATATGAAATGAACTGCCATTGTACCAACCACAGCAGCCTGGGCTCGTCTGGTGGAGGAGTTAGCTTATCCTGATAGGTTACATGTATGAATGGAACACGTACTAGTGCCAATGTGCCCAACACTGGCTTCCAGAGACCTGAGAACCCGCACATGCCTGGCTGGGCACCTGGATGGACAGTAGAGGAGGGAGCTGATGAGAAAACTGCTCTGGGCGGTGGACACTTAGCTCAGCTTTGCATGTGCTGAGCTGAGGGAGCCAGAGACTATGCACAGAGAAGCAGCACGCAGACCCACGGGCCTTCTTCCGGAGAGAGGTCTGGGGGAGCCCGCGGACTACGAGTCGCAAGTCATATATCTATATGTCCGTATCCATGCAGACAGGAGGCTGCCTAGGAGAAGACGGTTTGGAAACAAGCCCAAGGCACCCCGCATGTAATAAATGGGTGAAGAGCACCCACAAAAGCAGAGTGAGAGAACCCAGAGACACACAGTCCAGAAACAAGCGAGACCTCTCTGGAGACCCCGTGGTCAGCAGTGCCACGTGCTGTGCCCGGAGGAGGGGAGGATTTAGAACTGGCCCCTGGCTTACGCGCAGGAATGCCCTGTGGAACATTCTGGGGAACAGTCAGGGCAGAGCGAGGCGCATTTGAAGTGCAGGTAACGAGACACCTAGAGCATAGCTATTAGGCGTGACAGCACCTGGGCACCCAGACGAACGCAAAGAGCCCCATCACCTGGGCTCAAATCAGGCTCCGCAACGTACCAGGCATGTGACTTGGAATACTGCTTAAGCTCCGCATACCTCAGTTCCCACATGTGTAAAATGGAGTGATAATAAGAAGATCAATCTCACAGGCCATTGAAGGACTACAGAGAATGTGTATGTTGTGCAGTAAGTGGAAGATGCTAGATGTTACTCTTTCATCTAGTAGAATTGTATTAACCCTTTGCACTCGCTTGCTTTTTTTCTCGATTCCTGCTACCGATGCTAACCGTGTCGAGCCACACTCGACATCCGAGTGCAAAAGGTTAAGTGTGGGAGATACTAACATATCTCAGCGAGATGCTGTGTCTTGAAAACTCCAGTGGCAGCTCAGCTTAACAGTGGCCGGAGCGGCATTATTTTTTAAAGCGGCCTGGTTAGTCACCTGGACACCTGTTCCGACAGAGGCCCTTGGGCTCCACCGAGAGGCCTGACCCAGATTCAAAGGAGAGGATCCCGGGATCTGTTTACATGGAGTCCCCAGGGATTCTCATGCGCAGACGTGGAAGAGAAACTCCCGAAACAAAGTGAGGCCCGTGCACAGGGCTAGGGGCAAGACGGAGAGGGGGTGGACTTTAACAACAGTGGCGCGCCAGGTAGGCGTGGTGGCAGCAAGAAGGCTGACTGGGAAGCTCCGTGCTCACTTCTCTATGGAAACACCAAGGACATAGCAGCTCACAGACCACCGCGACACGGTGGGGACTCCAGGAACCAGCCAAGAGTCTGCAGTCACCGAACAGACTCCCGAGGAAGAAGAAGCCACACTCAAAATAGTAGGGCCTTCGGTGCTCCGTGTGCTCATCTCGGCAGCACCCCCCCTGGTGCCGCACAACGCAGTTAGGGAGAAGCTGCCCAGTTCCCAGGCCCCCCTTCAGAAGGGAGGGAGGGATACACTTACTTACAAAGTTCCTGCTTGTCGGGGCTCGGCCGGCCCCACCGCATCCGACTTGGAGCCTGATGGAAGTGGTGGGTAGTTTGTGTATTAGTTGGAGCCTGCTGATAGCAGTGTCAGGACATTTCAGAGCTGTAGAGGGTCAGACACACAGACACCTGGGGGCAAGAGATTATGGGCAAAGAAATACTAGACATCAACACAACTAGACATAAAAAACAAAACACACACACAGAAAAACAAAACACCAAAACCAACCACCTGAGAAGAAGCCAAAACAAGGGAGAAATTAAGACATTTCCAAATAAGACAAGTTTAGAGAGGTCATTATCACTAGACTTGCCCTGTAAGAAATACTAAAGGGCGTCAAGAGATTCACTCTAGATTTAAGGACATGGACAGGTTGGACATGAAAGGATAGAAAAAGATATTCCATGTATACCGTAGCCAAAGGAGAGCAGGACTGACTACACTAACACCAGACAAAATAGTCTTTAAGACAAAAACTGTTACAGAAACAAAGAAGGACATTATCCTATATAATAAAGACGTAATATGCAAATGGTTGTTACACCGTGAAAAGTAACGACTGACTGCATAACAACTGGATCACAGATCAGCAGGAGGGTGGGGCAGCGAGTTATAAGGGGGCATCGGAGAGCAACAGGAGGGGGCAGGGCAGCAAGCTATGAGGGGGGGCAGGGGAAGCTACAGGAGGGCGGGGCAATGGGCAGATAGCTACTGGAGGGCGGCAGCGAGCTACTGGCGCACGGATTCATGCGTAGGGCTACTAGTATAATGATAAAAGAGTAAATTGGTTGATGATATAACAATTATAAAGTATATGCAACACACACCAAAATTCCTAAATGTATAAAGCAACCATTGACAGAACTGAATGAAGAACAGACAGCTCTACGATAATCGCAGGAGACTTCAGTAGCCCACTTTCAGTCATGGATAGAACCAAACATAAGATCAATAAGGAACTAGAGGACTTGATAACACAATGAAACAGATGGATCTGTACAAAACACTTCATCAACAATAGTGTTGCATTGTTGTGGATCTCTCAAGTGCCCATGGAACATTCTCTAGGATAAACCATATGTTAGACCACAATGGAACCATGTAGAGACCAACAGCAGAAGGAAAACTGGATAATCTTAAGCAACCACCCTAAAACAACCAATGGATTAAGGAAGAAATCACAAGGGAAATTAGAAAATATCTTGAGATAAATAAAAAGGAAAACACACATACCAAAACTTATGGGCTGCAGATAAACAGTGCTAACAGGAAAATTTGTAACTATAAAGGCTTATATTTTAAAAGAAGAAAGATCTCAAATCAACAACCTAACTTTATACCCTAAGAAACTAGAAAAAAAGGACAAACTAAAGCTAAAGGAAGCAGAAGGAAGGAAATAATAACAAAGTGAAGCTAAAATACAAAATAAAAAAAGAGAAAAATCAATGAAATCAAGAGTCAGTTATTCAAAAAGATCAACAAAGCTAACAAAACTTTAGTTAGAAAAAAAAGAAGACTCAAATAACTAAAAATGGAAACAAAGATAAGGACATTACAATTAATTTTACAGAAATAAAAAGGATTACAAGAAAACTGAAAACAATTGTGGATAACCTAGATGACATAGACAGATTCTTAGAAACACACAACCTACCAAGATTGAATCATAAAGAAATAGAAAACCTGAATAGATCAATAACTAGTAAGGAGATTAAATTAGTAACCCAAACCTTCCAATAAAGAAAAGCCAGATCAGATGGTTTTGCTGGTGAAATATACCAAACATTTAAAGAAAAATCAGCACCAATTCTTCTCAAATTCTCCCAAAAAGTTCAAGAGGAAAGAATATTTCCAAACTCATTCTATGAGGCCAGAATTACCCTAATATTATCAAAACCAGAAAGACTACAAGAAAAGAAAACTACAAACTATTAACCTTTATAGATATTGATGCAAAAATCCTCAACAACATACTAGCAAAAATACCTAAAAAACATATTAAAATGATTATACAGCATGACTATGTGGGATTTCCCCCTGGAATGCAAGAACGATTTAACTAGAAAATCTACCAATGTAATACACCGCATAAACAGAATGAAGGGAAAGAAAAACATGATTGCCTCAACTGATGCAGAAAAGTATTTGACAAAATTCTCTACCCTTTCATGATTAAAACACACACACACACATTCACACCCAACAAACTAGAGATGGAAAGCAACTACCTTAAAACTATAAAGACTATACCCGTATATGTAAAGCCAACAGCTAACATGATACTCAATGGTGAAAGACTGAAAGCTTTTTCTCTAACATCAGGAACAAGACAAGGATGTCTGCTTTCATCGCTTCTATTCACCATAGAATTGGAAGTCTTAGCCTGAGCAATTAGACAAGGAAAATAAATAAAAGGCATCAAAATCGAAAAGAGAGAAGTAAAATGTTCTGTTCTCAGATGACTTATATGTATAAAACCTTGCACTTATATGTAGAAAAATCTTTAAAATTCCACAAAAAACCCTGTTAGAACTAATAAATAAATTCAGCAAAGTTTCTGGATGCAAAATTGCACTAAAAAAATCGGTTGCACTTCTAAATACTAACCATGAATAGTACAAAAAACAAGTTAAGAAAAAATAAAATTTATAATAGCATTGAAAGTAATAAACTACTTAGGAATAATCTTAACTAAGGAGGAAAAAGACTTGTACACTAAAAGCCACAAATTATTGCTAAATGAAATTAAAGAAGACACAAATAAGTGGAAAGACATTGTGTTTAACTCAACAATAAAAACCCCAATTTAAAAAATGGGCAGAGGACTTGAATAGACATTTCCTCAAGGAAGATATAAATAGCAAAATGATGCTTAGCGTCTTTTAAAAAAATTAAAATTGATTTTTAGAGAGAGAGAAAGAAAGGGAGAGGGAGAGAGAAAGAGAAACATTGATGTAAGTGTGAAACATTGATCGGCTGCATCCTGCACCCAACTTGGCCATGTGACCTGACCTGACTGGGAATCGAACCAAGCACATTTCAGCGCACAGGCCAGTGTGATGCTCAGCATCTTTAATGATTCTGGACATGCAAATCAGAACCACAATGAGATACCACTTCACACCAATTAGGATGGCTACTATTAAAACAAAACAAAACAAACAGAAAGTGTTGGTGAGGATATGGACAAATTAGAACCGTGTGCACTGCTGATAGGAATTTATGTGTTTCAGTTCCCTTATAGTTCTTCAAAAACTTAGAATTATCATACAAACCAACACTTCCACTCCTGGGTATATAACTAAAAGAATTGAAAGCAGAATCTCAAAGAGCTATTTGTACAATGATGTTCAAAACAGCATCATTCACAATAGCCCGCATCTGAAGCAACCCAAGTGTCTGTCACTGGATGGGCGATAAACAAAATGTGGTGCCTGCACACAATGGAGTGTTATGCAGCCTTACTCAGAAAGGACTGGAATCTGACACCTGCTACAACACGGACGAACCCTTAGGACTGTATGCTGAGTGAAATCACCAGTTACAAACAAGACATACTGGATGACCCATCTTTATGAGGGACATAGAGCAGTCAGATTCAGAGACGGAAGGTAGCCTGGTGCGTGCAGATGTGGGGGGAGGAGGAATGGGGAGTTAGTGCTTAATTGGGACAGAGTTTCAGTTGTACACGATGAAGAGTTCTAATGGTGCCTACAGTCGCTCAGCAATAGGAATGGCATGTATTTAATACTACCAAGCTGTATATTGAAAACAATTAGAATGGTAACCTTTGTTTTTTATATTTTAACCACAGTTTTTAAAAAGTGAAGGGCCATGAAAACCATGGGGATGAGGGGCCTTTTCAAGGAGGGCATGGAGGGGCCTCCGGCACCCAGCGAGAGGGTGAGCTGGCCGCTGCAGCTTTGGAGTGGTGATCCTTGTGTGTGGAAAGCCTGGGTTGGGGGAAGGAACCTCTGAGGACAGGGCACCAGTTGGGAGTTAGCCTCGAGGCCCGTGGAGCTCAAGCATCCAGGGACATCAGAATGGCTGGGAGCTGATTGGGAGCAGGGGTAGGGGGTCCCCACAAACTTGCATTCTAACAGGCTCACAGGTGACTGGTCCAGGACCCTACTTTCAGCACCACTGTTCCAGGAACAAGGCAGCGAGTTAGCAAGAGGTGCTGGGAGCGAAGTGGGTAGCCAGCCTCTGGCAAAGGGGCGACGTCCAGGCCATCCCCGGTCTGCACACCTGGTCTGCGCTGCTTACACTTGCGCTGCATGGTTTACAGAAACCACCTGAGGAGGATTTACGGCCCACTCACAAGAACCGCATCGCTGCATAAACAACCCCAAACGATCTATTTCCTGGATCTCCCCTCCCCACCTGCCCCTGTGAGAAAGGCTTCCTGTCCTTTATCACCCGCTTTTATGGGCCGGTGATATGCGTGGCCTTGCTGGCTGTGCTGTCGTCTGTCCTGTGACCTGGTGAGACAGCAGCCTGCACTCTGTGGGCTCTCTGCTTTGATGCCTCTTACGGCTGAATGCAGGCGGCTGCTTTCAAAAGCAGTTAATAATTTCCCGGGCCGGAGCCAGGCTGTGCACTTGGGGGCAGGGGGGGGGCTGACTTTGTGTTGGGAAGTCTGTCACAGCTGGCCCTCGCAGGGTGGGAAGTCTGTCACCGCTGGCCCTCGCAGGGTTTCCGGGAGGTGCAGGCTACTGTTGCTTCCTTCTCCTCCACCCTGGAAAATGCTGGGGTTCTGAAGACCTCACTGCTGCTGGGAAGACAGCAGACTGAGTCTGGGGTCACCTACCTTCAGAGCACCTTCTGGGGCCAGCCACACCCCACCTCTGATCTGGTTCCCTGGACACATCAGTCCCCTTCTCTGGGCATCTGTCCAGTTCCAGGTGAGGGTGCTGGCTCCCAGGTGCGGGAGCAGATCCTTTGGGCCCTCAGCATTAGGGAGCTTGGGGTTACAGCCCATCTCCCCCGCGAGGCCAGCTTGTCAGTAACGGGACATGAGCCCTGGGCGCCCCGACAGCACGCCAAGGGCCTCTAGACTCTGGCCGCCAGAGCCCCCTGGTGCCTAGGGACGTGGCCTGGAACTCCTGGGAACCTCCCAAGTTCCTCCTTGTTCTCCCACTCCGTCCAGCTCCCAGGGTCCCTGCCCTTGTGCCACTGCTGGGGGCGGCATCTTCCTATTCCTGGTGGCACCTTCTTAGCCTGGCAGATGTGCCTCCCTGTGGTCTGTGGCGGGGGTGGGCTCCAGCGAGGCAGGAGAGTGGCGCTGAGTGTCCTCGGAGAGTGCCCAGTGCCTGGCGTACCGTAGCCAGGAAATGTCTATTGTTGTCATCACCATGCACCAGGGCCAGGGGGGACACACTTCTGGTGCTCCCCAGCACTCCTCGTGGGAGGAGCCACCACCTCTGTGCCCCTGGAGACCAGCAGGAGGAGCACTGGCCTGGCTCCTCCTGGGAAACCGTGGCTCCTCCTGCTGGATCCCTGTGGGAGTGCAGCCGGGCTCAGGAGGCCAGGAGGGTGGCTCTGCTTCTGGGGCAGAGTTTTCCACTCCTGAGGGCACCAGGAAAACACTATGAATACTTCTTGGCAAGAAACAAATAGCTTTTCGCCGTGGGAGGTTGGCTGCAGAGAGTGCCTGCTGGGGCACTGCTGGGTGAAAGGAGCAGGCGTTCTCAGCCAACACCCAGTCAAACAGGATGAAACCCAACACTGGGGCACTGTCTCAGCCAGGAAACTTCTGAGATGGAAAATGGATGACAAGGCAAGCCCTGGAAGGAGGACTCAGGTGTCCTGAATTCCAGGCTGTCTCCAAACACAAGCCTCCATGTGGATCAGGTGTGCCCTGGGGTGCCTGGCCTCGGGCGCTGGGACAGATGGCACACCACTGCCAAGTGCTTCCATCCAGGGTGTCCTCGGAAGACCTGCCTGGGTGGGGCACTAGAGGCCAGGAGGGAAGAGGGGCCCAGGGTCCTGCAAGAGTTACTATGGTGACAGGGTGGTACTTCCAGGGGAGGGAGCAGCATGCCCGTCCTCTCTCATTCCCTTGTGCAAGGGACCAGGTGTGGGAGGGGTCAGGGAAGGCGGGGTAAGGTACCATATAGGCACATGGTGAGGGAGTTGCATATGTTGGCCAAGGCAAATTCAATCTTCCGTCTTCATTAGGATGGAAATGCCTTAAACATGGGATATAAAATACACATTTGAATCTTGGTTTTGTATTTATGGAAAGAAAAGAAATCGAATAACTGGGGGTGATGTTTTAATCCTCAAACCTTTAACAATTTAAACACGTGTGAAAAGGAATTGTCAATAAACATACAGCTGAGCAATGCTCCACACCTAGATCCTGAAAGCAGGAAATGTGCTTTCACTTCAGGAGAATGTAACCGTGCTGCAAACCAAACCGTGGCAAAGTCTTCTGATGACTGAGTTTATGTGGAAGCATTTTAAGGCTCACTTTGTAAATAAGTGTTGAGATTTGAAACCAGCTGTGCATGTATTTCTGGAGGAGTGACCTGTGACTGAAGCAGCAGCGCTGCCTCGTAAGCTTATATACTCCGCCTAGAGAGCCACCTGCTTAGGAAACCATGGCAGTGCCAATGGGTGTGGGCATCAGCTCAATGCCAACAGGAATCCCCAATTTGGGAAGCAGTGAGGAAAGACACTTTATTCAGTGCAAACACCTCAGTATGATACAGCACAGCTATGAGAAAATAACGGCTGTGAGGGGCCCAGGGGTGAGGGGGCCCTGGGGTGAGGGGGCTCTGCAAGGAGGTGGCCTTCAGGCAAGGCGCCTCTCTGGCCTGACAGCTCTGCTCTTCCCCATCTTTTTCTCCCATCCAGCCCGATGCACACACAGCTGTCTGCCTTCGGTGGAGAGGGAAAGGACAGTCCCTGAAGCAGAAAGGAACTCACTGATATAGACAGAAGTCCCTGCCCTGGTCCCTGATTGGTCTGTCCTCATGCAAATGAGGACTGCAAATCCTTGCAGTTTGATTGGTCCAGGAGCACTGCCCTGATTGGTCAATATGGAGCCACTCTGATTGGTCAGGCCGTGAAAATGTTGGGGGGATATAGCTGTGAGGCTCCAGTTGGACAGGGAAAGCCTCAGTCCCATTGGTTGAAGGCAATTCCAAGAACTCCTCTATCAGGGCTGGCTCAGCGGGCAGGCACAGTGCGGCCTTCCCCTCATGGGGACGTGGTAATGGGCCAGTGGGAAAGGCCGCTGTAATGGGGAGGGGCCGGAGTGCGGGTATCGTTATGTAGGGTGAAGGCCCGGTTTGTTTAACTCTGAGTGCTGAGCGTGCTGCAGCGTTTGCAGTGTGCTGAATGCCCCTTCCCGGCGGGGTCTGCGCCGCCTGCCTCTCCGCCTGAGGCCTCAGGATGCTGGCGGCACAGCCTCCGCTCCGGCCCCTCCTCTCTCCTCCCCTCGCCTGCTTGCCGGGCTCCTGTGTAACCTGCACTCTCCTTATGGGCCCATCTTAGGCGTCAGCATATTTCTAGTCATTAAATCACTACTGATGGCAGCCAACAGACACTGGCCCGCAGGGCGATTGCAGGAAAGGGCAATGGCGCAGAGACGTGCGGCAGCAGAACTCGCTGTGGCTTCCAGAGCCGTTCACGGCCATGTGGGAGCCACTGGGATGCGGGGCTGGCTGGAGAGAGGCGTCCTTTCACAAGTTGTTGCAAATGTGATGATGGCAAAGTGCTGGGTGTAAAAAATACTCAATGAATTCCAGCTATTTAAAAACACACTTGAGGTTTCCTTCGATGATTACTTTTTGTAACTTTCCCTGTCAGTAGGTTTACTTCCGGTCCCATCTGTGACATGGCTTCGCACTCCACCTGGCGCAGTGGCCGCTGCCCCGCCCTGTAGGCAGATGACTGGTCGGGAGTGCCTGTGGCTGAGCCCTCAGGGAACGTGAGCTGGGGCCCGGAGGTGTGTTCTGGTTTGAAAATACACTAGTAGGGGCCTTTGGATGAGCACAACGTTACAAATACATTGTTTGTCCTTTAGCTTGGGTTCATTGTGGTGGGGAGGGAGCTGGGCCCTGGCCCTGCATCCCCATTCGCTCGCTGTGTGCCAAGCAGAGGCTCAGGAAGAGTGGCTGGGGCACCTTCTCTCCCCAGATCACAGGCAGTGATGGGTGGTGTTGGGCTAGGGTCATCCACCTCCATCCAACACTTTGCCTTTTGTGGGTGACAAACTAGCCCCCCGAGAGCCCACTGCACTTGTGTCTATCTGCTGGGTGTGTAGGGGTGGTCCTGCACGTATCAGTTATCAAGGGAGGGGGTGAAAGCACCCAGGTCCTGGTGTACATGCCAGCTCCACACCCCGCTGTGTGCTTCCCGAGGGGGCGCTCTTGGCGGCAGGGACACCTGCGGGCGTGCCGCTGCGCCTGCCCCTCAGAACTCGCGTCCCGTGCCTCGCTGTGTTCACTCAGCTACTCCCCTCCCTGGAAAGTACACCGAGGCTGCTGATTACTTACCTCAGCACTGCGAAGCATTGCGCAGAAAACACTGCGCCCTGTGTGCGGCCAGTGCGCCATGTGCCTATTTCCTGCGAGTGTATCTCTACTGGGAAGGGAAGCTGAGAGCTGGACCGCGGGGGCATGGTGAAGGGCAGTGACACGTGCATGCTCACACCTGCACCGAGGGGCCGCTCTTGTGCCTGAGGGCTTGTTCCTGGGGGTCTGGTGCCCTCACCGGGGCGGGCAGGTGCCAGCCTTTCTGGGCTCGGAGCATCGCTGCTCTTATCATGTGTGTGCACAAGGTGGGTGTCCACCGGCCACCTCAGAGCCACCCGGAAATCGACACAGCCAGGGAGAGGCAAGGGGAGGTGGAGGAGCCTGGCCGTCCGCCGCGGCCCTCCTTGAATGATCTTTCCCGGGACAGCCTCCTGGTACAAGTTGCTGGGCTGAAGGACAGAGACGGCCTGTCGTGGGCCTGGGCGGTGGACATGGGCTGATGTGTCGGCTTTTCAAGGCCTCAGTGGTTGTGAGGTGGGCAGAGTCTCTTCTGTAGCCAGGCTTACGATGCGGAGGCCAGTGTCTGTTGAGAGGATGAGTGAAGGATGCTTGAGGGATATGGCCACAGGCTGTAGCGGGAGAGGATTTGGTGACCCTAAGTCCTGGCCATACTAAATTCAATCCCAACCTCTGGGCTGGACTGAGGTATCAGTGTTCACATTTTCAGGGTGATGTTCAAGGGCCTCGAGGCTTGAGGACCACTGCCTGCCAGCTGCCAGGATGGAGGGGGTGCCCAGGAGCTGTCGTTCAAGGCTCCCAGCTGGCGCCAGAGGCCCTTCTTGGTCTGCTTTGGCTGGTGAGTGCAGATCCAACTGTCTACTAAGGACAGCCAAGGGGTGGATGACATGTGGTCAGATGGTTTGTGCATCTGTCAATTTGGACATTGAACTTTGCTCTCATGTCCCTTCCCACAGGAAAACACAGCACAACACAGTACAAGACAGCACAGTTCACAGAGTCACAACATAACACAACACAGCACAGCACATGTGACCCAGAACAACACAGCACAGCTTGCCAAGTCACAATATACACAGAACATGTGGCCCAGCACAACACAGTACAACACAGTACAACACAGAACATGTGGCCCAGCACAACACAGTACAATGCAGCACAGCTCGCCGAGTCACAATATAACACAACACAGCACATGTGACCCAGCACAATACAGTACAAGACAGCACAGCTCACTGAGTCACAATATACACAACACAACACAGTACAACACAGCACAGCTCGCCAAGTCACAATATAACACAACGCAACACAGCACATGTGACCCAGCACAATACAGTACAACACAGCACAGCTCACGGAGTCACAATATACACAACACAACACAACACATGTGACCCAGCACAACACAGTACAACACAGCACAGCTCGCCGAGTCACAACGTAAGACAACACAGCATAGCATGATACAGCACAACAGGAACACGCCTGGAGACAGGGCTGGCCTTGTACCCCTCAGGCCCCTGGTTGTGTTACTGAGGCTCACACAGCCCTGCCCCAAGTTTTGTCAGGAAATTCTGAGCTCCTTGCGAGGCCCTATTCACACATCCTGGAGGTGTGGGGACAAGAGGGAGAGATGACCTCTGCTTGGACAGAGGGGACAGGGCGTTTAATTCTGGGGTCTCACGGGTTTCAGGGACTGTACCCCAGACTTCCAAGCTGTCCTAGAAGGGGCAGGGCTTCAGAAAGTAACGGTTCCCAGGGTTCAGGAGGTAGAGAAGTTGTGCCCCATCTCCCGCCTGGGCCCACGGCCCCCACGCAGGCTTGGATACAGCAGGATGTCCGCGTTGACCGCCAGGGCTGACTGGTACTCACAGGGTCCCCCCGAATGCTCCCATTTGCTTAGGAGCCTGGAGCTGTTCACGCCCAGGGCAAAGTGCCAGGTGATGTTCAAGGATAGCCAACACCCAATGCACGTGGCCCAGCCACCGTGCTGCTTGGCACAGAATCAGGAGGAACGAGTCACGTGTCCACCAAGACCCAGGAGAAGAGCCTGTCACCAAACAAGCCGCGGTCTGTCCTCGCAGTGGACGGGAGCGAGGCCGACGCGTGCTCCAGCGTGGGGGAGCCTGGACAGTTCTCTGTGAGCCACCCAGAATGGGCAGAGTCACAGACACACTCAGGCTGCCGGCTGCCAGGGGCTGCGGGGAAGGGGGTTATTTGTGTGACAGCGACACTGTGGATGGAGGGGTGACTGGGCATCACTGTGATGGACTAAGTGCCACTGAATGGTTCACATTGAAATGATTGGTCCTGTTATATGAGTTTCACCCTAATAAATTAAGAAAACCGTACTAAGGGGAAACGGCCCATCGTAGCTTTATGCAGAGGAGTCTGAAACTGGAACTGATCCCAGTGTCCAGCAGTCTCGGAGGAAAGTCCTTTTCCCACGCTGCAAGGATGGTGGCTGAGGTCACCGGGCCGCTCTCACGCCACGCGTGGGACACAGCAGCTCACACCGTAGAAGTCATTTACAGGGAAGTCAGAAACGCGAGGACCAGCCCATGGCAGAGGCAGTCAGAGGAGCGGCCCTCTGGGGGCCTGTGGGGGCAGATGTCCTTCTGTGTACGCTGTGAGGCTGTGACCTGGGTGTGCGCAGCTTCAAGTTGAATCAAACCCCGTTCTTAGACTAGTGCTCTGTGCTGTGTGTACTGATGCTTCAGTAAAACAACCCGGAGGAAGGGGAAAGATACAGTGAGAGAAGTAGAAACGTTACCATTGCGTAAGGACTCACCAAGCCCAGGCTGGCCAGATGCCCAGAGGGCTGGTCGTGCTGGTCCTAGTCCGGGGGCTGGCAGCACCCGGGTCCCGCTGGCCCCTCTGCTCCCACTTTGCTTTGTCTCACCTGCTTGTTGCATCTGTCCCTGGAAGGTCTGGGAGCCCTGTGGGCAGGGCCGGGGCTCACCCCTTATGAGGCCGCTGGCCTAGCTCATAGTAGGAGCTTTATGGAGTGCTGGGGAGGGACCCATGGAGCTGGGAGTCTCTCTGGGAGTGCAGGGCAGGGGTGCAGGAGCGGCCCGGGGTCCCAGTGACCTCAGCCGATGATGGAGACACCCACAGTGCTACTGGCCACCTGCCCACATGCCGCAGGAGCTGGCGGAGGACCTGGCTCAGACCCTCAACGTCTTCTGTGCAGGGTGGCAACTGCCAGGCCTCACTCAGACCACAGCCTCTCTCTGTCCCTCCTGTCCTCAGGAAGCCCTTCCTGGCGGCTCCTGGGTGCTGAGACCTGGACAGGCCTCCTGCCCTGCCAGCGGGGCTCCGACTCCCGGACACCGAGCGCCGAGGCCGTGACTGCAGGCCCTGCCGTAGGGCCCCGGGCAGTGTGCCGCACTCTGCGGGCTGCGTCTGGGGGGACAGTCGCCTAGGCAATAAGTGGTGAACGTGTGTGTTCACAAATGCAGCGAGCCGCTCCCACACAGGATTGCCTCTGACCCTGAACCCTGTCAGGACTGTGCCAGTGGAACCAGGCGACCGACAAGGCAGGCTCACCCCGAAGTTCAGCCGCTTTCCCCGCTGCTCTCCCGCAATCCGCCCCTCCCCGCCCCGGGGTCTGCATCTCTGTGCTTCTGGTCTGCGGGGCCCAGGGCAGCCGCTGTCCGCTCGCTGTGGGGGCTGCACGGGCACCCCCCGGCTCAGCCAGGCCAGGAGCCTCCCTGGTGCCCCCGCAGCTCCCGCAGGCCTGTTCCGGGCCTAGTGCTGCCCTGTTCTGAGGTCACGCTGATGTCGCTGCCTAATTAGAAAGGGGGTACCCTGCAGTTGTCTGTCCCCCGCTCTCCCGCCGACTGTGCAGAGCAGAGCAGAGATGTCCCCAGCGGGGACCACAGGCGGAGTCCGTCCCCACAGGGCCCAGGCACTGCCCATGGAGGCTCTGGGTTGGCAGCCTCGCCTGCGCTGACCTGTCCGGCCACTGGGTTCTCCCTGCAGCCTGGGGCGGGGGACAGGGGGGAGGGGTCCGTGCAGGGCCTAGCTGGTCGGCCTTTCTGCCTCAGGAGCGCACGGCCTTCTCACCTGGAGAGGGGACTGGCCACTGCCCAGCTTGGGAGCCCAGAGGCCCGGTTCAGTAGGTCTGGGGTCCAGCCTGGGCACCCCTGCCTCCTGACGCACAGGACCAGGGCCACGCTTCCAGAACATCTGGTGTGCCTCGGCGTCGATGGGGGCCAGGTGTCGCCACAGCCACAGCCCTGGGTCCTCTGGGAGGGGGGCCTCAGGTTCCCGCCATCCTTCTCTGTGTGATGCAGCAGGTCACTAATTCCATCAACCCTCGGTTTTCCCACCTGTAACATGGGCTAACGTGCCCCACGTCATGGGACGTCTCTGTGTAGAAACCAGAGGACCACGGTCATGCTCCCCGAAGCCCCTTCCCGACTCCCGTGTGGGCTTCGCCTGTGTCCCAGCCTCGCCTGGCCGCCGAGCCCGGCTTTCCTCAGGAAACGGGGACCCGCTTCAGCGCTGTGCTGCTCAGAGGCTCAGGGGTGGGAACTGCGTGTGAGGGCATTTCTGACCCAGAGCCCCACCCCGTGAAAGCTCACGAGGTCTGATGTCCCCTCCTGGCACCAACGCCACTACCCAAACCAGGGGCCCGGGCAGCCCCGTGTGGCCCACGCTCTCCGGCCTCTGGGAATGAGTCCTGCAGGCTGGCCCCGCGCCTGCCGGCCGGCTGCGGCATTGGTCTTGGCATGCAGGGCAGGGTGGGTTGGCTGTGCCTGCTCTGCACTCCTGTGGCTGACGCCAGCTTCTGAGGAACATGGCAGCTCCTGCCTGGCATGCGCTTCTCTTCCCCCCACTTCCTTGTACGCAGAGGCGGTGTGAGGACTGGCTTCCTTGGGGACAGCCCCTGTGGTCCCCACACCTGTCCTGCATCACTAAGCCAATGGCTGCAATTAACCAGTGCAGGAGGGACAGGTGCGCACACGGGCAAAGTCCACACACCGGCCTGCCCCGGCCTGCCTCCTGCGGCTCTCCTGGGATCACCCCTCCCCCGTCGCCCCTCCGGGAAGCCCGGCCTGGGAAAGCCACACCTGGAGTCTCCCGGCTCTGGGCAGGCTGGGTGCTAGCAATCGAGGCCCCTGGAGCCACGCGTGTCCAGAGGGACCTGGTGGCCGGCCCCCTGCACTGGTGTCCAGGCAGCGGCCTCCCGGGCCTGCACCGTGCCAGCACCACAGCATGCTCTGCTGAGTGCCTGCGCCCGGGACCATGAGGTCCTTCCCGGGCCGTTCCTAATAGACTCTTCCCCTCTGCCTTCTGCAAACAGAGACGCGCCTGCAAAGCCCTCCTGCCCCTGGGACACACCGGCGATCCAGCCGTGTCGTCCTCATGGTGGACAGGGACCTGGGCCCGTCCCCAGAGCAGTCCTGCCACCCGCTCTGGGAGCAGCCCTGCTCCCTGTCCGTCCTTGGTCTCTGCTTCTGGGGCTCACCGGCTTCGTGGCGGCTCTGCTCCCACTGCTTCGGGCATTCTGGGTGGAGAGACGCCCAGCTGTGGGTGCTCACTCTGTGTGGCTGGTTTCCGGGGACAGCAGAGCTATGGCTAAGGTGACAGCAGAGCAGCTCTGCCTGGGGCCAGAGGGGGACACAGGACACTAGGGCCAACTGACTGGGAGCCCAGGGCCCCTGAGTCCTGATTCAGTTATAATAGGAGGTAAACAACAATTCCACAAGAGATAAACATTAAAATCATAAAATGAGCTTTTTAAAAAGTCCAGAAAAATGCCTGGCCAGTGTGGCTCAGTGATTGAGCATCGACCTGTGAGCCAGGAGGTCATAGTTCAATTCCTGGTCAGGGGCACATGTCCGGGTTGCAGGCTCAATCCCCAGTAGAGGGCATGCAGGAGGCAGTTAACTCTCTCTGCCTCTCCCTTCCTCTCTGAAATCAATCAATCAATTAATCAATCAATCAATCAATCCATAAAGAGGAAAGCCCAGAAACCCATGAGTAACCTCCAACTGAAAGTCAAGTCCCCTCAGGGACTCTGCTTCTTCCCTGCTCCATCTGGCAGTGCTGGACAGGCCCTCCAAGGAGCACCGTGTCGGCGGGGCTGCTGCGGGCTGGTCAGAGTCGGGCGCACCAGTGGTGGGTGGGCTGGGAGCCAGGGTGGCTCGTGCACTGGTCTCTGGGGGCTGCCCTTCGCAGCAGCGCCCAGGTCGGCTCCTTGGCGGGCTGGCCTCATGCATCAGACATCATCCTGCAGGTCCGAGTTCCCCAACCAGTAACAGGAGGAGAACGGGGGCTGTGAGGAAACAGCAGGCAGAGAGCCTCACTGGGTGGGAGGGTGGAGACAGGTTTGGCACAGGATGGCTGGAAAGCATGCCCATTGATGCTGGAGAGATTGGGATTTCGGGGGCCAGGCTTAACGCTGTGAACACTCAAACATCAAAAATGGTGTTGATTGACTCTTCCTTGCACACTCATGCCCACAGCAGCACCCTCACGTCCAGATCGTGGACGGACATAGCGCGCTATATCCACACGGGCCGGCAGGGACCCCAGCAGAGAAGCCGGACAGGCGCGGCGTGAGCGCCCTGCAAGCTCCAGCCCAGCGGCCAGGCCCACAGCACGACGCCTGCGCTTCCCTCCACACGGCCTGCCTGTGGGCCAGCAAACCCTCGGGAGGGGAAGCAGATTCGTGGGGCCGGTGGGGAGGGGATGAAGGGTGAGGGCTGAGAGTAAGGGGTTCTCTTTGGGGTGATGAAATGTTCTACAAGTAGAGAGTGGCGAGGGGCCCTCATCTGGTGAATACACGGTTTAGAACGATACCTTTGCCAGTTGGTGTGTAACAGAAAGAAGGGGTGAGACTAGACCAACATGGGGTGGAGTCTGGGACGCTAACCCAGAAAGCGCCCTGGGTGAGGGGTGTGTCTGCGGTCCCAGCGCCTGGCAGCTGAGCCTGCCCACCGGCTAGTGCAGTGGTCGGCAAACTGCGGCTCTCAAGCCACATGTGGCTCTTTGGCCCCTTGAGTGTGGCTCTTCCACAAAATACCACGTGCGGGCGCGCACATACAGTGAGACTGAAACTTCGTGGCCCATGCACAGAAGTCGGTTTTCGGCTCTCAAAAGAAATTTCAATCGTTGTCCTGTTGATACTTGGCTCTGTTGACTAATGAGTTTGCCGACCACTGCGCTAGTGCATCAGGACAGGAAGGTCCTGTGATGCGGTGCCCGAAGGTACGGGCGCACTGTGTGTAAACCAGGATCCCTGAGCTGCGAAGACCGTCATTAGGGCAGCACCTGGACCCTCACTGAGGTCGGAGCCCCGGCCACCGACCCTGGGTTCTAGGAGAGACGCCAGTGCCCACAGTGCAGCCGGCACCGACCCGCATGTGCGCCTGAGGGCAGCTGACAGGGACGGGCCCACGAGACTATCCAGGACCCCGCTTCCTTCCCGCCCAATTCTGGGACTCCCCAGCACAGCCTACCCTGGACCCCACTTCCTTCCTGCCTCATCCCTGGGACCCCCTGACCCCCACACCCCCACCCCCCAGCACAGTCTCCTCTGGATCCCACTTCCTCCCCACCCCATCCCTGGGAACCCCCCAGCACAGCCTCCCCTGGACCCCGCTTCCTTCCCGCCCCATCCTGGGATCCCCCAGCACAGCCTCCCCTGGACCCCGCTTCCTTCCCACCCCATCCTGGGACCCCCTGCGCCCCCACCCCCCAGCACAGCCTCCTCTGGACCCCACTTCCTCCCCACCCCATCCCTGGGACCCCCTCCCTGCACGGCCTCTTCCGCATTCTCCTGTTTGGTTTTCACTCAGGCCTCCTGGCAGTAAGGGCACTTGGGTGGCCATCGGGGAAGCAGATGGCTTGAGTTCCAGAAGCTGGCGCTGTGGACTGGGAGGTGCCCCCGGCACACAGGCCTCTCACTGGGTGGCACAGGCCCCTGCTTTGGAAGTGGCCCTGGGCCTGGACAGGTGCCCACTTTGGCCCGCCTCTGCCCTGCTGATCTAGTGTGAGGCTGGGCGCCCAGAGGTGCAGGCTGGAGAGGCGCTGAGACAGGGCGGACTCTCGGAAGCTGCGCGGGAAAGCTCAGCTCTCCTTCCCGTGTAGGGAAACCCACTCTTCCCCACGCACCCTCCCCGTCAGTCTCCTGCACTTTCACAAAGAGCGAGTCCCTTCTGACACCTCCAGCCACCTCCGACCTTCAACTCCATCTGACACTGTATCCCAGAGACAGCGCCAGACTCCACAGGTAAGGGCTCCGTTGGCAAGAGTGCCCCCCGCCCCCCGCCTCCCCCATAACAAAGGCTGTCGTCAGGAACAGCTGGCCAGAAGGGGCTGGGCGGGGGTGTGGCTTCCTGTCCTCCAGCTCAGCGCTCTCCCATCTCCAGGGGTTCACAAACCCAGAGCTCCCCAACCCCCCACTTTGGGGTTTTAATGACGGCTCCTTCGTGCGGACAGGAGGGATCATTAACCCATTCCCCGCCCTTCTCCCCTCTCGGGCGAGTGGGGGCCGGAGCAGCCCCCTTGTCTCTGGCCTGTTCTTCCCGGGGACCAGCCCCCCTGGCAACCCAGTCTCCTCAGTGGAACCAAGGCGCCCGGACTCAGGAACCCGCCCGGTTGCAGGACCCTGTGTGGGAGCCGCTGGGCAGGAGCGAATCCAGAACAGGATGCTCTTCGTGCTTTTCTCACGTGGAAGCTACAAGGGCGCCAGGAGCTGGGCGCAGGATCCGCGATGGAGAGACACCCGTCTAGGAATTTCTGTTTCTCTCAAAGTGCCAAAGAGGACGCCTGGGAGCCCTCTGCCCGGACCGCCTGGCGCTAGGGAATCCCCTGGCCGTCCTCAGAGTCTTGGAGCTGAATCAGAGTGACACTGAGAAGCAGGACCCAGTGTCAGCGCCTGACCCGGGGCAGGTTCTGGGTGCTGCGTCGTGGGGCCTGGCGTGGTGGCCGCGCCACAGGCCCGCTCAGGAGCAGGAGCAGGAGCAGGAGCAGGAGCAGGAGCAGGGGGCCTCCAACTTGTCTGGGTCCTCAGGTCCCGAACCGCACAGCGTTCCGCCAGCAGCCATAGGAGGGCCCTGGCCTTGCTGACGGACTGGGAGTCAGTGACATGGTCCCTGTGGACCCCTCCCACACCGGGAATGGCGAGGGCAGGAGGGCACAGCAGGTCATCGTCCTGTGGAAATGGGAATTGGCAGGCTTAGAAGAAGGGGCAAGAGCAGATGCTGCTGAGAAGTCCAAGGGTCCAGGAAGGTGTGGGCCCACGGGCTGTCCCGAACACCCACAGGCCGGGCACGGGCGTGCCAGGGCTCCGCCCACGGGGCCGGGCGCCTGGAGCTGACACCTGGCCTCACCGCCTGCTAAACAAGGTGCCTCTGTCTCCCACCTGGTTGCTGTGCCTGCTCAGGTCGCCACAGCGAAACCGCGCAGACTGGTGGCTGACAGCCAGCCTTCTATTCGCACAGCCTGGAGCTGGGCGAGACCAAGGTGCCAGCGCTCTGCTCCCGGAGGGCCTTCCTGAGCGGCAGGCGCTGCCTCTCCGTCCTCCCACGGCGAGGGAGTCCTGCTCTTCCTCTTCTTACCGGGCACTGGGCCTACAGTGACTGATGGAGCCGCGTCCCTGCGTGTGGATGTCACAGACCCCAGCCTCCCCAGTCTCCCCAGTGCTGAGGCGGCGGCCTGGAAACCACGGGGGAAACAGGGACGTGGAGGCAGAGGGCTCCCTGTGCGGGGCCACGGCCACGTGCCTGTGTGCAGCCCTCAGGGCAGCAGCCGCCTCCCGCACCCCAGCCCAGGTCAGGAGCTGCGCAGATGGGACACCGTGGCTGCTGACCACAGCGGCCTGCACGAGCTTTGACTATCAAATTGATATTGATGTTTTAAAAGTCTTCGTAGTTTTAATTAATTTTTCATGTTTCATTATGTCCTTTTTAATGTCCCCCTTTAATTTTAGAAGTTTATCTTTTTTAATTTATCTTTTATGGCGAAATTGCTCCATGGCCAATTAGTCGTGTGGTGAAAATGCTTGCAACCAGATATTTATGGCAAAAATGCTTAAGGTGGAAATAATAACACGATTTATGATGTGCACACATCGACCCTTGGAGACTTAATTCACAGACCCATGTTCCATGCACATTTCGGAATCTAATTGAAAAATTTCAAGGCTAAGTAAGCATAATGAATTGACTTACTAAAAGAGTCGGGGAGGGGGAGATTAAAAAAAACACCCAGAAAGAATTGTTAAAAAAGAACTTTGACCAGAAGGCAGCAGCAGCCAGAGAACAGTGCAGATGCGGGAGAGCAGTGTGCCTGAGTCCCTTCCGTGCCTGGGTCCCCTCCGTGTCTGGGCCCCCTCCGTGCCCTGGGCCCCCTCCGTGCCCTGGGCCCCCTCCGTGCCTGGGTCCCCTCTGTGACTGGGTCCCCTCCGTGCCTGGGTCCCCTCCGTGCCTGGGCCCCCTCCGTGCCTGGGTCCCCTCCGTGCCTGGGCCCCCTCCGTGTCTGGGCCCCCTCCGTGCCCTGGGCCCCCTCCGTGCCTGGGCCCCCTCCGTGCCCTGGGTCCCCTCTGTGCCCTGGGCCCCCTCTGTGCCTGGGTCCCCTCTGTGCCTGGGTCCCCTCCGTGCCCTGGGCCCCCTCTGTGCCTGGGTCCCCTCCGTGCCTGGGTCCCCTCCGTGCCTGGGCCCCCTCCATGCCTGGGTCCCCTCCGTGCCTGGGCCCCCTCCGTGCCCTGGGCCCCCTCCGTGCCCTGGGCCCCCTCCGTGCCCTGGGCCCCCTCCGTGCCCTGGGTCCCCTCTGTGCCCTGGGCCCCCTCTGTGCCTGGGCCCCCTCTGTGCCTGGGTCCCCCTCCGTGCCCTGGGCCCCCTCTGTGCCCTGGGGCCCCCTCCGTGCCCTGGGCCCCCTCCGTGCCCTGGATCCCCTCTGTGCCCTGGGCCCCCTCTGTGCCTGGGCCCCCTCCGTGTCCCCCTCCGTGCCTGGGTCCCCTCTGTGCCCTGGGCCCCCTCTGTGCCCTGGGCCCCCTCCGTGCCCTGGGCCCCCTCTGTGCCTGGGCCCCCTCCGTGCCCCCCTCCATGCCTGGGTCCCCTCTGTGCCCTGGGTCCCCTCCGTGCCCTGGGCCCCCTCCGTACCCTGGGCCCCCTCCGTGCCCCCCTCCATGCCTGGGTCCCCTCTGTGCCCTGGGTCCCCTCCGTGCCCTGGGCCCCCTCCGTGCCCTGGGCCCCCTCCGTGTCCTGGGTCCCCTCCGTGCCCTGGGCCCCCTCTGTGCCTGGGTCCCCTCCGTGCCTGGGCCCCCTCCGTGCCCCCCTCTGTGCCTGGGACCCCTCCGTGCCCCCCTCCGTGCCTGGGTCCCCTCCGTGCCCCCCTCTGTGCCTGGGCCCCGTCCGTGCCCCCCTCCGTGCCTGGGCCCCCTCCGTGCCCCCCTTTGTGCCTGGGTCCCCTCCGTGCCCCCCTCTGTGCCTGGGCCCCCTCCGTGCCCTGGGCCCCCTCCGTGCCCTGGGTCCCCTCCGTGCCCTGGGTCCTCTCTGTGCCCTGGGTCCCCCTCCATGCCTGGGTCCCCTCCGTGCCCACCACCCCGGCACACTTGCCTCCTGCCTGCACTCCCTCCCCTGTAATGGGTGGGCAACGGGCCGCGCCTTCACTAGGGACCAGTTAATGGTGTGTCTTCTTCATTGTGTTGTCACCCTGTCCTGAAGCACTGAGTTATCAGAGAACTGCGCTGGCAGGAAGGTGACGAGGTGGGTGCAGGCATATCACTACTGAGCGAGCAGGAAGCTCCACAGCCCTCAGGACAGTGGTCCCCTGGGGGTGCTGACTCCAAGTCATACCCTGGGCCCAGACATCACGGGGCATCCTGTTCCACTGGAATTGCGAATTGCCAAGACGCAGACTGTCATGGCGGGGCGTGGGGGGTGGGTGGGGGCGGGGAAGGGCTGGGAAGCAGGGTGCGTGCTGCCGCTGGCTGAGCAGGGCCTGCTCCACAGAAGGGCACACAGGGAGGGGAGGCTGAGCGGTGGGTGCGGAGGTCCCTGGGGTCGGGTCTGAGAGCACCTGGAGTGGACACCATGCTCCTGAGGCCACAGAAGGCCGCGTCCTCTCGGCCTGATGTCATGACCCTGTCAGCAGCCTGCTCCGGCCTTTTCGGGTGCTGGTCCTTTCCCAGGACAAGGGGGAGTGGCGGGCGGCAACTTGAAACTGATGCCTCAGGCTCCGGGCTGGGAGGAGGGCCTCCTGGAGGAGACCTCAAGGTCAACATGAGCCTCTGGGCCGGAGCCACGGCCTCTAGGTGTTGGCACACACACCGTGAGGGGATGAGGACCAGGTTGCTTGGAAACGAGATGCTGGCGGCTGCTGCCTGCCTGCTTTCCAGAAGTAGCGAGGACGTGGTGGGAAGAGCAGGAGCCGCTTCCATTTCTGGAGAGGATCTGGGATGGGCGAGGACCGGGCCATTGTCCTGCTGGTGCCTGGGGTGCTGCCTACAGGCCCGGCTGTCTGTCTGCTCTGGGATACAGACCGAGGACCGGGATGCGATGCCTCACGCTCTTTCAGAGTCTTGTGAAGGGACTGCGGCTGCGATAAGAAAGGCTGCCACCGCCAGCTTCCAGGATGGGCCCGCGAGAGCCCCGCCCGGCGCGCCTGCTGGCCAGCGGATGGCCTGCCCTGGGGCTGGCACTGGCCTGAGAGCCGGCCCTGGGTGACTGGCTGGGGAGCCATTCAAGGCATTTTGGCCACCTTGCCTCCCTCAGCTGTAAGACAGCACGCACCGGAGGTAACACAGAGGGGCACTTGCTTCCACTCACAGTCACTGCGGTTACTACTGATGTGCAGACAGGTCAGGCAGCGTGCCAGACCTTTTCCTTTTTGGGGGCTTTTGTTTTGAGATTACTTGACTTATAACATGATAGTAGTTTCAGATGTTTAACAAAGGAATCCACTGTCTGCACGTATTGTGAAAGGATCACAGTAGTCCCGTGCCACCCGCCCCTGGTACACATTTCCTTGTGATGTTGGGTCTCTTTCTTAATTAATGTCTGTATTTTGATAAGTATAGTTCAGAAGCAAGGGCTACTCCCCAAAGGGTGTCTTTCAAACTCTGTGGTTATAAGCATATGAATGGGTTATGAAACCAATTTAGTGGAGTGTGATTAGTATTTTTAAAAAAGTGAAATAGAATGAACCGAAATGTTAGTTGCCCTCTTGTTGCTTCCCATCCAACTTAGAATCCAAGATGTTCTGCTCTCCACCCGGCTCGGCCCTGCCGCCCTCTCTGACACCACGCGCCCCTGCCTCTCACGCCCCCTCTCCACCCGCGGCCCTCACACTGTCTCCCACAGAGGGCTTTCCCCACGGGCTGCCCTCCCTGCACCCAGACCCACGCCCAGTGTCACCTCCCCTGAGAATCTGACCTCACTCCTTCCTGGGCAGCCTGTAGCCCCGACGCATGCCTCTGTGAGCTAGTCATCTGAGAGGTCTGGGGGAGGGGGGTTTGCTGTGGTCTGTCTCCCTTGTTAGGTCATCAGCTCCCCGGGGCAAGGATTTTGCTTCTCTGCCCTCTGCCTAGCAACTAGAATGAGGCTTGGTGCACAGAAGGTACCCAATAGATACTTGTCATTATTGTAGAATGAATGAAAAAGGAAGTTTGTATCTATCCTTATACCACTGAGTTGTGGTGAAATCAAATAAAATAACCCTAACCCAGTGCCTAGAGCATAGTTAGCACTAAATAAACTCTAGTATTGTACTGTTTGAATCCCTCTGAAATGTAAGCCATTCGCTATTTTTGACATTTTAAAACATCTTCCTGGAAAAGAAGTATACCCTGTGCTCCCAGTGAACAGTTCCTGAGTGGGAGTCACAGTGCTTTTAAAGCTGAGATGGGCCATGAGGTGCCGGAGGAGGTGCGAGTGGACTGTGGGTGCTGACAGCCTCCACGGCGCGGGGAGCCGGGGTTCCGTACCGCGGGCGCTTGGCACTTCTGTGGTCACGAGAGCGTCATGTTACAGAGTTCTTTCAGAAGACCTAAGGCAGGAGGTATTTCAAGTACGTGTTGAGTATTTTCAAATCCACAGATTCCTTGGGGTCCCGGTTCAGGTTCAGAGTGCTGCACGTTCCCTATTTGGGAAGGATTTCGGGAAAGGCATCCCTGGATGCCAGGAGCTGCCCGATGTCACCAGAGAAAAATGCACCTCCCTGTGCCAGCTTAATAATAGAAGCACTTCGCATGCACACATTCCTGCTAAATTTAACCGTGCATCTTGGGAGACGAGACGTTTACCTGCAATGAGCAGGGGACACCGAGGAGTCTGAGGAATGCACTCAAGGTGCTCAGCTCGCGCCTGGCAGGAGCACTTGGTCAGGGTCGGGCCAAACTGTGCCTTAAAGTAGGCTTCCCAGGTGGCTCCCCGGCCCTGGGGGAGCAAACCAAGCACTAGAGATAGGAACTGTTTCTCAGGTTGACCTGGTGGATGTGTGTGATGGACAGACATTACGACAGGGTCCTGCAGTAGAATCACCCTCCCGGGTGCAGTGCACACCCTGTTACTCTACGCAGAAGTGTGTGTGTGTGTGTGTGTGTGTGTGAGTGTGTGTGAGTGTGTGTGTGTGTGTGTGTGTGTGTGTGTGTGTGTGTGTGTGTGTGTGTGTGTGAGTGTGAATGTGTGTGAGTGTGTGAGTGTGAGTGTGTGTGTGTGTGTGTGTGTGAGTGTGTGTGTGTGTGTGTGTGTGTGTGTGTGTGTGTGTGTGTGTGTGTGTGTGTGAGTGAGTGTGTGTGTGTGTGTGTGTGAGTGTGTGTGTGTGTGTGTGAGTGTGTGAGAGTGTGTGTGAATGTGTGCGAGTGTGCATGTGTGAGTATGTGTGAGTGTGTGTGTGTGAGAGAGTGTGTGTGTGTGTGTGTGTGTGTGTGTGTGTGTGAGAGAGAGAGAGAGAGAACCCAGAGGACGAGCTCAGCTCTTAGCTTCCTGCTAAAACTTTGGGGGAAAATATTCCTAGGACGTTTGGAAAACATGCTTCCTCTATGATGTACATCTGAAACTAATACAATTTAATATTGAATGTGAACTGTAATTGAACATTTTTTAAGTTAAAATAAAAGAAAATATGTGTTCTTTCTGCTCCCTCTGTTCTTTCCCTCTTTGGTGTGTTTGCCCTGTCGTCCTGTCCCCCAGGTTTCATGCCTGTGCTGTGTTGTTTGGTCACGTGCATGCCAGGCGTCAGTGCTAAGCGCTTACATTTGTAATTGCTCTAATGCTCTTAGGAGTTCTGTGAGGCCAGAATTACTCCGTTTGTCTCTCAGAGGTGGAGAGTGAGGCGCTCCCACAGCTCCATACCCAGGAGCAAGGAGAACCGGGGCTCCTGCTCCGGCCTCTGACGCCGAAGCCTCTCACAGCCGGCGAGGACCCAGGGCCCGTGGGAGCCACGTCTGCACCCCTCTAGGAGGCTGAGTGTCGACACTTATAAGGGCCGGCTCCTTCGTCCCCTCTCCCCTCTTCCTCTTGTCTCTAGAGTTCAAGAGTGTGTGCCAAGGTTCTGGGAAGCAGGCGCCTGCGCGTTGGTTTTGGAATTGCCCCCTGGGAAATCATGGGGGACCCAAGGCCATTCTGGAGGATTGGTTTGCATCTGGACATCTGGGCCGGTGAGCAGACGTGTGGGGAGGCTGTAGTGTTGCCAGGGGCTGTCCCAGGCTCCTGAGAAACGGAAGGACGTTGTGGGGAGCCTGGGCCCTTGTGATGAAGAGGGCCAGGCGCACTCCCGATGAGCCGTCGGCCAGGGAGACAGGAGCATGGCGCGCAGGCCCTGCTCCCCCCGTGGTGGCGGCCCCGGGACACTGTGAGGCTGGCATTGGGAGAGAAAGAGGGGGTCTTGCTCCTCAGTGTCCACGCGTGGGTTTTAGCTGAAGGAGTGCTGGGCAGGCGCTGTGGCAAGTGCTCCTCCGGCTGGTGGTTTGAGCATCGCCGCTCACTCCTGACCTGGCTCTCCACCTGCCCCAGGACAGTCACCTTGCCGTGTGGCGGCCACCAGGCAGACTGAGCTTTGGTCCTGGGGTGGTGGGTCTTCTGTTCTCAGTGGGAGAGATTTTCAGTAGCGAGGCCTGGGGACGGACGCTCCTGGGCACTCGGTGCAGTTGGGGAGGAAGGAGGTGGCCAGGCCCTTCCTGACAAGGAGCAGCTCACACTTGCTGTGGTCTCGCTGGGGCACAGAGTGAATGGCAGCCTGATCCTGTGGGCACTGCCTCCGAGACGTGAGCTCTCATTGGATCGCTCAGTGTCTCCTGGGCTCTGCCTCACCACCCGTCAGTTCCACAGGCTCACGGGACATTCACCTGTGTTCCTGAGCCTGCTATGTGCCAGGCAGAGCTGCAGGCCTGCGTGTACAGCTGCGAGCAGACAGCCAAGGCCCAGCACCGGCAGCTGAGCTCTGGAGCCGGGTTGGCACATGTTTTTCATAAATGTTTTCGACTGGGGACTGTGTGGTCCCGGCTGCGGTGTGTGTAGGTGTGCAAACATGTGCACATGGGCTGTGGCCTGGGCGCACACCGCCCGCCCCCGGGTTTGGCCCAGGCCATTGTGTGCTGCTCCTGCTCCAGGAAACAAGGTGGGAAAAGAGTTTCTACGTCCAAGTTCCGCCAAGTGTGTTTTTCCAATACCTTCTCAGAACATCGCCACCCCTGAGGCGGACTTCATTCAGAGCAACATGCCAGCCCTGGTCCCCGGCACCCTGCAGGGGAGGTCAGAGCAGCAGGTGTGGCTGGAAGGCACCTCTGCTGTGGGCTGAGCTGTCCTGTCCCAAACCCACCTGTCAGAGTCCTGACCCCCCAGCACCTGAGAATGGGACTGTATTTGAAGATAGGGCCCCACAGAGGGTAACTGAGGTCACCTGAGGTTGTTAGGGTGGGTCGGAATTTAAGGTGACTGGTGTTTCAAGGTGACTGGTGTTTCAGGCACAGGCACAGCAGAGGGAATACCACCTGAGGACACGGGGAGGGGCCGCTGCAGGGGGGAAGGGGAAGGGAGGCGGCCTTTGACACCTTGGCCTCAGGCTGCCAGCCTCGGGGCTGTGAGAGGACACACACCTGTGGGAGCCCTGCCTTCGGAGCGCCCTGCCTGCAGGGTTACAGCAGAGCTGGCACAGGATAGGCCCCGCCCCCAGGCCTTGAACGGCTCCGCCCCTCCCGTGTCCCTCCAGCCCCAGATGGACAGCAGTCCTACCTGCTGAGCAGCTCCTTCCTGAAGGTGAGGGTTTAGAGAAAGAAAGGGGTTTGTTGGGCGGAGACTGCCCCTCCCAGACTCCTTATGGGGAACATGCATGGGAGCCGCTGGGCAGGAGGCAGACGCTACAGGCTTCCTGCAGCCGCCTCGGGGCCTGGGGAGGCTCCCGTGACTGACACGCGGGAGCTGGGTCCTGGTAGGGATCCGGTTCCAAACTCTGGAGCCCTTAGGAAAGCAGGCAGCTGCCCGCCCTGGCGCGGGCTTCCAGCCCAGCGTTCACAGCAGCCGCAGGACTGTGCCACAATAAATCCTCTTGAAGTTTGGGGCTTAGTAGAGAATCAAGAACCCCTGACCAGTCCCACTCCAACCCCTGGGAGTCCCTCCGGGTGCTTGCTGTCTGCCTCTGAGGCCAGGGTGTGGGTTGGGGGGGGGGGGGGGGGCGCCCAGAGTTCCTATCAGACTCGGGGAGCCCTGCCACCTTCCCCACACCCTGGCCCTTAGCAGGGGTGGGCCAAGCTGTCCACCAGTCCAGGCAGGTGGGGGATGCCTCCCACCCCATCTGACTGGGCGAGGATGAGCAAGTTGGCCATCCCTGATGGCTCTCAACCTCCTGCCACCCGTTGCTGTCACATCTGATGCCCTGCACCCTGGCTCCAGGGTCAGTCCCTCTGCCTGGATACCCGTGGACTCCCCCTTTCCTTACCCACCCTCCTCAGGAGGAGCGTGACAGTGACTGCAGCACGCTCAGGGCTGGGGCCGTGTCTCAGTCAAGGGGACTGCCCAGCGGTTGGAGGCATGACGTGCATAATGGGAGGAGCCTTGCTGGTTTGAAGGGAAGAGGGTGACTACTGAGCTCCAGGACCTTTAGACGTGCTGTTAAAATATCTCATTCAGAATTGAAGTACAACGTTTCCTAATTTAAGTTTAGTATTTTAAGTAAAAGGATTAGTGGGACTCGCCATTGGAGAGCCTCGCACCAATTACTCACAGTGGTCTGGGGGCCAGGGGCCTGAAGGGACCCTGAGGAGGGGGGGCTGCAGACCCGCCTGGAGCTGGGGTGTGGCCCAGGCCCTCGCCCACCCCCAGGCCGGCCAGGAGAGGCTTCACTGTGACCTCTGGCTCTCCGGGGAAGGAACCTGCCAAGATTCAGGTGGGTCTGTGGCAAGGAGGGCTGGAGAGCATGATGACTGGGACAGGGCGGTGTTGGCCCCTCCAGGCCTCCCGGACCCCCTCACTGAGCCTGCCTCCCGAGCGCGCTGAGCTGGGCCTTGGGAGACAAAACAGAGCACACCGTTTGCAGCTTTACCCTTCAGGGTTTTGTGGAAATAGCTTTCTGCAGACAGCCCGGTCAGGCACAGGGTGTGTTTTGTGCAGAAACAATGGCTGCATTTTCCTTGGGAATCAGCATCGTGTTACCAGGCAGCTTTGGGCCGGCAAAGCCTCCCAGGGGCAGAGGCCTGCACACGGCTGACTCCGTGCCCTGTCCGTGAGGAAGAGAAACGCGGACCCACCTGCAAGCACCCACTTGGAAGGAGCACCCACTTGGAAGGAGCACCCACTTGGAAGGAGCAGGCAGTGCAGTCTGGAGCGGCGACGGGGAGCCTGGGACGCGGGACGTCCGAGGGGCTGCCCTGAGCGAGGCTGAGCACCAGCTCTCAATGTTGGTTTGCAAGCTCCAGAAGATGGTTCCCTCTCTCTTTCCTATGTTTACCCAAGTGTACATGCCCCGGTGAAAAGAAAAGGAGAGGGTCTCAGTGCTAGAGCCGTTCCGACCCTCCACCTCTGTTCCACCAGAGCCGACTTCCTGGGAAGGCCCTGGTTTTATTCCTCGAGCCACATGCCTCCACGTAATCCTCTTACATTAGTTTGTCCTTGTTTACACTTTAAGGCACTATCATTCTTCTCTTTAATCCATGTAGAGGATTCTCCTGGTTTTAGTTTTATCCCATTTATTTCTAGCTCCCTGCTCCTCCTTTAATCTCAGCACAAGGTTTTGCATGCGCCTGTCTTGAAGACAAACACCCTCTCGTAAAATGTGTTGTGCCTTTATGTCTGCGAGGCACATGGGCTGTGTGTGCTAGCTCCATTCTGCCTCTCACCCTGGTGGCAATGAGTGTCCTGGGCAGCGCCATGCCGGCTCCTCGGTACTCTGGCTCGTTGCTTCCAACTGCTGCAGCTACTGTCTGGCTGCACGCCCACACCTCACCAGTCTCAGCCACACAGCCACGCATCCTCAGCCACCTTCCCATGGACGTTTGGTGGGGTCTCTGGGGTAGACCCCCAGTAATGGAATTTCTAGCTCATCAGTAATACACCCTCTGGCTTTCCTGAGAGCTACCTGGTCATACAAGTTCATAGGTGGGCTTTGCACGTGAGCATGATGGTTCCCATCTCCCCATCTCCCCATCTCCCCAGACCTTTCTTTGGTTTCAATCAGTTTGCTAGTTTTGCCAACCCAAGGTAAAAATACATCTATAGATCTAAAATATGTGTAGATATAGGTACAGAGGGAGAGGGACAGAGGGAAGGAGATCTCACTGCTTTTATAATTTGCACATCTCTGGTTTATAGTGATACTAGAAGCCCAATGCACAAAATTTGTGCAAGGGGCTTGGCCCTCACAGCCCCAGTGGCTTGCCTCGGCCCTCGCAGCCCTGGCTTTGTCTGGAAGGTTGTCCAGAAGCTCATTTGGCTGTCTGGTCTAATTAGCATATTACACTTTTATTATTATAGACTAGAGGCCTGGTGCACGAAATTCATGTAGGGGGTTCCCCTCAGCCTGCACCTTCTCCAATCCGGGACCCCTTGGGGGATGTCCGACCGCTGGTTTAGGGATCAGGCCTAAACCAGCAGTCAGACATCCCTCTCACAATCCTGGACCACTGGCTCCTAATTGCTCACCTGCTTGCCGGCCTGGTCACCCCTAACTGCCCACCCCCTGCCGGCCTGATCGCCCCTCACTGCCTCTGTGAGCTGGCCTGGTCACCTCTAACTTCCCCCTGCTGCTGGTCAGGTCGCCCCCAACTGCTCCCTCCCTGCCGGCCTGGTTGCTCCTAACTGCCCCCCTCTGCTGGCCTGGTTGCCCCCAACTGTCACCCCTGCCGACCTGGTCGCCCCACACAGCCTGCTTGTTCAGTTGTTTGGGCATCCCTCACTAACCCCCCTGCTGGCCTGGTTGCCCCACGCAGCCTGCTTGTTCAGTCCTTTGGTTGTCCCTCACTAACCCCCGACTGCCGACCTGGTCGTAGGCAGCCATCTTCTGAGGGTGTGATGGTCAATTTGCATATTACCTCTTTATTATATAGCATGAGTATCTCTTCATGTACTTGTTGGCCATGTGTTATCCATTTATGCATTGCCTACTTTTATCATCTGCCCATTTGTAGAAGCCCTTGTATATTCCAGGTACATGGGATCAGTTTCTGTATTGCCAATATCTGCTGCCATGTAATGCACAGACAGACTCTTAGGGTTACTACCCAACTCTGTGCGCACGTGGATACCAGGTGGATGAAAGGAACAGGGAAAAACGTCTCCTTTGCGGCTGTTGATGGGGTACATTCTACATGTAACCATTAGCTTGAACTTAGTCATCACATTATTCAACTCATGTATCTCTGCTCATTTTATGCATCTTTAGTCTATCTGTTTTGAGAAGGGTAGTATATTAATTTACCAGATACCCCCATGTTTTCAGGCTGTCATTCAATGCCCATATACTCATTTCTTTAACATTTTATTTTGAGATTGTAGATCGAATGCAGTTATAAGAATTAATACAAATCCCATTTACCCTTCACTCAATATTCCCTAATCTTGCAAAACTATTGTAGAATATCACAAATGGGAAATACATATTGAAACAATCTTTTGCCCTTATTCAGATTTTATCAGTTTTATAAGTTTTTGTGTGTGTGTGTGTGTGTGTGTGTGTGTGTGTGTGTGTGTGTGTGTGTGGTTGGCGGTGAGGGGGAATCAGAGCATCAGCTGCTTCCGCCTGGTGGGGGTGAAGGGTCAGCTGCCTGCTCAGTCCTGGTGGGCTGCTGTCTGGGGGAACTGAAGTGCCGCCTCCTGCTCCTGTTGAGAAGACCCGGACGCTGCCTTGCGTGTTTGCTGAAGGTGAGTGAGGTGGAGGGTCAGCTCCCAGCCGTGGGCTGGGCTTTCCATGGTGGATGCCTACATTCTACCCAGCGCCTCTCAGCGTTCGCTCTGGATTATTACATATGACCCTTTCCGTGCACTCAGTTTGCCAGAAACAATTTCATTGCTGTTTCCTCATTGTGACTTCTCTTTATAGCCCAGTTCTTCTTGCTGTAAGGCCTTTTTCAAGACATTTCAAAGAGGTCCCTTCAGGAAGATCTGAGGTCACATACTTGTAAGCAACCCTTTTGCCTTTCCACTTGAACTAGAATGCAGCTAAACAGAAATGTAAGCCTGCGTGTGAAGTTCTCCCTTCGCTCACTGAGGAGAGCAGCCCTCACGCTCGCTCTCCACGCCGCTGCGGAGGCGATGACACTCGCGCGGTGCTTTCTCTGTGGGAAGCGGTGAGCCCCTCCACTCTGAACATTCTGGAATATTCTGGAATATTGCTTTGTCTCTGAGGTTGTTAATACCCCTGTCATGTTTTTACTGTGGAATTTTTTCTTCTCTATCTTTGGATACATGGTTAGGCCTTTCAACTTGAAGACTTTCATCCTTTGTTAATTTAGTAAAATTTAATTTCTTCTAATAATTCCTCCCCTCTGTGTATATTTCCTGCTGTCAGACTTGCAGTATGTAAACGTTATGTGGCTGACTATGCCGATCCCATTTATTAACCTTCATGCGGATTTTCTCTCCACCCCCCAGGCCTCTGGGGCCTCTGGCGCGCACCACCCTGAGGCCTACGGAGCGCCTCTCTCCCGTCCTTCACTCTCACGTGTCCTCTCCAGCCACAGCCCAGCAACAACTAACCCCATGTTTCGAGTTTTTTAAAGCATATTTTTCATGCTTAGTATTTCTAGTTGGTTCTTCTTTTTTTTTTTTTAATATATTTTATTGATTTTTTACAGAGAGGAAGAGAGAAGGATAGAGAGTTAGAAACATCGATCAGCTGCCTCTTGCACACCCCCTACTGGGGATGTGCCCGCAACCAAGGTTGCCCTTGACCGGAATCGAACCTGGGACCCTTGAGTCCCCAGGCCGACGCTCTATCCACTGAGCCAAACCGGTTTTGGCTAGTTGGTTCTTCTTTAGAACTTCCTCTGTCCTTAATTCATGCCAGCAGTACCGTCTCTCTTCTCCTCGAGAATGTTTATTACATTTAAGTCCATCGCCGCCTGAGCCTGTGAATTCTCCCCTGACGCAGATGGCCTGTCACTGCTGTCTTTCTCCTCAGTGTCCCTCTCCCGCTCTGTGAGCTCAGGCTCCCAGAGGAAACTGCCCTGACTAATAGTCCGGGGTGGGCAGTAGTCGGTTTACAGTTGTGAGTACCAGAAACCCAGTTCATTCTCGTATTAGTATTATTCATGGTATTATCTTCCATGCGAGCAGCTGTAAACCTACTTTTGCCCTCCCTGTATTTAGGAGAATGGCTGAAGCCCCGGTTCGGGGTTGCCCATTTTGGTGATTTTGTAAAGGAGCCACAGGCCCCTGCGAGGAGGGGTGTGCGTCTTAGGGAGCCCTGCCATCCACCCAGCCGGGGCCTGCTTTCCACAGAGAGTGCCTTCGTGTTTTGATTGTGATCCTGTAACGCTTGGTGTAAACTGGATGAGACAGGGCGAAGCAGGATTCAATTCCCTCTGGACAGTGAGGCAACTGTGTCCCAGGCTGTTCTCAGGCCTCAGTCCCTGGTTCTTGCGTGAATGCTCTGTCCGCACGCGCAGGGCCGCCCACAGTTTGTACCGTATATCTCACTGTCTCTGCAAATGCTGCCCGGCCTCGAACCCGGGCTCCAAGCAGCACCGTGAAACACGGGGCTTGCCCATCCAGCGTGGGAGTGCCCAGAGCTGCTGGGCGGGCCCGGCCAGCACCGTGTGATGCTTGGATGCCTGGAGGGTGAGGAGGCATCAAATAGGAAGAAGCAGCAGAGTTCTGCCCACCCGGCTCCCTCACCCCCTCCTGGGATGCCGCTGCACCCGACCCAGCCCCCTCACCCCCTCCTGGGATGCCGCTGCATCCTCGAAGCACAGGCCTCCTCCTGACCAGGTCACAAGCACAGGCAGGAAGTGCCCTCCCACCCCCTGATCACGGGAGGGCGCCTGCTCCCTGCGGCGCACACCACAGATGCCAGAGCGTGGGCCGGTGTCCTGGCCACTCAGAGTGAGGGCCTCTTCGGCTCTGGCGGCCCCGTGAGGCCTGAGAACGCTCTCCACGTCTTCACCAGCTGCCCAGCAGCGAGGCCCATTGGCAAGGGAGCCGGCTCCTCCGGCGCTCATCTCCGTGTAAACTACGAAATCGGTGATGGCCGGGACTTCATCTCAGAGACAGTGAATTCCGTTCACGAATGTAAAAACTGCAGGTTCTGGGGAGTCATTCGTTTATCCATTCAAGGAAGGTGTAACAACACAGGGACTTTGTGAGACCCTGGGAAGCAGCCGCGAAAGACAGACGATGAGGCTTCCTTCCCGGTGGGGGAGATTGGTCATGGAGTCCCTCAACAGAGCTGCTCCCTCGGACAGTCACCATCGCTCAGGAGGAACTGAACCCGTGGGAGAGCGGGGTGCGGGTGGGGGCTGGCTCCTTGCCTCACCTGCTCACGAGGAAAGCCTATCAGAGAGTGGTGTGTGCTCCCAGCTTTGCCAAGCGAGGAGGAAAGGCCTCGAAAAAGCCAGCGGCAGCCAGCGCTGAGTTCCTGGGCAACCACACAAACGTTGACAGTCTATGGGAACATTATCTGGCTGAGCAACAGAGAGGGGTCGGTGTGTGTGGAAGCTGGGGAGCAAAAGGGCCCGAGATGAGACCTGAGATGTGAGCAGCACCAGCCTTGCAGGAGGAGATGCGTTTGTTCCCACGGGCAATGCAAACCCGTGGGCATCCGGCCAGGCCTTTGTCCTGCCTTGACGTTAGGTCCCTCTGGGTTGTGTGCGACAGTGGGTTGTGTGGTGAGGAATGGGAGCAGGAAGACCGGTTAGGAGGTTGCTGCTGTAGGCAGGGATGGCATTGGCAGGAACTCTGCTTGTAGCCATGAGGGGGAATAAAATGGAAGCATTTGAGGTATACTTTGGAGCTGTGGTTGACTTCACACTGCTGAATGAGCTGGGTACTGTCTGGCTTGGGGGATGAGCTAAATGAATGATGTTATCATTTCCAAAATGCTGAAGGCCAGGGAAGTAATGGTGAAGACATGGTGGGTAGAATGCAAAATTTTCATTCTATTATACTTGGCCTGTCTTAGACTTGCAGCTGGAGAGGGAAGCTCTGGAAAGAATAGTCACCAGCAGCCACCTCAATACAGGAGGTAGGCGGTGAGGGAGGACGCTGAGCAGAGCAAAGTGGAGAAAGCAGACCTTAGCTCCTGCCATGGTAGTCTAGGGCAGAGGAGTGCTGAGGGGCTGGGCGTGGGGTGGGAGGTGGAGGAGTGTACTGGCTGGATGTAAGAAGAGAAGGGGATAGAGTTAAAAGATTTTGGAATGTTCAAATTTCCCGCTGGTGGTGTGCTAGACAAGGGGTGGTGGGTAGGGTGAGCTTTAACTCAGTGAGTGGAGGGATCATCAGGAATAGAGAAGAACCGAAAAGGGCCAAGGTTGGAAGGAACAAACACAATCTGAGTTTGGAAAGTTGCGTTAAAAGCATGTCTCCTGGCACTTTGGGGAATCTGTGTCATAGGGTGCTAAGCCCACACTAGGGTGAGGTCTTTTCCTTCAAGTTAAACATCTCTCTCTTTCTTTTACAAAATAGCACTTATTATTTTTTTCTAACTATAGAAACAATCCGTAGTTACTGTAAAACATTTAAAAAATAAAAAAACTCAAAATCTGACTGCCCAGAAATAACAAATGTTAATATTTGATGTCTTGTAAGTACATACACACTGTGTGTGTCCTTTATTTATAATTTTTGTAATATTTTTGTTATGTTTTTAAAATTAAATATATGGTGTGTATTTCCCTATGCCATTAAGCACTCCTCCACAAAATGTCATTTAATGATGTCACCATCTTTCTTAAAGCTTAGAAAGTGGACAAGGAGTTGTCCCCACTCCCTTCCCCCGAACCCGCCTCCCCCGTCCGAGGCCGCTCATGCTGGGCCCCCTCCCTCCCATATTTTGTGAGATGTGCTGACATTTCCTCCTTGGGAAGGAGAGAGGCCTACGCCAGCATCAAGGTCACATGGCCAAGGTTACAACTCAAGGAAACCGACAGCCTGAGAAAGTTTTCTTGGAAATGAGTGAGGTCTGCAGGCCAGCAATTTCCTCACTCTGACGTTGGCCTCTTTCCCTGCTCATCCTTCCTTCTTCACTTTCATTTTCTCACAAAATGTTTAGAGGCTTAAACATAAATGGGGAACAGGAAAGAGCATAGAATAGGCATTGGTGTCGCCCAGAAAGAACCAGGCTGTTCTATCAGCGCCCAGGCTAACCCTCCTCAGAGCGGGACCGATCATTCAGTTCCCTGCCCCCCAGGGTACAGAGAGCTTGCATCTGGTCCAGGGGTTGGAGGGGAGCATGAGAGGAGGCAGAGGGCGCATTCCCAGAAGAGCAGTGTGGGAGGCGGTGGGCCTGCAGGCAGCAGAAAGAGCACCAGAGGGGGACTCGCTCCCCCCCACCCCCTGACCCTCTGCTGTGGAAGGGTCTCAGTGGGCCCTTGGCAGTGGGAAGCCACCCTCCCTCACAGCACAGTGGTGAAAGGAAGTGGGTTTATTTGGCTGCTGTAGACAAGAGAGCATCTGCTGTTACCACATGAGCAGGAAGGCTCTGTAGGGGAAGCGACAGGAAGAGCTTTATGATTTAATTCATACGTTTTATGATAAGTAACATATTAATTTGCTTTCACCTGGGAAATAAAACTGCTTGCAGTAACATGTGTGTGTGAGAGCATGTGTGTGTGAGAGCACTGGACCTTACACAGCCGCAGGAGAAGCTGGGAATAATGACAGCATGGGAGCTTGCAGTGGACAGCGTGGCGGGGCCTGGGAAGGCTGGGCTCTGTGCCGCCTCTGTGCCAGTGCTTGGCCTGGAGTCGCTGCAGGGCTGTTGACAGACCGGCTGCACACATGGTGGGGAGAACCGGCTGCAGGAGGGAGTCCCACTGTGCTTCAGGGTTTATTCTCACGCTGGTCGCTGTTCGTTCAGTGAGGGTCTTTCCTGCTCCATTTGCATTGTCCCTGCTCCGCACGTCCCTTCCGTATTGTACATGGATGGTCTCTGTCTGGCCCGCTTTGCCATCAGCTTCCTTTATCTTGTGGAGGTCAATGTTTGTGTGGTTGCCAAGGAGCCCGAGACCCCCCTCACCCAGAGGGGCTAGACTCACCGTCTGGTTCTACAGTCAGACTCATTTCTGTAAACACATCCAGACCCCTCTGTCACCCCGCATTCACTGGTCACATGGATCAGGTGGAAAGCACGAATTTGAATAGAACACGTGGGTACTGATAACACTCTCAGCAAACTCCCCATAGCAACTGCCATAGTGGGGGGCATGATGCAGTCTGGGGGAAACAGAGGGACTCGCTGCAGTCACCATAGGCTAGCTGCCGAAGAACTCCTGGGGGTCAGTGTGGACCCCACCAAGCTTGTTTCTCCCGCCTGTGAGGCTCCGCCCACCATCTGGAGCACCTGCCCCCGTGGACCTGCGTGGGGAGAGCAGGAGGACTGGTAGGGCTCCCAGTGGACTAGCAATGACAGTGTCAAGTGGCACCCACACGCCATTCCCAAACGCAAGGGAGGCTGGGAGAGTGCCCCGACGATGTGCGGGGGCGGGGGGAAGGGTCTGGTGGGCTGTGTCCTGGGGCCCTGATGGATCAGAGGATGTGGGATAAATGCTGTCTCCACCCCTCCATTTGGGCAGCTTCGCCTCTCCCTTCTGGTTTCTCAGGCTGTGAAATGTGGGGGATTGCACTGGAGATCCCCGGGCGCCTTCCTGCTCCCTGTGCTCGAGACACTTTCTGGGTGGAAGAGCTACTCCTCAAAAGTGTGCGAGCTTCCTCCTCCCACAGGAGGCCTCTGATCCGCTCAGGCTTCCAAGCCAGCGGACGTGTGGCAGCAGGTGAGGGCCGTTTCAAAAGCGCCGTCCCTGGCAGTGAAGGAACTCAGAAGTGTCTGAGAGCTGCTTGTCAGTGGGTTGCGGCACCCGGCGGCATGCCTGCCACCTCTGCAGCCCCCGAGGTGACCGGTGTGGTGTTAGCAGAGAGCGCACGCACAGCCTTCTTTGAGCAGAGGTGGCTGAATGAGTGAGGACACCTGCCCCCCACCACCCTCAGCCCCTAGAAACTGGAGGTGGGGGTCGGGGGTGTTTGCAGGCACCAACTGGTCATGTGACAATGATGTCCCCTGATATCTTCTGCTTACCAGCACCAGAAAGTGCCAACAGACACCATTCTCCAATATGAACACGAGTCTTGTTTTGCTTGTATGCCTGTCTTTTCCCAACAGTATCTCATCCTGGAAATGTTTGCAAATACATGCAGGCAAGGGGAGGAAAAGAGCAATGAACTTCATCCATTTCGCTGGCGTTTCCCTGCGTCTGTGTGGAGACCGCTGCTGTCCAGGGGGAACTTACAGGGTAAAGGAGGAGATGGCTGCAGGATGCTGAAACGGACGCAGGTGTAGAAGGAGATTAGTGAACATTACGAGCCTTTCTTTTCTCCTCTTCTTTAATCTGACGAGGGTGTCAAAGCCAGCAGGTTGCTGGGAACCTTTATAAGTTTTCTCTTCCAACTCAGAGCAGGCATTTCTACCTCTCCCATACACACCGCATGGATCCACACAGACTGAGTCACAAAAAGAGGGGTCTGGGGTATGTAATGCTCTGAGATTTTTTCCCACTTAAAATATAGTATGGGAATCTTTCTAATTCAATACATATGGGTCGCTCTTAATATTTTCACTAATTAAATAATCTCTGTAACGTAGATTCATTGTCCCATCAGTCATCATTTAGTTGTTTCCAGGTTTTCCTGTTGACCTTAGTGTGGTATTAGTCACTTCTTACAAACAGCCACTTTTATTTCTAAAAAGTTGTTCTAGAAGTAAAAATGCTGGGCCAGAGGGTTTTAGCAAATTTTGTTCACTTACCCTCCCCCACCCCCCCGCCCCCGGAAAGTTGCAGTAATTGATCTTCCTGCTCAGAATGTAGGAGAGACCAGTTTTTCCACACTCTCACCAACATAGGTTGTTATAAAAGTGAAAAACTTTGCCATCTGATTAATGAAAAATGATGCCTTGTTATTGTCTTGACTTGACCTTCCATGAAGACTGGCACGGTGAATCATTCTTGCACATGGTCGATCATTTGCACAGATTTTTTCTTATTAATTTGTAGTAGTGTATATAGTACTCCACTAGCTCTTTTCAATTTATAAGAATAGGTTTCAGTCCAGCTTTTTAAAAATTATTTTATTTTTTTGTAATTATTATTTTTTTAAAATATGTTTGAGAGAGAGTGGAAGGGAGAGGGATAGAGAGATGGAAACATTGATGAGAAGAAACATCGATTGGCTGCCTCCTGCATGGCCCCTACTGGTGATCAAGCTGGGGCACATGCCCTGTTGGGAATCGAACTGGCTAGGCTCAGTCCAGCTTTTTTTTTAAAAAATATTTTGTTTACTGTAAAGAATTATTGACATTTTAAATTAAAATAATTATCACTATTTCCCTACATGATTGCTTTCCTGCCTTGTTTGGGCAGGCTCTCTTCCACTTATTTTTAATGTGGCTTGCAGTGCCCAGGGCCAGGGGTGGGTGTTTGTGCTGAGCAGCAGAGATCTCTGCTTCATCTGGTCTGCTCTGGTGCGAGACTGCACAGATGACTGTCCTCCGTGGGCCACACCAGGAATGACATCACTCCTTTTCTTTCCACAAGACCAAGTTGCTGGATGTGGCTGCTCCTTCCACTGGTGAATTCTTTTTAAAAAAATCTTTATTGTTGGGAGTATTACAGATGTCCCACCCTTTCCCCCCCTATTGCCCTCCTCCACCTGCATCCTGACAGACCCCAGGCCTTCACCACCCTATTGTTTGGGCCCCCGGTTAAGCATATATGCACGTAAGTTCTTTGGTTAATCTCTCCCCAGTCCTCTTCCCTCTGAGATTCTTAGTCTGTTTCATGTTTCCATGCCTCTTGTTCTATTTATTCATTAGTTTATTTTGTTCATTAGATTCCTTGTTTGTTTATTTTGATTTTTAGATTCAATTGTTGATAGATATGTATTTATTGCTATTTTATTGTTCATATATATATTTTTTAATCTTTTTTTGTCGTCTTCTTTAAGAAGACCCTTCAACATTTCATGTAATACTGGTTTGGTGGTGATGAACTCACTTAGCTTTTTCTTGCTTTGCTGGGTAGAGTAATCTTGATTGTAGATCCTTGTTTTTCATCACTTTGAATATTTCTTGCCACTCCTTTCTGGCCTGCATAGTTTCTGTTGAGAAATCAGCTGACAGTTGCATGGGTGCTCTGTCTCTTGCTGCTTTTAAGATTCTCTCTTTGTCTTTAACCTTGGCATTTTAATTATGACGTGTCTTGGTGTGGGCCTCTTTGGGTTCCTCTTGTTTGGGACTCTCTGAGAATCCTTGACTTGTATGTCTCTTTCTTTCACCAGGTCAGGGAAGTTTTCTATCACTTTTTCAAATAGGTTTTCAATTTCTTGCTCTCTCTTTTCTCTTGCCAGCAACCCCATGATGCAAATATTGGTACACTTGAAGTTGTCCTAGAGGCTCCTTATACTCTCTTCATTTTTTATATTCTTTTTGCTATTTTAATTGAGTATTTTTTGCTTCCTCATATTCCAAATTGCTGATTTGATTCTCAGCATCCTCTACTCTACCGTTTCCCTGGAAATTAAATTTCAGTCAGTGTAGCCTTCATTTCTGACTTGTACATTTTTATGTTGTTGATATTCTCACTGAGTTTCTTGAAGTTTTCACTAATTTCCTTGAAGTTCTCACAAAGTTCCTTGAGCATCCTTATAACCATTATTTTGAACTCTTATTTGGGAGTTTGCTTGCTTCCATTTCATCTGGTTATTTTTCTGGAGATTTCTTCTTTCATTTGAGACATGTTTCTTTTTCTCTTCTTTTTGGCTGCCCCTTGAGTGTGTCACTCATAGAGGTGGTAGGGTTGTAATGTGGCATGATCTGAAGCTGACCACCAGTTGCACTGACTCAGGGGCCTCCTAGGAGGTGCAAAGTTGGCCAATGCCTGTGCCCCGCCTGGGGTCTCCAAGCCTAAGCTACAGAGCAATCTGCAGATGGCTGCTACTTGTGTTGGGCTTGGAGGTGCCCAGAGGAGGCCAAGCTATGAACCAAGGTGGGCTACTACTAGTGCCAAGCCTGGGGCCACTTATTGAGCGGTATGGGGCACACTGAGGCCAACTGCTGTTTGTTTGACAGATTTTAGGAAAGTCTGAAGCCTGAGGTAAGAGAGGCCAGTTCTATGGAAAAGCCACTGGAAATGGCTTGGATGAGCCTGCAAGTTGGGTGGAGCAGGGTCTCAGGGAGTCACAGGGCCAGGTGAACAGTATGAGCCAGGTTGATAGCTCTGTGATGGGGAGAGCTTAGCAATGGAACAATAACTTCTTCCAGCAGTTCTGTCTGGGGGAAAGCTCCTGCCTGCCCCCAGCTCTTGCCCTGACGCCAGACAATTTAGTTCCTCCCCAAATGTCTGGTTCCTTTCAAGCTGCTGCCTCAATGCTGGAGCTCAGAGGGAATGAGTCCATGTAAGTCCATGTGTGAGCCCTTCAAGGGGAACTGTAATACGTGGATAAAGAAGCTGTGGTACATTTACACAATGGAGTACGATGCAACTCTAAAAAAAAGAGGGATCTCTCAACCTTTGAGACAACATGGGGGGACCCGGAGAGTATTGTGCTAAGTGAAATAAGCCAGTCAGAGAAAGACAAGCATCACACGATCTCACTTAGATGTGGAATCTAAGGAACAAAATAAACTAATGAACAAAATAGATCCAGAGACATGGAAGTAGCAACAGACTGATGAATCTCAGAAGGAAAAATTAACCAATGAACTTATATGTATATATGCATAACCCATGGATGCAGACAATAGTTTCAGTGAAGGCCCGGGGAGGGAGCAGGAGCAGAGTGGAGAGGTCAATGGGGGTGGAAAAGGGGGGAACCTGTAATTCTTTCAACAACAATGAAAACTATATTTTTTAAAAAGAGGAACTGCCTTGGACTCCAGCTTTTGGGTCACCCAGCTACAATCCCCACTGGTTTTTACAGGCCAAAGATATGGAGACTTCCTCTCCTGGCCCTGGGACTCTGGGCTGAAGCATCTAGTAGGGGCTGGGACCCCTAGCACCTCAGGGGGACATCTACACTCAAGATATCCCTCCTGATTAAAAGCTGCTACACGTCTTTAACTAGGAGGGTGTGGGCCAGCCCGTTCTGCCCTTCCACTCTCCCGCCATCTTGATGGGCTTCTTCAATACCCTAGTTGCAGGGCTTCCGTTCAGCCAGATTTCAGGCAGTTTTGAGTGATGGTTGTTCTGTGGTTTAGTTGTGATTTTGATGTAGTTGTGGGACGCAGCGAATACCATATTTACCTATGCTGCCATCTTGATGGGAACTGGGTATGTTTATTGATTTGAGGGAGAAAAGGAGAGAGAGACATTGACATGAAGATGTGAGAGAGAAATATTGATCCCATATGTGCCCTGAATATAGTTCAAACCCAAAACCTCAGCATGTGCTCTGCCCCGAAATCAAACCTGAAACCTTTTGGTGAATGGAGGATGCTCCAACCAACTGAGCCACGCAGCCAGGGCTCAGTCCTGACACTTTTGAAGAGTCCTGGTCAGTTATTTTGTCAGATTTCCTTTTAGCTGCGCTTGTTTAATCTTTCTCAGGATTAGATTGTGGTTATGGATTTTTATGACGAATATAACGAAGGTGATGTGCCCTTCCTATCACTCTGTATTAGGGTCATGTGACATCCACTAGATTTATTCCTGGGCCTCTTGGCTGAGTTGGTGTCTGTCCAGCTCCTCCGCTGGCTGTTCTTGCTTTTCCATATATTTGCTAGATCCAGCCCACACTTGAGGGGAGGGACATGGACAGCCTTGGAGGGCAAGTGTCCCAGGGTTTGTGGGATATCAATCCCCTGCAATAATTAGGAAAGGTTGTTCATAACATTCTATTCTTCTAATTAGAGGACCATACACATGATCAGCTTGGTGATTGGCCTGCTGTACTTCTCAAACATTTAATTAACTCTCCCCTAATGCTTTGGCAGGGCCAGACCAAATAATTTTGTGGGCCTCATAGGGCCTGCAGGCTGGACGTTCCCCACCCCTGAACTGCTGCCACAATGGGGAGGAAACCCTTTGGGTTCTGGGGGCCACGCCCCCCCATCCCTCCAGTGCTAACAGCTTGTGCTGCTCGCTCCTGAGGGGCATGACAGCTACACAGCTCCTTGAAGGGGCGGCGGCTCAGAGGCCCTGGAGCCGTTGCCATAGGGAGAAAGGCAACATCAGTTCCCTGTGGGTTCCGGCCACGGCCACTCTGCACTGAGGACAGCTGCTGCCATAAACCCCAGCGCATACGTAGCTGAGAGCTTGACATTATTTCCTGCACCTAGTGAGAGTCTCATGATTTGATCCCCTCCCTCTCCCCTCCGAAATGCTCATCCTCATGCCTGCACCCTCACTCGACTCCCATGGAATGTGCTCGGGCTTCCTGGAATGGCTCTCTTCAAGCCCTCCCTCTGGGCAGTCTCACTCACCAGACCCTCCCTGGCTGTTCCCCAAGGAGGAGAGACAGTGTGAGTTGGGAGAGGGACCTTCACAAGGACATTCTTTCTCCAGCTACTAGCTCATCAACGGGCCCCTCCCAGACCCGTCTCAGTCAGCAGCGCAACCAGTGGACATGCGGGGCTTTGCTGGGGAGAAGGGGTAAACGGTGTGAATGCCCACGGCTGGTTCGAGTGCAGGCTGAGACTGAGGCCCACGGGGGCTGGGTCGGGGCTGGGCGGGAGCTGCAGCTGAGCAGGCCAGGATTCAGGGAACCTTGATGAGCAGTGCGTGCCTCCCAGGGGATGTTTGTGTGCCGGCTCTTTCAGGGTTTGGGGGCTCTGGATCCTGGCACTTCTCTCTCCACCTGCTCAGACATTGCTAAGCAAGGACACACTTTGGTCTCACCTGAGCGACTTTGAAGCTTTTGAAGGCTAGGCAAAGGGAGGGCAGCGCCACAGAATGGCATTAAATGAAGCCACCCTGGGCACTGTGTAGGCCATGTCATATCAAATGAGGTAAAACCCCAGCCTTGTGGAACCCTCAACACTTCAAATTCAAGCTTAATTTTGAAATATTGTAAAGCAGAACTCCTTTTAAAGCCTGCAAGGAGCCTGAGGAGCTGGTTGCCCCAGCAGGTGGGGGAGTGCGGTAGGAGGGGCATGGAGTTCCAAGATGGAAGCTGGCAGGAGGCTGGGCTGCCTGTGGGCAGGGTGGAGTCTCAAGGCCTTTGTGGCTGACAGTATGAGGGCAGCTCTGGGCAGAAGGAACCACGCATGGCGGTGCGCGTAGGACCCGAGCTCACATAGGGGAAGCTGGGGAAGATGGAGAGTCAGGGAAATCACCAATCAGAGCTCCTAATCCATGGCCTTGGGCCACTCCAAGCTGGGAGAGAGCTCTGGGCTTGCCGTGAAGGGCTCCCTCGGCAGCGCCATGCCAGGCAGTAGGAGTCTGCTTATTGCCTGGGGCTTCTGGGTGGAGACCAGAATAGAGCTGACACCTCTCCATCTGTCCTGCCCTCTGCTTCTCAGACGTCAGGCCAGCGTCCACTTTGGGCCAGCTCACCTGCAAGCCACACAGGGAAGGGGGCCTGGGGCACATCTGCGGCTTGATCAAGCCGAGCACAGAGTCGCGCAGCCGTGGGCACGTGTGAAGGGAGCTGGCCGGGCACCCAGTTTGCTGCTTGCGCCATGCCGTCTTGCTGCCTTGTCCTGGACTGGCAGAGTCCCACTGCAGGTTCCCGTCACACAGCGCAAAAGGCATCGGTTAGAATCCCAGCCTCTCGAACATTGTCATTGACTCCGGCACCATGTGGTCTATTGTTCCTCCCTTGGCGAGGGACTGAGCTGTGTAGACACCTCCGAGGAGAGCAACTCTGCAGTGACCACTGCACTGGAGGGTCGCCAGGCCAGGACTCAAAGGCTCTGAAAAGTGTGTCCTCCAAGTGCCAGCCCAGCCCAAGGTGCGGTGCTACCCCAGTGATGTGGTTGGGATGCTTCTCAACCTTATCTCCTCAAGGAGCGAGGTCCCAGCAAGGACCGGACCAGCGCGGAGTGTTTGTGTCTGAGGTTGGGGCCCAGGGCTGGGCCAGGCCATGCTGTGTACATAGTCAGTCTGTGGCGGGAGGAGCGGGGAAGCAGGACAAAGGCTCCAAGATTGTTGTCTGCAAGAGCTATTGACATAGCTCATCGTGGTCTCCACAGCCAGCAGGGCCCGTCTGAGCAGGGGGCAAAGGGAGGAGGGGATGCTAGCACACGGGCTCAGCCTTCTTGGCTTTCCGCTGCTTGTCTGTGCCACTGCACTGCCTTCTGGGACCGGTGCCCTCTGAGGGCCATCAGGGCTTTATTGACTCATGATGATGTTTTATTTGACAAGAGCAGCTGCTTTTATGTTCCCCTTGGGGAAGGGGAGCTGGGTGAAGCATTGCCCAGGCACCGCCACCTGTGGCAGCTAGTCCAGATTCCGGAAATGGGCAAACTGGAGGAAATGAGATCTTGGGAAAGGACGGGGCCAGGCGTCTAGGGTGGGTCACAAACATGCAGCTGAGGCAATGCCTGTGTTCTCTTCCCTCTGCCCCCACCCCCCATGCCTTTCTGGGGCACATCCCTTATTTGCTGCACAGTGATGTGGCAGTTGGCCTGAAGGAGCTATTTTTACACCCACTTCCTGTCCCCGGCAGGCGTCCTGTGACTTCCGCTCTGCCTACAATCACCAAGGATGCCCACGGGCACTGGACGTCTTGAGAAGCCAGGAAACAGATCTTCCCCATTCACCTCAGCACCCAGGGAATGGTGATATCTGTGTCATGGAAATCAGAAGCTACCTGATGCCACTCTGATAAGTTTTGGCACAATCAGGTGCATATTGTGGAGTCCGTTCAGGGAGCAGTTCATGGAGTTAGGTTTGGTTGGGTGGGCTCCGGAAGCTGGGCATACGTTGGCCTACTGCAATGGGTGGTTGTCATTCATTCATACATCTAATTAATGTTTCCTGCTTCTCTACTATATATCAGGAATTTTCTTGTAGGAAAGTCAATAAGCAATGGAAGCCTGGTCCCTGCCCTGAGAGTTTGTGGCCTATCATTGGGCTAACTAGCTGGTGGGACCAGCAGGTGCAACTGCCACAGTGAGGGCACGGTGGGCGCCTATAGCGTGCAGAGGCCAGGTGGGGCGGAGAGCTTCCAGGGAGGAGACATGTGGGCTGAAAGCTACAGGGACCCGAGGGAGGGGAGACTGCTGTGCGGAGGAAATAGTTTCTTCCAGGCCAGAGGTGAGGGCCAAGAGCCCAGCGTGGCCAAGCATAGAGTGAGGTGGGCGTCTAGGGGGGAAGTGGCAGGGAAGTGCACAGGGGCTGTGCTGACTGGGCCACTGGAAGACAGCGAGACCGCAGCTGAGGCCGAAATAGTCAAGTGAATCCCACCTCGTAGCGTGGTGAGATTTTTGTCTTAGAAAATGCATCTGGACGCACTGTGGACGAGAGGGCAAGTCTGGGCCTCTGGACAGCTGGGCCACAACCACGGCCTTCTGCTGGAGGAGGTCTGGGAGGGAGAATGGACAGAGCAGCAGAGAGTGGTGAGGGCTGGACACAGGAGGGCTCGAGCTGGCCAAGGAGAGGGGCAGCTTCTAGTTTAGAGCTCCAGGTTGTTCTAATCTTGGGATATGGGGTGGCATTGGGGGCTGGGCATTGTCATTGTCTACCCTCCCTTCCGCTCTGGGTCCCAGCTTCCACAGTGCCCTGGGGTTCTCACCTTGGGCTTGGGGTCATGTTGCAACAGTGAAACCACACGGGTTCTAAGAGTCTGCCCGACGTGTCTGTGCTGGAGCAAGAGGTCACCCGAGGGACCCTGCTGTGAGGGCATGGATGGTGCCCCTGGGCCTGCGCACCTGGCAGGAAGATGTCACACTCCTGGCATCGAGAGGTGAGGTGCTTGAAGAAGAACACAGCATAGATTGCATTAAAAGGAAATTTTTGGAAGCTGGATGTGGAAGAACACAGACTGTTCAAGGTCAGGAGCCCGTGTTCTGGGCTTGGTGCCTGGAGGGGCCCATGGGCGCTAGCCACTGTGAAGGCTGTGCTTCTGCATCTGGTGCTGGGTTCCACAGGCATGTTCAGTATGTGACAATTAATCATCATGCTTATACACACACACACACACACACACACACACACACACACTTACCCTGTCTTTTACACACACACACACACACACACACACACACACATACTTACCTTGTCTTTTACACACACACACACACTCTTACCCTGTGTGTTTTACACACACACACACACTTACCCTGTCTTTTCCACACACACACACACACACACACACTCTTACCCTGTGTGTTTTACACACACACACACACACACACTTACCCTGTCTTTTCCACACACACACACACACACACACACACACACACACACTTACCCTGTCTTTTCCACACACACACACACACACACACACACACACACACACTGTGTGTTTTACACACACACACACACACACACACACTTACCCTGTCTTTTCACACACACACACACACACACACACACACACACACACACACACGCTTCATTAAAAAGGTTTCTCACAAGAATGACACTTGGCGTTCTCAGAAGTGCTCACTTTGCCTGGTTTGGTGTCAGGTGTGTAGATTGGAGATCTATCTGAACATGGGGGGTGGAGACAGCAGAGGCTGGGCCTGTAGGGTGGGGGCCATGCTCAGAGGAGGCAGGCCCTGGTTTGAGCTGGGGATGGCAGTCCCGCACCTGCTTTCCGCTCTCAGCACAGGATGGTTTGCTGGAAGAGCCTTGACAAAGGATCCAGAGGTTGCAGGTTTGAGCCTCAGAACCAGAGGGTCAAACGGGGTTACTGCTGATGTCCAGACAGGCAAGGAAGCCACGGCCTTTTGGAAACAACAGAACTCCTGGGCAAAGGTTCCTTTTTTATTATTATTATTAATTTAATAAATCTTTATTGTTCAGATTATTATAATTGTTTCTCCTTTTTTCCCCCATAGCTCCCCTCCACCTGGTTCCCAGTCCACCCTCTGCCCTTACCTCCCCGCCGCCCTGCACTGTCCTCATCCATAGGTGTACGATTTTTGTTGAGTCTCTTCCCGTACCCCCCAAACCCCTTTCCCCCTGAGAATTATCAATCCACTCCCATTCTATGCACCTGATTCTATTATATTCACCAGTTAATACTGTTCATCAGATTTTTTAGATTCACTTGTTGATAGATACGTATTTGTTGTTCATAATTTTTATCTTTATCTTTTTCTTCTTCTTCCTCTTCTTAAAGAATATCTTTCAGCATTTCATATAATACTATTTGGTGGTTATGAACTCCTTTAGCTTTTTCTTATTTGTGAAGCTCTTTATCTGACCTTCAATTCTGAACGATAGCTTTGCTGGGTAGAGTAATCTTGGTTATAGGTTCTTGCTATTCATCACTTTGAATATTTCTTGCCACTCCCATCTGGCCTGCATAGTTTCTGTTGAGAAATCAGCTGACAATCGTATGGGTGCTCCCTTGTAGGTAATTAACTGTTTTTCTCTTGCTGCTTTTAATATTCTCTCTTTGTCTTTTGCCCTTGGCATTTTAATTATGATGTGTCTTGGTGTGGTTCTCTTTGGATTCCTTTTGTTTGGGGTTCTGTGCGCTTCCTGGACTTGTAAGTCTATTTCTTTCACCAGGTGGGGGAAGTTTTTGGTCATTATTTCTTCAAATAGGTTTTCAGTATCTTGCTCTCTCTCTTCTTCTGGCACCCCCATAATTCTGATGTTGGTATGCCTGAAGTTGTCCCAGAAGCTTCTTACACTATCTTCAACTTTTTGGATTCTTTTTGCTTTTTGCTTTTCCGGTTGAGTGTTTTTTGCTTCTTTGTATTTCAAGTCTTTAACTTGATTCTTGCGTTCATCTAGTCTGCTGTTGGGTCTCTTTATAATATTTTTTATTTCTGTCAGTGTATGTTTAATTTCTAGTTGGTACTTTTTCATATCCTTGAGGGTCTCGTTAAATTTATTGGCCTTTTCTAGGAAATTCTTGAAAAACTTTATAACCGTGGTTTTGAACTCTATATCCAGTCGTTTCTTTTCCTCCATTTCTTTTGTTTGTGATCTGTTTCTTTGTCTCCTCATTTTCGCTGCTTCCCTGAGTTGGTTGGATGGCTTTGTGTGCTAGGTGTTCTATATGGTCCAATGGGTCGGCCTCCCTGTTACCTGAGGTGGACACTCTTGGTGCACCCCTTTGTGGACTGTGCATACAGCCTTGTTGTACTTAAGTCTTGATTATTGTTGGTGTCACTGGGAGGAATTGACCTTCAGGCCAATGGCTGTGAGGACCCGCTGTGTCTGTAATGGAAGAATTGCTGTGCTGGAGACACGCTTATGGGGCAGGACTTGTTTCAGTGGGGCTTTGGTGCTCACTGAGTCTGCCTCTTGAATGTGTCACTTATGGATGTGAGTAGTTGAAATCTGCTGTTGTCTCACACAGACCACTAGATACACTAGCTTCTGGATCACCAATGGGGTGCAGGTCAGCTACTGTCTGAGGCCACCCAGCAAGAGCTACAGCAAGAACTACAGTTTTCTCCTCTTTGCTTGGGGTTTGGAGGTTTTGGAGCTGTCTGACCGGAACTGCAGTTTGTTTGGTTAAGCTGCTATAGGGCAGGCCATTTATATGCAAAAGCTGCTATGTGGAACTTGGGTGGGTTTGTAGATTGTGCAGGGCAGAGTCTCAGGGAGTCCCTAGGCTAGGGCGTGGCAAACAGCGCTGGCTGCCAGTCAGCCGTCTCTGCGTTTCTGTGTTTCCAAGTCCCTGATTCCCACACCCCAGCACAGTAAACAATGATTTCTGGGTGCACCTCTGCAGAAAGTCACCCTCACTTTCCGACCCGATGGCCGACAGTTCAGCTTCTCCCCATAGGAGTTTGGGTTCCCAGTGTCTCTCCAGAAACTGGATTTCAGAGTAATCAGGAGCTTGTCTCCCTTTGGGTTGAAAAAAAATAGCACATCCAATCACCCGCCACCAGCCTGATTCGCGTGCCTCCGTACCTCAGCTTTTCAGTGCTTGTGCATGTCTCAATGCTCTTTTCTCTTTCCTTCTAGTTGTAGAACTTCCACTCAGCCAGCTTTCCCATGGTTCTGGGTGATAGACGTTTTGTCTTTTAGTTGTAGTTTTGAAATTGTTGTGCAAGGCAGCAGTTTAGGTGTTTACCTATGCCGCCATATTGGTTTCTCTCCTATTTATTTTCCAAAGTTTTTCTTTCTGAAAAATTAACTGAGGAACTCAACAAGGGTTCCCCATAGCAATGGTCTCACCTTCGTCTGATGACAACTGTAAAACTGTGTTTTCAGAGGGGAAAATAGTTAACCTCCAGGGAGTCCATGGACCTACCCAGGTGGCCATGGTCCTGGACAAGGCTGCTTTGCCAGAAGGAATCTCATGTTAACAGGATGAGCATACAGAGACCTGCCTGAGCTGCCAGAGCTAGTCCTTCCCCACAGAGCCGGCCCTTGCTGCACAGTGGCCATGGCCCCTGCATCCCAGCACGCGCTGCTGTGGGGTAGTGGCACAGCACTGGGCAGGATGCTCTCTGGGACAGCTGCACTGCCAGGCTCCACTCAGGCCCCAGCAGATTCGTCACACTGTTTCCAGCAGACCTCAGATCTCCCCGCTTCTGGCCTCAGAACTGATACCCAGACCAAAAGGGGTTTCATGAACTCAGTCCCCTTCCACCCCATGGGGTGGCCAGTGCCTGGGAGTGGAAGGCCAGTGACTCCCTACCCTCACCTGGTCACTAGTGTGTTCTGATGCTGGCTGCTCTGTCAGCTGTGTCATAGAACACAGAGGATGCATGGTAAAGCCCTAGCTTGAGTCCTGACAGACATGTGGATGAACAATAACCTCGAGGTCTCGGCTGCCACCATTAACCCTCTCAATGCCTTCCTGATCCCAAATGCTGCAGTGGCAGCACTCGGACCTCCCTGAGCTACTCCCACCTGCCCCAGCCCTAGTGGCCTATGTCATATATAACACTGATCAAGTGCCCCTTCTTTCTTTTCTTTTTTTAAAAAAATATGTGTTTTTATTGAATTTTAGAGAGAGAGGAAAGGAGAGGGAGAGAGAGATAGAAACAGCAATAAGGGAGAACATCAATTGTCTACCTCCTGCATGCCCCTACCGGGGATCAAGCCTGCAACTCAGGCATATGCCCTGACTGGGAATCGAACTGGCAATCTCTTGGTGCATGGGTTGTCACTCAACCATCTGAGCCACACACGCTGGACAAGCCCCTTCTTTCTTGAAGACCTCTCTGTTGCCTTTCACACTTAGAAAAAAACCAAGCTCTTTTTTAAAAAAATATGTATATTTTATTGATTTTTTACAGAGAGGAAGGGAGAGGGATAGAGAGTTAGAAACATCGATAAGAGAGAAACATTGATCAGCTGCCTCCTGCACACTCCCTACTGGGTATGTGCCCGCAAGCAAGGTACATGCCCTTGACTGGAATTGAACCTGGGACCTTTGAGTCCTCAGGCTGACACTCTATTCACTGAGCCAAACCAGTTAGGGCAAACCCAAACTCTTAAGTCTGGCCCTGCTGACTCATCCTCCAACCATTGTCCACTGGTTTTCAGAAATGAGCTCCCTGGTCTCCCTGAGACCATGCGCTGGGCTGCACAATGCTTTCAGGAGGAATACGCTTCCTTCAGCTTTCTGGAATGTTCTCTCAAATGCTATGTCCTCATAGAGGACCTATATGGTGTGTCTTGTGCAGAGGCCAGGTGGGCCGGAGAGCTTCCAGGAAGGGACTGCCCTTCTCCATGACTTTTTGTCATTCACTGTCTCCTCAATCAGTGCATAACCACGGAGAGGATAGTGCCTCAGGGCTTCTGCACTCAATTCCAATGTGTAGCTGTGTGGGAGGCTCCACACCACAAACAATTCTCCGACACCACCCTGGTGTAATCAATTCAACTCAATTCCAACACTGTATACTGAAGAAGCATCAGCTTCCACAGGGTAAGGGCTTCATCCTACTAGATACTTTCAACCCTGTCTCCACTTCAGACATCAGTCACAAGTCCCGGTCATCACCTGTGCTTCTACCCAGCTTCTATCAATCAGAGGGTCCCACCACCCCTCCTCGAGTTGAATTGCTTTGCTAGAGCACTTCACAGGACGTGGAGAAACAGTCTACTCACTAGATCACCTATTTATTATAAAAGGATATAACTCAGGAACAGCCGATGAAGGATATGCATAGACTGGGGTGGGGAAGGGGCAGGAGCTTCCATGTCTTCTTCCAGAGCATCATTCTCCCCACATTTCCAGGTGTCAGAAGCTCTCAGAACCCCTCCTTCTGGGTTTTATGGGGGCTTTGTCAGATAGGCATGAAGGATTAAACCATTGGCCACTGGGGGGGATTCAACCTCCAGCCCCTGCCCTCCCTGGAGGTCAGGGAGATAGGGACTGAAAGTTCCAACCCTTCAATCACATTATTGGCCATCTGGTGACTAGCTTCCATCTTTAAGTGACCAAGGGGGTTTTCAAAAGTTACCTCATGGTTCTTTGGGAGAGATTAAAAATGGTGGCAGAGTAAGCAGATGCTACACAAACATGCTCCCAGGACCAAACTGGAATTACAACAACAAAAAAATCCTGAATAGTCAACTGAAGACTGGCTGGAGAGAACCCTGATAACCAGGGATGAAAAATGGAGACCACATAGAGACTGGTAGGAAGGGTGGAGGCAGGAAAGGCTGGCTGGGCTCCCACAAACAGCAGGTGAGTTTCTGAGAGATATTTCATCTGTGGGGAGTTGACAATGAGAACTCTGGGGTCTAATCCCCAAGCTGGGCTCCCCATCAGAGAGCACCAGAACTGAAAAAGGTGACCACATAATATCTCAGTGTGAAAAGCAGTGGGATTGCTGTCTGCCAGGGAGAGATGGCTGAAAATGCAGGCACTTTCTTAAAGGGCCAATGCACAAAATTTCATTTTCAGCCATTCACCTTGTGCTCTGGCAGAGGAAGGGCAGAGTGAACTAGAGCTGTGTGAGCAGAAGCCAGGGTTGGAGGTTCTGGGGTTAGAGCTCAGAAGGCAGACACCCCGATTTCCTGTGCTGAGTCATTCCCTCATACTGTGGAGGTCATCTTTCTCATGCACACATTTGCTATCCAAGCAATTTTGCCTTGGGGGAAGACAGTCAATCATCCTATTGGAAAACACCTTGCCCCATGGTATGGAGTTTTTGAGGCCCATTATGACACTGAGAATAACAATTAGCTTCCAGGCAGAAGCAAATGCCCCACCTTATTGGCAAAGTTTTGCCACACCTGTGGACAGTTGCCTGGGGGTTATTCAAGACTAAATCCAATCAGTCTTCAGGCAGAGGTGGTCTCTGGAGGCTTTGAGTCATCTTTGCCTGATCTAATTAGTCAGAAACAGCATTTGCCACTATCCTGTACTGGAGACTGAGAGATGTAGTAGATCTACCTAATACATAGTCACAAACCCAAATAGGAAGCCCAAATGAGGAGACAAAAAACAAACAAACAAACAAAAAAACCCAAAATGAAAGAACAAGAGAATTATCCAGAAGAAGAGAAAAATGAAAAGGAGATAAGAAATTTATCTGATACCAGAGGCCTGGTGCACAAAATTCCTGCACTCAGGGGCTTCCACAGCCAGGCCTGTGCCCTCTTGCAGTCTGGGAGCCCTCAGTGGATGTTAGACTGTCAGTTTAGGCCCGCTCCCCAGCAGGCTTAACCCCGCAGTTGGACATCCTTAGCACTGCCACGGAGGCAGTAGAGGTTCCTGCCACAGCTGCTGTGTTTGCCAATCATGAGCTCAGCTTCTAGCTGAGCAGTGCTCCCCTTGTGGGAGTGCACTGACCACCAGGAGGCAGCTCCTTTGTTGAGTGTCTGCTCCCTAGTGGTCATTGCATGTCATAGTGACCGGTCATCCTGCCCTTTGGTTGATTTGCATATTAGCTTTTTATTAGATAGGATAGAGTTCAGAATAATGATGGTAAAGATGCTCAACAGCATGAGAAAAGATATTGTAAATATGAAAATGGAAATAAAGAATAACATAGCACAAATAAAGAACACATTGGAAGGAAAACACTGCAGATTAGGGGAAGCTGAAGATTAGATCAGTGAATTAGAAGACAGGGTAGAAAAAAATCACTCAAACAGAGAACCAAAAAGAAAAAGCAATGAAAAATCAGGAGGACAGCTGTGGGACAACATGAAACATAACAATATTTGCATAGTAGGGGTACCAGAAGAAGCAGAAAGGGAGCTGGGGATAGAAAACGTGTTTGAAGAAATAACGGCAAAAAAATTGCCTAACCTGCTGAAGGAAAAAGTCACACAAGTTCAGGAGGCACAGAAAATCCCAAGCAAGAACACAAGCAGGCCCATGCACAGACATATCATAATTAAATTCCCAAAAATTAAAGACAAAGAGAGAATCTAAAGGCAGAGGAGAAAAGCAACCTGTTACCTACAAAGGAGCTCCAATAAGGCTATTATATGATCTCTCATCAGAAACTTTACAGACCAGAAGGGAATGGCATGAAATACTCAAGGTAATGGAAAGCAAGGATCTGAAACCAAGATTACTATATCCAGCAAAGCTATTATTCAAAATAAACTGTGAAATAAAGATCTTCCCACACACACACACAAAAAAAGGCTAAAGGAGTTTATTACCAAGCCAGCATTACAAGAAATAATAAAGGGACTGCTATAATGAGAAGAAGGAATAGAGAGAGAAACCTAGGCATACAGAATTAAAATGGCAATAAATATGTACCTATTCTATATAATAAAGAGCTAATATGCTGATTAGACCAGACAGCAGAACAACCTTCCGGATGACCTTCCAGAATGACCAGTGGGCAGGGCCACGGGTGGGAGGGGGGGTGCTGAGGCAGCCGGGGCTGCAAGGGCCCAGCCCCTTGCATGAATTTCTTGTATCAGGCCTCTAGTTAATAATAATCTTAAATGTAAATGGATTAAATGCTCCAGTCAAAAGACATAGTGTAGCTGAATGGATACAAAAGCCTCAGAACAAAACACTCACACAGGATAAGAGTAAAGGATGAAAAGAAAAATTTCCATGCAAATGGAAATGTTAAAAAGCCAGTATAGTAATACTCATATCTAACAAAATAGATTTCCAAATGAAGGCTATCACAAGAGACAACAAAGGTCACTACATAATACTAAAGGGATAGAGCCAACAAGAGGATATAACCCTGGTAAACATAGATGCATCCAATATAGGAGCACCTAAATATATATATATATATATATATATATATATATATATATATATATATATACACATATATATATATATATAAACTGTTAGAGGACTTTGAGGGAGAGATTGACAACAATACGGTCATAGTAGGGGACTTTTGCACCCCACTGACTTCACTGGATAGATATTTCAAAACAAAAATTAATAAGTAAACAGTGACTCTAAAGGACTCACTGGATCAGAAGGACTTAATTAACAGTTATAGAACATTTCACTCCAAAGCTGCAGAATATACATTCTTCTCAAGTGCCATGGTGGTGATTCTCAAAGATAGAACACTAAGAGAGGACAGAAAATAAGTCTCTACAAGTTCAAGAAGATTGAAATCATATCAAGCATCTTCTCAGATCATAGTGAAATAAAATTAGAAATTAACTATAGTAAAAACACTCAAAAACTTTCAATCACATGAGGCTAAATAGCATGTTATTAAACAATGAATGGGTTACCAATGAGATCAAGAAAGAAACCAAAATCTTCCTGGAAACAAATGAAAATGAACACACAAAAGTCCCAAATATGTGGGACACAGCAAATGCAGTCCTGAGAGGGAAGTTCATAGCACAACAGGCCTACCTCAAAAAACAAGAAAAATTAACAATAAACTATTTAACCCTACCACTTAAACAATTAGAAATTGAACAAGAAAAGCCCAAAGTAAGTAGGAGGAAGGATATAACAAAGATGAGAGCAGAATTAAATGATATAGAAAAAAAATACAAAAAAATAAATGAAACCAAGAGCTAATTCTTTGAAAGGATAAACAAGATTGCTGAACCGTTAGCAGAGAGAGGACCCCAATAAATAAAATCGAAAACAAAAGCTGTGAAGTAACCACTGACACCACAGAAGTACAAAGGATTGTATGAAAATACTATGAGGAACTATATGCCAACAAGCTGGACAATGTGGATGAAATGGACAAATTCCTAGAAACAAACAATCTTCCAAAACTGAATCAGGAAGAATCAGAAAACCTGAATAGGCCAATAAAACTGATGAAATAGAAACAGTAATAAAAGAACTGCCAGGAAACAAAATCCTGGGTTCGGATGGCTTTGCAGGGGAGTTTTATCAAACATTCAAAGAACTAACACCTATCCTCCTCAAGCTATTCAAAAAAATCCAAGAGGGAAGAACACTTTCAAGCCCTTTTTATGAGGCCAGCATTATCCTAATTCCAAAAGCAAATAAAGACACTACAAAGAAAGAGAATTACAGACCAAAATTCCTGATGAATATAGATGCTAAAATCCTCAACAAAATATTAGCAAATTGAATCCAGCAATATATTAAAAAGATCATACACCATGACCAAGTGGGATTTATTCTAGGGATGCAGGGCTGGTACAATATTTGCACATCAATGAACATGATACATCACAGAAATAAAATGAAAGACCCAAACCACATGATCATATCAATAGATGCAGAAAAAACATTCAACAAAATCCAACATCCATTTTTTTAATAAAAACTCTCAGCAAAGTGGGAGTAGATGGAGTATACCTCAACACAATAAAGGCCATATATGACAAACCTACTGCAAACATTCTCAATGGGCAAAAAGTAAAACCATTTCCCCTAAGAACAGGAATAAGACATGAATTTCTGCTTTCACCATTCTCATTCAACATAGTACTGGACATCCTAGCCACAGTGATCAGACAAGAAGAAGAAATAAAAAGCATCTAAATTTGAAAGGAGGAAGTAAAACTCTCAATATTCACAAATGACAGAATATTGTACATAGAAAGCCCTAAAGACTCCACCAAAAACTATTAGATTTAATAAATGAATTTGGCAATGTAGCAGGATACAAAATCAACACCCAGAAATCTATGGCTTTTTTATACACCAATAATGAATCCTCAGAAAGAGAAACTAAACAAACAATCCCATTTATCATTGCAGCAACAACAAAAATAAGATAGTTAGGAATAAACTAAATAGAGGAGGTAAAAGATTTGTTCTTTGAAAACTACAGGACGTTGAAAAAAGAGATAGAGGAAGATATAAACAAGTGGAAGAATATACTGTGTCCATGGAACGGTAGAATTAACATCATTAAAATGTCCATACTACCCAACTCAATCTACGGATTCAATGCAATCCCTATTAAAATACCAACAGCATATTTCACATTGAGAATAAAACTCCAAAAATTTACATGGAACCAAAAAATCCCCGAATAGCTGCCACAATCTTGAGAAAAAAGATTAAAGTCAGAGGAATCACAATACCAGATATCAAGTTATACTACAATGCCACTGTAATAAAAACAGCCTGGTACTGGCCCAAGAACAGGCATATAGATCAATGGAACAGAACAGAGACTCCAAAAATTGACCCAAGCCATTACACTCAATTAATATTTGACAAAGGATGCAAGAGCATGCAATGGAGTCAAGACAGTCTCTTCAATAAATAGTGTTGGGAAAATTGAACAGATACATGCTAAAAATGAAACTAGACCATCAACTTACACCATTCACAAGAGTAAACTCAAAATGGATTAAAGACTTAAATGTAAGTTGGGAAACCACAAAAACCCTAGAAGAAACAATAAACAGCAATAATCTCAGGTATCTCTCATAGCAATATGATTATGGATAGATACATCTAGGGCAAAGGAAATTAAGAAGAAAATAAATAAATGGGACTACATGAAAATCAAAAGCTTCTGCACAGCAAAAGAATCCATCAGCAAAATGAAAAGGCAGCCCACTGTATGGGAGAACATATTTGGCAATGATACATCTGATAAAGGGTTAATATCCAAAATATATATGTGGTTATTGCCATTGTATTATTCATATTTATGATTTCCCCCTCTTATTCTTAAAGAAATTCCCTTAACATTTCTCGTAATACTGATTTGGTAGTCATGAACTTCTTAAGATTTTTCTTCTCTGGGAAGTTCTTTATCTCCCTTTTGATTCTAAATGTTAGCCTTGCTGGTTACTCTCCCTACCCGTGCCCCCTGCCCCCTTGATCTGGTTGTTAATCTATTTATTGTCTAGTAGCATGTTATTTAGCCTCCATGTGCTTGTCTGTTTTTCAGTTTTCTTCTTGTATTGGATTTCTAGTGATTAGAGAAGATTGTAGGATTTCTAAGCATTGTTATCTGACTGCTTCCGGGACTCAGATAGAAGCTTTCCAAAGACAAAAGCTGATTTTTTCTATAAAACTGGTTAATGGTCCAGAGAGCTGAAAGCCTCAAAAGAGGCTCCTCATCTACAGAGGGTTCAGAATACAGATGACAATAGGAGGCCCCAGTTGGCCCCTCACCCAGTTGGGCCTTGGGAGTAGGCATGATGGAATGGGTCCTTGGGGATAGAGAGCTGTGTGCTCCCAAGAGCAATTGGAAGGTGTTCCTGCCAATCTGGAAAGAGGAACTGGAGGTTCATCTGTGAACCCACAGAACTTGTGACCTACCACAACCTTTCTTCCTGTCAGGCCCCCCTCTCCATGGAGCAGTGCAGACCCAAGTACGGAGGTAGTGGCCACTAGAATGTCTCAACAAAACCATCTTTATTTATAATTGACACACAATGCCCCAAAGGGGCTGCTCCTACCCCCAACCCCAGGCCCACCCCCACCCTAATGGTCCTGCCTTCCATCTCTATTTCCCATGTCAGTAGAACAGCCAGGATCAGCCCTGGGGGACAGCCAGGTCACATGAAGCATGCCCCCCCCCCTGCCCCCCGCAGCTGGCTGGCAGTGGGAGGGACACCCACTGCTCCCTACTGGCTGCAGTGTCACTTATTACTCCTCCCTGTGACCAGGTCACACTTTTTCTTGTGAGGCTGTGAGGAGCAAACTAGCTCCAGAGCCAGTGCTGGCCTCCCACAGACCCCCAGGTCGGCCCCTGTGCGGGGGGTCTTCTCAGCATGGGTGGGGCCTCCTCCCAGAGCACGTTTCCGAGATTTGGAAGCTGCAGGTGAAGCTCGGCTGAGGCCTAGTGTCTGAAAGAACTGGGACTGGGCAGCGCCACGGGGCCCCCGACCTCCAGGGCAGGCAAGGCCCGAGGCAGGAACAGGACTCAGAGAGAGCCCACATGGCAGCAGGCTATTAGGAGAGCCCAAAAGGAAGGCCAGGCTGGGGAGGTCCTCCTCGTCCTCACTGAACCTGTCTGTCCCGAACGTCTCCCTGACAAGAGAGGCCTCTCTGGGAACACAGGCATCCCTGGGTCCCAGTGCAGAGTAAGCAGGTGCGTGGCCCTGGGGAGGAGCAGGGGGGCATTGAACCTGGAATGATGGGTGCTCCTCACGCCCCGAAGAGACAGCAAAAGCCTGGGGCCTTTGATGATCCTGGAAGTCAGTCTCTGGTGGACAGGCTTTGTCACTGACCCCCAGCTGAGAGCCATGGTCACACCTCTGGGCATCTTGGCCTGTCTCAGACTCAGAAGGACTTGAGTCCCACAGGGGAGCACCGTGTCTCGGGGGTGCCTGCACGCCCCCCTCCTTGGAGGCCAGGAGTCGCTTCTCTACCAGCTGGGAGGAAGAAGAGGACAGTGACTGGCGCTGCACATGTGTGTGAGAGGAGGAGGAACATGGGCAATGGGACAATGGCACTGGGGGGAGGAGGAGAGGAGGTGACACCATGCCTCGAATCCACGACAGTCATGCGACTCACCTCCATCCCCTGTGCCATATTCCCAGCTTTATGCCCCTCCCCTTCTGGGCTCCCATTCCCTCCTTCTCTCTGTTGTACTGTCCTTCTTGTTGTCCTGCACTGCTCTCAACCAGAGCTGGCCCCTTGGCATGCACTGCCTACAGGCAGGGGTGGCGTGGACAGAGGCATGTGTGTCCTGGTTCTGGGTTGCTCCCTGCCCTGGCTTACCTGGGTGCTCCCTCTGATGGCTCCCTGAACCCCTGATCTACCTGGAGTTCCTCCCTCCTTGACTCACCAGGGCCAGTCCCTCCTCTAACTCCCCTGGGGTCCCTGGTCCTATGGCTCACTTGGGGTCCCCCTCCCATCTCCCTAAGGTCCCACCCTCCCCTGGCTCACCTGGGCAGCAGTGAGCCCTTCTTCCTGCTCCAACTCCTCAGCTAGGGCCAAGGGATCCTGCTGTGCATCTGGGGAAATTATTTGTTCCATGAATTGGGGGTGGATGACCGCCTCCACCTGGGACAGAAGGAAGCAGCCATGAGCCCCTTGGCTGGGAGCAAACTGGGAGTCAGCGGGGCCTGGAGGGCAGGTGAGAAAGCCAAGACCCACCCCGTCCTCCTGCACAGGTGGGCGTTTTACTCCATGATGGTCATCAGGTACACAAACACACACACACACACAGAAACACATACATATACACACAAAGGGCACACCCATATGAACACAGCATACACCACCCCACACAAAGCACACACATGCACACACACACACACACACTCTCAGGTGCCCAGCTCAGGAGCAAAGAGCAGAGCCCAATCCCATCAGCCTGGGGGAACCCAGGTCTGGGTGCAGGAGCGCCACCCTCTGGGACCTTGTAGGCCCAGAGCTGGAAGCCAGCCCACCTGGGTGACAAAGTCTTCCTGGGAGCACAGCTGGTCCAGGTAGCTCAGGAGACCCTCATCCTGCAGCCACTCCTTTACTTCATCTTCCCATCCTTCACCTGGTGCCTCTGTGGTTGAGTGGGGCAGTCCCAGCAGATTGTCCATGATGTCCATGTACTCTCTCACAGCCTCTGGGGGGATCTCATTGGGTGACTTGGTCTCCTGGGCTCGTTGGTATCTTCGGATGTGCTGGGCGCTGGGTATAGCCTTCCTGGGAGTGTGCGCTGGGCAGAAAGGGAAGAGGAGGGAGCGTGAGGGGATAAAGCTCCCACAACCAGAGCATATGATGCTGAGGGCAGTGTGGGGGGCATTAATATGGGTGCGGCTGGGTTGGGGCGACCTGAAGCCTTGTGACTACTAGTATGTGAGGAGAGAGGACAGGGAGAGTATCCAAGAAAGTCATGTGTGAGGACGTGTGGAGCCACTGACTCTCCAAGGGGTCCTGCAGCCAGCCCGCTTCATGTGGGCCCTTGACAGGGAGCAGGGAGAGGGGATGAGAGGGTAGACCAGGTCCAGACCCCATGGGGACAAAGGGCCGCTGAGGCCCAGGCTCTCAGGGCTGTTTCCCTTGAAAGATCAACCCCCACCCCCCCCGAAGGAGAAGGGCCGATGTGGGTGGCACAGTGGCCTGCGCTAAGCCCTGTTGCCTTTGGCCATGGGTTCCATGGGAACGTGCTGGCGTACCTGGCTGCGCGCCCACCACTGGGGCTGGGGGCCCCCGAGGATCAGGTCTCTGTGCAGCAGGAGGAGGCTGGGTCTGCACACCCTTCTTCAACTGCAACTTCTGAATCTGCATCTGCTCCTCTGCCTCAAACTCCATGAACCTGGGGGTGAGGGGCACAGGCTGTGCTGAGAAGGAGGCCGCCCGGAGTCCCACAAAGGCAGCAGCGGATGGAGGGATGGAGAGCAAGGGCCTTGGGGCTGCCAGGGCCCAGACACTGGGGAGGCAGGAGGCTGGCTGAGCACATTCCTGCACAGCCCTTCTGGCTGGAGTCTGGCCCACTGGGCTGGGCACCTTCTCCCCAAGCTGTCCTAAGCCTTCATATCAGGACGGGTCAGCATCAGAGGAGGGGGGAGCTCCCTGGGAGGTGGGACAGACATACCCATGCTCTGAAGGTGAGGGAGAGGCTTTCCAAGGAGAGAAGCACCTCTGGGCTGCAAGGACCCTGTGCTGACACCCTCCCACAACCCTCCTCTCTGATGAGTTCTCACAGCTGAACCCTGTCCCACAGTCAGCTCCTCCCCCCTCTCCCCCAGCTGTGGGGACCAAGGACCCTGACTCACTTTTCTGCCATCTCGTAATAGATCATCCGGTCAAAGTTGCTCTTGCGCTGCCATTCCTGCATGGCCCGCCACATTCCCTCCTCCAGCGTCATGGTTGGCTTCAGACGGGACAGGGACCGGAGCACTGGGCTGTAATGCCTCAGGGTCAGTCACAGCTGCAGCCTGGCCTCCACCCACCTGGTCACCCCAGCTCAGTGGAGCCAGGTTCCCACCCCCATCCAGCAGGACTGAGCATTGGCAGGTGAAGGAAAAGGCATCTGTGCGCAAAGACAAACCTTCCTGCTGCTGCTGTCACGGCCTCACATTCACACCAGCCTGTGAATCGGGACTGGAGGTGACCCCGCACTCACACCCATTGCTGGGACAGTCGGGCTTTGGGAGTGCTTCCTCGTCAAGATTGTCCTTTCAGAGACAACAAAACAATCCCCAGAGGAAAGAAAAGGAGGAATCACCAAGAAAGGAAATAAGTGAAACAGAAGCATGCAACATGACAGAAAATGAATTCAGAGTAATGGTCGTACAGTTCATACACCTGATGGACCAGAAAATCAGCAACCTATGCAAAAATCAGGAAGAAATAAAAAGCGATATAGATATAATAAAAAAACACCATGGAAGGTTTCAATAGTGGAATAGAAGAAGCAGAGGGCCGATTAGTGAGTTATAAGATAAAGTACAGAAACAAGCCCAATCTAAACAGCAACTGGAGAAAAACATTAAAAAGCAGGAGCAGAGCCTAAGGGAGCTTTGGGACAATGCAAAACGAAGTAACGTACGTATAATAGGGCTGCCAGAAGGACAAGAAGAGCAGCAAGGATGAGAACATTTATTTGAAGAAATAATGACAGAAAACTTCCCTGATATGGGGAAGAAAAAAGTTACAAAAGTACAGAGAGTCCCAAGCAAGATGAATTCCAAAAGACTCACACCAAGACATGTCATAATTACAATGGCAAATGTTAACAACAAATAGAGAATCTTAAAGGCTGCAAGAGAGAGACAGAGAGTTATCTACAAAGGAATCCCCATCAGATTATCAAATGGTTTCTCAACAGAAACACATCAAGCTAGAAGGAATGGAAAGGGGTATACAAAGTGATGCAAAGCAAGAGACTGAATCCAAGAATACTCCCTCCAGCAAGACTATCAATCAAAATTGAAGGGGAAATCAGGAGTTTTGCAGACAAAAAAAGGCTAAGGGAGTTCATCATTACCAAGCCAGCAATGCAAGAAATTCTAAAGGGAATGCTGTAAAAAGAAGGAATAAAAAGGTAAGAAGGAACACAGCCTCAAAAAAATAGAAATGGCTACAAACAAGTAACTTTCAATAATAACTTCAAATGTAAATTAACTAAATGTTCCAATCAAAAGACATTGAGTAGCTGAATGGATAAAAATCATGACCCATATATATGCTGTCTACAAGAGACCCACCTCAGAACAAGGGACTCACACAGACTGAAAGCAAAGGGATGAAAAAATACCTTTCAGGCAAATGGAAATGAAAAAAAAAAAAAAAAAAAAAAAGCTGGGGTAGCAATACTTATATCTGACAAAATAGACCTCAAAGTGAAGGCCATAACAAGAGATAAGGAAGGCCACTTCATAATACTAAAGGAATCTATACAAGAGGATATAACCCTGATAAACATATATGCATCCAAAGCAGGAGCACCCAAATACATACAAAAACTCCTGGAAGATATCAAGGGAGAGATTGACAACAATACAATCCTAGTAAGGGACTTCAATAGACCACTGACATCACTGGATAAACCCTCTAGACAAAAAATCAGCAAAGAGACAGCAATCCTAAATGACTCACTAGATCAGATGGACTTCATTGACATATTGAGAACATTTCACCCCAAAGCTGCAGAATATACATTCTTCTCAAGTGCACATGGGACATTTTCAAAAATAGACCACATATTGGGTCACAGGCAAAGTCTCCCCAAATTCAAGAAGATTGAAATCATAAAAAGCATCTTCTCAGACCACAATGGCATAATATTAGAAATAAACTACAATAAAAACAATCCAAAACACTCAAACACTTGGAAGCTGAATAGCATGCTATTAAATAATGATTGGGTTACCAATGAGATCAAAGAAGAAATTAAAAACATCCTGGAAACTAATGACAATAAAAACACAACAATCCAAAATCTATGGGAGACAATGAGAGGGAAGTTTATAGCTCTACATGCCTACCTCAAAAAAACAAGAAAAAAATGGTAGGAAATCATCTAACTCTACGACTCAAAGAATTAGAAAGAGAGCAACAAGAAAAGCCCAGAGTGAGCAGAAGGAAGGAGATAATAAAGATCAGGGCAGAAATAAATTACATAGAGGCCAAAAAAAAAAAAAAAAAAATACAAAAGATCAATGAAACCAAGAGCTAGTTCTTTGAAAGGATAAACAACATTGATGAACCTCTAGCCAGGCTCACCAAGAAGCAAAGAGAGAGGACCCAAATAAACAAAATCAGAAAGTGAAAGAGGCGAAATAACAACAGACACCACAGAAATAAAAAGGATTGTTAAAAAATACTATGAACAACTCTATTCCAACAAACTAGACAATCTGAAGGAAATGGACATATTCCAAGAAAAATTCCACCTTCCAAAACTCAATCAGGAAGATTCTAAAAATCTCAATAGGCTGATAACTATGGAAGAAATTGAAGCAGTCATCAAAAAGTTTCCAGCAAACAAAAGCCCAGGGCCAGACGGCTTCACAGGGGAGTTATACCAAACATTCAAGGAAGAACTAAAACCTATCCTCCTCAGACTATTCCAAAAAATTCAAGAGGAAGAACACTTCCAAGCTCATTTTATGAAGCCAGCATCACCCTAATACCAAAAACAGATAAAGACAACACAATGAAAGAGAATTATAGGCCAATATCCCTCATGAACATAGATGCCAAAATCCTCAAAAAAATTCCAGCAAATCGGATCCAACAGTACATCAGAAAGATTATACACCATGACCAAGCAGGATTTATCCCGGGGATGCAAGGATGGTACAATATCCGAAAATCAATAAATGTGATAAATCACATAAACAAATTGAGGGATAAAAATCACATAGTCATATTAATTAATGCAGAAAAAGCATTTGACAAAATCCAACACCCTTTCTTGATAAATACTCTCAACAAGGTGGGAAGAGAAGGATTATACCTCAACATAATAAAAGCCATATATGACAAACCCACAGCCAACATCACACTCAACGGACAAAAACTAAAACTATTTCCCCTAAGAACAGGAATAAGGCAGGGATGCCCACTCTCACCACTCTTGTTCAACATAGTACTGGAAGTACTAGCCATTGCTATCAGACAAGAAGAAATAAAAGGCATCCAAATTGGAAAAGAAGAGGTAAAACTGTTCTTATTCGCAGATGACATGATACTGCACATAGAAAACCCTAAAGACTCTATCAAAAAATTATTAGACTTAATAAATGAATTCGGCAATGTAGCAGGATACAAAATTAATGCCAAGAAATCTATGGCATTTCTATACACCAATAGTGAACTTACATAAAGAGAGACTAAAAAAGCAATCCCATTTATCATCACACCAAAAAAATTAAGATACCTCGGAATAAACTTAACTAAGGAGGTAAAAGAAAAACTACAGGACACTGAATAAAGAGATAGAGGAAAACATAAACAGATGGAAGAACATACCATGTTCATGGATTGGTAGACTCGACATCATTAAAATGTCCATACTACCCAAAGCAATCTATATATTCAATGCACTCCCCATTAAAATACCAATGGCATATTTCACAGATCTAGAACGAACTCTCCAAAAATTCATCTGGAATAAAAAAAGACCTTGAATAGCTGTAGCAATCCTGAGAAAAAGAACAAAGTAGGTGGGATCTCAATACCAGATATCAAGCTGTATTACAAAGCCACTGTTCTCAAAACAGCCTGGTACTGGCACAAGAACAGACATATAACAGTAGATCAATGGAATAGAATAGAGAACCCAGAAATCAACCCAAACCACTATGCCCAATTAATATTCAACAAAGGAGGCATGAACATACAATGGAGTCAAGACAGTTTCTTCAATAAATAGTGTTGGGAAAATTGGACAAATACATGCAAAAAAAAAATGAAACTAGACCACCAACTTACACCATACACAAAAATAAACTCAAAGTGGATAAGGACTTAAACATAAGATGGGAAACCATAAAAATATTAGAGGAATCCACAGGCAGCAAAATCTCAGACATACGCTGAAGGAACTTCTTCACTGATACTCCTCCTAGGGCAATGTAAACTAAAGAGAAAACAAACAAATGGGACTACATCAAAATAAAAAGCTTTTTCACAGCAAAAGAAACCATCAACAAAAACAACAAGAAAGCCCACTACTTGGGAGAACATATTTGCCAATGTTATCTCTGATAAGGGTTTAATCTCCAACATTTAGAGGGAACTCATACAACTTAACAAAAGGAAGATAAACAACCCAATCAAAAAATGGGCAATGGACCTAAATAGAAACTTTTCAAAAGAAGACAGAAGGAAGGCCAAGAGACACATGAAAACATGCTCAAAGTCACTAATCATCCGAGAGATGCAAATCAAAACAACAATGTGGTACCATCTCACACCTGTCAGAGTGGCTATCATCAACAAATTAACAAACGACAAGTGTTGGTGAGGATGCCGAGAAAAAGGAACCCTCGTGCACTGCTGGTGGGAATGCAGACTGGTGCAGCCACTGTGGAGAACAGTATGGAGTTTCCTCAAAAAACTAAAAATGGAACTCCCATTTGACCCAGTGATCCCACTTCTAGGAATATATCCCAAGAAGCTAGAAACACCAATCAGAAGGGATATATGCACTCCTATGATCATAGCAGCACAATTCACCATAGCTAAGATTTGGAAACAGCCTAAGTGCCCATCAGCAGATGAGTGGATTAGAAAACGGTGGTTCATCTACACAATGGAATACTATGCTGCAGTAAAAAAAAAAGGAATTCCTACCATTACAGCATGGATAGAACTGGAGAGCATTATGCTAAGTGAAATAAGCCAGTCAGAGAAAGATAAATACCACATGATCTCACTCATTTATGGAATATAATGAACAACATAAACTGATGAAAACAAATCCAGAGACAGAGAAGCATCGATCAGACTGTCAAACCTCAGAGGGAAGGTAGGGGAGGGTGGGGGTAAGCGGGAGAGACCAACCAAAGGACTTGTATGCATGCATATAGGCCTAACCAATGGACACAGACAACAGGGGGGTGAGTGGGGAGGTTGGGGGTGGGTAATGAGTGGATGAGGACACATATGTAACACCTTAATCAATAAAGAAATTAAAAAAAAGATTGCCCTTTCACAACAATAACCACTGTCCTTAGGGAGACACGGCCTGCACCAGGCAGCCTGCCCACACGTCACAGGTTAGCACAGACATTAGGCCAAGGAGTCTTCTCCACAGCCTCAGAACTAGGTAGGATTGCGTAGGATTGTCCGGTCCTGAGGGGCCTGAGGGCACGAGGAGCTGCCTCTCATGGTTACATGTCGAGTAGGAGAATCTGGACATAGGGTGGTGAGCTCAGCTGAGGTAAAGCACAAGTGAGGATGCCATACATGGGGCCGGTGATGCACGTTGGGAAGAATGTGCCTTCTGAGAGCATGGACCCCACCTCAACCTTCGTGCCAGCGACCCAGGATCAGCCAGCCGGCAGGCCCCTCCCACCTCCTCTGTGATGGGAAAGCTCTGGGGACGCCCCCTGCCCTGCCCAGTGCACTCACATGAGGAAGCAGGAAAGAGCTTCCGCATCAGGACTCTGGGGAAGGTGCTGCCGGGCCAGGGCCTTGAAGCGCTGCCAACGTCGGAAATTTTTGTACACACTGTTGGGGTTACAGGAGTCCTCCAGCGAGGCCTTGGGCTGGGAGGCGGCCAGGCCACCCTTCCTCGAAGCCCCAGAATTCACAGAGGGGACAATGGGGGTCAGCTGGGCAGCTGGTGGTGGAGCTTGAGGAGGAAGGCCGGGACACCAGCCTCCATTGCCGGCCTGGGTACTCCCAAAAGCCGAGGTGGGCATAATCGTCTCCACTGCAGAGGCTTCCAAAAAGAGGGGTGCAGGACACACAGCACCCCCACAGATGCCACCTGGAGCATTCCAGTTGGGTGGGGCCTGAGTCAGGACAATGGTCTGAGTCAGGGAGGGCTGTGGTCGTCCCCCTTCTGACCTGACCTGGTCCATGATGTTGTAAGCCCCAGTCCCAATGGGACCTTGACCATCATCTCCTGCCACCAGAGGTGTCCTGGGCCAAGCCGGCAGCACCAGGGGGCGGCCAGGAGGGAATGACGGGGTCCTGAGGGGTGGCAGGTGCTGCTCCCCAGGGGGCCGGTGTGTGGGGCCAGTAGAGGGTGGGGGACAGGGCTGGGCCATGAAAGGAGTCTTGGAGGCACTGGGCTTCAGGCTCACATCCGCTCCCAGCGCTGCAGATGCTGTTGAGAAAAAGGAAAGGGGGTATGGAGGAGGGGAACCAGCAAACAGCACTGAGGCGCTCTGGGCCCCTTTAGCCACTGGGGAACCAGGGCAGTGAGTGCCACCAGGGAGGGCCATTTGGATGGGCAAACTGCGGAGGTGGCAAATGTCCTCAGGTCATTGTCACACTCTGACCTCCGTTGGGAATTATTCCACAGGAGAGCTTGCTCCCATTCGCCAAGGCTCCCTGACCACTGTCTGTGAGAAGCAACAGCCCCAGCCAGCGCTGACCCTGAGAGCCTCCCTAAGGATTCCCCAGCACCGACCCTGCCAGCCTCAGAGGCATGGCCCTGGGCAGACGTCTGCTCTGGGGCAACGACCCTAGGCAGACCCACTAGCAGTAGTGACCTTGGAACTTACATCTCCAAAGGGCCTCTGAGAACATATTAGGGCCCATCTGCTCCTCAGTCTTCCTCTTCCTCAGTACAAATCACCCCCTTTCTGTCCTGGGCTTGCACAACAACACAGAAACACTGGAGTAATGTCTCTCCACAAGAAGGCACAGGAACCCTGTCTAACCCTTCAACACACCGCCCAGCATGCACATGTGTATCAGAACCAACAGTGAACACTTAACACGGTCCAGGTCCTGCCACTCGGCCCCAGTGCTCAGACTGATGGCGACCCTCAGGAGCTGTCATTTCACAGCCATCAATGGCTGCAGAGAGTTAGAGGAGGGCCAAGGAATGGGGCAAAGTGGGGCTGGCGGTAGGGGTTTCCAGATACTTCCAAGCTGCTGTCCTGTTAGATGTGTCGTGGGACTGCAGACTGGGTGAGGTCCTTCACCCTCCAGCTCCCAGCAGTGGGAAGTGAAGGCACAGTAGGAAGCAGGTGTGAGCGGTGACAGTGGGACACAGTTGTCTGAACACATCCCCGCTCAGGGGAACTGGAGCAGACCTCGTCCAGGAGAGCACGCTGCACACCGCGCCCCTCGTTACTCAGGACAGGAGGCCTTGGCCGTTTACTACTGACACAGACCATGGTCTTCCTGCCCCAGTGCTCCCCTCCCCCCTTTAAAAAGGAATCCGCCTTCGCACACGTTCCACATCTGTTTTCTGTCCCTGAAGCAGGGACGTGGACTGTCAGCAAAACCCTCATCTCAAAGGTAAAGGGCAGGGCAGAGGGTGCGCCATGAGATGCAGGACAAGAGGGAGTCGGTCTGAAGACCTGGGTGGCACAGGGGGAACAATTCGGGACAGCTCAGGGAACCAGGCCCGATCTTGGTGGAAATTTCCGGGCCGCCCTGCCCGTGTGGATTCCAAGCCAACAAGCAGCTCCCTGGGCTGAGGAGCAGTGAGCTCTGTGCTGGAAGCAGGGGAGAAGCTCTGGGCTGCAGCAGGTGGAGGACCTTCCAGCCCATCCTCGGGAGGACATTTCATTGTGGACTTGGCCACACACAGCCCCAGTAGACAGCTTTCTGGCTAAGACCACCCTCCCACTGCCCCCATTCGCTCTAGTGCACTCAGCTCAATCCCTTAGAAAGATGCTGCGGGGCCAGCTCCAAGTGCCCGAAGAACAGCCCACAGGACTGGGCTTTCCCGTGACCACCCTGTGCCACCCCCATGACATCGCCCACTACTCCCCCCACACACGTGGAAGTGGCTCGTTTCCCCCCTGGGAAGAACCCACGTGCCTGCTGCCGTCCTTTCTCCACACTCAGGCATGTCCCTGAGCCACCCTGATCCCCTCTGAGGAGCCCTCCTGTCCAGTGCCGTCACAGGTTCCCACTGGCTCCCAGCCTCCCCGGGGGACAGGTCCTTGGAGGTCCAGTGCTCTCTCCCCCCCTACTTCAGTCAAACCTAGTTTCCCCAGTGTCACATTTCAATCCCAAGTTTTGAGGGACAGCTCAGTGTTTAAACCATCCCCCCTCCAATCTATAGGCTTACCTCCCACTGAAGCCATCGCCACAGGCTCATTCACTGACCACGCTGCCTAGTAGCCTCCACAACGAGAAAAGTCAAGTCGAGGATCCAGAGAGTGACCTTCTCCAACAGCTGCTCAGCATCCAGTGGAGGGAAGGTTTGGATTTAAACAGTAGAAGGTAGGACTCCAGACATTCTGCAGCGGGGGAGGGGCAAAGGACCATGGGCTGGGGTGGGTCGGGGTTGGGGACATTCCATGGAGGGCTCTGGCAGGTAGGCAAGAACGCGCAGTTCCTTTTGAATTTAAGAGGCAACACAATTGGTGTGTGGCTCTTCAGGCACTTTATACATCAGTGTTTTTAGATTCACAAAACTAAGTCTTTACCTGATGTGCCCTTTATCTCCTTTCTTGATCCATCACCCTAGTTCTGGGTCCTTCAATCTGCTTCCTATCTGGTCTTGGTTTACTTCAACACAGGCTACAGTTTCTGAACAAAATTCAGAACATGCGGCCTGAAGAAATAATGGGAACTTATGGCTCACGGATCCCAGAGTTTGAAATTAGGATTGACCCCGCCGAGGCAGCATGCTCGGTGGCTGTGTGCACATCATTCCTTAGGAAGCAGTCCTGTGGCCCCAAGTTCCGCCCAGTGCTGGGAGCCCTGCAGATGCAGCCGGCCCAGCCTTACAAACCATCCCCTTTGCTCCAGTCCATCAGGGCAAGGCCCTGCAGCCTACAGGGCAAGGCCAGAAATCACCACTCTTTGTCTCTCAGAGTATTGGGTTGTTCAGTGTTTAATTGTTAACCTTTGATTTTACTATAATGTTTTAAACAAGTAATGCCTTTGCATCATTCACAGTCAAATTGTGCAAAATGGAAAATGCAGTGAGGAGTCTCTCCCGCTTCCTTCCCCTGGGAGCACAGTCTTCTTCCCCACAGGACGCCAATGTTATCTGTTTCCTTTCAGTCTTTCCAGAGATGTATCATGCAACCAAAAGCAAATGCATGCTATTTTCATTTTTACAAAATGCTCTCGGCTTTTTCCTCTGGTTAAAAATTAATACATATTCCAATATATTTATTTCATATATAGTATTGTTTATATATACTACAATGATTGTCTTTGTACTGGTAACATGGTTCCTCTCTTTATTTCTGGAGGCTAGATTCCTAGAACAAGAAGTCCTAGAGTCCCTTAAATTCAAAATACATGAAAGAATAGGTGGCCAGATTTAGCAAATAATGGATGCACACTTGAGTTTGATTTTAAGATACACGATGAATTAGTTTTTAGGAAAATTGTGTCCCATGCAATATTTGGGACATACCTCTACTGTAAATCTGTTTGCTGTTTTCTGAAATTTAAATTTAACTGGTATCCTGTGTTTATCTGGCAACTCTATCAAACAAGTAACTTACTACGCTATTATTAGTTACTCACCTCTGTAAGAAGAACTCCAAGTAAAGAGACTCAAGCGTGCATCTTGGCTTCACCACAAAACACAATTGCACATACACGTGACATATACACACTCTTTGGAGGATATGGAATTTGTGAAAGCCATCTAGTCTCAGTGGGGTTAAGGACAGAAATAAGAGACAGGAAGACAAAAATTCTGCTTTCACAAGTTAACGGGGTTAACATCCTAAGGTCCTGGTTTTCCTAGGTGTTAAAATGCACTACACATGAGGTGGATGTGCATTTTGAGAGGAAGCTAGAGTTCTATTCACCATGTCCAACCCCCATTCATAAAAACCTGCACCCACCTAAGTCCTAGCTTGCCAGTGTGAGCCTAGACGCCCTGCTCATTGATCTCCAAATGTTCTCTCTGCATCATATACCCTTGCTCTTCGGAATCTAGGCTCATCATGCCATGTGGTCCCATCTGCATGTGAATCATGGTCACACCCCTTAAGAAACTTGTTTGATTCACATTTTCATATTGTGCATAAATGTCAGTTTATCACTATCCAAATGATAGGAACAAGCATTTGTGTTTTGTGAGAGGAGGGGATTGTTAGGAAATTGATCAAGGGAGATGAGAGGTCACAACTTTGGAGGATTTCAACCTAATCTCTTGGGAGTCAATCTTCAATCCCCCTATAGCAGCAGAATTCCTACTGATGGTAGGGTGTTGGGGAAGAGAAGAGAGGTTTAGAAGGTAGTTCCACACTGTGAGAATTCATTTAAAAAGAAGCCTCCTGTTGGCACTTAAGAAGTTACTTGCTGCCTGCAAGGAAAAATTGACTCAAAAGAAGCTGAGATGAGATGAGAGCAATTCGAGCAAAATTATGGTGGACTTTATTTCAAAAAACTACTAGGGATTGAAAAAAATGAACAACTTGAAGACATTTATCAGGATTTGAGCTTTTATCTCGGAGGTAACCTTAAATGACTTTCAACCAATAACTTTGTATTCGAGGGAGGTGAGGGAATATTGTACCCAGTTTACTCAGAAAAGGAGGCTTTTTGCTTCTCCCCCGTGTCCAGTCAGGGAACCGGTTATGTACAAGAGTCTCACTCATGGCTTTGATAGGCTTTTAATGACTCTGCTCAGGGCCAGTGATATAAAAATTGCATTGCGGAAAAATTACCGGGTTCCAATACTGCAATCACTTTGTACTACATCAAAGTCTTAGGCGCAAGAAGCAGATATAATCAAATGAGCTCAAAGGTAATCCAGGAGGACTGGCCATGGAAGGGGTAGTGAAAAGTGCTTTGGGCCATCTCTTGGAGTATTCCTGCAGAAAGGCCAAGGGAGGGCATTGAGTGCTGAGGAAGACATCTTCCGGGTATGGACCAAAGCTTCAGAAGAAAGCTATCTCCCCCCAAACATGTAACATCGGAGGAATGGCAAGATGCCATGTTTGTGTTTTGTGCAGTTTTCAGTCTGTGCACTTGGAGACACGTAGTGTTGTTAGATGTGCGTGCTCTTCAGAGAGACCCTGTGGGGTGGAAATGCCCTACTCTTGCAAATGACCAGGAGGAGGATCGGATAATTTCAGTTTCTTTGGAAAGCAAGACAAACTCAAGTCAGTAAGTTGATTCTGCTACTATATATATGTTTTATTACGCTGACACCAGCATACACAACATGTTTCAGGCCGACCTCTCCCAAACTCTCCGTCCCGAGGGGCAGCTAAGTGCATGGACTGCACGTTTGCAGCTTTACAATCCAAGTGCTCCCTGCACACGCGCTGGGAGGCTCTGAGGAGAGGACCTGCAGGAGGCTCCCCAGGGCGCCCCCTCCCTCCACCTCCTTCCTCTGCTGCAGGGACAGCCTGGGCCTCTTCCCAGGGTGCCTCGCGCCAGGACGCACGAGCACGCCCACTGGGGGCGGGGCTCTGTCCTGCAACTGCTCCCAGCGTCCGTTGCGGCGGTTGGCTCCCATAGGCGCGCATGCGCTAAGGGCAGGGAGGGTCCCCAACTGCCGCCCAGGCTGCGCGTGGGGCCTGGCATGGCGGCCTCCGGAGACCGTTAGGTAAACATGGAGGTGAGGGGCGCGCGGCCTCCTCACCCCTCAGGGGTCCCCCTCTTCTCCGCTGTTCACATGTGGGCTATTTGCCCCCCGGTCTGTGTTCACCCCCACACCGCTCACTTCCGGTGGTTTTCCCCTGGGAATGGATTCTAACGGGCTGCGCTGGGGCGGGGCGGTCAGTGATGCGGGGCCTCCCCTGGGTCCAGTAACGCCCGTGAGCTGTCCCCTCGGAGCTCCTTCTGTGTCCCCCGCTTTCTGAACACGCAGCTCCGGCAGTTCTTCCGAATTGGAAAGCGTCCTCCGGTTCAGCAGGAAGCCGCGCGCCGCATTGAAAATGAGTGGACAGGGCGAAGCCTCCCCACCTCCGCACAGTTCCCGAGGCCTGCCTTCCCCATGGAGCCTCTCCGCCAGCGGCTTCCTTCACCCCGCACCCCGCCAGTGAGGGGAGCGGCCTTGCTGAGTGACAGTAATGCCTCTGCCCGAAGCCCGGGGTGGCGGGCAGGCCTGGGGTCTGTGAGGCCTGGGGTGGCGGGCAGGCCTGGGGTGTGTGAAGCCTGGGGTGGAGGGCAGGCCTGGGGTGTGTGAAGCCTGGGGTGGAGGGCAGGCCTGGGGTGTGTGAAGCCTGGGGTGGAGGGCAGGCCTGGGGTGTGTGAAGCCTGGGGTGGGGGGCAGACCTGGGGTGTGTGAAGCCTGGAATGGGGGGCAGGCCTGGGGTGTGTGAAGCCTGGGATGGAGGGCAGGCCTGGGGTGTGTGAAGCCCGGGATGGGGGCCAGGCCTGGGGTGTGTGAAGCCTGGGGTGGAGGGCAGGCCTGGGGTGTGTGAAGCCTGGGGTGGCGGGCAGGCCTGGGGTGTGTGAAGCCCGGGATGGGGGCCAGGCCTGGGGGTGTGAAGCCTGGGGTGGAGGGCAGGCCTGGGGTGTGTGAAGCCTGGGGTGGAGGGCAGGCCTGGGGTGTGTGAAGCCTGGGGTGGGGGGCAGGCCTGGGGTGTGTGAAGCCTGGGGTGGCGGGCAGGCCTGGGGTGTGTGAAGCCTGGGATGGAGGGCAGGCCTGGGGTGTGTGAAGCCTGGGGTGGCGGGCAGGCCTGGGGTGTGTGAAGCCTGGGGTGGAGGGCAGGCCTGGGGTGTGTGAAGCCTGGGGTGGCGGGCAGGCCTGGGGTGTGTGAAGCCTGGGGTGGAGGGCAGGCCTGGGGTGTGTGAAGCCTGGGGTGGAGGGCAGGCCTGGGGTCTCTGCCTGTTCACTCGGTGGCGGGAATCTGAGGTGTGGATTCAAATGTGTGCGCTCGCTTTGTCTGTGGATGTCTGTGATCACCGGGAGGTCATGCCTGTTTTTGTGAGTGTGTAGGGTTGAGTGCTGTATTTGGAGGGTGTTGAGATGTAGTGCATGAATGCTCAAGCAGTTGGTAGTAATGTGTTTGTAATTTGGTGTTTGCTGAAATGTTACCCGTTTTGTTTCACCCCCTTTGAATTCCGGGTTTTTTTCTAATGGCCTGTTTGGAAGGATTATCTGCATACACATAGGGCAATGTTAGGACAAGTGCAGGCGTTCATTTGCTTGGGTGTATGATCTGTGTTTTGTATTTGGGGAATGTAGATGGGTCATTGTGTATTCGGGGCATGTTGTAATGTTATGTGTATTTTTTTGTGTGTGATCTACGCCTGTTTCAGTGTGCAGAGGGCAGGACTGTGACTATTTTCAGGACTGGTGGGTGTTGTATATGCGGGTGTGCAGTAGTGTTAGTACGATTTGGTGTGGGGTGTGTGTGTGGCTGTATTCTGCAAGATGGAAGAGATAATTCTGCGTGGGAATTTGGGAGTGTGGGGTTATGCATACACAGGTAGTGTGGCATGAAATGTACTTGGGACCTAAGTATAGGGAGATGGGTTTGCATATTTGCAGTGTACTGGGTGTTTGTGGGTATATTTGGGGCTTGTGGAGAGTGCGTGTGTATGGAATTTATGTGTGTATTTCAGGGCCATGGCTGTTGGGAAGGAAATTTGCTGGAGCTACGTGTTTGTATTTTTCAGTAGGGGCTCTAAGGCTTACATATTTTGGGTACCAAGTATGTGTGCATTTGACGGAGAGAGGGGTTTCTGTGCTTATACAGGGGAGTGGGAGGATTGTGTCTATATATTGGAGGTGTGTAATATGGTTATTTGTAGTATTTGTGGATGTGAGAGCTGACTCATAGCTAGGGGTAATTTGGTATTTGGGAGTTCTTATATGGTTTGCTGGAGATGTTTCTATGTGTCTTGCACATGTATACTGGTGTGTGTGTATATCTGTCACCAGGTGTATAAATTGTCAGTTTGCTCATAGGTTATGGGTTGTTAAGTGTTTTTAAAGTATATTTCTTTGGAGAATTCTAGAGTGTTTCTACATGTGTTTGGTTGTAGGTAGTAAGCAGTGGTCTGTTTGTATAGTCAAGGTGAGGGAAAAGTGCTGGTGTTTCTTCACAAATACCCAGTACACTACAAATATGCCAACATATGTCCCTATATCTTATGTCCCAGATACGCATGTAATGCCACACTACCTACATATACATAACCCCACACTCCCAAATTCCCGCACAGAATGAACTCTTCCATCTCGCAGAATACAAAGTCATACAAACACCACATCAAATTGTACAAACACTGCCTGACACCAGCATATACAACACCCACCAGGCCTGAAAATAGTCACAGACCATACATATCTATGGTGTCCTTTTATATATTGAAGAGGAAGGTGACGAGGTTGTATCCTGGAGAGGTGGCATAATGTATAGTGTTTGAGGGGTCTGTATATTCAGGAATTGGGAATATTTGCATGTGTGTGTGTTTCCATAGGTGTGTGAGAATTGTGTATGCACATTAGTGAGAGTTAAGGGATTGTCAGTGCTTTTGTGTTTTGCATGTATCTATCTGAGCGTGTGGGGTGGATATTCATGAGTGGTTTGAAGTCTGTGTATTTGGGATTTGTGAGTGTGTCAGGAGGCTTAGAGTCCTCTTGCATCTGTTCCAGAATGTAATGCTTGCAGAATTTGGTGGTGTTGCTTGTATGTGTCCTCTCAGTGTGTGTGAGGTGGACTTATATGTATTTGATAAGTAGTAGTTTGTGACTGTGTATGTATTTGAGTTCCTGGAGTTTGTGGATGGGCGGTGTATTCTAGGGAATGTGAGAGTTCACTTTGCGTGTTTGAAAACAGAGACTGTGTAGGGTGCGTGTGTGTGTGTTCAGGAATCGTGGAGTGTGTATTTTAGGGCTGTGAGATTGCATATAGATTTTTTTGGTGTGGTACATGAGAGTCTGCGTGTGTAGGTATTCAGTGTACATCTGGGTGGTATGTTGATTGCCCATGTTTGTATTCAGGCTCATGTTGTATGTATATAGTTGTGGGACTAGCATGTGAATATTCAGGGTGATTAGGGTTTTTAACAATTTAGGTAGTAAGAGGTGGACTATCTGTATATTCAGTGAAGATGGGGTTAGAAATGTACCTATATGTAAATGAATTTCTGTTTATACGTCTGGGGGTGGGAGTTGAGGGTCCTACTCAGTGTGTAAGTAGGTATGAAAAAGGATGGAGTGTGCTGGAACTGGTTCATGCTAGCTTGAGATAGTTGATGTGCATGTCTCTCCTGGGCTCTGTGTTCATCAGGTAGGTAGCTTGAAATTAGTCATGCTGGGAATATTTGTACCAGATATTCACCACAAATGCAGTCTTTCCTGCACCCCCTGAGTGATCAGCATTCACCAGCACCCTACTAGTGTGTGTGTGAAGCAGGAATATTCAGGCATCAGTGGGGATATGCATGGGAGGCTCTCTGTGAATTGCAAGTGAGGCATCTGGGGCTGTGGACCTTGTATGTGTGCATGGACCCTGGTCATTCTGAATCATTGCATTGCTCTTAATCAGGTTGGTTCATTCCTTAGGGCCAAAGAATTGCCACAAATGAATTGCCTCTTCATGCAGGTGGGTTCAAGGATGTCTGTCCTTTAGGCAGGTAGACACTTCTTTAGCACTTGAATGGTCCTGACATCGGGGACCCAGATGAGTGGGCCTGGTAGACAGATAGTCAGGCAGAGCAGAACCTTCCCAGGTGTGTTATTGGTGTGACACGGAGCAGTCAGGAAGTCTTGGGGCTTCCTATACAGGAGGTCAGATGGCCAGGTGTTCCCCAGGCAGACTCCCTAAGAATTCAGCTGGATAGCTACAGGCATCGTGGCCCTTCTGGGGTATGGCTGGTTGTCAAGGACACCCTTCACATGGGGTCCAGGTGGTGAAAGTCTACAGAGCCTTGTGTCCCTGCGTCCATCTGCCCCAGGGTGGTATCTCAACTAGGTGTGTCACTAGTTCTCAACCCATCTACCTCCATGGAAACCTCAATCCTTAGGAATTGGAAGTACTTTAGGGGTCAGTGAAATGGCAGGATGGAGGTGGGGAGGCATTGGGCCTGTGAAGGACTGGGGGTTAAGACCTGGAGAGACTTTAGTGTGTGACTCTGATGAGATATGGCTCTGACATTCCCAAACCATTTAGACATGCTCTCCTTTGTTTTCTGAAGGCTCAGATGCTTCTGGCACTGACATGAAGCTCATCTCTGCCTCACGTTTTACTGAGAGGATGGCATGACTCACTTTTCTCTATTCCATGTTTAGCTGCACACTCACCAGAAGGAAACCACGTGATCAACATAGCTATCAGCTGACCCCACAGCTGCCTCCTGCCTCCCTTAGTTCCACCGAGGATTTCTGGGCCTTCCTTATGGTGAGTCTCCTCCTGGCCTTTTCTCACTCATGGTGAATCCTCCAACAGAACGTGCCAGCCTCACTTGCTTGAATGCCCCAACAACTGCTTCTCTTAGTACAAGCAGATTCCTAGTGGCTCTCACTGCCCCTTTCTAACCTATCCCCAATAAAATGACAGTGTGTTGCACTGATCATATTGTGTGTTGTTGGTGGAATGGAGCTGGGCCTGCTTTTATATTTTAAAAAGCTTTATATTTTAAATAAAAATAAAAATAAAAATGTATCTTACTAATAATAGACAAACATGTAAATTGACTGTACCTCCACTATGCCACCAGCCAATCAGGAGTGATATGCAAATTAACCAAACAAAGATGGTGGTTAATTTGCATACTCAGCTGCTGAGTGACGCGGGGGGGCGGGGTGTAGGCATTCTGCCCCACCCCCGGTCTCTCAGGGCCTCTGGCAGCATGGAAAGGAGGGGCCGGAGTGGAAAGAGGCAGCTCCCAGAGCAGAAAGAGACGGCTCCTGGGCCAGAGTGGAAAGGGGATGGGCCGAGTGGAAAGGCGGTGCTGGCAGCCAGGGAAAGGAAAGCCCATTCTAGCAAGAATCTTCGTGTATCGGGCTTCTAGTAGTATGTATACAAGGTAAAGTTGTTTGGGGCTTATTTTTTTTTTTTAAATTTCTTTATTGATTGAGGTATCACATATTTGTCCTCATCCCCCCATTCCCATCCCTCACCCCTCCCCACACATGCCCCCACCCCCCTGTTGTCCTTAACCGCTGGTTAGGCTCATATGCTTGCACACAAGTCCTTTGGTTGATCTCTCCCCTTTGCCCCCACCCTTCCCTACCCTCCCCGTGAGGCTCGACAGTCTGATCCATGCCTCCTTGTTTCTGGGTCTGTTCTTGTTCATCAGTCTATGTTGTTCATTATTTCCCCTAGATGAGTGAGATCATGTGCTATTAGAAATACACTTATAAGAACCGAAAATGAGACAAGCAATAATGGTTATGGTGACAGGCAAATGAATCAGTGTGTAGTGAGTTTCTTTCTGGGTCAACAGTTCTTTTGAGACCCAATTTCAATGTCCAACAGTTCCTTATGTGTACATGTCAGCAATGACATTTCAGTTCTGGATGGTGGACAAATGGTGGTAATGCAGGTCCGACTCTGTCTGGTTTGGTCCTGGGCAACCTGCAGTGATGCACAGCTGTTAACTGCTAGTATGGGAAGGCCACATCAGCGTCTTCCGCCTCTGGACTGCTTCTCTTCTGTCTTCATGGCTGGAGTAGTCCTGTCGATTCCTCTCTGTTGCTGGAATCCACATGGTCTCGGAGTTGTTTTCTGAAAATATACAAACATATTCTCGACCAAAAGTTAATAAAGGAATATTTTCTATAAATTTGACTGGGGATCCTTTTTAATTTTTTGCCCAAATGATTTTCCTCTGGCTTGTTTTTTCACCTTGTGTGATTTTCATGGATGTCTTGCTTTTAGCCTTACAATTAATTTTCTAAAGTATTAATTTTCTAGATGTAATTTACTTACAGGATATTTTTCCTTACATGATATTCCTCTACTATCCCCTCCTTTTTTGATTTAAATGTTAGGAGGCTTTTGAAAATTTTGTAATGTAGTCTTGATGGCTTTTAAATTTTAATTTTTTGCTCTATATTATTACTGTTTTAGGTTCATTACATGGTGCACAATTTTATCATGAGATGAAGTACCAATAAAGATTTTAGTTATCACTTTAGGAACACCTTTTTGTCCAATACAATTAATTTTTCTAGAATATTCGCTTGTTTCAAGTAGCCAATTTAAATTTGCCTGAAAACTTGACTACTGTTTTACTATCAAATTTATTACTCTAACAACAATCTTATTTTACCCTGTAAATATTGGTGGAAGGGATTATTTGCCTTCTTGAGTAGGTCCTGAGCATACCTGGTGGTAGGCTGGATTTAGATATCGTAAACCCACTTCCCCTCACCATGGGTACAAGACAACTCAAACAATTCTTGTTGGAGTGAGAGGGCAGCTGCTGTCGGCCAAGTCTCTGTCAGTCACCTGGGTCCTGATCTGAGCTGGGCATGGGAAGCACAAAGCAGCCATGGGGGCAGGAGACCTCCCTCATAAGGGGCTATGATTCAGGCCCCTGCAATGTTGGGGGGGTGAGGGTCTGTGCCCCACCTCTGTTGAGCCCCAAATTCTCTCCTGATGGCCCCTCTGTGACTGTGCCTGTCTTAGGTTGTTCCTTCCTTGAGGAATCTTACCCGTCTCTGGCTAACCAGCCATCCTCCGGGGCCAAGCAGGGTGATGTGAGGTTCAGTTTTGTCTCCTTGGTAGCCTATGCCCCCGTGGCCTCCATGCGCAGCACCTGCCATGGGATCCCCTCGCCTGCTGGCGGGGCCCAGCACTGATCACATATCTTTTGGAACCCGGGTTTCTTCTCCAGGGAGGGCTCAGTTTGCCCCACTGGGTGAGAGACAGATCCATGGCACCAGTCATCACGAGACTTCAACCTCGACATGAACAGAGAGCTCATGCAACAGCTGTGAGCAATTGAATTGTGAGAAGTGGGTCTCTCTTGGCCTAAAGGGTAAGAGGGACCAATATAGAATGCTCAGGTGCCTTCCCAGGAGGCCCTCTACACAATGAAAAGGATTAAATCCTTACATGTCCTTTTTAAATTGCTGCCAGACATTCAAAGAATTAGTTTGTACATTTGCTTGGGATAATTGTATATTATGCTGTAGTAATTCTAAAGTATCAAGAGATGTGTTAAGTTTGTCTCCAAGCACCAAACAGATGACTTTTTTTTTTTTTTTTTTTATCCCCAAGGGTGCGAGGAACTATTACAAGTACTGGGGGTGATCCAAATCTGGGAAAAATTTTAATGATAGTGTAGAATAATATCATGCAAGGATATTCTTTGTTCTAGTCCATGGGAATTCCCTTTCAAACTGGCTGTCCATTTCTTTTTATATAGACAGGGTCTTAGTTACATTTTCTGCACCTCTACCGGGGGCACGTAGTGATAATAGTGACACCCTTTCTTTGGTGTCCACACAAGCCAGAAACCTCTCTTTAATTGTACACACAAAGGGGCATTATTTTGATTTCGTGTCATACAAAAGGGAAGATGGGTGGAGACCCCTGTGTATTTATACTTTCTTGCCCCACACATGGACCTCCTGGATGTCCAGGGTGTTTGGTATTATTGGTAAATACATTAGTCAGGGGATCAGCCCATGTAAGGGGTCTTACCCATGAAGGGTCAGGAACATAAGACCAAAATACTTACCCTCTTGTCCCAGGTAAAATTACCATACATCTGATGATTGCTAGCATGGCTAGAAAGGCGTTCTCAGGCATTCTTGGGTTTCTGATTACCTCACAATTTCTTCCCTGAGGTTTGATGTTCTGATTGATGTTTCTCTGTTTCTGGATCTATTTTTCCCCCCATCAGTTTATGTTGTTCATTATATTCCACAAATGAGTGAGATCATGTGATATTTATCTTTCTCTGCCTGGCTTATTTCACTAAGCATAATATTCTCCATCTCCATCCATATTGTTGCAAATGGTAAGAGCTCCTTCTTTTTTACCGCAGCGTAGTATTCCATTGTGTAGATGTACCACAGTTTTTTAATCCACTCGTCTGCTAATGGGCACTTAGGCTGTTTCCAAATCTTAGCTATGGTGAATTGTGCTGCTATGAACATAGGGGTGCATAAATCCTTTCTGATTGATGTTTGCAGTTTCTTGGGATATATTCCTAGAAGTGGGATCACTGGGTCAAATGGGAGTTCTATTTTTAGTTTTTTAAGGAAACTCCATACTGTTCTCCACAGTGGCTGCACGAGTCTGCATTCCCACCAGCAGTGCACGAGGGTTCCTTTTTCTCCACATCCTCGCCAGCACTTGTCGTTTGTTGACTTGTTGATAATGGCCATTCTGACAGGTATGAGATGGTACCGCATTGTTGTTTTGATTTGCATCTCTCTAATGATTAGTGATTTAGAGCAGGTTTTCATATGTCTCTTGGCCTTCCTTCTGTCTTCTTTCGAAAAGTGTCTATTTAGATCAGTTGCCCATTTTTTGATTGGGTTGTTTATCTTCTTTTTGTTAAGCTGCATGAGTTCCCTGTAAATGTTGGAGATTAAACCCTTATCATTGACATCATTGGCAAATATGTTCTCCCATGTAGTGGGTTTTCTTGTTGTTTTATTGATGGTTTCCTTTGCTGTGCAAAAGCTTTTTATTTTGATGTAGTCCCATTTGTTTATTTTCTCTTTAGCTTCCATTGCCCTAGGAGCAGTATCAGCGAAGCAGTTCTTTTGGCATATGTCAGAGATTTTTCTGCCTGTAGATTCCTCTAGTATTTTTATGGTTTCCTGTCTTATGTTTAAGTCCTTGATCCATTTTGAGTTTATTTTTGTGTATGGTGTAAGTTGGTGGTCTAGTTTCATTTTTTTGCATGTATACGTCCAATTTTCCCAACACCATTTGTTGAAGAGACTGTCTTGACTCCATTGTATGTTCATGCCACCTTTGTCAAATATTAATTGAGCATAGTGATTTGGATCGATTTCTGGGTTCTCTATTCTATTCCATTGATCTATATGTCTGTTCTTGTGCCAATACCAGGCTGTTTTGAGAACAGTGGCTTTGTAATACAGCTTGAAATCTGGTATGGAGATCTCACCTACTTTGTTCTTCTTTCTCAGGATGGCTGTCGCTATTCGGGGTCTTTTTTTATTCCAGATGAATTTTTGGAAAGTTCATTCTAGGTCTGTGAAGTATGCCGTTGGTATTTTAATGGGAAGTGCATTGAAATTATAGATTGCTTTGGGTAGTATGGACATTTTGATGATGTTGATTCTACCAATCCATGAACATGGTATGTTCTTCCATCTGTTTATGTCTTCCTCTATCTCTTTTTTCAGTGTTGTGTAGTTTTCCGCATATAAGTCTTTTACCTCCTTAGTTAAGTTTATTCCTAGATATCTTAATTTTTTTGGTGTGATGGTAAATGGGATTGCTTTTTTAGTCTCTCTTTATGTAAGTTCATTATTGGTGTATAGAAATGCCATAGATTTCTTAGCATTTGTTTTGTATCCTGCTACTCTGCCAAATTCATTCATTAAGTCTAGTAATTTTTTGATGGAGTCTTTAGGGTTTTCTAAGTACAGTATCATGTCATCTGCAAATAAGGACAGTTTTACTTCTTTTCTAATTTGGATGCCTTTAATTTCTTCTTCTTGTCTGATTGCAATGGCTAGTATTTCCAACACTGTGTTGAACAGGAGTGGTGAGAGTGGGCATCCCTGTCTTGTTCCTGTTCTTAGGGGAAATGGTTTTAGTTTTTGCCCATTGAGTATGATGTTGGCTGTGGGTTTGTCATATATGGCTTTTATTATGTTGAGGTATGATCCTTCTATTCCCAGCTTGCTGAGAGTTTTTATCAAGAAAGGGTGTTGGATTTTGTCAAATGCTTTTTCTGCATCAATTGATATCACTATATGGTTTTTATGTCTCAGTTTGTTTATGTGATGTATCACGTTTATTGATTTGCGAATATTATACCATCCTTGCATCCCAGGGATAAATCCTACTTGGTCATGGTGTATGATCTTTCTGATGTATTGCTGGATTCGATTTGCTAGAATTTTGTTGAGGATTTTGGCATCTATGTTCATGAGGGATATTGGCCTGTAATTCTCTTTCATTGTGTTATCTTTATCTGGTTTTGGTATTAGGGTGATGCTGGCTTCATAGAAGGAGCTTGGAAGTGTTCCTTCTTCTTGAATTTTCTGGAATAGTCTGAGGAGGATAGGTTTTAGCTCTTCCTTGAATGTTTTGTAAAACTCCCCTGTGAACCCGTCTGGCTCCAGGCTTTTGTTTGCTGGAAGCTTTTTGATAACTGCTTCAATTTCTTCCATAGTTATCAGCCTATTGAGATTTTTAGTCTCTTCCTGAGTAAGTTTTGGAAGGTTGTGTTTTTCTAGGAATGTACCCATTTCCTCCAGGTTGTCTAGTTTGTTGGAGTAGAGTTGTTCATAGTATTTTTTGACAATCCTTTGTATTTCTGTGGTGTCTGTTGTTATTTCACCTCTTTCATTTCTGATTTTGTTTATTTGGGTCCTCTCTCTTTGCTTCTTGGTGAGCCTGGCTAGAGGTTCATCAATCTTGTTTATCCTTTCAAAGAACCAGCTCTTGGTTTTGTTGATCTTGTGTATTGTTTTTTTGGTCTCTATGTCATTCATTTCTGCTCTGATCTTTATTATTTCCTTTCTTCTGCTCACTGTGGGCTTTTCTTGTTGCTCCCTTTCTAATTTTTTGAGTTGTTGAGTTAGATGATCTATTACCATTTTTTCTTGTTTTTTGAGGTAGGCCTGTAGAGCTATACATTTCCCTCTCAGGACTGCTTTCATTGTGTCCCATAGGATTTGCAATGTTGTGTTTTTATTGTCATTAGTCTCCAAGATGTTTTTAATTTCTTCTTTGATCTCATTGATAACCCAATCATTGTTTAGTAGCATGCTATTCAGTTTCCAAGTGTTTGAATTTTTTGGAATGTTTTTATTGTAGTTTATTTCTAATATTATGCCATTGTGGTGTGAGAAAATGCTTGATATGATTTCAATATTTTTGAATTTGGGGAGACTTTGCTTGTTACTCAATATATGGTCTATTTTTGAGAATGTCCCATGTGCACTTGAGAAGAACGTATATTCCATGGCTTTGGGGTGAAATACTCTGAAGATGTCAATTAGGTCCATCTGATCTAATGTGTCATTTAGAATTGCTGTTTCTTTGCTGATTTTTTCTCCAGAGGATTTATCCATTGGTGTCAGTGGTGTATTGAAGTCCCCTACTATGATTGTATTGATGTCGATCTCTCCCTTGATATCTTCCAGCAGATTTTTTATGTATTTGGGCGCTCCTGCGTTGGGTGCATATACGTTTACCAGAGTTATATCTTCTTGTTGGATTGATCCCTTTAGTATTATGTAGTGGCCTTCCTTATCTCTTATTAAAGCCTTTACTTTGAGGTCTATTTTATCTGATATAAGTATCGCAACCCCAGCTTTTTTCTCATTTCCATTTGCCTGAAAAATGTTTTTCCATCCCTTCACTCTCAGTCTGTGTGAGTCTTTTGCTCTAAGGTGGGTCTCTTGTAGACAGCAAATATATGGGTCATGTTTTCTTATCCATTCAGCTACCCTATGTCTTTTGATTGGTGCATTTAATCCATTTACATTTACTGTTATTATTGATAAGTACCTGTTTGTTGACATATTTTTCCTTAGTGTTTGTGTTTCTTCTTGCCTTTCTCTTCTTTTTACAGCAGCCCCTTTAGCATTTCTTGCATTGCTGGTTTGGTAGTGATGAACTCTCTTAGCCCTTTTTTGTCTGTGAAGCTTCTGATTCCACCTTCAATTTTGAATGATAGCCTTGCTGGGTATAGTATTCTTGGATTCAGTCCCTTGTTTTGCATCACTTTGTATATTTCATTCCATTCCCTTCTGGCCTGGTGTGTTTCTGTTGAGAAATCAGTTGATATTCTGATAGGAGATCTCTTGTAGGTAACTTTCTGTTTCTCTCTGGCAGCCTTTAAGATTCTTGCTTTGTTGTTGGTGTTCGTCAATTTAATTATGATGTGTCTTGGTGTTGGTCTTTTGGGGTTCAATTTGTTTGGGACTCTGTGTACTTCTTGGACTTGGATAGTTTTTTTCTTGCCAATATCAGGGAAGTTTTCTGTCATTATTTCTTCTAACAGGTTTTCTATTCCTTGCTTCTCTTCCTCTCCTTCTTTTATCCCTATTATTCGAAGGTTGTTTCGTTTTGTGTTGTCCCGAAGCTCCCTTAGGCTCTCCTCTTGCTTTTTGAGTCTTCTTTCCAGTTGCTGCTGTGTTTGTGTGTTTTTTCCTACCTTGTCTTCTAATTCGCTGATGCGGTCCTCAGCCTCTTCTAGTCTACTCTTTAAGCCTTCCATTGTGTTCTTTATTGCAGCTATGTCGTTCTTCATCTCCTCTTGGTTTCTTTTCATGTTGGTGACATTTTCATTCAGCTCCTTATAGTTCTCATTGAGTTGTGTGTATTTGTCATTGATCCGTTTAAACATCTTTATAACGAATACTCTGAATTCTTTCTCTGTTAAGCTGCTAGCCTCAAGTTCATTTAACTCCCTTTCTGGTGATTCCTGTTTTTCCTCCCTTTGGGAATTTCCTTTTTTTCTCCCCATGTTTTCCTGTAATGTTTTAATTGTAGATCCGCTTGCTTTGCTACCCAGGTTCTTTTGGGGATGGTGCTACTGGTGTAATCTCTCAGTTCTCCTGGGCTTGGTAATCTAGTGTAGCTCCCTACTTGAGCTACTTGGGTTCTCTTGATGTAGGCCTGCAAGCTTGAGAGGCACAACTGTGGTGTCTAAAAGTCAGCAGCTATGGAGTGTCCCAGTTTTTGCTGTCTTGCACCCTTAGTTGAAATCGCGCGTTGTCCAGTGGGAACTCACAGTGGCACCCAGGAACCGTCTGTTGGGAGAGCTCCCAGTGGCTCCCACTAGCACCCTGTGTGTAGATAGGCTCAGGGTGCCTGCCTGTTGTAAATTCGCTTCTGTGGAGGTGTGTTTGCAGGGGCACAGCTCTGACGCACTTTGAGAGACTCTGGCACTGAAGTTAAGCAGCTAGGGTGTATGTGGGAAGTTATTCAGGAGAAAGGAGTTCAGAGTTTCTGCTGTGGTGCAGTGCGTCCTTGGCTGTACAGAATTACACTCAGCAGGGGCTCAAAGCAGCTCCCCAGAGGACCCTGTGGATATATGGGCTCAGGGCGCCTTCCCTTGCTGTGGCTGTGAGTTTGCCCGCTCTGGAGTGTGCGCGAACTGGTGGCGTGCCCGCCAGCGCGCAGCTCTGACGCACTTTGAGAGACTCTGGCATTGAAGTTAAACAGCTAGGGTGTATGTGGGAAGTTATTCAGGAGAAAGGAGTTCAGAGTTTATGCTGTGGGGCACGCGTCCTTGGCTGTACAGAATCACACCCAGCAGGGGCTCAAAGCAGCTCCCCAGAGGACCCTGTGGATTTATGGGCTCAGGGCACCTTCCCTTGCTGTGGCTGTGAGTTTGCCCGCTCTGGAGTGTGCGCGAACCGGTGGCGCACCCGCCAGCGCACAGCTCTGACGCACTTTGAGAGACTCTGGCACTGAAGTTAAACAGCTAGGGTGTATGTGGGAAGTTATTCAGGAAAAAGGAATTCAGAGTTTCTGCTGTGGGGCAGCGTGTCCTTGGCTGTACAGAATCACACTCAGCAGGGGCTCAAAGCAGCTCCCCAGAGGACCCTGTGGATATATGGGCTCAGGGTGCCTTCCCTTGCTGTGGCCGTGAGTTTGCCTGCCCTTGAGTGTGCGCGAACCGGTGGCGCGCCCACGGGCGCAAAGCTCTGATGCACCCTGGCCCTGAAGTTGCACCGCAGGGGTGTCCTTGGGCAGTTATTTAGGAAGAGGCAGTTCAGAGGTTCTACTGCAGGGCCGCGCACAGTTGACTGTGCAGAATCACCCCCTCGGGGGCTCTCGGTGGTTCCCAAGCACTGCCTGGGTAGCGGAGTGCCTGGGTGCCTATGGGCTGGGGAAGCAGTGAATCCTGAGTTCCGGCGCTGGGGAGGGGGAGGTTGTACTTACTGCTTTCAGCGGCGCACTTTTGGAGGTGGAGGTCTTAGGGTTCGCGCATCTGCAGCTGGGGTGGCAGGTCTTTTACCAGAGTGGCTGTAGTGACCAGGTTTGCTTCCGAGACCAGACTGGGTGGTGGTGAGGTTAGGATTCTAGTCTCTAGCAGTTCCGTTCTTAAAGATGGCGGGGTCTCTGTGCCACTGGTGTCCTCCCCGGAGTGTTTGCAGCGGCCGCGGGGTTTTGCCAACCAAGACTGCCTGGATTGGAAGCCCCCTGGAAGAACTGCAGGGTCTAACTGTCCCTATTTCACTCACACACACACCCACACACGTCCACACAAACCTCTATCACTCCTTCACTCGATCACACACTCACCCTCCCTACCTTCCTGCTGGTCGCCATCTTTGGGGCTTATTTTTTTTTTTTGCTTGTTTTGCTTTTGAAACAGAAAGTCACGGACCCCGAATTTTAGGGGGGAGGAACAGGAATATTTTAGTATCTTGAATCAGCACTGAAATATCCCACCAGGCCTGACTGATATTGCTCAGTGGTTGAGCATCAACCATGAAAAGTGGTCATCGGTTTGATGATTTCTGGTCAGGGCACATGCCCGGGTTGCAGGCTAGGTCCTCAGTAGGAGGTATGCAGGAGGCAGCCGATTTCTCTCTCATTGGTGTTTTTATCTCTCCCTCTCTATTCCTCTCTCTCTAAAATCAACAAAAACATATTAAAAACAAAGCAAAGAAAATATCCCACCAGGTGAAATGAACGGAAATTGCTGGAATGGCTGAGGTTGGACAGAGCTGTTTATTCTTAGGCTGATATTTTTTTAGAGTATATGTCATGGGATGTACCCTGCATTCCCCCTTCACTTCATGGACAGAAGGAATCCTCTGCTTTTTTTAATCTAAATAATTAAAATTTTTTTCAGTCACACTTGACATTCAATGTTATATTAGTTTCAGGTGTACAACATGGTGATTAGACATTTATATAATCTGACACCATTTATAGTTCTTACAATATTATTGCCCATATTCCCTATGCTGTTCTTCACAATCCTGTGACTGTTTCTATAACTGGCAATTTGAACTTTATAATCCCTTCCCCCGTTTCACTCATTCCCCAACCTGGCAACCACCAAAATGTTCTCTCATCTAGCAGTTTGTTTCTTTTGTTTGTTTCCTTTGCTTTTTAAATTCCACATATAAGTGAAATCATAAGATATTGTTCTCTGTTTGACTTATTTCACTTAGCATCATGCCCATTTATGTTGTCGCTTTTTTTTCCGGCTCAGTGATGTTGATATTTCACTGTTTGTAGTTACCACATTGTCTTTACCCATTTGTCTATTGATGGACACTGAGGTTGCCTCCATGTCTTGGCTATTGTAAACAGTGCTGCAGTGAACTTAGGGATGTGCATGCCTTTTTGAGTTGGTGTTTTGGGTTTCTTTGGATAAATACCGGAAGTGGAGTTTCCGATGCTTCTTTGTCTGTGGTGGCCTTTGTTTTAACCCTTTGCACTTGCTTGCTTTTTTCTCGATTCCTTTATTCTACTCGGGATTTAATTTTTTAAATACCCTAGATTTTACAAAGCACGGCAGTAGAATAAAAAACTGGAGTTTCTTTTCATACAAACTTATTTATTTGGATTTTTTTATATTTCAAATTATTGATACATTCAAAGAGTAATTTTAATCTCTATCATTTTTCATGGTGTGATATTTTTTGAAACATTCACCCACATGAAGACCTGGTTTATATTCACATGTTTCGCAAATATAAATCGTGTCTCTTCTTCCTCCTTTGATTTTTCTGTTAGAACAAACAACACAATCTTTGTGTTTTTTGTTAGGGTGAGGTGTGATTATATGGAGCTTTCCATCTAAACTTTGCTCTAAGTTAGTGGATAATAATCTACCTCTGGAAGTTAGTGTACCATCTCTGAATTCTCCAACAAGATCATGTACTAGTTTCCTAATAAATTTCACATGCGTTATCGGTTTTTCATTTTTTCTTTTTTGGCATTCTTTGTACAATATATAGGAATTTACAACACTGACCTCAAGCCCCCAGAAAAACAATTTACGCCACCATTTTAGAGTCTTCCTCATAAAACAGTATGTGCCTGTGTAGTGATCAGCTATATCAACACCCCCCATAAACATTGTATAGTTGGTCACGACCTTGGGTTTGAGAACTATTTCCTTCCCACCACCACGCACACTCCTTTCTACAGACTCAGTCTCTGAAGTGTCCCATGTACTGAGCATTGTGACTATCCTCTTGTCTTTCCACGCAAGAAGCATTACATTTTCATCCCTGAAAGCCACTATCTCTCCTTTCATTAGCTTTGGATGTTTGATAACAGGTGGATTATCTTTCCTATTGGGCATTATTGTCCCTGTCAAGTGTGTTTTTTCCTTGAACAATTCCTTTGCAAGAGTAACACTATTGTAATACCTGTCAGTGAAGAAATGATAACCTTGAGAACCAGGTACTGAGTTCTTCAATCTTTCATGAAGCTCTAAAACTATTCTGCTAGTAAAAGGGAGATCAGGTCTCACCAACGTTTCAGATGTTATTCCTCCATAATAAGGGACAAATGAATGTACGTAACCACATTTTGAATCTGAGAGGACATATAAACGAATACCCCATTTTGTTGGCTTTTTAGGATTATATGTGATGAAGTGTATCTTTCCCTTGAAACCAACAGCAGCCTCATCAACAGCAATCTCTCTTCCAGGACAGAATCTCTCCCTAAATTTCATTTCAAGGTATGACAAGAAGCAGTTTACCTTCTCGGTTCTTGTTCTCAAATCTTTACTTGACTTTTGGTCGTTTTTCAAGTGTAACATCCAAAATATTTGCAAGAACCTTTCTCTTTTGAAAACAGATAGAAAAAATGGTATATGAGACTCAAAATCCATGGACCAATAACTCTGCAAGTTGGGGGTGATTCAGTACACCCATATTTAATATTACACCAAGAAAAGCCTTCATTTCCTCTGTCGTCACATCTTTCCAATTATTCCAAGTGGATCGCTGGGATAGTTCTTTCTGGCTAATTTTATGCCTAGCATACTCATTTGTCTCATCCGTTATATTTTTTATCAACGTCTCAGTAAAAAACAACTGAAAAAGTCTATTGGTGTGGCACATCCAGAAGGAACTTGAGGTCCAACATGTAACTGACCAGTGGAGAAAGGGATTCTGCTAGGCTCTTTGTCATTCACAGATGTAGATGTCCACTTTTCTTTTTCCTGTTTTCCCCTAGAAACGTAACTTTCACTGGGTTTTATACCCGATTTCTCAATGATATCACCTATATCTCCATCACTCTCACTCGAATAAACAATTGTGTGTCTTCGTTTTGCCTTTATGAATTCAATGTCACTGTCACTGTCAGTACTTTCAGCCAGATCTTTGGGCAAAGCAAGGGACTTTTTCCTTTCTGTAGTTCCACTAGGACCAGCGATTTGTTCATCATCTCCACTTGCATCCTCGGAGAACTCACTTTCATCACTATTACATTTTTCACTTTTTTCTTCGTTTTCGAAGTAAAATTCATCATTGCTGCTTTCTATGTCTTTGGAAAACTTATCCATCCTGAGGAGGGGAAATTCACTCAGAACGTGCGACTGCTAGGGGGCAAACCAATCATCCAACTAAACCCTGTGTCATGACAACATCTGTGATATGCTAATAGAAACCTAAACAAACCTAGGAGACGAAAAGATAAGGAAGGTTCTTTACCAAGGGAAGATGATGCAAGCTCAAAAAGGCATGATGCAATGACTCATGCCTTGGACCCTCCTACTCAAGATTGCTGCCTATGCAAAAGATAAGCTTAGGTGGTGGCATCAGTTGAGACGGCATTTACATTTTACTTGTCCTTTCATGCTAATGAAAACAAGAAAAGATACTGGAAAAACAGACAAAAATCCCCCTTCCCCCCGCGGTGAAACTACGTGTCGAGTGTGGCTCCATATACGAGCTGCTACCGATGCTAACCGTGTCGAGTTACACTCGACATCCGAGTGCAAAAGGTTAAAGTCTATTTTGTCAGATATAAGTATTGCTACCCTAGCTTTTTTTTTTTTTTTTTTTTTTTTTTTGTATTTGTAGGAAATAACTCTTACCATCCCTTTATTTTCAGTCTGTGTGTCTTTTGATCTGAAGTGGGTCTCTTATAGGCAGCATATATATGGTTCTTGTTTTCTTATCCATTTAACTATCCTATGTTAATTGGAGCATTTAATACATTTACATTTAAAGTAATTATTGATAGGTATGATGTTATTGTCATTTTATTATTCATATTTATGTCACCCCCCCCCCCCCTTCTCAAGGAAGTCTCTTTAAAACTTCTCATAATACTGGTGGCATGGTGATGAACTCCTTTGGGTGTGTCATTGGTGGAAGTAATTGGGTGGTGCTTTGGTGTGGTCCTAAGCCAGCCACTGGGTGTGTTGGTTCTGGGGCCTCTTAGGACAGGCTCTGGTGATGACCAAGGCCAGCTGCTGTCTGTGCCTGGCCCGTGGTAGGAGCTATGAAGTGATCTATGGTTGGTGGCTGCCCATGCTGAGCCCAGAGGCGCATGGTAGAGGCCATGCTGGAATTGATGCCGGTTGCCATCACGCTGGGCTTGGGGCCCCTCTGCAAGAGGCACGGGCACACCAAGGCCAGTCACTGCCTGCCTGGGTCTGACGGACTTTTTGAGAGTTTTTAGGAAAGTCTGCAGCACAGGCCAAGGCTGGCTGCCTGTGAGGAGCAGCTGGTGGCAGTGCATAACTTGGGTGTGGCAGGGCTTCAAGGAGTGGCCAGTGTAGGGCGAGCAGTGTTTGCCAGTTTAGTACAGACTCACATTTGTGCCACCTGTGCCTATAGGCTGTGTTGGGAGAGGGCACAACACTGGAACTGTGGTGGCTGTCCCTCTAGCTGTTGCCCTGAAGCCACACAATTTAGTTTCCCCAGCTGGGTTCCCCTTGCCTTTTGGTCTGCTGTCCCTCTGGAGCGGAGGACGAGTGTTGGTAAGTCTGTGTGTGACCCTTCAGAAACACCTGGGATTCCAGCAGCCCCGGGTCTCCCCAGGACGGAATTCTGACTGATGTTCACAGCCAGGTGGGGTGGGGACTCTTCTTCCTGGCCTGGATGCTTCTGGCGGAGGGACCTGGTGGGGGGCCGGCGGGCCTCTGCAGTAGAGATACCCCCAATTCTTCACTAGCACTCATGGGAGTAGGCCAGCCGGCTTCGTTTCTCCACCCCTCCTCCCAATCCTGACGTGGCTTCTTTCTTCTACTTTAGTTCCAGGGGTTCTGTTCACTAGACTTCAGGCAGGTCTCCAGGGGGGTGGTTCTGTAAGTTGGTTGTCATTTTGATGTGGTGGTGGGAGGAGGCGAACACAGCATTCACTGACTCTGCCATCTTGACCAAAAGTCAGCTTTCAAGTTTCTGTTACAAAACAAAAACATGAGCAAAACATAACACGCTACAGCTACTTTTTCCTACTTTGCATTTATAGGCATTTCTCACAGGAGCTGCCGATATTTTGTCTTCATTTTTTTACCTCCCAGTCACCTCTTGCCTTTCTCATCCAGCTTCTGCCCTTCCCTCATCATCCAGGCATCAGATAGCTAATGGCCTCAGGTAGCTAATGGCTTCCCATCTTTGCCTGCTGTGCTTTTCAGCGGCATTCTGCACAGATGCGCAGCGTCATCTGTGAATCCTGTCTACCTCAGCTTCAGTCACGCCTTCTCCTGGTTCCTTCTACTCCTTAGCTGCACCTTAATACCTTTGCAGGTTCATCCTCCCAGTCCTACCATTGAATATGGGCATTTCTCTACCTTTCTTGTTATGTGAGGCCATAGATATTTTTATTGTCAGCATCATTTTGGTTGAGGTTTTGGTTACTTGTAGGTATTTGTATGCTGTCTTGGCTTCAGTTAACATTGATTTACCAACTATACACACATCAATATCACCATGCTGGACTGATCCTCAGAGTTTCAAATTCAGAAAGGTCAGGGCTGACTTGGGATCACTACATAGTTATCTCAAAGATTCCTTTAATACAATATGCTAAAAGGCCAAGTTCTGATCTGTCCCCTAAAACCTAGAATTCTCCTACATTCTCTGCTTCAGCAAGTGGTGTCTACCCAGTGGGTTATGCAAAAAGAGACCTATTCACCCTCCTTGTTATCTCCTTTTCCTTTACTGCTCTTAGCACATTAGGCGCTCTGGGCATAGAGGGGAAAATCTATAGGCCCTGCCATCACAGCAGATGGGGCCCAGACGGGTAAAGAGATTATGTGCGGGGGACATATTAATCAGGGTAGGGGCGTCCAGCGGAATAGTCTTCCACAGTGGTCAGCAGGGAGACTCGGAAGAGGAATTCTGGGCAGAGACATCGAGTGTGTGTGCATCAAGGACACGGGCAGGGCAAGGGAAAGTGTTATTTCTCAAATTGTTTGCCCAGTAATCCTCACCTCCTGGTATTCACTCTCCTGGGTAATCCCCTCCCCTTGAGTGTGGTGGGAACTGCGGCTTGCTTCAAGCAAATAGAATTGGCGAAAGTGATGGGATGGATGTCACTTCCGAGATGAGGCTGTAGAGACACAGTTAATTCCTTTTGCTCGCTCTCTCAGCTTCACAGCCCGCTGGCTGCACCGGAGCAAATCGCCATGCTGTGAGCAGCCTGTATGGCACGGAGCTATCATCTCCGGTCACCAGCCAGAAAGACCCTGAGGACCTGCCAGCAGCCACAGGAGCAACCCTTTCCAAAGCCAGCCCTGGGATGCCGACAGAGACACCAGTGGAGCCATGCCTGATTCAGAGACAACAGCGGAGCCATGCCTGATTCAGAGACACCAGCGGAGCCATGCCTGACCCCTGCCCCATGGGCACCAGCAGATCACCAGGGGCGGTTGCTTTAAATCACTCAGTTCCGGAGGAACTTTAACCCGACATAACTAATATGGCCCTGCGCTGCATTGTTCTCCACTCTCCTGTAAGCACATTGCAGTTGTCCTGGGTGGGGACTGGTTTGAAATATATACGTCAGTGCTACCTTCCGACTCCAATTGTTGAGTCTAGAATGGGGCATGAGATCCCTTTCTAAACAAGTGCTCTGGAGCTACTGCTGGTGGTTCAGGCCGCAAGCATTGGGAAATGCTGTACAAACACGCCTGGGGCCTCTAACCACTGGAGAAGTCATTGTCACAGAGTGCCAAGGGGAGAGGCCGGCTTCACTTATGGCCCTTCCGTTTCTCTAAGTGGTGCCACCTGCTGTGTTATCCAACAAGATGCAAGGATAGCTCCTGATCACGTACTCTTCTGCAGGGCAAGCCTGACGCTCCCACACGCAGAGGTCCAGGCAGATTCCCGACCTGGGACCTGGGCTGGCCCATGACTCACTGTGATCAGCAGAGTGTGGTGGGAGCGAGACTGGGTGACTTCTGTGGTGAGTTGGCAAAGCCAGGCCTCTTGCCTGGTTCTTCAGGATCCTAGGTCTACAGGAGCCAGTCTCCATGTGGGAGGTTTAATTATTTCGTGACCACTGTGCCAGGGGACATGAGTACACAGTGTAGTTGACAGCCCACTCAGCTGTCACTGAGCAGCCAGTGTCACCTGCTGGCCATGTGAGTGAGCCATCACTAAGGGCCAGCCCAGCCAGCTCTGAGGGCACATCTTACTTTGACTGTATAAGAGGCCCTCTCTTCCCAAATCCCTGACTCACACATCAGGAGTAAAATCAAACAGTGGTTTGAAGCAGCGAGATTGGGTACTGGGGAGCACAGCTATGGCTGAACACTGCTCCAGCTGGAAGTGAATGTCCCCTGCCCTCTGCCTGATGGGAAGAGTTACAATCAAGTAATAAAACATGGAAAGAAAAAATTAGAATCAAACAATAAAACCATGGAAAGAAAGGGTTATAATAAAATAATAAAAGGATCTCGCCTTCCTGGGGATCACGCATGAAGATCTAAGGAGAAAAGGAGAATGAGCCTGGAAGAGAATGGCTCTACTCAGCATTTGAGCTGAGGTTGGAAGAAAGGGCGAAGCTCTGTGCTTCCCAGCCAGGGGTGGCACTCGCAGGCGCAGCAGCAGCCCCCAGAATGCCAAGCAGTTCAGCAGGAGTAGAGTTCAGAGGGGCGAAGGGCTGATGGAAGTGGGCAGGGCTGCCATGGCTGGAGCAGCTACCACAAGGGGAACCAGTATGTCCAGGCAAACAGTGCTGATTTTATCCTGGTGCCAACAAGCGAGCGCTGGGAATTTTAAACATGCCTGTCTGGTGGTGTACACATCACTTGTCAGTGAACCAATAAAGCAGAAACTCTTTGCCGATGGACCGAGTGGAAAAAGAACTGAATTGCAACTTAGGCAGCTTCTATTTAAGTCCTTGTGACTCACCCCGTGATTGTGCAGAGGTTACTCAAGGCCATTGCGCTCCCTGCCTGTAAACACCTGTCACTCCCTTGGTTTGCCGAGATGCTGGGAGGTTAATGAGCTCACACGTATGGAATGCATATGAGCTTCTAAGAGCAAGAGGCCAGATACAGTAGAGTTATTATTATCATTCCCCCAGTCGCCTGGAAGTCAGCTTTCTAGCAAACGAAGGGTCAGGAGCCAAACACTTCAAAATAAAAGAAAAATAAAGGTATTTGGCCCCAGAGAAAGCAGGAAGCAGATGCTGAAATGACTGAAGAGTTAGAGATAACACCAAGCGGGATACGCCTGGTTGTGAAGGAAATCCTCGAACTCCTTGGAGGGAATGACAGTAAAAGCCAAGCCATTGTACACAGATACCCAGAAGTGAGTGATTGAGTGATGCGGAGTGGGGGGGAGGGGAGACTGAAGGGGGAGAGCAGGAAAGGAAGGGAGGATAGCACACGGTTGGGAAGTGGCAGGGATCTGCAGGATGGGGCAGGCAGTCTGAGAGCCAAGCAAGCTGTGGGGCTGGCCTTAGTGGAGTCAAGGAGGAGGGTGTGGCAGGCAGGCCCACCAGCCTCTCCCAAGCTCAGCAGCTGGACTGTTGTGCAGAATGTCCTGCAGGAAATGGGGCAGGATCATCTTTGACAACAAGGATGCAGATGTTTCTAAGCAGTGGGTTGAAGAAACCAGATGTTCTAGGAGGAGCCGGTAGTGTGACTGTGGCAGTAGACGCCAGTGTATGTGTGTAAAGAGGAGCCAGGTGACAATTTAGGAGCAGTTAGAACAGGCCAGCGAGACTAGTGGATGATAACCAAGACAGCAGCTGCCCAGAGGGCTCCATAAATGCTCTGTGGTAACCTGTTTTCAATGCCTGCTGGACTTAAAATAGCGCCCACCCCGACGACACCCTGAACCAGGATGCCCTCCTTTGCAAAGTAACCCCCCCCTAAGGAATGCCAAGATTTTCCTGTGTACCCTGCACTTTCCTGAATGCACTAGATCTGGAGTGAGAAAGGGCACAAGCTCAGAGGGGGACCCTCCTTAGCTCACATTGGCTAAGTCCTTGGCTGCTCACATTGTTAGGAGAGTGTAAACTCCAGCAACTCTTGCTGCAGCCTCCCACCTGCAGTCCTGACCTCAGAAGACTGGATCTTGGAAAATGCTATGATCATGTCCGCTTTTCCTGTCCTGAGTGAGAAAACAGGCGGCCTCTGTTCTTGGTCCCCAGGACCCTGCATCACCCTTGTTCCATCTACCCTGGTGATTACTCCTTCCTTCAGCCAGTGCAGTTGACCAAACTGGGCTGCATGTTGAAATTGTCAGGGGAGCCCATGCCTCACCTCACACCTATGCTATCAGGATCCCTGGGGTGGGGCCAGGGGTGGATTCATTTTAAGTCACCCCAGGTGCCCTTCAAGAAGCACAGTTTGAATGGCGCCCCACGCTATGCTGGAGCTGCCTTCTCCCGCTCTTGACTGAGGTCAACCCTCACAACCCACTCCAGGTTGGTAACGAAGAATATTTTTCCAGTTCCTGCCACTTGTCCTGTTTGCAGCTTTACATTTATTTGCATCAATTACTTGATGAATTTTTGACGATCTGACAAAAAATAAGGTATAATTTTGATTCATTCACACCAGATGGCTATTGTGTCGATTGTTGTCATTTTTATACTTTTCAGTCTAAGGGAAAATAGGTCAGTGCCCCTGACTAAATAGGAATTACTTGTTTTAAAATTTTTTGTGGCACAGCAGTTGAAAATAGCTATTGTAACTTATATTTTTAAAATGTATTGCAGGTCCTCACTCATGGGCTAGATAAATCTTAGTGGCTTCCTGAAGTTGACTGAACATGAAGGCAATGATGGGGGGTATTTTAAATAAAATCAACATAAAGAGAAAGAAAAGTTAGCTAAAATAGCTTATTAAGCATAAATATTCACATTTTCCAGTTTTTCTGGGGGAAAAAACAACACAGTTTTGGGGTTTAGGCGCTTGAGGCATAGTAATAAATATATAATTGACCTCTGTCCTGGATCTTAGCATTCAGCTCCTGAAGCCTGGGGATATCCCAAGTGATGAGGGCCTTGATTGCTAGTGAGATGAGTGGGCCATAGCTCTAAAACCCACATTTCTTAGCCTGCAGTGGGATCCTGCCTGAATTCTGGCACTGATTGAAGCAGCAGATGTTTCTGGGACTTCCAGGAAAGCACCTCAAGAGAAGGAAGGAGAGCAGACTCCCTCTTTTCACCTTTCGCCTTTGTCCTCCCTGCCGTCGTGTTGGGCCAGTAGGTGGCCTTGCAGTGGGAAGTCACTCACCGAGCAGTGAAATGGAACTAGAAGGAGCCTGTGGCTGTCTTCTTTGGATTTGTTTATGCAAGTTAAAAATAATCCCTGTCTTCCTTAACTGCTGACACACGACTTCTGTTTTGTGCACTTGATCTGATGGTAGCTGATACATGGCACCACGTTCAAGTACAAGAAATGTCACGTTATTTTTCTAAGCCAATGAAAATGCATTTCAAGTGCCACCAAGCTGACTGGTACGAATATGGTGTCAGCAGTGTTCAGGGGCTCTTGCACGTTTCCGGCTTCTTGTTCTGCCCAGAAAATACGGTGAATGCTTCTGATAGTTGGCTCACTTGGATGCCCATCTGGAGGGAGGCAGAAATGACCCCAGAGCTCCAGGCCTGGACTGGCACTGAGGCCATGAGCCCAGTTTGTAGTCCATCAGCCCAATCCAGTCCGCATGGGTGCCTGCCTTCTCCTACCAGTCCCCTTGGGTTCCAGAGGACTGTAACACTGACCTCCACAGCTCCTGAGAGCCCCCTGACTCACAGCCCCCCTAAATTCTGGGGATTTCCTCTCAGGGCAGCTCCATGCCTTCAAGTTCTCCCTTTCCCTTCCTCCTGGAGGGCCCCCATTAGCACCCTTGAGGGGCAGGGGTTCTTCCCTGGCTGGGGGGCCTGGGGGCGGGCGCTGCTCACCCTCGGAGGGGTTTCTGACTTTGTCCTGTTGCGATGCGTGAGCCTTTCCTGGGAGAGGCAGCACTTCCCCTGGATTCAGGAACGGAGAAGTATAGCATGTGGAATAGGTTCCAAGACCTCCTTCAGATTTCCATGCATTTCCACATCAGCATCCCATGAGTCAACCTGTTCTTGTAGCAACAAAACATAGTGATAAGGGCTAAAAGCTTAGAACATGGAAAAACAAAAGGACAGAATGAAGGTGAAGTAGAAAACCAAAGAGGTTTGAACTGGAAGGAATTTGATCTCACTGTGGGAAGAAACGGAATCAGCACCCTCGGGACAGGTGCCTTCTCTGCTGGGCACCAGAGCCTGGCTCACGGCCAGGGCTCGGAGCAAATGGCCTGTGCTAGTGCCTGTTTGCCTTGCACATCAATAGGTTGAATTATCATTGATTGCACGCCAGCATATTTATATAAAACATAGACATCATACATAAACACTTGTAGGACCTCTTGCGAACTGAAATCGGATGAAGTGGAGTCTGATGTAACACGTGTCTGTCAGTCCTGATAGAAATCTAACAATGGCCTCTCCTTTGAAATTAAGAATGATTTTTTCTCCCCAAATACTGTTCGCCTCTGTGCAGTCTAAGCATGCGGTGCATCAGCCGCAGCTTCGAATCATCCCAGCAGAGAAAGCTGCCCTGCTTTCCCATCTGCAAAGTCAAGGTCCCAGGCGGACTGAGGCCATGCTTGTGGGGGGAGCCGCGTGGCTGGCTTGCTGTTGCCGGGACGGGAATGGTGACTGGGAGTGTGTGACTTCGTGGAAGTGACCATCGCACAGGCCGCCTGCTCCTGGCACTCTCCGCCCAGCACTGCACTGGCCTGGAGCAGGTCAGGGAGGTCAGGCCTGTTTGGGTTTGCAGCCTCTGGTGATAGTTTCAGGGCAGCCTGTTGCTGAGTTGGGAGCTGGGCTCCAGGCATTCACCAACTGCTCAGCACCCTTCTGACTCCTCGCCTGCCCAGAGAGCCAGCACTAAGTCTGGAAAACAAGAAACTTGAACCACATTTTCCCCCAGGCAAGTCTATCCAAAGGCCTTATTTCTCTACTAGAGGCGTGGTGCACAAATTCATGCATGGGTGGGGTCTGGCTGGCCCACCTCAATGGGGGTCTGTTGGGCTGGGCTGGTAGGGGGAAGGGGCTGTGGGAGGTTGGCCAGCTGGCCCCGCCCCTGATTGGGGTGTTGGGGTCCAGGCTGGCTGGGTGGGGGGGTGCTATCAGATCAGGCCGGTTGGCTGCCGTAGTGCACATCATAGCCACCGGTCATTCCAGCCATTTGGTCGTTCCACTGTTCCAGTGCTGGACTTTTATATATATAGACTAGAGGCCTGATGCATGAAATTCACGTGGCGGGGGGCGTCCCTCAGCCCAGCCTGCGCCCTCTCGCAATCTGGGACCCCTTGCTCCTTGCCGCTTGGCTCACTGCTCATTACTGCCTGCCTGTTCACTCCTTACTGCCTGGCTCACCACTCCTTAGTGCTGCCACGGAGGCAGGAGAGGCTCCCACCACAGCCACTGCACTCCCCACCTATGAGCTCAGTGCATTGAGTTTCTGCCCCCTGGTGGTCAGTGCACATCATAGCGACCAGTCATTCTGGTAGTTCCGCCATAAGGGTTGCTGGGCTTTTATATATATAGATGTGCTACCTACAGTTACATCGAAAGAAAACCCAAGTGGGGATCCCCTGAGTCAGCCTCATTCTTTCATTTCTTCCCAGGCTACTGTATTTATTTCTTTTGGTAAGACTCCTTTTTATTGATTTTTAGAGAGAAAGTGGGGGCAGAGAGAGAGAAACATTCCTGTGAGAGTGAAACACCTATCTGCTGCCTCCTGCATTCCCCCTACTGGGGACCTAGCCTGCAACCTGGGCATGTGCACTCACCAGGAATTGAACCTGCAACCTTTTGGTACATGGGACAATGCACAAGCAACTGAGGCACACCAGCCAGGGCTATTTCTTCACTCCACCTGAGGATTATTTTCCGTTGATTTTTAGGGAGAGTGGGAGGGAGGGGGAGGAATAGAAAAGGGGGTGGGAGAGAGAGAGAGAGAGAAACAGAGAGAGAGGAACACAGATGTGAGAGAGAGACATTCATTGGTTGCCTTCTGCACGTGATCCGACTGGGGTCAGGGAATGAACCTGCAGCCCAGGTATGTGCCCTTGATTGGGTATCAAACCCAAGACCCTCTGTGCATGGGTGACACTCTACCACTGAGCTACACGGGCCAGGGTCAGGGCTATTTCTTTACAAAAAAAAATTAGTCAATGGAATAAGCTTGCTAACACAATTCACTGTGGAGCTACAAGAAAATGGAGAGTGTCTATCTTAATCTTGTGCTTTTGGATGAAAATGTACATTCAGAGAGCACACTCGATCTCACAAACAGTCTGAGTTCTCATTCAGGTGCAGGGCTGGAGGCTGGGCTCCTGTGTCTGGAGACGTCCTGAGAAGACGTGAGGCAGGCCGGGAAGGGCCAGGAGCCGCTGGGAGAGTGCTGGTCCCACAGCTCCTGTGCTGCCTGCTGCCTCTGGCCTGGGCATGTGCTGTGTTAGGCCATGTTAAAAGTCATGAAGAAGAGGCTTTTCTGGGCTCAGGTCTACTGTGATCTGAAACCACTTGGTGAATTCTAAGCTCAGTTCCTCGCATTCCACCTGCACAGCATGAGCCAGCCTTTCCTGGGACCACAGGGCACACGTTACCTTTCACTTCAATAGGTTGAAATTATTATTGTTTGCCAGCATGTTTATATAAAACATAGAGGCCCGATGCATGAAATTCAGAAGGAAGGACATCTGGAAGAATGTCCAGCCTAATTAACATATTATGCTTTTATTATTATAGATAGACATCGTACATAAACAGTTATAGGACCTCTTGCAAAGTGAAATCAGGGATGAAGTGGAGTCTGATGTAACATGTGTCTGTCAGTCCTGATAAGAATCTAACACGTTCCCTCAGGAAAAGGGCGGCGCTGTGGCCAGCGGTTAGCGAGGTGTGGTCAGAGCTAAGCGTGCCATGGTGATGCTGCCGTGGGCACACTGTGCATCTGCCATACATGGTCACCGGGGACTGCCAGTGTCCACAGCCTCTGTCTCCCCCGAGTTTCTCTGATGATGGAGCCAGTTTGGCCTGTGTGTGGGGAAGGTGGAGATACCAGGAAGTTAGCACCCACACTGTCCTGGGCACCAGCTTTAGCCAATGACTGGTGGGAGCTGGTGGACAAATGCCTGACTCAGAGCAAATGTTCTAGAGGGTTCCCCAATGGGATTGCAACCCAGGGATCCTCACAGTTACCTGCTCAACAGCATGCCTTCCCACCAGGCAAGTGCTGATGGCCCGCTCTCCAACCAGCTCTCCAACAGCTCCAAGGCCTGGCTTACAAGCATGTTTTCAGGATGCAGTGCGCCCCCTCTGGCTGATTCCAGATGGCAGGGCCGGTCTTCCACTTCCGGTGGCCCTGCTGCTCGCCAGCACTGTGGGGAGGCTGTGACCTTCAGCGTGGCTGGTGGAGACACACCACAGAGCCAGGAGCCTGTGCGGTAGCAGTGCCTTTGCTTTCATATAATTTACCTAATTGCATGTGGGTAAAATTTAATTTTTAATAAGAGCTGGCCTATCAACCAGTTCACAAAACCAGGACAATTGAACAAGCCGCTCCCACTTCTCCCCATCCCAGCTTCTGTCCGTCCTTGTCACTGGCCTGCATCCCAGGGCTTCCTCCATTAAGGACTCACGTTCACACCCTGTCCCAGGGTTTGCTTCAAGGGGAAGCAGGCCTGAGACAATCCCCATTCAGAAAACAGGGCTGCTCAAGGCTACTTCACCCATCCGTAGGCCAAGGTAGCCATCTGTGTGGCCCCTCCCGTCTCCTGAGACAAAGCAGTACCATCCTGCTCTCGTCTGCCTCTCCTGTGCTAGGAACAAGCGGCTCCTCTGTCCTCAAGACTGCGAGTAGGCAGTACCCCTCTAGGGCCGCTGAGCCGCCAGCTGCACACAGCCTCCGTGAGGGGCACGCTTCCCCTCACCAGCCCTGCCACCGAGCCTGCACCTGGGCCGTGTCAGTGTGTGTGCGTGTGTGTGTGTGTGTGTGCACGTATGTGTGTGTGCATATATGTGTAGGCGTGTGTGAGTGTATAGGTGTGTGTACATGTGTGTGTGAGTGAGGGTACGTGTGTGTGTGAGGGTACCAGTGAATGTGTGAGAGTATATATTGTATGTGAGTGTGTATGAATGCTTGTGTATGAATGTGAGTGTTTGTACTGTAAGTATGTGAGTGTGAATGTGTGTGTATGAATGTATGAGTGTGTACTATGTGAGAATGAGGGTATATAAATGGTGGTGTATATTGTATGTGAGCGTGTGTATAAATGTATTATGTGTGTATAAATGTGTGCTGTGTATTGTGTGTGTGTTGTGTGTGTGAATGCATGTGCATGAATGAGTCTGTGCATATTGTGAGTGTGTATATAAGCATGAGTATTGTATGTGAGTGTATGTGAATGCATGTGTATGAATGTTAGTGTGTGTGGAAACATGAGTATTGTGAGTGAATGCGTGTGCATGAACGTGTGTGTGGTCTCAGCACCTCTCCCCTTCCTCTAGCAGCAATACCCCCTTATTCACAGGGGTGCCACCCTGCACCCCACATGGTCCCTGTAGAGCTGTGGGTAGAGGTGTTGGGCTTCCCAGGGCAGAGAAGGGACACAGGGCTGGGACAGGTGGCCAGCCTCTGTAGGTGCCCTGTGGGAACAGGTGACTTGAGCAGGGCTCTTCCTCGCTGCCTGGGGGTCTCGCCTGGGGCTCTGCAGGAAAGAGTCCCAGGACAAGGGCCACTGGCTTGGGGAGGGAGGCATGGGGTGTGGGGAGGCAAACTCCCCCTCCCGGGGGCAAGGCCTGCTGCCTGCATCTGGCTCCAGGTGTGCAGCCTGCCCGAATCATGCCCACCCGGCCCGGGCCTCACCCTTCCCGAGGAGCCTGGCCCTCTTCAGCCTTCCCTGGGGCCGCCCGAGCAGAGCATTTGCCTCGCAGGCTGAGGGGTGGGAGCCTGGATGGCTCAGCATGCCCTTGAGCACATAATCAGTGTCCAGAGTCAGTGCCGAGCACCGGGGAGCTGTGGCAGCCACTCCATTTGGACCTGGCAACAGAGCACTCACAGAACACAGCCAGCCACGGGTACGCCATTTGTTTGTTCCAAAGTGAAAGGAACAGAACATGCAGGGGACAGGCCTGCAGGGCAGCTCTGCGTGGTAGACAAAAACAAGCTGTTTCTGAGACATTCTGAGGAGGTGACTGGGCCTTCCAGGGATTACTTTGCTCTATTTCTGTCTGCAAAAGTCCCCTTTTCTGGGTTGAAAACATGTCTTCATGCCTCCTCCCTGGGTAAGAGGAGACCGCCGGGGGAGAAGACTCATTTGAAATCTTTCCCCCGCTTCAGAGACGTCTCACCTGCAGGCGCAGCCCTTCCCCGCTCCTCCCTCCGCGAGGCCGGGTCCTCCTCTGCGCACACCCTCCTCTCCCAGCCTGGGTTTCCTTCTTAGTTATTTTTTCTTTTCATTCCCAGTGTCCTCTCCCAGCTCCCCTGGCCCGGCTTCTGCCCCAGGGTTCCCCACACAGGGGCAGGGCGGGGCGGGGCCCCGGGTGGGGTCGTGGGAAGCCCTCAGCCTTCCTCTGTAATCTGTGCTCACACATCTACAAAGTTGTCTCTGGGGTTCTCCTCTCTCATCATGAGAAGGGTCGTTCTTGTTTCTTTAATGAGAATCAGAGATCACAGGCCGCCCAGGAGCCTAGGCTCAGCCTTGGTCCTGACGAGATCCTCAGGCGGGAATCAAGGGTGGTCCTGCCCTGCTGCCATTCTCCTTCCCCTCACTGCTCCGCTGTGTTCTTCTCTCCAGGTGACTTCCCGCTTCTCCCACAAACCCAGGTCCCTGCCCAGGGTGGGTGAGGGCGGCCTGGTGACAGGCGTGCACAGTGTGTCCAGAAGCACTGGCTGCGACTACAGAAGCTGCTGAGCCAATCTGCGGGGTGGGGCAGAGCCTCTCCCTCCAGGGGAGCTGTCTGCAGGGGTGCCCCTGGCTCTCCCTCAGGTCAAATTCAGGCTTGGGTTTTCCTTTCTGCCTGGACCCGCCTCCGGCTGTCCCTGCCTGTGGTCAGGACAAACTTGGTGGGCGTTGACCCGGGGCAGAGATGGAAGGGAAGGCTGCTGGGTAGAAGCTGCAGAAAATGTGCTAAGGCTGGGGCTTGGGTACCATCAGGACAGGGGCCTGGGGACCTGGAGATGTGGTGGGACACAGGTGGGGGGCACAGAAGGTGGGCTGCAGCTCTCTGGACCTTCAGAGGCCCTCGGCAGTGATGGAGGGGAGGGAACGTTTTGGGGCCTGGGTGGGGGCTGCCTTGCAGAGTCTCGCAGAGGATATGTGGGCCCCATGATTGCAGGGCTAAAGCCTAACAGCGAACACTGCATCCTTAGGACACAGCGCTCCCCTGCCTTTGTGCTCTTGGTGCCATTCTGGACAGCATCTCTCAATTCGCCAACCCCGCCGTGTGTCCCGTGATTCGATTCCATCCTGACACTAACAAGTTGGCACAGGCTCTGCAGCCCAGGGCTCAGGGCCTGAGACTGCTTTCTTCAGATGCCAGGCACGGATCAGGGCCGCCACCTCTGATCAACCAGCCATACTTTCAGAGGCTCCCAAGACCAGCATCCCGGCTCAGTAGTTCACAAGAACTACGCACAGAACTCAGAAATGTGCTTTCCTACTACTACTGGTTTATTACGTAGGATACAACTTGGAGCTGCGGATGGAAGAAGAGACCCTAGGGTAAGGTCCTGGGTGGGGCTCCGCGTTCGGTCTGGGCGCACCCCTCCCAGCACACGGCGGTGCCAACCACCACAGCTCTGAGCCCTGCAGTGGGGTCTTCTGGAGGTTCTATCATGTAGACACGGTGGCTTAACTCATTGGCCATTGTTGCATAGCGCGATACCCAGCCGCTTACTCTTACCTCTTATCCCACCACAACATTACATCCAGAGGAGACCAGACGACCATTAGGCAGGAGGCAGTTGCCTGATACAATCCTGGCACCGGGCACCCATTAGGCAGGAGGCAGTTGCCTGATACAATCCTGGCACCGGGCACCCCACCTGAATGATGCTTAGACCACGTGTGGCCACGGCAGGCACGTACTGGTTGAGAGCCCTGGGGCTGGGCAGACCCACCCTTGATTCCAGAGGGAGTAGCTGTTTTGAGGGGCAGAGAGTGTGCAGGAGCCTGGGGGTGAGCAGTTGCCTCTCTGGCCCGCTCAGTGGCCACCTCGGCCCCCAGCGGCCCTCGATAGGTCTAGTCACATCTCGTGTCCAGCTTTGGGCCTGCCCACCACCTCCCCTCCCTACAGGGGAGACACACTAAAGTGGGGGCCACCTGTGGTCTCAAGCTGGGAAGGCTGCCTTGAAAGATACTTGGGTTCCAGTTCTCAATATTTAGGGGTTGGGAGATAGACCAGTGGGCATGTGTGTGGGAGTGGGCACCTAGTTTGTGGCGTTTACCAGTTTCCATGCTGTAGATGATCCATCGTGGCTGAGTTCCCGCTCCCAACCTGATGTGTCCAAGCAAGAAGTTGGCAGAGGCCTGCAGTGCCCACTGTCATAAAGTGTGCCGCCAGACAATGCCGCGGACAGACACAAATAGCAGCCCAGCAGGTGAGGTGGGGCGATGACGGGTGAGCACTTATTACCTTGGATTTTAATATAATGTATTTAATTGCAGGTGTATACATTTTAATTTTTTAAAATATATTTTTATTGATTTCAGAGAGGAAGAGAGAGATAGAAACATCAGTGATGAAAGGGAATCTTTGATTTGCTGCCTCCGGCACGCCCCCCACTGGGGATTGAGCCCGCAACCTGGGTATGTGCCCTTGACCAGAATTGAACCTGGGACCCTTGAGTCCGCAGGCTGACACTCTATCCACTGAGCCAAACCGGCTAGGGCTACATTTTAATTTTTAATAATGGCCATGCCTAACAGCTCGTCCCCAAATCCATGAGCATTTGGCAATGGCTCTAGCCCCTGGCCCATGCCAGCCCGAGCTTCCAGGTGCATGGCCGTTTCCTGGGTCCCTGGGTGAACTGTGCCAGAGCCAGCAGCAGTGGGTGGCCAGTGGCTTGGGGGTGGCCTCGTGCTCATTCCAGGAACTCTTCTCAGGGGCTCCAACTTGAGCCTCCATGGCAGTTTCATTTTTTTACACGATGGTATTAATTTATACTTGTCCATTGCTTCTCCCGTTACCGGCATCCAGGGGTGCAGTGCGCTGACCTGATGGGCAGAGGGAACGCCTGGATATTTTTCTGAACATGTTAAGGCATTTGTAAGTATACACTTGTGTGTACCCATGCATGTTTACATATATATATCCATATCTGGGTGGGAGCTTTCGGACTCTTAAGGCATAACTGGAAAAAAGGGCAACACTAAATTCCACTGTGTAGGAACACCCCCGGGCCAGGGTAATGATCCGACACAGAGAAGTGAAGAAGTAGTGACCAGCCAGCCAGCCTGGGCTCCTCCGGTGAGGGTGTTGGGGGCAGGCCGGTGTCTGGGAAGGCCGTGGGGGAGCAGCAAGTTTGTCTCATAAAACTGCATTAAGTTTCGTGTTTGCTTTGTGCACTTTCTCTACTTGTGGTATGAGGTATGTTTAACAATGAAACATTAAATATACGTTCATATACATAAATATATGTATATACTGGTGTGTATATTTATATGTGCATGCACATTGTTTATGTATACACATAAATATAACCATCTGCATTGGCAAACGGTTTGTCCCAGGCTTTGCGGCTGGGCCTTACCAGGCTGTGCCCAGCTGCCCTCTGTGACGGAGGCTGCGAGGCCTGGCAGTGCTGCCCAGGCCAGGACTGATCCTAGTGCTCCCCTGCCCCCTCCAAAGGAGCGGTGCTGCTGGGCAGAGCCCAGCCCGCACAATCGGGTGGGGACTGCCCTCGTGACAGTGGGTCTCCGGTCCTGAGTGTGCAGGGAAGCAAGCTGGGCCCCACAGCACTCCTCACGGGGGCTGAGGTCCCTGGTCCCCCCACCCGTCCTCCTGAGGAGGTGCACACCAGACTGTCCCCTGCAGCAGGCCCTCCTCAGGAGCAGCACGTGCTCCCTTTCTAGGCCTGGGGCCAGCCGAGTTGGGGGGCTGAGAAAACAGTGCTGCTTTCTTGCCCAGAAAGTGAAAATGGTTGAGAACAGGCTGAGAGTCGCTGGGGAATCAGTGAGGACCGATCCAAGGGTCGTGTTAGATCCCCAGAGGAGAAGGTGGGAGCAGGCTGAGCAGCCGGTGCTCGCTCCCAGGAGGCGCTGTTCGGGGCCTGGCCGTCCTCCCAGGTCCCAGTGCCGCTTGGCCCTGGCAGTGGCGATGGCGGTGGCAGTGGCGATGGCGGTGGCAGTGGCAGTGGCGAGGGCGATGGCGGTGGCAATGGCGATGGCGGTGGCGGTGGCAATGGCGGTGGCGGTGGCAATGGTGGTGGCGGTGGTGGTGGTGGCGGTGGCGGTGGCGGAGGCGGAGGCGGTGGCACTGCTGGTTGCGGTGGCGATGGCGGTTGCGGTGGCGATGGCGGTGGTGGTGGCGATGGCGGTGGGTGGTGATGGCAAAGGCAGAGCTGTGCTGCACACCGGCGGCCTCGGGTCCACCACCTGTGTCAGCACGTGTACCTCCTGCTGCTTGTTTCTTACAGAGGCTGGCAGGTGTGGCACCGGCTCCTCAGGGGACTTGCTAGGGGCAGTCAAGTGCTGCTCTGACTGAAGGCTGAGTGACTCACATCCTTGTTGTTCCAATAAGGCCACACTACTAGTATTTACAAGTTCATTTTGCTTTTTTTCTTTTGGATGGTTTATTTCATCTGTAATTCTGAAGATAAAATTTTTTCTGCTGTTTCATCATCATTTTGGCCAGATTTTTGTTTGGATTGGTTTGGTATTTTATTTATTTATTTAAAAAATATTTTTATTGATTTCAGAAAGGAAGGAAAAGGGAGAGAGAGAGAAAAAAACATCAATGATGAGAGAAAATGTGTGTTGACCAGAAATCGAACCATGACCACCTGGTTCATGGGTTGACGCTCAACCACTGAGCCACACCAGCTAGCTATTGGTTTGGTTTTAAAAGTGCGATCAGGAAGCTGTTTTTTATCAAGTGCCTCCTATGTCCCTTGCTGTCCTAGGTGTTGTGCCTACATTACCTTCTCTAGTAACTTTACATAAAAATCTATGTAAAATGATGAAGAATAAATAATGGTTCTTAATTTTCTTTCCCAGAAAAAGTCATTTCTTACTTTTTATATGCCACAACCGTTAACGTGTGTTAGGACTTATAGGTCGCACTCTCGAAGCACAGTAGCTGTCGCCTATGCTGACTCCCGGAACTTGAGGCATTCTGTGTGGAAGGGAAAAGCAGACAGCAGATTCCTATGCCGAGTCTGAGAATCCTCATGGGAAACAGACTGCACCCTCCGCAGCCTTTGATCCCATCGATATTATGTGTTGTCTTTCAGCCCCACCGGGTTGACATCACTTTCCCACGTTACTCCTTCAGTCAATATTTGAAGGCCTATTTCTGTAAATATCAGGAACTGGTAGGACTCCCTGCAACAGAAACCCTTGACCCCCAAGTGACATGATGAACAGTCACCGGCCAAAGCTCGAAGCCGCTTCCTGGAACTCGTGTGCTCAGACCAGCAAGGAGAGCCCAGCGATGCCAGCTGGCCTGCCTCCTCCACGCACAGCCTGACCTTCAGAGAGCAAACAGTGCCAGGCACACCTCCTGTCGTGTGCCCCGCTCCCGTTAGCACCGCCCGCTATGGCGGGGAGCGGGTGTGTGACCCCTGCTCCTCCGTTGCAGCACCAGAACGGAGCCCCAGTGTTCTGGCGGGTGGGCTGCTGAATCTGGCTTGAGTTTGACATTGCCAAAGTAAACTGAAAATCAAGGCTCACAGACATAATAAAGGATCTCATTTTTCTGTATGGGACTTAAGATACACAGGGAATAGGGAACGACTTTTCATGAAGGACAGGGCCCTTACATTGTTACCTTTAATGAAAAACAATAACAGTAACAAGAATAGGACTGTAAGAAGGGCCAGGCTGCCCTCCCTGTCAGGGCCCACTTCTCTGACCACACAGACTCCAGAGGAGTGGGCACAGGGCGGGGGTGGGGGCGGCAGCAGAGCCACGCCCTGCCATGCTGCATGCTGTCTTTCCTGTTGGCGTTCCAGGGTCGCTGGGTTGGCTGCGGGGCCATGGCCTGCAGGGCCGGCCCCGCTCCCTGAGCCCAGCGCTCTGCCCTCGCGTAGCAGGCGGCCGGCGACGCTGATGGAGCCCGCGCCCCTCACAGAGGCTCCCGCCCTTCCGCGCTGCCTGGGCTTGCCTGCTGCAGGCTCGGAGTGGCCCCAAGACTCTGTTTCGAAAGTAAGTCTTTAGTAAAACGTTTTCATTTGGAGAGGAGCCTAACTAACATCCCAGCAGTGGGGGAGGGTAAAAATACCACCCAGATCCGGGCAAGCTGAACATCTTGTGAATGGGTCCCCCACAAACCCTGCCCTTGCCCGGCGCCCCTGCTGCCTGTCCCTTCCACTCGGCGGGCTCCTCGCTGTGAGGGGTGCCGCTGCCAAGTGCCCCGAGGCTCAGCTGTTTCACTCTGGGCCCCTTCTGCTGTGGTCCCAATGCCCCAGGGAAGTGGGGAGCAGGGCGGGCCTGCAGCCTGTGAGGTGCCGTCTGGAGACTGAATCACTAACCGGTGGGCACGCACAGTGAACATTGTTACCATAGAAACCCTGTGGAGAGATGCCCCGGAGTCTGGCTGACCCAGGCAGATGCGTGTTCTTCTCTTACATCTCTCGTTACTTACTGCTTGGTCCTGTTACATTGTGCTGGGTCTCCTGCTGCAGCGGCAGAGCTGAAACAAATTCATTTATCCCTCTGTCTTCACGTGTCAGGCTGTATTCCTCGTGCTTGTGATACCAGCCGGCTACATAAGAGCACCCTCAGCTGCAGGCCCGGGCACCTGCCTGCTGGCAACAGGTGCTGTGCTTAAGACCCAAACCCCAAGCCTGGATTTATCAGGCCAGCTGCTTTGTTTTCGGAGACTGTTTTCATCTATGAAGGGCTTGGAGCGTTTGAAACCTTATCCTCGCCTGGAGGGCAGCAGAATCTGCCTTTGTTGAGGGCCTCACGTGCCAACGAGAAGGATCAAAAGGATTTGTGCCCCTTGCCTCAGCCTGGAGACCCAAACGTCAGACCAGCCAGGCAGTGCGCCAGCGGCCGGCGTCCCGGAAGCGCACGCACAGACGCGGTCTGAGTTTCTGGGTGAGAAGTGTGTTTACTCGCCGTTGGCAGCGTTTGGAAAACAGAACGTGAGTGGCAAACAGAAACGTGCTTTTCTGCTGAACTTCGTACAACGGGGATGCTGGCTTAACGCCAACAGGGAGCATCGCCACACCAATGCGCCCCAGGAAAACGGGCAGCTTCCCCTCTGCGAGAGCCTCTGGGGAAGGACGGGCATCGCTGCTCACCCCAGTCAGTCCTCAGGCCCGGGTGTCCTAGGAACGGAAGGGCAGCGCCTGGTGAACGGCTACCCACTCGGAGCCCGATTCTCCCACTGTCACAGGTGCCCGTGACCAGGAGCCCATGCCTGCTTGTGGCTTCATGCACTTGGGCAGTGTCAAAATATGTTTTTCTTTTTCAAATCTAAAAACACCACTGACTCATAGAAAACCAGGCAAACACAGAAGAGTAATTAAGAATATGCATAATTGACATATAATCTCCCAACCTACAGATAACGATTCTATACATTTTGGGGTGTTAACTCCTCTCAGGGCAGAGGCTAGGGTCACTAAGAGCCCCCTGGCTGGGCTGTGGGGAGCTCATAGAGGGCAGCTTAGCTGCGTGCTGCGCGGTGAGTGCTGAAGAGCCCGCTTAGCAGACTGGACCGGTCACTCACTGCTTGCCCTGCCTGGGAAGGAGTGGCCCAGGGACTGAGGAGGACACCCCAGGGGCACTGGACTGGGCCCCAGTGCCTCCCTCCCCCAGAGGCTGCTCCAGGCACTTGGAGCTCAGAAGCTTCCAGAGGCCAGCGGGAACAGGGACGCTCTCAGCATCCTTCCGCAGTCTGTGGGTAGGGACTGTAAGGTAGGAGGGTCTGTGGGATGGGACTACTTCTAATCACCCCATGAGCAACTGGGGGGACAACACCAGCGGAGCTCGCCTGCCACTAGCCAATCCCAAGGAGCCGGGCACCGGGCGCCAGTGGCCACACGCGGGACAAGACCTGTGGGGCCCAGGCGACCATTGAATCAGGAGTGGTAGGTATAGTAGTGCCTTTCTAAGCCACGAGGTTTGGGGTGTTTGTAAATCAGTAGGGTGCATGCATGGAAATACTATGTAATTTGCCAATACAGGACGTTTATAGTTTCTCGCCTCCTCCGGAGCTGGCCTGGACCTCCTGCAGCGGCTTCCTTCTCCCTGACGTCCCAGCGCCTCTACCGCACCCGAAGCGCAACAGGTTCATCTTGCTGTTTAGGGAGGGTCCCTATGAGCATAATTCACGCGTGTTTTTTAAAAAGTGAGATTGGGTGTTGACTTTCATTATTTTTTCAGAATTTATCATGATATCGATATGCCATGTGCTTCTTGGCGCTCACTGAGGGTATAGAATGCAGTCTCTAATCTTGTATGGCTGGACTAGACCTCACTGAGTATGAGGGGGGCTCTGATGATGAGCTGCACACTTTGCCTTCCTGCTTTTGGTGTAGGATTTTACACACAAGTTATTTTTCTATTAAAAGAGTTTACATTTATCTTTACATCTTTTAAAATATTTTTTATTGATTTTAGAGAGGAAGGAGAGGGAGAGATAGAAACATCAATGATGAGAGAGAATCATTGATTGGCTGCCTCCTGCACACCCCCCACTGGGGATCGAGCCCGCAACCCAGGCCCTTGTGCCCTTGACCGGAGTTGAACTTGGGACCCTTCAGTCCACAGGCCAACACTCTCCACTGAGCCAAACCGGCTAGGACTATCTTTCCATTTTTAACAACTAGTTTGGTTTCTGAGTTTTATATGTTTCATAAAATGAAGTGAGTAGTGTCTGGCGGTGTGGCTAAGTGGTTGAGCATTGACCTATGAACCAGGAGGTCACAGTTCAATTCCCAGTCAGGACACATGCATGAGGCAACCAATCCTCTCTAATAAAAGATTAATATGCAAATTAACCATCACTCTGCTACATAAGCCATGCCCACCAGCCAAGCCATGCCCACCAGCCAATCAGGGAAAGTATGAAAATTAACCAGAACCAAGATGGCTACCAAAAGGGAGGCTTGGGTTTCCCCAGCAACAGAGGAAGCCAAGCTTTCCACACACACTGGTGGGCCCAGGCCTCCACTCAAGGATACAAAGTTTCAATTATAGAAGGTACATCAATCCTAAGAGAAATGGCTGCCAGCCATGGAGCGAGCAGGAGGCTTGGCTCTGCTCCAGGCTACAAAGTTTCAATTGTAGAAGGTAAATAAATTCCAGATACCAGGGCCTCTGCTTGGTTTGCCAGGGGCATGGCTGGCCTGCAAACCACCACAGGCCCCTTGCCCAGGCCTCTCCACACCCCAAGGGAACTCCACCCTGATCCAGGACACCCTTCAGGGCAAACCAGCTGGTCCCCACCCGTGCACCAGGCCTCTATCCTATGTAATAAAAGAATAATATGCAGATTGACCATCACTCCAACACACAAGATCAAGATAGCTGCCCCCATGTGGTCAAAGATCCTGCCCCCATGTGGACACAAGATGGCCACCACAAGATGGCCAGCAGGGGAGGGCAGTTGGGAGGGACCAGGCCTGCAAGGGAAGGCAGTTGAGAGGGACCAGGCCTGCAAGGGAGGGCAGTTGGAGGCAATCAACCCTGCAGAGGAGGGCAGTTAGGGGTGACCAGGCCGGCAGAGGAGGGAAGTTGGGGGCAAACAGGCTGGCAGGGGAGCAGTTAGACATCAATCAGGCTGGCATGGGAGTGGTTAGGGGGTGATCAGGCTGGCAGGCAGAAGCGGTTAGGGGCAATCAGGAAGGCAGGCAGGCGAGCAGTTGGGAGCCAGCAGTCCTGATTGTGAGAGGGATGTCCGACTGCCTGTTTAGGCCCGATCCCAGTGGATCAGGCCTAAACGGGCAGTCGGACATCCCTCGAGGGGTCCCAGATTGGAGAGGGTGCAAGCTGGGCTGAGGGACACCCCCTTCCACCCCCGTGCATGAATTTCGTGCACCGGGCCTCTAGTCAATGATATTCTCTCACCATTGATGTTTCTGCCTCTGTGTCCCTCTCCCTTTCTCTCTGAAATCAATAAAAAAATATATTTAAAAAAATGAAGTGAGTAGGTTTTTTTGTTCGACAGTGGAAATTATATGCACCCAGCAGTGAAGTAATAATAATACGATAATAGGAAAAAGAACAGAAAACCCACGCAGTGGGCCCAGAGTCAGGCTGCAAGGAAGTGGCAGAGCTGTGGCATGGCTGTTTGCTTGAATGAACCGTGCTGGGAATGCAGCTATCCTTGATCATGATTTTTAAGAAATGTCAAAGATATTCCAGCTGCTATAAAATTATCGCATAAAGCCAATTTCACTCACAGTATTGGGCAGATCCCACACACACCAGCATGCGGAAAACAGAGTGTCCCCAGCAGTAGCCCATCTTGCCTTTCGGTTTCCGAGTAAGAAACAGTAGGACCTCCCGAGACCCCTGTGTGCACATCTGGACGTGGTCCCTCTGCAGAGTGGGTGGGCTGGATGGTTCGGTAGCGACACTGCTGCGTTCGAGCCTGGCTGCTGGGAATGAGCGTGGCCAGTGCCCATTGCATTGCTGGGAAACTCACCTCCGCTCCCTCATCTGTGCAGTGGCAGCGGGCACAGTGTCTGCCTCCAGGCCCAACACGAGAGCGCCCTCGGCACACTCAGCCCAGACACGGAGCCTCAGAAGTGTTTGGCAGCTGCACCAACTCCAGGTCTGATGGCACCTGGTCGTGGTTCCATTTGCCCACGGCTTCCCAGACCGTCAGCAATGGTGCTACAGGTGAACAGGCTTTAATAGCGCATTGGATGAGCTTTCAAATCTCTGGTTAGAAAACAAAAGTGCATGTGACCACACACTTCTAAAATGCACTTCAAAAGTTCAAATTCTACAGGAAGACGCCATAGCTGAGTAACTTGTGGCTCCCTCCCCACACACCCGGTGAGTGGTTCCCGGGTGTTGGATGGCGGCAGGGGATCCACAGGACCCTGAGTTCCTCGCTTGTGCCCAGCACTTCTGAGGCTTCAAACCTGCCTCCTCCTCTCGCACCCCTTCCTGCTCACCTCCGGCTGTGTTTATGGTGCTTAGTGTACTTTCTTGTCCCTGGAATGCTGTCCTGTTGGTAAGCCACCTTACATCCCTTTTGGGGGTAGGTAGCACCCCCGGGCCCAGTATAGACAGGGCGACAGGCCCCGTCGCACCTGCAGCTGTGGCCTCGAGCATGAGGCTGCCTGCTCGCACGTGGCTTCGTTGCTGCTGACATCACATGGCAGCGAACAGAGCAGCCGCACGGGACCTGTGCTCCGGTCCCTTCCCAGGCCTGGCCCTGCTGGCCCCACACTGGCTTCTGTGCTTCTGCTTCTGCCATTCGTCCCAGATGGGGCACACCCAGGGCAGATGACAGGATGCCCGGCGTCGGCATTCACTGGCCAGACCAGGGGGGCAGCCCCACGGGACGGTGCTTTCTGGCCTGGAGAACCCCAGGGGCAATCATCCCTCCTTACACATGCTCTCCTCCCAGATTCTAGAAGCCTCACTTGGGTCCTCCATGTTCTGAATCTTAATGATTCCCCTTGGCCACAGAGGAAAGCGCTGAAGTAACACAAGCCCAGTCGGATAGCCAAAGCCATGTGGAGCCCAGTCTTAGAACCTGCTCCTGTGTCCACTGCCATGAGCAATGTCCCTGTAGCCTTCGTGACTATGTCCACTCCTCCCTGTCTCTTAACCGGGGTGGGTGGACCCTCGGCACCTGCCAGCCCTGCGTTTGTCCTGTTTTATGTTGTTTGGTTCCGTGCATGTTGAGGGAATTCCACGCTTGTGAATCAAAAGAACTGTGTTCCAGTTTTCCTGTTCCGTAATCACGAATATTTTACATAAACTCATTTTATGTTGTAAACTAAGATTTGTAATACGTAACTAGCAAGATTGCTCCTCCTCCTCATGAAACCCTTGCTAGCTGGGGGAAATTAAACTATGTTTATCAGATTGTATGCTAATTAGACGCCCTAGAATTTGAGAGCTCTGGGCAGAATCAGCACGGACCACGGTGTTTGGACATGAGGTTAGTTAACCAACCACCTGGCACCGGGTCAACAGGCGTCAGCCACCCGTCCACTGCAGGCCCCGCCTGGGGCTCTGTGGGGTCCGCACCATCGCCTCCTGGGAGGGGCAGCCAGGGCTTCAGCCTCTCCAACGCTCTCCAAATGGAAATGCGGAATGCTGTCTGTTTGAAGGGACGGCATGAAATTCCTTTGGGAAATAGGGTTCTGCTGTGAGAGCACCAGCTAGGAGTTGAGTGGTCTGGTCTTCAGAGTCACAGGTGCCAAAGGCATGGTCCTGCCAGGGCGGCCATTCTGCCGTCAGAGAAGGAGGGCGTGCTCCTGCCCCGAGGCGCCGACTCCCCTTCACGTCCTGTGATCTGAGCCTCTGCCTCCAGGGAGGCGGCTGTAGGTACACAGGGGGAGGGGACTCGAGGCTGAAATTTCAGACCCTAAGATTCCAGCAAAACCTCCTTCCACTGAAGTGTTCAGGTCACAGCCCGGCTACATGCCCCCGTGGCCATGTCCCACCTTCTGCGCAGCTGCTGCCACTCCCTTTGGTGGAAAACCAGAAGGCCGGCCACCACGAGCCCCTCATCGCAGGGCCCCTGCCTCGCTGCCCCACCACACGAGCCTTCCCCCTCATGAAGAGGCTCTGAGCTTCTCTCCCCGCGCTCTCACAGCTGTGGGGTTTGCCCCACACCACACACGCAATTCTCCACTTGTCTGCAGGCGCAGCTGGTACCAGCGACTCGATTCCATTCTGACACTCACTGGCAAGAATTGGTATAGACCCCACAGTTAAGAGCTCAGCCCCCCAGACTGCCCCCTTCAGATGCCAGCCACCAGTCCCAGGCCGTCACCTGCACTGGGGTTCCTGTAGGCCCCCTCAGGCTTGGTGATTCCCTGGAATGGCTTGCAGACTCAGGAAAGTGCTTTACTTGCTGTTAGTGGTTCTTTGTAAAGGACACACACCACAGAGAGCCAGAGGGAAGGGAGCTGCCGGGCGATGGGGACACTCACCGCCCCCCGCCCCCCAGGGCACCACCGCCCAGTGCTCCCTGTGGTCACCAGCCTGGCAGCTGGACAAATCCTGTTCTTTAGGGTTTTTTAGACTTTTTTTTATGGAGTTCATCACATAGGCATGATTGATTAAGTAGTATAATTGGCCATTGGCGATTAACTCAATGTCCTCCTTCACGCCCCTCCCGGTGGGAGGTCAGGGGATGGGGCTGGAAGTTCCAGCCTTCTAATCTTGTCTGGATCTTTCTGGCAGCCACTCCCTAAGTTGAAATTACCTATGGGCCCCTGAACCCAGTTATCTCATTCACAAAGAGAAGACACTGTTAGGACGCGGCAGGTCCCGAGGGTTTAGCCAGGAACTGAGGACAACAACCAAACACACATTCTTACGGTATCACAGTGGCCACTTGGAAATGCTGGATTCCTCAAGGTCCCTGAGCTGGAAATCCCCTCTTTCCATCACCAGGCGGGCAGGGTGGGCGCATGCTTCTGCCTCTATGGACCCTGGCAGCCTTTGAAGCTAATCGTTAGAAGCCATCTTGGATCTCCTGATGTGGCCACAGGCGTGCAGGAGGCTACAGGATGGCTGTGTTGCTGGCACGTGCCTCCTGTGCTTTTCCTGAGGACCTGACCTGGGCACTGAGGATAGGAGCGTGTCACTGCTGCCTCTGTCTGGAGTGCTCTTCCCCCTTCACTCCTGGAGTGGGCTGGGTTGTTGCACACAGATCCCTGCCCTTCCTGCACACTTGGTGTCGAGTTCACAATCCTATCTCAGGGACTTGAGCGTTGGCAGGCCTGGGCTTTGGCCATGAACTGTGGGCAGACGGAGTGCCGGTGTGCCGGTTCTGAGCCACGTGGGGAGTCACCGCTGGTTTCTGCACGCCCTTGGGTGCTGGCTGTGTCGCACAGTGACAATGCCTCATCGAGCCACTTACTCAAGGAGTATGCCCTGCACACAGCCTGGCCGCTGGCCAAGGCCGGCAAGCCTCAGCCTGCTCACCCAGCCAGGAGAGACGCTGTCGCTGCCACGGAGTCTGGATGCTGACCTGCAGCGTCACCGGACACAGCGGCTGCGGCTCGCTTCCGCGGCTATTTTAAGTCCCGATGGGCAGGCCTCGCTCTGCTGGGAGCGCCCATCAGAGCGCCTGCTGAGTTGCACCCAGTTTATTGTTCGCGCTCGCAGCTGCCTCAGGGGGAGAGAGTTTGCTGCCAGGCAGGTCTTTGATAACTGGCTGTGTTCTGCTATGAGTTGATGACCTTCAGTACTCGTACTTTTCCTCTCTACTTAGTTTTGGCGTTTGAGATTGGACATCTTGTTGGCATCTTTACCAGAGATGAGAGGGTGAGGAAGAGGCGATGACTCACGCTGGTCGGTTCAGACAGTGGTGGGGAAGAAGACGGGCTCCCGTTCCAGCGCGGTCCCGAGGCTTCTGTGTAGGCCGCCTCCTGGTTCCACAGAGCAGCCCACGCTGGCCGAGAGAATTCCTTGTACCACATCTTAACTGAATCCGCATTTGCTGCCTAAACGATTGGTGCTTCCAGAATGTAACAGTGGCGTTCAGTGGCCACGATTCTAATGCTGAAAAGTCTCTCTCATCACCTTGAGTGCTCGCAGCCAACATAGCTCCTGATCTTGTAGCATGCCTCCCGACCTCACGCTGCCATCGCACAGGCAACGGAGAGCTCTTAGTTTAGGTTCCCTGGGAGGAAAAGTGTGAGTGCAAGCAGTTATTTGAGAGGCCGGCTGCCAGCGAATGCGTGTTCCAGACACGTTAACCATAGTGGATGCTGGGCTCAGCTCCACCGGGGAGCTCAGGGCCCCATGTAGGACGCTTGCTGAGAAGTACCCACCCGAAGGAGGGCTGTGCTGGCAACACACTGACTCCCACTGCCCTTGCTGAGGGCTGCTGGGTTCCTGGCCCTTCCGCCTGCCTCCTGGTACCCACGGTGCCCCCAGACATGCCCGCAGGCACGCACGGCCTGAGGAGTGAGCAGGGTGTGCACCTTGTGTAGAGTACTTGCCTGTTACAATGCAAATATAAACGATCGCTGTCCCTTTAGATTTCAGCTGTGTTGTTTTGATGGTAGAGTCTTTTTTGAAAGACAGCTTCACCTTCCATATTTTCCCTCCTCTCCCTTTTTCTCTCCGGTGTGACATGAGGCACATACATTTTTGAGGCCTCTGAGTGGAAGGGGAGGCAGGACTTTAGACCTGGTGTCCTTGAACTCCCATCTGCTTTCTTCTCCTCGTCCATGGGCTCTGGCCGTGTCTGGCTCCCTGAGGTGTTGTATCCACGTGCCCATGGGGTCCTCGGTTCCAGGAACAGGTATCCTTGGCTGGCTGAGCTCTGGGTCTGAGGCCCACAGCCTCCCCGAGCCCAGCTGTATCTCCTCCCCGGAGCATGTGGGAACTTCGGGTCCCTTTGAGGACACACAGAGGGAGACAGAAACACTGCCCTAGGACTCATCCATCTACCCATACCCCTCCACCAACGTGGTGCTCTCTCGCACCGCACCAGTGCCTGGCTAACTGAGGGTGCCCTGGCTTTCAAAGGCAGATGTCTTTGATTTGAGTTTTCTCTCTCAGCTACTTACCATCCCTCCTCACATCCCTGAGTACCTCTGGAGGAATGGCGGACACGTTTGTCTGCTCGCTGCCTCTCTCTCTCTCTCTCTCTCTCTCTCTCTCTCTCTCTCTCTCTCCCCCCCCCCCCCCCACTGAGGCCTGACAGGGGGGATTTTGCTTTGTGTCCTACCCTTAGTTTGGCTACTGCAAACCTTGAATGTCACATTGCCCAGGTCTGGCTCCTAATGGAAACTTAAGAAAAAATAATGAAAATCCGTGGCTTATGAAACAAATGTCTTGCTTCAGATTTGAAAATCTTTCTCTGGATGTCAGAATGTAATGTTGCATCCTTCTTCCTTTTTACTAGCAGGGAACCTAAAGACCCCGGAAGGAAATGAATGTCTTTGGCAGAGTAAGAGCGAGGTCAGTACAAACATGCAAAAGAGAAACGAAAACTAATATATTTCAATAACATTGCTCTCCATTTCATTATAGTCTTTATTTTTTTTGAAAAGCAAGACATGTTCAGGAAAAAATCAATCAATCTTACTTATTCCCTCTTCTATTTCCTCTATCCATCACTTGAACTTGCCATAAATTCGCTTTGAAACTGGATATAGTGGTGACAATGCAAGCCTCTACAAGAAATAGGAAACCAGTTCAAAGTGAGTGGAGCAGGCCCGCGGCTGCGGCAAGGCTGATGCGCAGCTCAGCGAGGTCCCAGAGTGCAGGGCCTCGTCCGCAGTCTCTGCAGCAGCTCCCCTCACAGCAGCGTGTCCTGTGGCTCTGCCCCATGTCCAGACACGCCCTTTCCAGGGGGAGGCACGCCTCCCCGCCACAACTTCCTCTGATGAGCGAGGGACCTGGAGTGAAGTGGACCATCGAGTTGCCACCGGACACTGCCTTTCAGGACGGAGCCCGCCCCCTCCAGCTGCCGGGAGTGTGGCTGAGGCCCCTCACGCCTCCCGGTTGCACTGCTGGAAGGAGGCTGCCTTGCTCGCGGCTGTGCCTGTCCTTGGGATCCAGCTGTGAGGCTTCCCATAGCCAGTGACGCTTCAGATGTTGGTTATTGGCATCAACTCAGGACCTGTGTCCAGACACCTTTACATGTCCGTGCTCTCCCCTCCTCCCAGAAAGTGGGCTGCAGGCGAGCTGCTCCGGCTCTTTATTCTATAAACACAGCCCAGGGGGTCAGGCCTGTCGCTTGGAAGCATTCTGCCCTTGCTTCTTGGTCATCAGGGTCACTCTGACCTTACAGACGAAGTTTGCTGACTTCTGTGCTATCTTTCCCCAAAGGTCTGTGCCAGTTTACTCAGTTAATTCTACTCAGGGTGCTAGTCCAGAGTGAGAAGAATCTAGGATTCTTCTGGATTCTCACCCAGAAATTCGCCCAGGGAACATCTCCCCAATCAGATGGGAAAGCACTGGGTCAGGTGCCTATTCCTCGGCCAGTGCGTGAGGGGAAGAATGGGTGTCCCTGTTGGATTAAACCAGTTTTGAGGATGGGACGGATGAAGGGAGCCAAGCAAATGAGCACACTGCAGGCTGTGGGACGTCTGTGATTAGCACATCGCCCTCCCAATGCCGCGGGCGCTGTGCTGGCACCGGGCTGCGCGGGTGGCAGCTGCCCTGCGCAGGGGGCAGGCTGTGTGCCTTCCTGGCACCTGCCCCTCGGAGCCCAGCAGCTGCTGGCGTGGCCAGTGCCTCATAAAGGCTTATATCGGCGAGGCCCTCTGTCATGTCCACTGAACATGTGGGTGAACAACTTAAATTTCTAAGTGCTATAGTCACCCTCTATAAAAATAAGCCTCCAATGTTTAGTGCCTTTAAACCTTTAAAAATTTAGCAAGTTAGCCCTGGTCAGGTGGCTCCGTTGGTTGGAGCATCGCCTGTACACCAAAAGGTGGTCATTTCAATTCCTGGTCAGGGCACATATCCTGGTTGTGGGTTTGATCCCTGGTTGGGGACATGTGCGGGAGGCAACCTGTCGATGTTTCTCTCTCTCTCTCTCTCCATTCCTCTTTCTAAAATTAATTTTAAAAAGTTAACAAGTTAAAAAAATACCACAGGTGAATTCAGGTCTCGAGCTTTTCTGCTCACTGAGGATTTACTATCATGTTAGGATTTCAGGTACCAGCCGGAAAGTCACCGTGTGCTGCTGGGGACCCTAGTTCAGAGGATGTACTGGGATTTTAAAAAATAAATAGAGACTCTATGTCCAAATGCGTTCCATAGTGTTGGATAACAAGGAGAAATCGGCTGCTCTGCCCCGGGCAGCTGAGCGCCGCCCCCACCTCACCAGCAGCTGGGAGAAGGCTGTGTCCTCCTGGCACACCCCGCCCGCCTTCTGCTGCGGCCCCTCCTTACAGGCAAGCGCTGCGCTCAGCAGATGCACAGCGGGTCTGAGTCCCACCTACTGCTGGCCCGGACTGGCCTTTTCCAACCTGAGAGTGCCTCGAAGGTCCCAGTGTCACACAGACAGGCGGACTTCCTGCAGGGGCGCAGCCTGCAGCTCGGGGTCTGTCTCCTTGTCAGGAGTCAGAATTAAAAGATCTCCCGTTAAACGACGTGTCCAGTGGTGCTTCCTACGGGGAGGGGCCGCCGGCCTCGGGAGTCTGCCCGCTGTTTCAGTGGCTCTCAGACCAGGCTCACATGCACCGGCGCTGCCCGCTCTGCCCGTCCTCTGTCAGGGGTGCCTTGTTTCCGTTTCCTGGCACGACACTTGATCATAATACTCCTAGTAATCTGGTGAGTGTTTAAGAAAATCAACAGCAGGGTTCTTTGCAAATTGCTAAAGATCTGCTGACAATGTGTTTTGGCAATACATCGACCCAAATGGTGCATGCTTAACAGTGGACATTTTTATAATAAATTAAATAGGAACAGTTATGCTATGCAACTTCACAAAGTTTGAACCTTTTGATTACCTCCCAGCAATTTTGTTTCTTTCTATGTGTTTGTGAATTTTTGCAAGTTTCAACAGTGTAGGTGGGCAAAGGAATAGAGTCGGGGACATCAGAGGTGCCAGCTAGCAGCGGGGTGTGAGGATGACCCAGGAAGGACCGCAGAGCAGGCTTTCACAGTGGGCGTGCAAAGTAATCTGGAAACAAAACCCCCTTGGAGGAGAAAACATCCAGTATCGTATTGCAGCTGCTCACTGCACCGCTGACCAGGTCATGGAAATCGCCCGAAGAACACACAAGGTTACATGGTGGTTTCAAAAACGGCTCAAGGCCCAGGAATGCACCGCGTTGAAGCGTGTACTGCAGGTCCTTCTTGGATTGCATCCCAGGACATAATTTCTAGAAAGGCGTCAATAGCCTTGTCACTCTCTGTTCAGAACATGGCTGGGAGGAGAGGCTCCGAGTGCCACAGGTTCCCAGTTCTCCACCCTGCCGGGGGCGAGCGCTGATTTCAATGTCTTTCCCGGCTGGGCCTGGTCCATGTGGCTCAGTAGTTGAGTGTTGTCTCACACGTTGATAGGTCGCCCATTTGATTCTCAGTCAGGGCACATGCCCTGGTTCTGGGCTTGATCCCCAGTAGGAGACAGTTGATAGATGTTTCTCACATCCATGTTTCTTTCTCTTTCTCCCTCTCCCTTCCTCTGTAACTAAAATCAATAAAACCCATATTTAAAAAAAATAAACTCTTTTCCAGGTTGGAAGGGAAGTTGAGCAAGCTGCCTCCTTCCCCTGTTCAGGGAGTGTACAGTGGTTGCCAAATGGGCAGAGCCCAGCGCAGGGTTTCAGTGCTGGAAAGCCTGGCAGACCCAGTACTTACACAACAAAACAAAACAAACAAAAACAAACAAAATACAGTTAAAGGACAGAATGTCTCTCTCTGGGTATCTACTTTCAGAAAAATGTGACCCTGATGACCAAGAAGCAAGGGTGAAATGTTTTCAAGCAGACAGGCCTGAATCCCTGAGATAAATTTATAGGAAGAGCCAGAGCAGATCTCCTTCAGTCTGCCTTGTCAAAAGTGGTTTGGGATCAAATTCTAGTTCATTGTCTTCTAAGAATCCTATCATATCCTAAGATTTTACCAAAGAAGACAGATTTCCTTTGATAATTCATGCTTGTTGGCTTGAGTCCCAGGGATAAGGTGTGAATGAGATGTCACCACTCGGATGTCCATCATCAGATAACCTCTGAGCAGCGCTCACGGACTGTGCCCAGGTGTGTGGATTGAATGTTTGTGTCCCCATCCATATGCGGAAGCCCAACCCCAATGTGACTGTATGTGAAGACGGGTCTTTACAGATATAATTAAGGTTAAATGAGCTCATAGGGGCACAATACTGCTGGTGTCCTCATGAGAAGGGACACACCAGGGAGTCCCCCCCCCACCCCCCGCTCCACATGCACAAAAAAGAGGCCCCGTGAGATGCCCGCCTTCTACATGCCAACAGAAGAGGCCTTGGAATAAACCTGCGTTACTGGGACCTCGACCTTGGATTCCAGCCTCTAGAACTGTGGTAAGAGCATTTCTGTTGTTCAAGCTGCCTAGTCTGTGCTGTTCTGTTATGGCGTCCTGAGCTCACTAATACATCACACGAGCAAGCACGCCTCTCTATTGAGTGCCTGGGTGCTACTGATAATGATAACAGCACTAATAATAGACTTACCATTTGGTGATCACTAGTTATGGACCTGGCATTGATGATCACTTCTCCTTTCGTTGCGATTGCCTTTCCCTTCATGCTCTGGTGCGTCCTGGTTACAATGGTAGGGAGTCTTGCTTGTCGTCATGAGGGCAACATGCCCATGACTGAAACCTGGGCTGAAGCCTCAGTTTTATATATTGCATTCCCTTTAGATTTATACAAATTTAACAGCTTATAGTTCTATTTTATTTTAGTATTGGGGGCTTGTGGAAACCCTTGTGGTAAAAGCTGATCACATGAGTGTTCTGGGTTCATGCGTCTAAGGTCGTGTTTGTTCAAGGCCATCCCAGAGGGACTAGTGTCATGTGATCACTTACGCCATGGGTGTTGAGGGAACAGAAGGAAAGAGTCCCATCTGGAGATCTTTCCTGCCACAATGACATTTTCCTCTTTAACCACTTCACTCATCTGAGCCTAGAAGATTCTAGATGATTCTGCGTTGAGTAGGTGACCCCTTGACTCTTTCACTACCTGCTCTATCCCAATGGGGAGCTGAATGGTAGCTAGGAACAGCTTGTGCCACGTGGGCCACAGGACTGGTGCCCAGACAGAAACGAGGGTGCTGGGAACTGGGTCAGAGCTGAGGAGAGGAGACGTGGCAGTGCCAGGGCCTTGCCTCATCGGCTCGGAAAGCAAGATTCAGATTGGATAATGCCCTTTGTTCCACTTTTCAAATGGCCCTCACACAGGGCTCTCTCCCTGCTTCAAACCCCACCTCCCCTCTCTCACCACCCTCTTGCTCTAGTTCATTTCAGCCATTACACCATGCATGTCAAACTCAAAGGCTAACACGGGCCAAATAAATCAGGTTTAAGTTTATGTGGGCCGCAAAAAAAAAAAAAAAAAAAGCTTCAATTTTTATAGAAATGTAGATTTATTTCGATAGAGATATGCTGAATATAAAGGGCTGAAATAAATAAGTCATCTTCAACATAAAATAATAGGATATTTTAATAAAAATTAATATTTTTTCTTGAACATAAACTTACCAGGCACTGAATAACTTCAAAAATTAATAAGCGTAACGCAAATAAACCTATTTTTCTTGTTCTCCGAAAGCAAAATATTTCCTGTTGTGCACACCAAACAAGTCAGTCCAAGAAATAATGACATGGCAATCGGCTACCAAAATATTCACTGCCAGTATAATGGAGAGAAATGGTGCGCCTGCGGTAAGGCGTGTGAGGGAAATGAATGCGTCATGATTATAGTAATCAGTCATTAGGGAACGATGTAGTTCGTTATTAATAACTAGAGGCCGGGTGCATGGGTTCATGCACCGGTGGGGTCCCTCGGCCTGGCCTGCGGGGATTGGGTCGAAAGCGGCTCTCCGACATCCCCCGAGGGGTCCCGGATTGCAAGAGGGTGCAGGTCAGGCCGATGGACCCCACAGGTGCACGATCAGGGCCAGGGAAGGACGGCGGGAGGGCGTGTCTGGCCTGTCTAGCCCAGTCCTGGTCAGCAGGACCCCAGCAGCAACCTAACCTACTGGTTGGAGGGTCTGCCCCTGGTGATCAGTGCATGTCATAGCGACTGGTCGAATAAATGGTCAGACACTTAGCATATTAGGCTTTTATTATATATTAGGCTTTTATTTATAACAGGGTATTGTAAAAATTAAGTTCTGAAATTTTTATTAAAATGTTTCTTACATTCCGTTACATGGGCTGGACTGCAAAAATATTTGTTGTGGGCCGCATGCGGCCAGCAGGCCGGGAGTTTGACATGCTTGTGTTACACTCTTAGGCCACTTATGTGGCTGCCAGTCCTGAGGGTGGACGAGGCAGACAGAGCCTCCACATTGCACCATAAGGTGTTTTCGATAAAGTTGCCAAGCCAATCTTGCTGAACCATGTTTATCCCTCTGTGGTCATAGGTGACATGTCACACTGCCATGAGCTGACCCATTAGGACGACTGGGGCCAGGGCAGCATTGCTGTCTCACTCACATCTCTGCACAGAGGTAGACCATGCCCCATTAGGAGGCTGCCCTCCTAGGTAACGCCAGCACTGTCAGGCATTTTCCTAGTGTAGCCTGATCCCTGAGGAGTGTCAATTTGCAAGAATGAGTCCTTAATCTTTGAGCACAAGCCACTAATTCTCTTTCCTTCCTAAGCATAGTCTCAGCGAGTTGTGCTTATCTGGAAGACACTGGGCAGGTCAGCATCATTTCACTTAAAAAGCCAAGTTCAATAGGTCCTGGCCAGGTAGCCGAGTTGGTTAGAGCATCGTCCCCATATGCCAAAGTTGTGGGTCCGACCCCGGTCAGGGCACATACAAGAATCAACCAGTGAATGCATGGGTAAGGGGAACAACACATCACTGTCTCTCTCTCAAATCAATCAATTTTTTTTTTTTAAAGAAATGGTCTGATTTAAAAAAACCAAGTTCAATAGTCAATCCTACCAACCTGGAGTGGCTCTCAGACTAAGGAGAGCTGTGCTCCTCTCTAGAATCTGTGACTAACTTGTTTGTTAAATTGGGCCAACAATGGAACTGGTAGCTTTTCTTGCTTTGGTTGGCATCTAGGTAAGAACTAGAGGCCTCAAACTTGGGTCTAGACCATGTGCCAAAAGAATGGCTCCAAAATCTATTAGGGACAATGGAAATTTGTCAACTGTAGCTTTAGGTTTCAACTAACATTTTTTCCCATTCCTATGCCATCTGCCATTTTCCTTTTTATACCTATTCTCCTCTCCTCATCCACCCCATCCTCCCTCTCTCCCTCCCTCTTTCCCTCCCTCCCTCCTTCCCTCCCTCCCTTCTTCCTGCTTTCCTGCCTTCCTGCCTTCCACCAAATATGTCATATATGCCAATATTATTCTAGGTCTCAGAGAAACAAAGACGAGAGCTCATGGTTTCTGTCCTCACCAAGCCCTTGTCTTCTCAGTGAATCTCTGTTTCATTCCTGACTTATTTTTTTAAATATATTTTATTGATTTTTTACAGAGAGGAAGGGAGAGGGATAGAGAGTTAGAAACATCGATGAGAGAGAAACATCCATTAGCTGCCTCCTGCACACCCCCTACTGGGGATGTGCCCGCAACCAAGGTACATGCCCTTGACTGGAATCGAACCTGGGACCTTTCAGTCCGCAGGCCGACGCTCTATCCACTGAGCCAAAACGGTTAGGGCCTGACTTGTTTTGTTTTAATATGGAACGCTTCACGAATTTGCATGTGGTCCTTGTGCAGGGCCATGCTAATCTCTGTCTCATTCCAGTTTTAGTGTATGTGCTGCCGAAGCGAGCACACTTGGTAAAGACCGCGCTGGAATCTGCAGGGACCGTAGGGCCGTGCAGAAGTCTGCCTGAGGAGGGTGTGGATGGTTGCACCTGGAAGGGCACCAACTTTGGGGGCCACTGTGAGCGTGGCACCTCACGGCCGGCACCAGCATGCCCAGGATGGGCATCAGTGCGGTGAGAAGCTCAGAGGGGGAAGCTGAGAGACCATCTGGTCTAGGCGGGGAGTGACCCAGCCCCGAAGGCAGTTCAAGGTCTAAAACAACAGGAGGGCCGAACAGCATGGTCAGAGAACAGAACCTAAGGGGTGGTGGTTGGCACCCGGCAAGCCCTCAGAATGCTTCTGCTCCTTTGAGTAACTGGAAGGTGAGCAGAGCCGCCAGGGGCAGAACGTAACGGGATCCCTCCGCCACCGCCCGGTCTGGTCCGCATGCTGGGGCCTGCGTGCCTCAGTCGTAGGGCAGCAAGTTCGTTCGCGGCGACTGGGTGGTGTCACCTGACGGAAAACAAAGCACAGCACATGGGCCTGCGAACACAGCGCCCTCTCCTCCTGGCACTCACTCACCTCAAGAGATGGCGGGAAAGCGTCAGGCACGGAGGCAGCTCCACAGCAGAGACTAAATTAAATAGTCCAACGAAAATGAGCTGAATCAGAAAGTGATTAGTTCCAAACCTCAGGTTCACCTGAGAGACAACCGCATCACCTTGCGTTAGTGGGTGGAAACGAAGCACAGAAAGTGTCACCAACTTGTCCAAAGTGTCCAGCTGGCCAGCCCGAGGCTGCCATCCACCCAGAGCAACTCCCATGGTGCTTCCCGAAGGGGAATGCGAGAGGGAAGGACGGCCTGACGTCTCTGAACATGTTTTTTAGTAAAAACCTGTGTCTTTCCCTCAAGGTATTATCTAGCTCAACCTAGATAAGCTTTTTTCCCTATAGGCCCCTAGGGGTGAAGGGAAGTGGAGGTGGAGAAGGGGCGATCTATTCCGATCATCCTATCTAATAATAGACAAATATGCAAATTGACCATACCTCCGACACACCCACAAGCCACGCCCACCATCCAATCAGAGCGAGTATGCAAATTAACCCAAACCAAGATGGCTACAGCCACAGAGACCAAGGTTTCCTAGGTAACAGAGGAAGCCAAGCTTTCCGCCTGCCCTGGCCAGGCCTAAGCCTCCATTCAAGCTACAAAGTTTCAATTATAGAAGGTACAAATTCAAACAAATGGCGGCAGAGTGGAGCTTGAGAGAGCAGGCCAGGGTTGCCGCCGGCAACAGGGGAAGCAAAGCTTTCCGCACACCCTGGCCGGGCCCACCCGCTTAAGGCAACAAAGTTTCAATTATAACCCAACACAAATGGCTGCAGGCGGAGGGAGCCCCAGGCTTGGCTCCGCTCCAGGCTACAAAGTTTCAATTGTAGAAGGAAAATAAATTCCAGATACCAGGGCCTCTGCTTGGGTTGCCAGGGGGCGTGGCCAGCCTGAAAACCACCACAGGCCCCTCGCTCAGGCCGCCCCACGCCCCAAGGGAACCCCCACCTGATCAGGGACACCCTTCAGGGTAAACCAGCTGGCCCCCACCCCTGTACCAGGCCTCTATCCTATCTAATATGCAGATTGATCATCACTGCAACACACAATATAGCTGCTCCTATGTGGTCAAAGATCCTGCCCCCATGTGGACACAAGATGGCCACCCCAAGATGGCCAGCAGGAGAGGGCAGTTGGGAGGCACCTGGCCTGCAAGGGAGGGCAGTTGAGAGGGACCAAGCCTGCAAGGGAGGGCAGTTGGAGGTGATCAACCCTGCAGGAGAGGGCAGTTAGGGGTGACCAGGCCAGCAGAAGAGGAAAGTTGGGGGCAAATAGGCTGGCAGCAGAGTGGTTAGGGGGTGATCAGGCTGGCAGGCAGAAGCAGTTAGGGGCAATCAGGAAGGCAGGCAGGCAAGCAGTTGGGAGCCAGCAGTCCTGGATTGTGAGAGGGATCCCAGATTGGAGAAGGTACAGGCTGGGCTGAGGGACAACCCCTCTGTGCACGAATTTCGTGCACCAGGCCTCTAGTCCTATATAATAGAAGCCTAATATGCAAATTGACTGAACAGCAGAATGATGGGTCACTATGATGCCCACTGACCACCAGGGGGCACACGCCCAACGCAGGAGCTGCCCCCACCCCGCAAGCCCCAGGCTAGCCCAGGCGGGTGCCAGCGGGGACCCCAATCGCCCCACCCACTGGTTGCCCAGCAGAAGGAGGTGACCGGCAGCGGTGGTGGGGGCCGGTGAACAGGTGGCACCAGGCTGCCAGGCAAGGCCAGTGCCAGCAGGGGCCCCCCCATCGCCCTTCCAGTTTCCCCACAGATTGGCCCTAATCACTGGCCAGACCTAGGGACCCTACCCTATACATTGGGAACAGTCTTTTAGATTTAAAAATTAAAACCTGGCAAGGCTACTCTAACACTGAGAAAACAGGATGATGCAGCGATGACATGCATGGACTCTGGCTTGCACATTTTGTGGTCAGTCCTGATTCTGACACTTATAACCGTGTGACAAAGCCAATTAACTTCTCTCTGCTTCAGTTTTTCCACCCATAAGGTGGGGAAAATGGTACTACTGCCTCAGAAGGATCATGTTATGTACTACTTTTTATAATCAGGGCAAAAAAATGTAGCTGCCCATATAACAGCAAGATGCCTTTCACCTGTATGAAAAGTATGGTCACTGGTACATGCAGCATCCTGGATTGTGAGAGGGATGTCCGACTGCTGGTTTAGGACCAATCCTGGCAGTCGGACATCCCCCAAGGGGTCCCGGATTGCGAGAGGGTGCAGGCCAGGCTGAGGGACACCCCACGCTGCCCACCCCGTGCATGAATTTCATGCATTGGGCCTCTAGTTTAGTTATAAATGTCCAGGGGTCGATCCCCTGCTCTCCCCCGCCATCCTGCGAGTTCCCGGCATGTGCGCCTACCCCTCCCTGTGTCCAGGACACATCCACGGACTTCATCACCCATGAGGTCCTTATGGCACCTGGTCCCAATCTTTCCTTACTAAATGTTGCGCCTGGGTTTAGCGACCGTTTGGAGGACAACGCGGTTCAGCGAGGAATGGACAGACTTGAAAAGGAGCAGCCCCACCGACCCTGCAAGAAGCCCAGGCAGGTGTCCTGGCTCAGGGCTTCTGGCCCCGCATTTGTGAACAGACATCAGAAGGAGGCAGTTTGGGGTCCGGGATGCACTGAACAGTTTGTAAGTGCTGAAGCGAGTTTGAGATCCAGGATCTTACACATCCTGCAACTCACAACTGGTGTTTCCTTCTGCGTGTGCAGGTGCCCAGCGGTGCCAGGTCTCGCCGGGCACAGCCTGCTGAGGGCCACTGTGGCACACGTGGAAGGAAGCATGCAGCCCAGTGAGTGCAAGGGTCCTACTGGAATTCAGCTAAAGCCGTGGAACAAAGAAGCTACACACACATTTATTCAGAGATGTGTCTTCAGGAGCAGCTGGTGAGAAACCCAGCACGTGCCTCTCTCAAGATGGGCAGACCTCTGCCAGCTGCCAGAGCCCGCAGGCCACTGGGCATCCCTCCCTGGGCCCTGAGCTCACAGAATGCTGATTGCTGCAGGGCTGTGCACGAGGGCAGGGCAGGGCATGTGAACTTTCAAATGACACACACATAAGAAACCCACCCTCAGCTCCATCACTTGGCCTGTGTCTTGAGGCCAGTTTAAATGCAATTGGTCTTGTATTGGGTGTTGTGAGTTCACACACTCCCATCGCTAAAGGCCCCCTGGACAGATTCCAAACTGAATGCACAGACCATGGGAACTCCTGGTGCGTGAGCTGAGCCCTTGTGTGTGGACCTGTCAGCCACCCAGATGGGCTTCGGGCTGCAGCCACGCCAGAGGCAGGGCCTGGGGGCTGATCCTCTCAGCTATGTCTTCCCAGTTTATTAGACGAATAGCAATGTTTTCTGCTAATAGTTTTAATTATGCATTATTTTTCCCTTTAATTTTAAAAAATTACTTTTTAAAATTGTTGTAAAATATACATAACATAAAACCTGCATAAAATAACGTAAGTCCAGCTTACTAAATTTTTTACATAACATAAAATTATTTTTATATAAAAGAATATTTTAATTCTGGTCCCTAGAAACTAAAGACTGTACAGGATTTGGAAATGAGAGTGTGCCAAACACTGGCCTGGAAGTGTGGGCCACACTTTCACCAGCACACACTGTCTTAATTTCTGTAAACATTATAGTAAGTTTTGAAGTCAGGTAGAGTTGGTTATACAACTTTGTTTTTGTCCTTCAATACTGAATTAGCTATTCTGTGTCTTTACCTTTTCATATAAACTTTAAAATCAGATTGTTGATATCCACAAATAACTTACTGGGATTTTCATTGAGATTGGATTGAATCTGTAGATCAAGTTGGGAAGAACCAACATCTTGACAATATTGAGTCCTCCTATCCATGATTATGGAATATCTCTTCATTTATTTAGTTCTTTGATTTCTTTTATCAGAATTTTGTAGTTTCTTCATATAGATCTTATACATATTTGTGTTAGATTAATCCCTAATATTTCATTTTGGAAGGGTAGAAAAGTAAATGGAAATGTGTTTTTAATTTCAAATAGAGCAATGGAGCAGAATGGAGAACCCAGAAATAGACCCACATAAATATAGTTAACTAATCATTCACAAAGGAGCAAAGACAATACAATAGAGAAAAGATTGTCTTTTCCACAAATGGTGCTGGAATAACTGGACATTCACATGTACAAAAATAAATGTGGACATAATCTTACTCCTTTCATAAAAATTAACATGCAAAATTCAAAAGTATAAACTTCCTAGAAGATAACAGGAGAAGATGTAGATGTCTTTGGGTATGGAGATGACATTTTAGGTACAACACCAAAGGCACAATTCACGAAAAAACGTGGTAAGCTGGACTTCACTAAATTAAAACTTCTGTTCTGCAAATGACATTGTCAAGAGAAAGAGATCACAAGCCACAAACTGAGGGAAATACTTGCAAAAGACACATCTGGCAGAAGACTGTCATACAAAATGTACAAAGAAGATTTATTTATTTATTTAGTTTTTAAATATATTTTATTGATTTTTTTTTTTTTTACAGAGAGGAAGGGAGAGGGATAGAGAGTTAGAAACATCAGTCAGCTGCCTCTGCACACTCCCTACTTGATGTGCCCGCAACCAGGTACATGCCCTTGACCGGAATCGAACCTGGGACCCTTCAGTCCGCAGACCGACACTCTATCCACTGAGCCAAACTGGTTAGGGCATGTACAAAGAAGATTTAAAACCCCACAATAACAACACACACAACCCAATTCAAAAATGGGTAAAAGTCCAAAAAATACCTCATCAAAGAAGATATATATATATGACAAGCAGATAAAAACATGTTCTATCATTAGGAAATTATAAATTAAAACAATGCATTACCATTACACCTATTTAAAATATCCAAAAGATAAAACATTGACACAAATAAATGAAAGATATTCTGTGCTTATGGATTGGAAGAATTGATATTGGTAAAATATCAACACTTCCTAAAGCAATCTACAGGGTCAATGCAATCCCTATCAAAATTTCTTTTTTTTTTTTTTTTTTAAATATATTTTATTGATTTTTTACAGAGAGGAAGAGAGAGGGATAGAGAGTTAGAAACATCGATGATAGAGAAACACCGATCAGCTGCCTTTTACACAACCCCTACTGGGGATGTGCCCGCAACCAAGGTACATGCCCTTGACCGGAATCGAACCTGGGACCTTTCAGTCTGCAGGCCGACGCTCTATCCACTGAGCCAAACCGGTTTCGGCCCTATCAAAATTTCAATGGCATTTTTCACAGAAGTGGAATAAATAATCCTAAAATCTGTATGGAAACACAAAAGAACCTGAATAGTCAAAGCAATCTTCACAAAAACAAAGCTGAGGCATCACAATTCCTGATTTAAAGCAACATTAGAAGATATACCAATCAAAACAGGAAGGTATTGGCATAAAACCAGATACATAGATCAATCAAACTGAATAGAGAATCCAGAAATAAACCCATGTGTATATATGGTCAATTATTTTATGACAAAGGAGCCAAGAATATACAATGGGGGAAAACAGGTTCTTCAGTAAATGGTGTTGGGAAACTGGACACCTATGTGCAAAATAATGAAACTGGAACCCTATCTTAAGCCATACACAAAAATCAACTCAAAATTAATTAAAAACTTGAATGTAAGACCTGAAACTATAAAATTCCTAGAAGAAAACATAGGTGGTAACCTCTCTGACATCGGTCTTAGCAATGATGTTTTGGATTTGACACTCAAAGCAAAGGCAACAAAAGGAAAAAGACAATAAGTGGGACTCCAGCAAATAATTAAGTAAAAATAAAAATGAAGTATAAAAAAGTGGGCCCTGGCTGTGTGGCTCAATTGGCTAGAGTGTCATCCTGTATACCAAAAGATTGTGGGTTCAATTCCAGTCACTGCATATACCTAGGTTTCTGATTGGGGTATGTATGGGAGACAACCAATCAATATTTCTCTCTCACATCAATGTCTCTGTCTAATCAATAAAAACATATCCTCGGGTAAAAATTAAAGAGAAAAAAGTGGGACTCCATTAAATTAAAATCATCTGTTCTGCAAAGGAAACCATCAACAAAATGGAAAGACAGCTTATGAAACTGGAGAAAATATTTGCAAATCACATATCTAAGAAGGGTTACCCTTCTTTTATCCAAAATATAAAAGAAACTTGTACAACTCAATAGCAATAATTAAGTAAATAAATAACCCAATTAAAAATGGGCAAAGGATCTGAATAGACATTTTCCCAAAGAAGATGTAAAAATGGCCAACAGGTACCTGGAAAGGTGCTCAATGTCACTTGTCATCTGGAAAATGCAAACCCAAACCACAGTGAGGTATCATTTACATCTGTTAGAATGCCCATCATCAAAAAGACAAGAGGGAACAAATGCTGGTGAAGATGTGGAGAAAAGGGAACCCTTATATTATGTTGGTGGGGATGCAAATTACTGCAACCACTTTACATTGGAAAACAGTATGGATGTTCTCAAGAAATTAAAAATAGAACTATCATGTGATCCAGCGATCCCATTACTGGGTATGCATCTTAAGGAAACTAAGTCACTCTCTAACAGAGATTCCTTTACTCCCATGTTCGCTGCAGCGTTATTCACAACAGCCAACGTACAGAAATAACCTAGGTGTTTGCAGTAGATAAAATCACTTAAAAAATGTGAGGCAGTCCTAACCAGTTTGGCTCAATGGATAGAGCATTGGCCTGCGGACTGAAGGGTCCCAGGTTCGATTCCGGTCAAGGGCATGTACCTTGGTTGCGGGCACATCCCCAGTAGGGAGTGTGCAAGAGGCAGCTGAATCGATGTTTCTCTCTCATCGATGTTTCTAACTCTCTATACCTCTCCTCTCCTCTCTGTAAAAAATCAATAAAATATATTTAGAAAAAAAAATGTGAGGCAGAGACACACAATGGAATATTGCACACACAATGGAATATCAGTCAATCTTAATAAATAAGTCCTTTAATTTGTGATATATGGATAAACTTTGAGGGCATTATGCTAATTAAATAAGCCAGACAAAGAAAGACAAATGTTCATGGTATTACTTACATGTGCAATCTATATTTTTTTAAAAAGGAGTTGAGCTCATAGAAACAGTAGAGAAGCATTGCTAGGGGCCGGGCATGAGAAAAGTGGAGAGAGGTTAGTGAAAGAGCACATGAGCTCAGTCATAAGATGAATGAAGTCTGAGGACCTAATGTAAAACATGGCAAGTCTAGTTGATAACAGTTGAAATTCGCTGAGTAGAATTGAAGTATTTTCAGCCTGTGACAAGAGGTGATGGATGTTTTAATTAACTCAGTGGGGAGAACTCTTTCCAAATGCATACCTACATGAAATCATCATGTTTGAAACTTTAAATATTTATATTTTTATTTGTCAATATACCTCAACAAAGTTAGAAAGGACAGTACACAAAAAAGAAAGCATGGAGGAACCTTAAATGCATATGACTAAGTGAATGAAGCTAGTCTAAAAGGCTTCATACTGTATGATTCCAACTCTATGACATTCTGGAAAAGTCAAAACTGTGGAGCCAGTAAAGAGGTCGGTGGTCACCAGAGATTGGGATGGGGAAGGGTGAATAGGCGGAGCACAGGGAATCTTTAGGGCAGTGAATCACTATTGTGTGATACTGCAATTACATATACATGGCATGTTACATTTGTCAGACCCCTGGGATATCCACCGTGAAGTGAGCCCTCACGGAAACTGTGGACTTTGGGTGGTGATGTGTCAATACAGGAAGGCCTTCGCAGAGCTCTTTTGCAAGCTATTGATCGTCAGACATCAGTCCCACCTGCAGATGAGAAAGTGTGGGTTTTGGTTTACTTTTGCTGCATAAAAAATTACTGCAAACGCAGTAGCTCAACACGGCATGTCTTCATCATCCTCAGTTTCCATGGTCAGGCACCCATGCTGAGCCCTCTGCTCAGCGTCGCCTGCGACTGCTCTCAATGTGTCAGTTGGCCTGTGTTCCTTTCCAAAGCTCCGGGTCCCCTCTTGTCCTCATGTGGTTGTTGGCAGAATTCAGCTTCTCTCCGACTTAGGACCAAGGAGGTCCCTGTTCTCTCGCTGGCCATCAGCGAGGGGTCCTCTCCGTTACTCCTGGATGTCTACAGGTCCTCACCGTGTGGTCCCTCCCACAGTCCTCTCCAACGTAGACTATCTCGTCCTTTAGGATGGGCCAGTCCTTGTCAGTCCATGTCAGACTCACCTGTTTAGGCTCACCTGGATAATGTGCCTTTTGATCAATTCAAAATCAACTGGTTGGCCATGTAATCATGAGTGATGCCCCATCATGCTCACAGGTTCTGCCCTCACGGGAGGGGGTTTCAGGGAGTCCACAGGAGGGGGTGGGAATGTTGAGGCCACATCAGGATCCTGCCCACCACAGGATGTGTTTCTCACAGGCATACAAGACATGGCATTCAGCACAGCCAAATGCAGGAGGCTGTCTAGTAAAGCTCTGGCCCTGGAGTCAGCCAGCCCGACAGGTATTGCTGAGCACTGCAGCCAGCCCGGACAGGTATTACTGAGCACTGCAGCAGGTTAGCAGCCTCCTGGCGACCCCACCTGCACGATTCGGAGGTGTCCACGTCATGGGTCTGTGGAGAAGGCTTGCTGAGCTCATCCTTGCAAAGCATGTGGTTCTCTGGTTGGCTCATGTTGAGTCAAAATGAGTGAGCATCTCTCCAGTGCTATTCCTCTGGCTACCGCGGGGCCGGCGTGAGTGCGAAAGCCTCCTCATGCGTGCGAACACCGCCATGCCGCTGTCAACACCGAGTGTTGGAAAGGAGCCCAGGACCTCCTAGAGTTTGGGGTGGAAGTTTGGCAGCTGGGAACAAGCCTGCACGAGGGCTTGAGGAGGTGAGCTGCAGAAAGTTGTTAACGTAAAAACCATTGAAACCTGTAAAGAATTTTTGTGAGTTTATTTGAGCCAAACTGTTGACATGTGCGGGGAAACAGAACCTCAACGAATTGAGATAATGCTCTGGAGAATGGCAGGTTACATCTGTATTTATACATTGCCATCAAAGGAGGGACATAGGTGGGTTACGTGAAATTCATTGGTGATAGATTAAGGAGGTGGGATAAAGTGGAGGAAACCCCTGGGATTGGATAAAAAGTAAAATGATGGACACATACTTAGGTGGGTGCAGGAACAATTAACATGATAATGAAGGAATTTGTGGCATCTGTCCTGGCGCCCAGCACATTAGGTTGTGCCCCAGGGGGTCCAGAACAAGGGAAGTTACAAGTTACCCAGACATTTCAAGGGAATGTTATCGTAGATGCAAAAAGACAGATAGGCTCAGTTAAGGTAAAGGACCTTGTCAGTGAAGATACCGGCCTAGGAGGTGACTACCCACCATAACTGCGTTTAGTTAAAGTTTAATTTCAGACCATCCTTTGTGGTGACTTTAGGTCTCCAAGTCTGCAAGACCGCCATGCAGGCCTCCCCTGAGCTGTCAGGTCAGCATGTAGCCCCTTTCGTCCACAAAGTATTCGGGGATCAAACAGACCCTTGGCTATGGCCAGATCCTCAAGCCACTCATGTGTCCTGGGCTGGTTGAAACTATTCATCCTGGGGTGGGGCCAACATGGCAGAGCCAACACATGCATGTGAGGCTGCTAACGTCCTCACTGACTGCGATGTGCTTTTAAAAAGGACAACTAGTGCCCGCCTGGAGGTCACAGGCACTGAAAACTTGGCTGCAGATTTCTGTGCTCTAGTCCTGCTTCTAATACCCATCCCCTGTGGCCTGACATGAGTCATTGAAACTGCTCCCATTCTGGGAAACAAGTTACATAAACCCAACGCCCTGCGAGGCCCCACGAGAGTTGCTTAAAAGCTTTGCTCCAAGTCAATCAAAGCAGGGCCTGCTGGGTGGCGGGGAGGGCTGGCACAGCCTTCAGTGGGAATTATTGTTAGTGGAGGCCTCCATAGCAATGTTGAGAATCATTTTGCAAGAGACAGTGTTCATTAAAATGTAAATTGCCCCATGCCACCCTCTCCCCTGCAAGCTTTGGAAATCAAAAAGAATCATGTTTATTTTAAGACAACTCTTCCCGCCAGCCCAGTCCTAATGTTCACAGCTGAAATGCTGAAGTGCTCTACACCTTTCGGCAGTGGGAACTTCCATTTTGATCTGCCTTTTGGAAAAGAAATATCAGCAGTATGGCGTTCGGAGCCATTACGCCAGGCTGGGGCACAGGTATCTGGTGCGTATTTGAGAGTGCGGACCTGTGCGGGCCAGGCAGCCGCCAGCCCTGCAGCCAGGAGCACCGCATGTGCTGGGCTGGAGCAGTGCGCCTGTGTGCAGCACACATGGAGTTTTGAATAGTTCGTACAGAAAAAGAAGAGGTCATCATTAATGTTTGCTCTGTATCAATTGCATGCTGTGATGATAATATTTTGGCTATATTGGTTAAAATTGCTTATAATATAAATGAATTCCACCTGTGTGCTTTTTTTAAGCTTTTTATTTATTTTATTTTTAATTAATTAAATTTATTAGGGTGGCCATGGTTAATAAGATCATGTAGGGTGCAGGTGTACATTCTATGGTACATGATCTGAATATTGTATTATGTGCCCACCACCCAAAGTCAGGTCATCTTCTGTCACCATAAACTGTATGTGGCCCCATTACCCATCTAGAACATTTATAATTACAGATGTGTGTGGGTGGAATGTGGGCCCTGCAAGAACTTTGCCTTCTTGTTGGAATAACCACCTTCCAGGGCACTGCCTCCCCAGGACCTGCCTGCAGCACTTCCAGCCCTGGCCCAGAGGCCCTGCTAGTGCCAGCCCATCCTCGGCCCAGACCTGCTTGCCTGATGCACCTTCCCACCTTCCAGGCCCTTTATGTCCCGATTACTGCTCCTGCGAACCCTGTTCCTCCTTAAGACCGTGTCCCCTGGCCCCTCCCCTGACCTTGGGTAGACTAGGGTGCCCTCCCGCATTCTCACTGACACTGTCGGATGGTCTGTTCAGGGCCTGTCCCTACACTGTGCTGCGCAGGGAGGGGCAACACATCTCTGTGTCTGTCTCCCTGGCGCACGGTGCACATTTGCTTAAGCACCTAGAGTGGCAGAGCCAGGGAAAACAGTGCTCGCCCAGGGGCCTGTCTGCACCCCGCAGCAGCTGAGGCAATTCAGGCCTTGTTTTTATTGTCATGTTTAACTATTATCCTATCTAATAAAAGAGTAATATGCAAATTGACCATACCTCTGCTACACCCACAAGCCATGCCCACCAGCCAATCAGGAGCGAGTATGCAAATTAACCCAACCAAGATGGCTGCAGCCATGGCAAGAGCAGGAGGCTTGGGTTTCCTGGAGATGGAGGAAGCCAACCTTTCCACCTGCCTTGGCCTTCCGTGGCCTCCATTTAAGGCTACAAAATTTCAATTATAGAAGATAAATAAATTCCAACAAAAATGGTAGTAGCCATGAAGCTGGAGAGAGCAGGAGGCTTGAGTTGCCCCCAGCGATGGAGGAAGCTAAGCTTCCACAGCCCTGGCCTGCCTTGGCCTCAGCTTAAGGCTACAAAGTTTCAATTAGAGAAGATAAAAAATCCCAACAAAAATGGCTGCAGCCACGGAGTGAGCAGGAGGCTTGGCTCCATTCAAGGCTACAAAGTTTCAATTATAGAAGATAAATAAATCCCAGATACCAGGGCCTCTGCTTGGGTCACTGGGGGGCATGGCTGGTCTGCAAACCACCACAGGCCCCTTGTCCAGGTCGCCCCATGCCCCAAGGGGACCCCCACCCTGATCTGGGACACCCTTCAGGGCAAACCAGCTGGCCCCCACCTGTGCACCAGGCCTCTATCCTATCTAATAAAAGAATAATATGCAAATTGACCATCACTCCAACAGACAAGATGGCTGCCCCCATGTGGTCAAAGATGATTACCCCCATGTGGACACAAGATGGTCGTCACAAGATGGCCAGCATGGGAGGGCAGTTGGGAGGGACCAGGCCTGCAAGGGAGAGCAGTTGGGGGCGATCAAGCCTGCAGGGGACGGCAGTTAGGGGTGACCAGGCCGGCAGGGAAGGGCAGTTGGGGGGGGGGACCCAGGCCTGCAGGGGAGGACAGTTGGGTGGGACCCAAGCCTGCAGGTTGTGGGGGGAGAGCAGTTGGGGGGGACCAGGCCTGCAGGGGAGAGCAGTTGGGGGGGACCAGGCCTGCAGGGAAGGGCAGTTGGAGGGGGGGGACCCAGGCCTGCAGGGGAGGGCAGTTAAGGGTGACCAGGCCTGCAGGGGAGGGCAGTTGGGGGGGACCGGGCCTGCAGGGAAGGGCAGTTGGGGGGGGGACCCAGGCCTGCAGGGGAGAGCAGTTAAGGGTGACCAGGCCTGCAGGGGAGAGCAGTTGGGGGGGACCGGGCCTGCAGGAAAGGGCAGTTGGGTGTGGGACCCAGGCCTGCAGGGGAGGGCAGTTAAGGGTGACCAGGCCTGCAGGGGAGGGCAGTTAGAGGCAAACAGGCTGGCAGGGGAGCAGTTAGGTATAAACCAGGCTGGCAGGGGAGTGGTTAGGGGGTGATCAGGCTGGCAGGCAGAAGCAGTTAGGGGCAATCAGGAAGGCAGGCAGGCGAACAGTTGGGAGCCAGCAGTCCTAGATTGTGAGAGGGATGTCCCAGATTGGAGAGGGTGCAGGCTGGGCTGAGGGACAACCACCCCCCCTCCCCTGTGCATGAATTTGGTGCACTGGGCCTCTAGTTTTTAATAACAATGTAGGGAGTAACCTGGTGACCCTTCGATGAGGTGCCCAGCCTCCCTTGGGGCACCTGCACAAGCCCTGGGTGGAATGCTGGTGTGAGGGTGGGTTGATCACGGAGAATGACCACAAAGTGCCAATTAGCCACCTGTTGAGAGGAGAACCTCATTATCATGATGCTCAGAGGGGCTTGGCTGTCCTGTTTTCACCTGGCAAAAATCTCCTTCCTGCCTGCTGATCCGTGTTTACTGGTACGGAGTTGAGTTGCAAGTCTGTTTGGGGTTGAGGCCCTGCTAATCCAAAGACCTTCCTGGGCTCCTGGAGGAAGCACTGACCCCACTTGCCCTTCCTCCAGGCAGGCTCCTTATGGCCACATCAGTCAGGTATCATGTTCAAGGCTCCAGGCTGTCCTTTCCAAGCACGCGCAGCGCCCAGGAAGCCAGCCCAGCATCAGTGGACGAGGACCACCCGCTCCCTGACGAAGATGCTCAGGGGAATTACTCCCATCGCACACCCTCGGAGGAGCCCACATGCCTCATTAAGAACATGGGTTACTCAGCTTTCCAGGAATACACCGTTCTATGGGCAAAGACCCACCTTTTTTTTTGGTCGGAAAAGAACATTTTGTCTGTTCAAAACAAAAACCAAACCTGAAACCCAACTCACAAACAAACCTACTTGGCCATTTTCCTAAAATGTACAAGGGTCCACCCATGGGAGCTGAGAGTAAGGAGAGGAACACACATGGAGCTGTGGTTGTCACTGGCCTCTCGTGTTCATGCTGGCCGGGGGCCTCCCTGGGCCACTCCTGGGCTGCCCCACACCATATGCCATTCTCCAGGATGGAGCCACTCCCACCAGGACCAATAAGATGTTGCTTTTGCTCAGTGAGACCAGATTTGAAACTTCAAAATAAGCGATATTTTCCTCGAGGACTTAGGATGTGGTCACACCGCACGTCAGTCCACTGGTGCAGGACTGCAAGGTGCTAGTGGCCTGGTGCACAAAATTCATGCATGGGGGGGTGCGAGAGGGTGTCCCTCAGCCCAGCCTGCACCCTCTCCAATCTCGGACATCCCTCTCACAATCCAGGAGTGCTGGCTCCTAACCGCTCACCTGCCTGCCTGCCTGATTACTCCTAACCTCTTCTGCCTGCCAGCCTGATCGCCCCCTAACTGTTTCTGCCTGCCAGCCTGATCGCCCCCTAACCCCTCCCCTGCCGGCCTGATTGACGCCTAATTGCTCCCCTGCCAGCCTGATCACCCACGGCTTTATTATTATGGATAAAGCTGAACAAATAAAGTAAAATAAAGTGTTGATATACATTTTGAGATAAGAGTCAGACCTCAGGGGATACAAATGAAACCTACCGTGTGGGGAGTAATAATAGGAATACAGTATACCAAGTATGACGACATTTCATAAAATCAATGCTGCAGGGCCCGTAAAACTGAGGAGCTGAGATCGTGGTGGGATTGGCCAAACAGGCATTCAAGGTCAGCTTCCATGATGAAGAGCAATGGAGCTTGCTTCCTGTTAATGGCACTAAAAAACCAGCCAGATATAGACAGACAGGCATGCATGGGGACACACAAACACACATACATGTATGCATGCACACATTATTTGTATTGTTATTACTTTCACACGAAGCGGAAGACACTGCAACTGAGATTTTGGGGTGATTTTGCACCGGTGCACCAGCTGCTGGGTGTGGAGTGCTCTGAGCCCACAGCAGGCCCGAGGGAGGACCCAGGTGTCACCCCGCAGCACCTCCAGCAGGCAGCTGGTGTGTTCAGGAGCCAGTCCCTCACATGTCCCTCCATGACATCTCTCATCTCTCAGTTTCAACACCTGCCGTAGCTCACCCTTCTCAATGGGCTGGTGCCTGAAAGGGGCCTGGTGCAGTCACTTTGGGCTGCCCAGCAGGTGCCGAGCAGGTGCGGGGTGCAGGCCACCCCAGCAGACCCCTCCAGGGCAGGCAGGGACTCTGCCTCCCGCGTTCTCATAACTAGTGCTTTGCGAGGTCACCGGGTTGATCACTGAATTAAGAGAAGGGCTCTGCAGGAACTACAGCACAACGTAGAAATCGGGCAACAGTCCTGCGGAGTGTGGCTGGCCAGTCCCAGGGGCTTGTTCTGTCTCGCCTGGATTCTTGCAGCAGCGGCCTGGCCGCCATCCCGCCTGCCCCCCGCACTGCCCGGCCACCTGACACCCACCCCTCAGGACAAGAGACAGTGGGACCTGGGTTAAAGGCAACATTACTCCTGGCCCTTATTCTGGAACAGGAATTCACACTTTCGTGGGGGGCATGTCTGCAAGGGGGTTTTGCAGTGGGGAACACCAAGGGACGTGCTGACTGAAGTGACCTACCAGGATCTTTGCTGAAGACTGGGTGGGGGTGATCAGATGTCCCCTGGGGGGGTGGGGAACCCAGTCAGATACCGAGGTGATCAGATATCAGGGATGGGCTTCTGGCTACACTGACACAGCAGGACTCCTGCTGAGCCTGGACAGAGCAGAGCCCCCAGTGGAGGCCTAGCTGAGAAGGAGCGCAGAGCCGCCCAGCGGAGGCTGTTCAAGGAGAGACCTCCCCGCCCTGCTGGGTGTCGCACACCCTCGGCCTTGACTCTGGGAAGCTCCTTGCGCATCCACAGGGGCCATGGCAGCCGCTGCGGGGACTCTAGCAGCCAGGCTGCGGCAGAGGCAGCGGAGGACAGGCTTCTAGGGACACCGCCTGGAGGCGTCTGACGCTGCTGGGAGGAAAGGAGCTGCTTCTGAGGCGGGTGTGGGAAGTGCTGTGCCTTCCCCAGGGCGCTAGTCAGTGTGTGTGAAATGGGGGGGTGGGGGGAACGTTGAGAGAATCCCGGGAAAGCTAGGCTGTATGCCCCTCAGATGGTGTCTCACCTGTGGGTGACATCTCAGAGTCAAGAGCTGGCTGGAGGTTTCCCGGGGGCGGAGTGGGAGAGACTGCGCGGAGTGGGTCTGCAGACCACAGGGAAATTGCAGGCGTGAGCCCACGTGAGGCGTCCTAGGAGAGGGTGACCCTCGGCTGGGGACCCCCATGCAAGGCTGGACTCCAGGGGTCATAGGGACGTACGGCCATCCTCTAGGCCCAGGGGAGCTCCCAGTAGGAGAGCCTGATGGATCCACAGACAGGAGGAGGGTGGGTGCCAGGGCTGGGCGCGGGGAGCTGGGGTTGGCGTTGGCAGGCAGAGTTTCCGTTTGGGAAGCTGCCAAGCTCTGGGTGGTATGCTGCTTAACGGTGTGAATGTCCTTAATGCCACTGGCCTGCATGCCAAATGGCCCGCATGGTAAATATATGTGTATGTAATGTATGTGTATGTATTATGCTATATACATTTCACATTAAAGAAAGAGTCAGAATGTGGGCATCTGCCTCCCAGTGGCCCCAATGTCTGACTAAAACGTCGCCAGTAAAATCAGGACCATGCGGCATGGCCCTCTCCACTCGCCCCTCCATCCCTCCCACCCCCGGAGGCCTAAGCCACACAGGGGTGTGTGAGAGGAGGGAGGTCAGACTCCCCTCCCGAGGCCGGGGTCCCCCCTCACCCTGGGCCACGGCAGGGGGAGTCCTGCCTGGAGCAAGAGACAGAACAGGGGTGTCAGTCCCTGATCATCAGCAGATGGTCCTCACGGCCGCCTGAGACATCGCTGGGGTCTGAGGAGAAAAGAAGATTTGACCTGTGCGGTCTAAGGGAGAATTGATTCTTGATACTGCCCTCCAAGTTACAGATATTTGACTATAGGATTTCTTTTCTTTTAAAAATTTATAACGAAAGGTAGCCCAAACAAAGCCCAAGGTGATGGTGAACAGGAAAACACTCCTCAAGCTACACCAGGGGGTTCCATCGCAACACATGCAGCCCTTCCCTCACCCATAAGAAAAGCCAGAAACTTACCGACAGCATGCTGACAGGCACTTCCAGAGGAGGAAGGGCCAGTGCGTTGATAAACTTAAAAATAGACTGGCCGGTGTGGAGGCACAGAAAAGCAAGCGGAAGGAAAGGTGGCTCTCCATCTTCGTCCCCCGCATTGGCACTGCTGGCTCGAAGGACGCCCGCTCTGGGCGAGGTGCAGCGGGCAGGCTGCCAGGCGTTCTTTGCTAGGTGTCGGCACTCTCTCTTCCACGCAGCCGTCTCGTTCCTGCTCAGTGAGCTCACTCAGGCATCTGTATAATGACAAGTCTTCAGCACAAGCCCCCCTGAAGGGGCATGTGTGAATAAATTGGCTACATATCTTGTATGGAAACCACTCAGATATTAAACGCACTGAGTTAGAGCCACGCCTGTGGAATTGTGGGACAGCCATGCTGTGAAGTAAGAAAAGAAGTTGCACAGATGTACATAGAATGATCGTTTTCTGTGAAAGTCAACAGGGCAGGCATTCGCCCTCGGTGTCTACATGCACACACGTGTGTGCTTATGTGTGAGGCCTGGCATGCCGGAACCTGGTTCCCTAATGCGTTAGAAGAACGGGGTGGGGGGAGATAAGAAATAAAAAAACCTGAAACAAAATTAAGAAACATAAGCATGTTCAATTTCAGTAAAATTACCAATTACAATAAGTCTAGTTTCTTTTCTCTGTTATATAGAAATGAATATCCCTGGTAATTAGAACAAAACAGGAAAAAGAAAAAAATATTTATTTGATTAAAGGATATGATTGTGGACTTCCATGGCTCCCATTTCTTTTAAAATAAACTTTATTGTGAAAAAATTGTAGATTTAAAGAAAACTTGCAGAGACAGAGTCCTCTGGACCCTTCACCGAGGTCCCTCAACATCTATCTCATTACTCTGGGGCGCATTACTAGTGACTAAACCGCGGGCTTTATCTGATTTCACCAGTTTTTCTGTTAAGATCCTCTTTCAGTTCCAGGGTGCAGCCCAGGCACCGCACTGCCCGCAGCTGTCGTGTTTGCCGGCCCCTCAAAGCCTAACTGCGGGTCTCAGCTGCGCCTCCGCTGTCCCAGGCTGGCGCCCTCCAGCTGCAGTCTGCAGTGGAGTAGAAAGTGTTTTCAGTGGCTGGCCGTGCTCCCGGCGGGCGTGTTCACAAGGTCCCCAAGGCCCTCCTTCACGTGTCTCAGTCTCCTTCAAAACGCGGCCCTCGCCGCAACACCTGTTTGTCAAACACTGGCTCCCGGGAGCGGATTCAGCCCCTGGGCAAATTGCATCGTGCCTGTGCCACCTTCTCCTTCCGCCTTGCTCACGCCGGTTCCGGTTCCAGATCCAGCTGAAAGGCCTTTGTCTCACTTCCTGCCACGTCCCAAGCCAAGCCATGCAGATCTTCTGGGCACTGCCCAGCGTCTCAGCGCCCGAGACAGCGCACCTGCCCAGTGCCTCTCTCAGCCTCAGCCTCAGCCCCAGCCCCAGCCCCAGCCCCAGCCCCAGCCCCAGCCCCAGCCCCAGCCTCAGCCTCAGCCCCAGCCCCAGCCCCAGCCCCAGCCTCAGCCCCAGCCCCAGCCCCAGCCCCAGCCCCAGCCCCAGCCCCAGCCCCAGCCCCAGCCCCAGCCTCAGCCTCAGCCCCAGCCCCAGCCCCAGCCTCAGCCCCAGCCCCAGCCCCAGCCTCAGCCTCAGCCCCAGCCCCAGCCCCAGCCCCAGCCCCAGCCCCAGCCTCAGCCCCAGCCCCAGCCCCAGCCTCAGCCCCAGCCCCAGTCCCAGCCCCAGCCCCAGCCTCAGCCTCAGCCCCAGCCCCAGCCCCAGCCCCAGCCCCAGCCCCAGCCCCAGCCCCAGCCCCAGCCTCAGCCCCAGCCCCAGCCCCAGCCTCAGCCCCAGCCCCAGCCCCAGCCCCAGCCCCAGCCCCAGCCCCAGTCCCAGCCTCAGCCTCAGCCCCAGCCTCAGCCCCAGCCCCAGCCCCAGCCCCAGCCCCAGCCCCAGCCCCAGCCCCAGCCCCAGCCTCAGCCCCCAGCCTCAGCCCCAGCCTCAGCCTCAGCCCCAGCCTCAGCCCCAGTCCCAGCCCCAGCCTCAGCCCCAGCCTCAGCCCCAGTCCCAGCCCCAGCCTCAGCCCCAGCCCCAGTCCCAGCCCCAGCCCCAGCCCAGCCTCAGCCCCAGCCCCAGCCCCAGCCCCAGCCCCAGCCCCAGCCCCAGCCTCAGCCCCAGCCCCAGCCCCAGCCCCAGCCCCAGCCCCAGCCCCAGCCCCAGCCTCAGCCTCAGCCCCAGCCCCAGCCCCAGTCCCAGCCTCAGCCCCAGCCTCAGCCTCAGCCCCAGCCCCAGCCTCAGCCCCAGCCCCAGCCTCAGCCCCAGTCCCAGTGCTGGTGGGCCTTCCCCATCCGAGCGCGTGGCTCCGTGCTGCTGTGTTTATGGCTGTGCCCTGCGTGCGGCTCAGTGCCTTAGACCCGGGTGTGTGACAGACAGAAGAAAGAAGGAAGAGGGGCAGGCAGAGGAAAGCCACAGTGAGTGTGTTTCCCACGTGGTCTCCGTCTTGATTCGACTATTCCTCGGTGGGCTTGCGGGCTGGAGAGAGGCTGTGTCCTTGGAGAGGTGGGTGGAGCGGAAACATTGTATTCTGGTCAAGATGTCTGTGAAAATAGCTCATATGTACAGCGGCGTTATCCACAGCAGCCACAAAGTGGCAGTAACCCAGATACCCACTGATGATGAATAAACAGAATGTGGCACACGTACACCATGTACAGCGAATGGAACGGAATATTCTGCAGCTCCGCAAGGAAGGAAACCCTGGTACCTGCGACTACACGATGCCCCAGAGAACACCGTGCCGAGCGGGTAAGCCAGGCTCCCCGTCAAACACTGCATGCGTCCCCGAAGGTCAGAGTCCCGGGGCAGACAGCAGGATGCTCCAGGGGAGGGCGGATGGAAGTTAGTGCTTAATCAGGACAGAGCTGCAGTGTGGGAAGTTGAAAGAGTTCTAGAGATGGAGGGTGGTGATGGAAATGTAAGTAATGCCACTGAACTGTGCAATGGTTAAATGGTAAATTTTATGCCATGTTTTTACCCCACTTATAAAAATAAAAAATAAAGTGTCTGAAAATAACCATTGGACATTGGTTTACGAGGTGACCAAGCTTTCTCCTCCCGGCCTCCTTTGTGGCTGAAAACAGAAAATTCATCATCTAGTCTGTTCGCTGGTTCCTCCAGGTGGCAGAAAACACAAAAGGGTCCTAGTGACGGTGCGTTTCCATTTGTGTGTGACAACCAGGAAGAAGTGACAGAAATGACAGCCAACAACGGGACAAAAACATTCATGGGAAGGGTAGACAATGAAAGGGAAGCCATGACTGCCCATGTGCTTGGCCTGGAGACCAGGGGTCCTTCTGCCCTGCTCCTGCCGACACCGGACCCTTTCAGTTATGGCCCTGGGGGCACAATAGTCCCCCAAGCCTCAGAGAAAAGCGATGGAGTGATTCACTCAAATCTGTACCGCTCCTGGGGTGCGCTCACATAACTGTGTTGGCCCCGAACAACACCTCTAATTCTAATTTATTGACAGCTGGCGATACGGTGCGAGGCGCCACTCAATTTTTTTCCAAAGCCCGCCCCCACCCCCCATGAAGCAAATGGAGAGACGAGAGTAGATTAAAGACACAGCAGGATGCTGCCCGGGCTCTGGAAGAAGCAGCCGTGGTTCATCGCTGAGTGCCGTGCGGACACTCGTGAAATTGAAATTGCATGTCAGTTTCTCCTGACGATTCACTTGTGCTAATGAGTGTTTTGTGGGAATAAAGGATTCGCTGAGAAGGTGTATAGGAGGGTTTAAGACAAGCGCTGTGGTGTTAGCTGTCTGTTGCTGCATGAATCTTCCTGGCTTTGAACAACAGGCCTTTATTCTGTCCGTCTCCGGGGTCAGGAATCAGGTGCGCGTGCTGGTGTCTGGCTCAGGCATGGAAGCGGAGTCTGGGTGCTGGTGGGTCTGTGGTTTTCTCAAGGCTGGAGGGAGAGGGGAGTCTTCCCAGCCCACGGCCCTGGCTGTGGGCAGGGCTCTGGGCCCTGTGGTGTGGGCTGAAGGCCTCTGTTCCTCGATGGCCATCTGCCGAGCTGCGAGTCCTTTGCCAGGGCCTCTCCCAGGCACCTCCCTGCAAGGCCAGGGGCACCCCGCAGAGTGAGCCAACAAAAAGCAAGAGGGTGAGAAAGCTGGGGGCAGTCTTCTGCGGTCTCATCACGGAAGTGCCTTCTCTTCACTTTTTAGCAGCAAGTCACCCGGCAGGGCTCTCCGACGAGGACCTGGGGCCCACAGGCTGAGCATCAGCCGCGGGACCTTCTGGAAGCTCCTGACCACGCCCACATCTAGATGAGGAAGGACACAGCTGCCAAGGTTGGGGAGAGGCTCATGGTGAGGAAGAGCAGGTGGAATGTGCTCCCGACGTGTCCCCTTTTCTGACAAGGGGCTGCCTATGAGTGTGGGGGTCCCCTCATCTAATGGGTGGAGGGGAGGCTGTGGGCAGGGCGTGTCGGCCTGAGGGAGCCCTGCCTGGGGGCAAGGAGCAGGGACAGAGGGGCGCCTTCATCTTCGCAGGAGCTGGCTCCTCTGGCTGCCCAGAAGGCTGGAGCGCTTCAGGGAGAGTGAGGTGGGTGGAGGGGACGAATAGAGAGGGGGTGTCCAGAGCCCAGCCCCGGGTCGGTGCCTGGAGAGAGGCACTCTCTCTTGGGTTCTGAAACCCGCAGCTCAGCCAGGGCAGCCGCTGCCAGCACCGCGTGCTTCCTGAGGGGCAGCAGCTGGGAGACGCCCCGAGAGCCAGGCTTGCCGCTGGCCCTGCGGCCCTCCCTCCACCCTGCCTGGCCTGAGAGAGGGGTGCGTTGTGCCTCTGGCTTAAATCGGGAAAACTGACATGCAGGACTGAGCCTTCAGCTGGAGGGCCCGGGACCAGGAGCGGCAGAACCCAGACATCATGGCTGGTCTGGACCAACAATCTTCACTTCCCGTCTTAAAAAATTCTGGGGTGTGTCCGAGGGGTAATTAGAGTGGCCAGCTCTGAAGAGGGCCTCCCTTCATGATAGCCTAACCCTACCCGTCCCGGCGTCTCCAGGGCGGTGCTCGCTTGGCCAGAAGCCTTGTTCCCCAAGGCTATGACTCCCAGCAGGTGGGGCCCCTGGGAGCGGGTGAGGGGAGCAGGTGAGGCGCTGCCGGAGTGGCCTGCGGAGTCCTCGCGCTCCACAGAAGCGGCTCCCAGCTTCGGGGAGGCCATCAACCCGCTGGGCAGCGCGCTCAGGGCCCCTTCCCCTTCTGCTAGGCACGCCCCTCACCACCCTGGACAGCTGAGACAGTGGGAGCCCGCACCGTGGCCTGGGAGGCAGCTGTGGTTACAGCAGTGTCAGTTTCCTGTCTCACATCACGGCCGAGCGGGCGCGGGCCTTCCTTACCCTAACTGGGCACTGCCTGAGCAGGCCTGAAGCATAGAGTCAAATCCCCTTTGCTTTCATCCCGGTAATCCCTGTGACATGTATGACGTGGGGATAGTCTTCCCTGTCCCCGCGTGAAGATCAGACAAGCCTGTGGCCTCTGCCCCTCTCACCTAGTGGACCCACCTCGCACGCGTTGAGCCATGTTCCCACTGGCTCAGTTTCCCCCGGAGTCCAGTCCAGGCCTCCCTCCACACCCACCTGACCTGTGGCCCCGCTGCCTGCAGAGGGGTCCACACCCTCTCCTCCCTTCGCTCCATCCTGCTTTGCAGTCCGGACTCTCCAGGCTGAGCTTAGAGACGGGAAGGAAGTCCGCCTGTGGGTGCGTTCTCCCTCTGAGGACAGGGCTGGGCAGGTTTGGCTGGGGTTCCCTCTGGGGCACCTTCTCTGTGGTCCTGCGATGCTGCACTGCCGGGCCCAGGGCACTGCAGCCAATGGCTGTGCCTCTCCCTGTGCCCAGGACACGGCATCCACTGGCTGCGCCTCTCCCTGTGCCCAGGGCGCTGCATCCACTGGCTGTGCCTCTCCCTGTGCCCAGGGCGCTGCATCCACTGGCTGTGCCTCTCCCTGTGCCCAGGGCGCTGCATCCACTGGCTGTGCCTCTCCCTGTGCCCAGGGCGCTGCATCCACTGGCTGTGCCTCTCCCTGTGCCCAGGGCGCTGCATCCACTGGCTGTGCCTCTCCCAGGGCCCAGGGCGCTGCATCCACTGGCTGTGCCTCTCCCCATGCCCAGGGCGCTGCATCCACTGGCTGTGCCTCTCCCCGTGCCCAGGGAGCTGCATCCACTGGCTGTGCCTCTCCCCGTGCCCAAGGCGCTGCATCCACTGGCATCCACTGGCTGTGCCTCTCCCCATGCCCAGGGCGCTGCATCCACTGGCTGTGCCTCTCCCTGTGCCCAGGGCACGGCATCCACTGGCTGTGCCTCTCCCTGTGCCCAGGGCGCTGCATCCACTGGCTGTGCCTCTCCCCAGGTTCAGGGTGCTGCATCCACTGGCTGTGCCTCTCCCCGTGCCCAGGGCGCTGCATCCACTGGCTGTGCCTCTCCCCAGGTTCAGGGTGCTGCATCCACTGGCTGTGCCTCTCCCCACTGTCAGCTGCTCCCCTCCAGCCCAGTGTCCATGCCACTGGCTGACTCTTGCCTTTGGTCCTGCACCTCTTGCAGGTGGATTTCCTAGGACTATTGGCAGGTGGAGACAGGCCTCTCTCCCCCAGGTCACCTCAGTTCCACTGGAAGGGCCCAGGCCTTGAGCTGCCCCAGCAGGGGAGCATGTTACCTGTTGCAGCCTCTAAGATGGCCCCAAGCAACCCGCCTCCTGGGCCTCGCTGCCCTGTGAAGTCCCCTCCATCTTTCCCCTGAGGGCCCAGGGACCTGCTGACACGCCTAGTAGCGGAACCTGGTGGAAGGTCAGGGTGCTCATTCCTAGGTTATAGGACAAAGGCTTGACTTCAGCCTTTTTCACTCGGGGTCTCTGGAGATTCATTCAGGTTGTCCCTTCCTTTTCTCTACTGCGTAGGGTTCCGTGGCCCAGAGCTGTGAACATCAGTTACCTCTGGTTTTCGGATATTAGAGTAAAAGTACATAAACATTCATGTACAAGTAACTGTGTAAACATACATCTTCATTTCCCTGGGATGGCTGCTCTGGAGTGTCATTTCTGGGTCAGACCTGCAGGTTTAGTTTTTTAAGAAACTGGCAAAGGTTTCTAGAGCGGCTGTACCACTTGTAACCCCACGCACGGCGTGAGCCAGCGTGTCTGCATCCTCACCGACGTTTGGTGCAGCCCCATGTTTCACATTCCAGGAATCTCAACGGTGCAGTGAGCTCTCTCTGGGATTTTAATGTACATTTCCCTAAAAGCTAACACTGCTCACAGCCGTCATTTGCATATTTGGCACCGGTGTGTTCTCTCTGATGAAATGTCTCTCATGTCTGTTGCTATTTTCTCATTGGACTTTTCTTTTCACTTTTGAGTTTTGAGAGCTCTTTATACATCATGTATATTAGCCTTTTGGCAGTTACATGGTTTGGAAACATTTTTCCCCAGATTGTGGCTTGTGTTTACACCATGGTATTTAATGAAATTATTGCTATATTGGGGCTTAAATCTACCATTTTATTATCTTACTAGAGGCCCGGTGCACAAAAATGCAGCTTTCAGTGGGGTCCCCCAGCCTGGCCTGTGAGGATCAGGCCAAAAGCAGCTCTCTGACAATCCCCGGATTGCAAGAGGGCTGTTATCAGGTGACACACCCAGGAATCAGGCTCCCTCCTCTCTGGTTCCAGGTGCGTCTCCCGAGAACCGCAGCTGCCATGTCACCACAGCCCTGCAGTTGAGTGTCTGCCCCCTGGTGGTCATTACGCATCATAGCTACCAGTCGGATGGTGGAAAGGTTGGCTGGTCGCTTAGGCTTTTATATATACTAGTGGCCCAGTGCATGAAATTCGTGCACGGGGGTTGGGGGGTCCCTCAGCCTGGCCTGCATCCTCTCCAATCTGGGACCCCTCAAAGGATGTCCTACTGCCAGTTTACAGGGAACGGGCCTAAACTGGCAGTCGGACATCCCTCTCGCAATCCGGGACTGCTGGCTCCTAACTGCTCACCTGCCTGCCTGCCTGATTGCCCCTAACCACTCTGCCTGTCAGCCTGCTCACCCCCAACTGCCCCCCTGCCAGCCTGATCACCCCCAACTGCCCCCTCTTTCTGGCCTGCTTGCCCCCTACTGCCCCCCTGCTGGCCTGCTCACTCCAAACTGCCTCCCTGCTGTCCTGATCACCCCCAACTGCCCCACCTGCTGGTCTGTTCACCCCCAACTGCCCCTCCCCGCCAGCCTGATCACCCCCAATGGTCCCCCCACTGTCCTGATCACCCACAACTGCCGTCCCATCCTGGCCTGTGATCACCCACACCTGCCCTCCCCTCTTGGCCTCTAACTGCCTCTACCTCAGCCCTGCCACCATGGCTTTGTCCAGAAGAACATTTGGAAGGTCTCCTGGAAGGTCTCCCAGTCTAATTAGCATATTACCCTTTTATTAGTATAGATAGAGGCCTGGTGCATGGGCGGGGGCTGGCTGGTTTGCCCTGAAGGGTGTCCCGGATCAGCGTGGTGGTTCCCTTGGGGTGTGGGGCAGCCTGGGTGAGGGGCCTGTGGTGGTTTGCAGGCCTGCCACACCCCCATGGGGTGAGGGTCCCCGCTGGGGGGCATGGCCAGCCTGTGTGAGGGGCTGAGGGTTATTTTCAGGCTGGCCACACCCCCTTCAGGGTGGGGGTCCCCACTGGGGTGCCTGGCCAGCCTGGGTAAGGGGCTGAGGGCCGTTTTCAGGCTGGCCACGCCTCCCCGGCTACCCAGGCCCCCAGCCACTCCTTGAGTGGTGGCCTGGGCGGGTGGGAAGCTTGGCTTCCTCCATCGCTGGGGGCAACCCAAGCCTCCTGCTCACTGCAGCTCTGTGGCCACTGCCATCTTTGTTGGGTTAATTTGCATACTCGCTCCTGATTGGCTGGTGGGCATAACAGAGGGACGATCAATTTGCATGTTTCTCTTTTATTAGTGTAGATGGATTATTTTTTGGTTTTGTTCTCTCAGTTATTCCCCTTTTTTTGTTTCCTTTTTCCTGCCTTCCTGTGAGCAACCAAATACATTTTATTTTGCTTTGACTATTAGGTTTTGAGCATACCTTCTGATGCAGCCTTTTCCTGGGTGGCTGCGCTGACAGTGCCTATACATGCATTTCTCACCCGAGGCTGCTGGGGGTGCCATTGTACTGGCCCAGTGAGGGGTGGAGACCTCATTCCCCACCCTTACAACATCCATGTTTTAAATGGTCCCAGTAAGTACATTAAAATCACATCAGACGGCATTATAAGTTTCGCTTAAATTGTCAAACATTATTTAGAGAATTCAAGAGCAGAATATATTTGCCCATATTTTTACTTATCATGTTTTTTCTTTTTTCCTGATCTTCCAAACTTTTTTTTTTATTGTTTGTAGAACTTCTTTTAATCATTATTTTAGGGTAGTTCTGATTGTAAAAAGTCATCTTAGTTTCTTTATCTGAAACTATCACATAGAGAATCATGAATCCTGCACAGGATTCATCCACAGGATGCAGGGTTCTGGGCTGACAGCATGTGCCTTCCATGTACTGCCCGTGGCTCCTGATGGGAACCCCATTGCAGGAGAAGTCTCCTCGCTTACGGGTTCAGTGTTGCCTCTCCCGCACTGCTTCCAAGATGTGCTCTTTATTTGTATCATTTAGGTATCCTATAAATAAAAGCCTAATGTGCTAAGTGTCTGGTCGACAGGTCGGGCGTCCAACCAATCAAAGCATGATATGCTAATGATATGCTAAGGCCGCTCAACTGCTCGCTATGACGTGCACTGACCACCAGGAACAGACAGTAGACCAGTCAACCAGTCACTGTGACGTGCACTGACCACCAGGAACAGACAGTAGACCAGTCAACCAGTCACTGTGACGTGCACTGACCACCAGGGGGCAGACGCTATGACCGGTAGGTTAGCTTGCTGTTAGGGTCCAGCCGATCGGGACTGAGTGAGACGGGTTGGACATGGTCCCTCCCCAGCTGACCAACCTCCCTCATCCCTCTCTGGCCCCAATCATGCACCAGTGGGGTCCCTCGGCCTGGCCTGCACCCTCTTGCCATCCAAGACCCCTCGGGAGATGTTGGAGAGCCAGTTTCAACCTGATCCTGCAGACCAGGCTGAGGTACCTCACTGGTGCATGAATGCATGCAGCAGGCCTCTAGTTTGACTATAATGTGTCTTCCTGTGGATTTGAGTTTATTCTGTTTGGATTTTGTCAGGCTCTCTAATCTGTAGTTTTATGAATGGTATATTTTTCCAAATGTAGAAGATTTTCAGCCATGATCCTTTGAGCACTTTTACATCCCACTCTAGTGGGTAAGCGTGAGATACTCTGCTGTAGTCTCACAGGTCCCTAAGGCTTCGTTCATTTTTGAAAATTTTTTAATCTCTATTGCTCAGATTGGGCTATTTCTGTTGTTCTGTTTTCCAGTTCACTTATTCTTTGCTCTGTCCTCCATTCTGTTGTTGTCTTTCCTTTTATTTATTATTTTAAAAAAATTAAATGCATTTCTATTGATTTCAGACAGAAGAAGGGAGAGGGAGAGAGAGATAGAAACATCAATGATGAGAGAGAATAATTGATCGCCTGCCTCCTTCATGGCCCCTTCTGGGGATCGAGCCACAACCGAGGCATGTGCCCTGCTTGGGAATCGCACTGTTACCCCCTGGTTTATAGGTCAATGCTCAACCACTGAGTCACGCCGGCCGAGCTCCTTTTGTTTTTTATTATGGCTATTATATTTCCTAGTTTTAAGATGTCCATTTGGTTATTCTTTACAGCTTCTATTTCACATTTTTAAAGTTACAAACATATTCATAATTGCTTATTGAAGCATTTTTATAATACTTTTACAGCTTTTGTCAAAGAATTCTAACATCTGTCATCTTGGTGTTAGGATTGCTTTTTCATTTTTATGGAAACCTGGACATTTTGGGTTTTCAGTATGAGAATTTAAACTTGCTTTAAGCTTTCTGTTTTAGGTGGTTTCTTGGCTGCTATTCTGGTGCGGGGAGAGGAGGCAGGGCATTTGGCGATGCCTCTTAACTACCCGGAGTGGGTGGAAGTCCAGGATTCCACTTGGCTTTTGCTGGCACGAGTGGGGGTTGGACCGCAGTTTTCAGTAGGATTGGCTAAGAGTAGAGCATTCCTCACTTAAATGTTTCTGTCTTGCTAGGCTGTGCCCTCTCGTGCTCTGCTAGGGAAAGCAGGATTTTGTTGAGGGATATTTTTATCGAATGTTCTTTAAATTTTTAAAAATTTTTCAATTACTGTTGACATTCAATATTATATTAGTTTCAGGTGTATAGCATAGTGGTTAGACATTCCTGTAACTTAGGAAGTGATCCCCCAATAAGTCTAGTACCGCCTCCCCCCACACCATGTTCTTTAGCTTCAAGTCAGAGTTACACGAGGCCCAAGAAAACCCAGGGACCACCATGTTGATTCTTGGCTTGCCCACTTCTCTCTACATCCGAGAATCTTCTTCCCAGGCTGTTATTTATAATGTGCCCAGGGCTTTAGTTGTGCTTTTGAGGAATAAGGAAACACACACCTGCGCCATCTTCCCATTAGAAGATAAACCAGCTCATTTTGCAACCAAGCAGAACCATGTGATGCCCCGACTACAGCAGCTCCAAGGGGGGCTTGTTAGGCGACAGAGCAGAAGAAACGGGGTGGCAAAGTTCCCCAACACTCCAGAGCCAGTGCAGGCTCCTGCCCGAGGCTCCGTGCTCCCCCCATGAGTGTCTGGGTCCTAACCCTCTTCTTCATGGCCACAATCATGGCCCCATTCAACCTTAATCTCCTCTGCGAAGTTCTTACCTCCCAATACAGCCACATCCGGAGGCCCTGGGGGCGAGGACTTAAACGTATGAATGGGGGATGGCTATCCCATGCTCAGTGGTTGAGCATTGACCTATAAACCAGGAGGTAACAGTTGGATTCCCAATCAGGGCACATGCCTCGGTTGTGGGCTCGATCCCTAGAAGGGGCCATGCAAGAGGCAGGCGATCAATTATTCTCCTCAGGCTGTCTCCTCATCTCCTTAACCCACCTGAGGCTACCCACTCCCATGCCTTCTTGCGCACCAAGGCCTCCCCCGCCTGCCTTGGGCATCCCACTGTCTGTCCCTTTCCCCACCAAAGTGTTTGGCCCCTTCACACTTTCCAAGTCAGGATTTTTGCCAGAAGAGGGATGTCTTGGGTCACGTTTTTGGTATTATTATTATTTAAGATTCACGTATTATTAGCACGATGAACAGGATCTTCCTAAAGACACTACTGTGGCCTCGGCTTCCTTCCTGAGCTCGGTCTGTGGCCTGCAGGGCGCTGTCCTGGAGGGTGCAGACCCTTCTCTGGGTGTGGAGCAGAGCCCACTCCCGCCCCTCACCGCTGGCGACCGGCTGAGCCCTTGTGCCTCCCATGCCCGCAGACCACAGGCCAGGGCGTGCACAGGGTCTGCAGGGGTCACTGCGCTTAGTCCTCACGTGACCCTGTGTCCTGGGCACTGTGCTTGCCCTCACCTCACAGGTGGGGAAACTGAGCAAGGAGAAGATGAATGACAGTGGGAAGCCTGCAAGCAGGGACTGGCCTTGCAGCATTTGAGCCCATTCTGCTTCTGGATGATGCTGGCTTTTCCCCAAAGCACCCACCTGGGCTGTGGCTCCATCTGCCCCTTTAGGAAGACGGCTTTGTCAGGAATCACCTGCAACAGACCAGGAGGTTCTCCCTACATTTTTCACCTTTTCTGTTCTGAAAAATACAGGCTGGGGTGGCCTGGGGACTGGTGGATGGAGACCTCAGGATGGGGTGGTACAGGGGGATGGTGGATGGAGACTGCAGGCTGGGGTAGTGGGGGGGGGGTGGATGGAGACTGCGGGATGGGGTGGTGCAGGGGGGTGGTGGATGGAGACTGCAGGATGGGGTGGTGCAGGGGAGGGTGGATGAAGACTGCGGGCTGGGGTAGTGCAGGGGGGTGGTGGATGGAGACCACGGGCTGGGGTGGCTCAGAAGCCTGCTCACTGGAGAGGGACAGCTGGGCAGAGACCAGCCCAGGCACAGCCAGAAGTCCCTAAATATTTGGGAGCACCAGGCCTTCCCTGAGGAGGGCACTGCAGGGGGACTGGGAGATGGCCCTGGAGGAGGACACCGGGTGGTGGGGACACCACAAAGGCAGCACCTCCAGAAGGGCCACTGGGACCTGCGGCCTAGGCACTGGTTTCAGCCTTGTCCTCCCGCGCAGCCTCCCTCCTCAGCGTGGGGCTCGGCTGGCTGAGCGCAGCATGGCTCCCACAGCTGGCACTCTGCACCTGCTGCCCCTCACACCCGGGACTCCCACCCCCCTCCCCACACCTCTCCCCAGGCCCTTGCCCAAGGAACTCCTGTTCCGCTTCGACGCTCAGCTTCAATGCTGTGCTCAGAAAACCCTCTGTTCTGCCCTCCCACCCTCTGTCACTCTGCCATCCATCATTCTGCATCCCCCTCCCCCCAGCACCCTCCCGCAGCACCACTTCTCCCCTGAAAGCAGAGCCGCTGTGCCTGCTGCTGCCAGGTGCCGACTGGTCTGAGGGTGGGAGACCAGCAGGGCTGAGGACCCGCCCACCTCCAGTGTGGGCACCTGGGCAGTCACGCTGATGCGATGCAGGAGAGGAGCAGGTGAGTGAGTTGCTGCAGGAAAGACCCGCCCTCCCTCCCCTGCCTTTCCTAGTGGTGTGAGCGCTGACAGGTGTGTATGCCCCGCCGCCCAGACCACCAGCAGCACTGCCACTCCCCGGAGCGGGCCTCCGAGGGTTCCCCCTCTCTACTCCTGCTCTTTAAAGCTCCAGGTGCCCGTGAGCTCTTCCCACCCCTTCCAGGGGTCTCCGTGGTCTCTGTGGTCTCTGTGGACCATGGATGGAGTGGAGGAAGGGATTGGGGGGCTTGGGGGAGACCCACCCTCTCAGGCCGTCTCCTCATGCCCTGTGGGGCCTGGCAGGTAGGGAGCCAGATTTAGCAACTAAAAAGCATAGGCTGTCCAGTCAAATAGGAATTCCCGTAGACACTGAATAATGTCTTAGCATAGATGTCTCAGCCACTCCTTGGGGCGTCCTTACTAGTAAAGCAGTGAGTGGTTTATCTAAAGCAGATTTGACCTGGGCAGCCTGTGTTTGCTCAGCGACCCTCTCAGGAGGCACAGGGACCGGCTCTCTGCTCTTGCAGCACTAGGGACACCATTCAGACCAGCCCCTCAGGATGGAGACCTGAGGCCCCGTCTCAAAGCCGTGCCACAGGCCGCGATGGGACGCTCAGAGCCACCTCCCTCCTAGGCTCCTGGCGACTCCTAAAGCCCTTGAACCTCCCCCGCGGGATTTTGTCTCTGCATCCCTGTCTCTTCCTGGGGGGAGAGGCCAGGCCTGGGCCTCGGAGTCCCACCCGAAGTGATTTGCTAGTTTGTTTTGCAGCAGGCCAGGCCTGGGCGGGAGCCGTTCCTTCCTCCAGGTGTCCTCAGGCGCCGGGACTGTTCTGGGGCTCGCCTAGGCTTTGCCCTCAACCTCACCTTCTCCCCGGGCCCTGTCTTACTTAGGGCTGTACCTAAACACAGGCACATGTACACACACATACATGCACACACATACACACAGACATATCCATCTGATTGAAGATACAGACACACGGGAAAGAGATGGCCATGAAAAGACAGGCGGACATGGGAGTGAGGAGCCACAGGTCCCGGGGGCCACCGGAAGCCAGAGAGGCCGGAGGACCCTCCAGAAGGAGCACTGCCCAGCCCCCAGCCCGCAGCCTCTCGGACTTCTGGCCTCCAGAAGCGAGACAATGGATTTCTGCTCCTTAAGCCGCCCAGCTTGTGGCGTTTGTTATTGCAGCCCTTGGAAGCTAGTAATAGCCCCTCAGAGAAACGGAGCGTTAAGATCCAGCATAAGCGAGGGCCTTAGCGCTGACCCAGATAGCAGCGCTAAAATTGGCAAATCTGATAATGGGACCTGGGAACTAAGCTCTCATTCAGACACAGTAAACCAGGCAGGAGCTGGCCCACAAGCCAGCAGGAGACAGCCAGAGCCATCTGGGTCACGCAGAAAAAATGCCCCTTGGTTCTGGGAAGGCCTTCTTCAGGGGTGTGGGCACCTGCGGGGTGGACGGGGAGGTGGGTGGGTGGGGGGCAGCTTCGGGAATGAGGGCATTGCAAGGTCAGGGAGCAGGGTGGAGCTGAAGACCACCATCTGGCAGAGCTGTTTGCAGGCTGGTATTTTAGAAATCTCGATCCAGGGTCATTGGTTTTCTATTCTGAAGTGCATGCTCCGATTAATATAGTGCAATAAAGTAAGAGTCTTTGGTTCTCATTTCCTCACAAAGGGCTCCCATTCAGGGTTTAGTGTTCTTCCTTTAACTCGGCATCTATTGGTTGTCAATGCCAACGCTCAGAGTGTGTGGGTCCCAGGACGCCTTTGGGTGCTCTCCCTGGGCATCTTACCAGCAAACACTTGAGTGGGAGCTCACATGTAATCCACAGTGAGCACGGCCTTTGTCTGGGCCAGAGGTCCCTGGCACCGCCTGGGAAGGACAGACGGCCACCTGGTCCTGGCAGCCAGGACCACCTGGAGAAAACTCGGTGGTGTCTGCCAGGGCGGTCATGGTCCCTCAGCCCAGACAGGTGCCCTGAATCACTTGGCAGGCTACTAACCAGCATCCCCACCCACCCTGTGTGGCTGTGCGCACCTCCATCAGGAGCTGAAGTCCAGAGGCAGTGGGTGGGTCGGCTTCATTCCTGCCCACACCAGCCCGTGCTCCCAGCATCCTGAACCATCTCCCACCAAGTCTCGCGTCCCCATGCTTTCCCCGTCTTTGCTGAAATGTATTCCACCAAATTCATGAAACCTTTTGATGCAGATATTGTCATCAAGCTTTCGAAAGAGCTGACCCCCTGTTTATAGAGATTATGTGTGCTGTTCTCTATTCCATCCTGGTAAAATTATCAGTGCTATTAATAAACTCGGGAGTAAAACGAGTCGCTGGCTAATTCAGGAGGAGCTCTAAGACCTTCAGGCAGCAGGTACGATTGATAGGCGAGATTAAAGAGATTCCCAGCCCTGGCCGTGAGGGAGCTGGCCGGGCATTATCCCATGCTGCTCGGATTCCTAGCCAGGGCACAAGTCTGGGTTGTGGGCTCAGTCCCCAATAAAGAGTGCGCAGGAGGAGCCACTCGATATTTCTCTCTCAGCCTCTACTTTCCTCTCTCTAAAAATCAATAAACTATTAAACATGAGCAATGTCATTATTTTAAAAAAGGGACTCTTGCCCTGCCCAGTGTTGCTCAGTGGTTAGAGTGTCACCCTCACAGAGAGGGGTTTGGGTTTGATTCCTGGTCAAGGGCACATACCTGGATTGCAGGTTCCATCCTGGGCCCCTGGAGGTGAGTGTGGGATGCAACCAATTGGCATTTCTCTCCCCCGCTCTGTCCCTCCCTTCTTTCTTTCCATGCTCTCTCTCTAAAAAAAAAACCAATGAGAAAAAATCCTGGGGTGAGGATTAACAAAACAAAAAGAGATGAGAGCCGGAAAGCGTCCCACTGCACAGCCCAGCCCGGGCATGGCTCTGCCGGCCAGCTCCATCACTGGAGTCCTGTGACTCAATAACTTTTACTTGAACTTTTTGACCGCAATTGCTTCATAATTAAATGTGAATAAAAACAATAGCAGTAATTGCAAATCAATGCTCCATTAACTAGCAGCTGTCCCTTAAGCCAGGAACGTCGTTGTTCTCAAAATATCAAAAATAGCCCTAACCGGTTTGGCTCAGTGGATGGAGCATTGGCCTGCAGACTGAAGGGTCCCGGGTTCGATTCCAGTCAAGGGCATGTACCCTGGTTGCGGGCACCTCCACAGTAGGAGGTGTGCAGGAGGCAGCTGATCGATGTTTCTCTCTCATCGATGTTTCTAACTCTCTGTCCCTCTCCCTTCCTCTCTGAAAAATCAATAAAATATATTTAAAAAAATAAAAAATAGCGCCTTCCCTTTTTCCCCTAGGGAAAGACAGATGGTGTCTGTGGCGTGAGATGTGCAGACTGAGCGCATGGCCTCGCGTGGAGCCCGGGGCTGAGCCGGGTGGCTCCCCGGTGCTGTCCGCTCACCGCCCTTGTGTTGCCAGCTCGCCGGGGCCACCAGCGCCCTGATCACAGCTTCCTTCTCATCCCAAGCGCTGCCATCAGTGGCTGTTCTACAAAACCTTCTGGACTTCCCATTCCTTTATGTTTCCCCTGCCTGGGTCCTCGCCCCCTCGCATTCTTCTGCTTCCGGTACGTTTTCTTTCTTCTTTCTCCTCTAGAGCACCTTGTGCCTATGGCCACAGCCTCCCCGCAGCTCGGTGCTCATGGCCCCTCCTGCAGTTGGTGCATTCAGCCGGGTCCTAGCAGTGCAGCACCTTCCATTACCCCGCCCTCTGCTTCTAGGACACCGGCTCCCGCTGTCAGCACAGGCTGGGAGAACCCATTGAACTAACTGTGCCTTGGGCAAGGCGACACCTCGCGAGGGCACAGACCCTGCGATGAGGCTCTGGTGGCAAAGGTCTCACGCTCGACCTTCCAACCGCCCTCTCCTTCTGGCCACCTGGGTGCCAGGCTCCTGCTGCCGGTCAGCCGCTCCCCGACAGCACCTGCCTGTGCCTCCTGCCCGCCCACTGTCACCTTTCCCAGCATCAGCCTGTGTGCCTTCACTTGATGTAGGAAATTCTACTTCTGCACACCTCCTCCGCCTGCGCGGCCACGCCTGCCTCCTCTCAGCTGTCCCCTGTCCCCTGTCCTTGTTCCCTGTGGCCTCGATGCTCTGGCGTGGGACCTGAGGCCGAGGCCCGCTCCGCCCTCCCTGAGCGAGTTCCCTCCTGGAGGGAGCGGACAGCCTGCTGGCAGCGTGCCTTCCTCACGTGCTCCACCATCCAGCCCACACCTCCCGGGAGGCTCCGGCACTGCAGGCCCAGGTCCTGTGTTCAGTCAGCCCAGGGCCAGCTGCCGGGCACGTTGGGACAGCCACCCCCGTTCTCTGATGTCATGCAGGCTGGCCGATAGACCTGCTCTCCTGCTTCCTCTACCTCGCCTGTTCCTTCCGGGGAAGGCCACAATAAAGGCCCTTGTCCATGCTTTCCCTCGCCCCTCTGCCTCCCGACCAACCCTCCTTCTCCCCACGTGTCCCCACACGGCCCCCGGGGCCTGGCAGCCCTGTCTTTTAGAATCTGTAACAAACTATCTTATCAGTGACCATGGCCTCCTGATCTGTTGGCCTCATCAAACCTGAACAATAGTAAAGCGACTCTACAACAGCTCCCCAAGGGGGCCGCGCGTCGGTGGGAGCCTGGGGTTCTCTTCCCAGGAACCTCATTTGAGACAGTGAAGGAGCGGAGCCCCACAAGGGCTGGAGGAAGCAGAGCACTCGAGGGAAGACAAGATGCTCAGCGGAGAGGGCAGACATGGGAGGCGCCCAGAATTCCTGACGTGGGAGGAAGGGTGTCAGCCACAGACACGCGTGCTTCCCCGGGACAGGCCTGGTTGTAAACTGCTCCCCAGTCCGCGGACGCCGTGACTTCCTTGCTGCTGCACTGCGGAGCCTCAGTCCCCAAGGTCGCCTACAGTTCACAAGGGCTGCCGCAGACCCACCACTGTGTCCACATCGAGCAGCAGAGAGGAGGCAGGAGGAGAGGCAGAGGCGAGGCGCCCCGAGTGCCCTGAGGACGGCTATGAGCGCTGGTCCATGACACTTGGCTTTCCAAGCCTTGCTCAGCGCAGCCAGGGAGAGGGGAGAATGGCATCTTCGTTGTAGGGGTTATGTGCCCAGCTAGCAACTGTTTTATAACTATGGGAACTGGGGGAAAGCGGGATTTGGGGTGTCTTCCTGAGGGTTTGGGGTGTCAGGCATTTATATAGGAAATGTGTACTATTATTATGACTTAAAAGTAAGACCAACACCAATAATTAGTAACAATTACATAGTAGGTACTATTTGTTTGGAAATATTCTAAGTACTTTGCATGTTTGATTCACTTAATTATCAAAATAACCACGTGAGAAAAGTGAGGCTGGAGATAAAGTAACTGCTTCGGTCTCACAGCTGGTTAGGGACCGAGTGAGGACTCCGCGGCTGCTCCCTGGCCTGGCTGTGACTCAGGTGTGCTGGTAAAAGTTAAAAACCTGCTCTCCTGAGAAAAATGCCCTGGCTTGAAGCACTTGCCAAATCCTGAGGTGGAAATCCTTCCAGCTACCCACACGGCTCGCTGGGCTCTGAGCCGGGGGCTCCCTGTGGCTGTCACAGCGCGATGCCATGCAGTTGGCGCCACACGTGCCAGCAATGCAGGCAGCCCTAAAAGCACAGACGTGCAGTGTGGCGACGTAATTCTAAGTGGTCAGTTGTATTTATTAACTTGGTTTTAGTATGTTCCATGTTGTTGTGACATTCTGTTCTCAATAAAATAGTTGCTAAGTTTATTGACTGTCTTGTAAAATTCCAGGCAGTTTCACAATTGGCTGTTGTGACCAGTACATGCTGGCCCCAGCCACCACTGCCTGCATCGTCTGCTTTACAAACAACTTAACTGCATGGCATGCGCCTCTGCTCCTTAAACATACTGTCTTTTTCTCGTCCAGCCGCTTCTGACTTCTCTGCCCCGCCTCCCGGGAAGAATAAGGAAAATGGAAAGAAGTGTCAAGCCTAGCATTCCCAAGGAGGATGATAAGGCGGACGTTGCTCTCCTATGTCTTGCCAACTCCTCCTCCCTCTGACCACCAGCTGCCACGTGATTATCCAGGAGCTGCAGCCCCTTCAGGTGAGGGGCCCTGGGTCACCTAGGAAGGCTCGTCCCACAGGTTCAGAACGGTCCCCGTCCTGGGGGGCAGCAGCAGGAATGCCTTTCCTTAACTTGGGGAGGTGTGCCTTCGCCCTGTGACCTCCGGCGGAGGGGCCCCTCCGCTGCCCGCACTGTGGGCTCCTTGGGGGCTGCCGCAGGGGAGGAGGCAGTGTTTTCAGAGTTCGCAGGAAGCATGCGCTGGACGGGGTGGCTCAGCTGCGCTCCCTGGGCCCCCAGAGCCACTTGGCACCCCAAGAAGACTCTCACTTTACAAAGCGCTCTTTCTTGAAAAACGGAAAGCCACCGACCTCGCCAATGGGATGGGAAGTGTTGCAGATGCTATCGGTCTGCTGGGCGGATCTGGCCCCTTTGAGTAGGAGACGCCCTTCTGTGCCTGCAGGACCCCTGCAGGGGTCACCGTGCGAGCCTCCTGGCCGCTGGACGGGACTGTCCGTCCCGTGAGCTGCCGGTCTCTGCTCTTCTCGCCCAGCCTTCACCACAGGCACCGCGGTTACCGTCGGTGGGCCTTCCGCTGGACTGTAAACTGCGATGAACGGTTGGGCTTTTATTTCTCTTAAAAGGTCCGGCACCAGAGAGATGCGAAGTCACTCAGCACAGCTGGATGAGCAGAGAGGCATGGGCCATTTCCCTGGCTGGTCCCTGGGGAGGGCTTCTTCCATGAGGACAGCTGCTTGCAGAGCCACCGGCCGCAGTGCGTGCCGGGCTGCGCTCCTGGGCTCTGCTCCGGGCAGCTGCAGCCTCAGTGCCTCACAATGCTGCACGGAAGGTTCGCGGTCAAGCTGAGTAGACTCTGGATCTGAAGATGCCCCAAAATAGCAGGAGTGCTCCAGCATCGAAGTCTGCACAGCCTGCTTCCCCCAGAAATACGAAGTTGTGGGTGACATGTTTACATCCAGTTAGCGGATGAATCAAAGAAAGGGAATCTCCAGATCCTGGGGTCAAGGGTTACATTCAGGAGGCTAACTTAGTTTGGGGTTCCCCAAAAGCAGACCCCCAAACAGATTTTAATGCAATTTATTTGGAGGTATGATCTATATGTTGAAATATTAAAAGAAGAATAAATTCGTAGCAATGCTGAGGCTAGGGTATGGGTTATCATAGACTTCTCCCAGCCTTCTTCCCCATAACTATCTTTACCCCCTGGCCCTAGGCAGGGATAGCTATACAGGAGGGCCGGGCTCCTAAAACCTCCAAGGCAGGGTCTCTTCATGTCTGACGCTCGGCGATGTCTCCCCGTTTCCCTCACCACTGCTTACAGGCTAAACAAACCTGCTGGGCGACACATCTCACCTACAGAGGCCTGCAGGAAGTCCTCAAATGCTGGCGGGAAGCCAAAAGAGAATAATGGTAGAGGAAACCCTTGTGAGTCTCTAATCGACCCTGTACTTTATTTGTCAGCATACACACTAAGAGAAAGATCAAAGGAGGGGAAGGAAGGAAGGAAGGAAGAGCGAGAGAAAGAAAGAAAGAAAGAAAGAAAGAAAGAAAGAAAGAAAGAAAGAAAGAAAGAAAGAAAGAAAGAAAGAAGAGGAGGGATAGCTGAACAAATAGGATTGGCTCCAGAGGAACAAAGACACTGCAGGGAAAATAAGAGGTATTTTAAAATCTCTAGTCAGAGTTAGGGGGGAAAATGACATCCATAAATTAAAAATAGATTACTGTTAGAAGTGGGAAAATCAGAAAATAGAATCAATTTATGAAATTAATAACATGGTACCTGAATAAAACAACAATGGAATAAACTAAAAAGAAAAAATTGGTAACATTTTCTAGTACACAGAGATGAGAAATACGAGAGAAAAAAGAACAATTTCAGAAAACTTAGAATAAAGATGATAAACACTTCTAAAAGCAAAAGGCTAAACTACAGTGGAGGAAAACCAAGATGGCAGGAAAGTTTTCAGCAGCAACACTGGTTCTTAGAAGATAATGGAACAATGATCAGTGTTCTTAGAAACAGGATTTAGGACTTAAAATTCTATTCCCAGCCAAGCTATTGATCAAACATGAGTGCAAAATTTTGGACATACAAGCAAAGTTTTGAAAGTGTACTTCCCATCCACACACCTTTCTGAAAATCAGATTTGAGGAGAAGATGTGGAAAAATGAACAAAAGAGAATGATGAGCAGCCTTTCATCCGGAGGTATGAGAGGCACAGCCCCAGGGTAGCTGGCACACCAGTGAGGAGGCAGGAAAGGAGAAAGCTGGTCCCCTTTTCCCTTCCAATGGCAACAAAATGAGGCATCTCTCCCCACATTGTATTTATGCAAATATTCTGAACTCACAGAAGAAAACAAATTGAATGGATTCACACACAGAGGAAATGAAATCTTGCATGGAAAGCACACCGACATCTTGCTAAAGTTGCTTTTGGAGAATGACTTGGGGAGGAAGAAGAGGGAGGGGCCTGGGAGGTAGGGATGTTTCTGCAATATTTCTGTTTCTCTTAAAGAAAGAGACTAGTGGAATGTTCAGTGACATGATGTGGGCTATGATGGACATTTTAAAAAACAGTTCTATGAAGTATAATGGGCTTACAATAAAACACATTGGAAGTGTGCAACTGGGTAGGTTTGACATATGTGCACACCTATAAATTCATTACCATCGAGACTATGAACCCAGCCGCCACTCCCAGAAGTCTCCTTGTAATCCCTCCTCCCATCAGGTAAATGCCACTAGGCAGTTATACATTTCCTCGAATTTTACATGCGCGGGGTGATACAGGATGCATGTCTGCTGTCCCGGTGTGATTAAGAGCAGTATCACCTGTCCAGTCTGAAAACCAGCTGCACTCTAAGCAACCTATTCACACGCAAGGAGCTGATTGCAAGAGTTGCCAAGTCCTGTTACCGTTTTCTAACGGGAGGTCAACTTGAGTCTTCTTTGTCTTTCCACTTGATGTGTTCACCTCCTGGCAGGCACCTGGTTTTTGTCCCAGGAGAAGGACTACTTGGACTGCTCTCACTTGAGCTCAATGGCCAGCATGGAGCACTTCAATCATTTTGACAGTTTCAACTTTCAATGTATATGGCTTTGGACATTAAACTAGTCTTGCGGGTAAATAGCCAATATTAGAGGCTTAGAGACACTGGTGGTTAAAGTCAGCAATTTGGAATCTCATCCTCAACAGTAAAGCTGAACAAAGGGACATAAGGAAGAAAGATTCCGGACTCCCTATTGCAAAGGTGGTCAATAACTCACCCATGGGAAGATTTCTCTCCCATGACCATCGGGGCTCTTCCCCATCTCACAGGTCTTAGGGCATAGAAATTAAAGGGCCAGCCAGACACCTACCACTGAGGGCTTTTACAGCGGAAGTTTCAAGCTTCCGTTCTCAGTGCCTCACACGAAAGCCACCCGAACTCCAGACACTGCACAGCACAGATGTCTGTGAGGCCCAGGACTCCATCTGGGAAGACTTGAAGCGCGACGTGGCTTGATGGGCTTGGCGCGCTCACTCACTCACGTCTTGCACGCGGATTGGAATGACTGAAGGCTAGACCAAGAGTGGGCTCTGGGACCCTGTGCCCACCATGACCTCTCCATGTAGTTTGGATTTTTTACAGTGTGGAGGCTGTCTATCTATCATCTATCTATCTATCTATCTATCTATCTATCTATCTATCTATCTATCTATCATCATCATTTATCATCTATCTATCATCATCTATCTCTATCTACTTACCTACCTAACCATAGATAATTTTTGTGAGAAATTCTGGTGTTAAAACACATCCCATTTAAAATTTTAATCTTCTGCCTGACGCTGGGAATCTGGTGGAGTGCTTAGCCTGATAATGGCATGTGTATAGGCCTTTGGCACACCTTCACTACATTGCCCAACAGGTAAGCCGCACTCCACTGTGCCCGAACAGGTGGCATTTGGTGTCCATTCTTCTCCTCCTTTCTTGATTGACAGGGTGAAACACACCAAAGTTAAATGTGAACAATGCCCCGGGAGGGCAGGCCCTGGCGCCGGGAACGCCGTGACGCCTTAGGGCCCTGCAGGGCAAAGCAAGAGAGCGTAGACTAGGCCCCACCCCCACTCCAGTCCGCAGTGCAGTGAGAAGCAGTGGAAGCCGCCACGCAGTGCACGCAGTGGTGAGTGTGCTGGGTTCCAATAAAACCGAGCTTTGAATTTCATGCAATTTTCACATGCCATGGAATGGGATTCTTCTTTTGATTTAAAAAACATTTACAAATGTACATGCCATCCTTGGCTGCTGGGAGTGTGTGAGCAGGCAGGAGGCTGTCACCTCCTTACGACCCTGTGGAAGCACAGCTTTTCCTTCTGGAGACTTGTACAATGATGCCAGCATCATTTCCTAGACATATTATACTGGTCCTATTAAACTGACACTCACTATTCATTGGACAAAACTTTATTAAGTGTCTGCATACGTCAGGATAGCATAACCAATAAAGCAGACATGTTGGCTGCCTTCACAGGGCTTTCTGTCTTCGCTCAGAGGAACGTATGCATGACATTCTCAGGAATAAATGCTTTACTTTGGACTTCCACAACATTAGTGGACAAGACAGACAAATAAATTGCCAGTTGCAAAATGATGTGTTAAGAATTGGATTAGAGGTAAGAGCTAGGTCTTGTATGAGAAAATCCTTAGAATGAGATGATACAAGAACCATGGAAATTTTCTTAGAAGAGATGATTATAAGCACCCTTTTGAAATACCAGAAATATTTAACAAAAAGTGGAAGGATTTTTGAAATCAAAACCACAACAAAATATCACCTCAGACCTGTTAGAATATGGCTATTATCAAAAAAGGCAAGAGATGACAAGTGTTGGTGAGAATGTGAAGAAAAGGGAACTATGATCACTATTGGAAGGGATGTAAATTGGTGAGCCACTGTGGAAAACAGTTTGGGGGCTCCTCAAATAATAAAAAATAGAGCTACTATGTGATCTAGCAGTCCCACTTCTGGGCATATATATGAAGGAAATAAAACCCTATCTTGAAAATTCATGTTCATTGAAGCATTATTCACAAAGCCAAGCTTGGGAAGTAAACTAAAAGTCCATTAATGAATTAATGGATAAAGAAAATATGATACATATATAATTGGTGAAGTGGATGGATCTTGAGGGCATTATGCTAAGTCAGTGGTCGGCAAACCGAGGCTCGCGAGCCACATGCGGCTCTTTGGCCCCTTGAGTGTGGCTCTTCCACAAAATACCACGGCCTGGGCGAGTCTATTTTGAAGAAGTGCGTTAGAAGAAGTTTAAGTTTAAAAAATTTGGCTCTCAAAAGAAATTTCAATCGTTGTACTGTTGATATTTGGCTCTGTTGACTAATGAGTTTGCCGACCACTGTACTAAGTGAACTAAGTCAGAGAGAGAAAGGCAAACACCATTTGATTTCATTTATTTTATGTGTAATCTAGAATAACAACAACAAACCAAACTCACAGATTCAGAGACCAGATTAGTAGTTGCCAAGGTGGCAGGTTGGGGATGGGCAAAACGGGTGTAGGTGGTCAAAAGGTATAAACTCTAGCTGTAAAGTAAATAAGTCCTGGGAATAAAATGTGCAGCATGGTGGGAGATGACATTTGTAAAGGGAGATAAACAAGACAGTCAGCAACATCAACCTGAATATGGATTTTAGCATCCATTGTTATATGGTATTCTTCAGGGTCAAATGCAATTTCAATCAGAATCCAATCTCTTGTTATATTTTTTTTGAGGGTTGGTAAGGCAGTCCTGATTAAAAATAATTTTAGTCCACGCAGCAGAAAAACTTATCTGAGGTTTATTAGGAAGAATAGAAAATAAAATATATGTGTGCGTTGTTTAGGGAGAGGTTCTGATTATATTACACAGCATCTTGCCTTCTGCTGATCTATAATCTCAACAAGCCATCTCGCTGCTGACAGATGGGAATGGAGTGCGATTCACATTACAGAGCAAATGCTAAGTGAGGACAGTGTTCACAGAAACACAGCTTGGTTGTACTTAACTTCCTTTAATATAGCTTTTGAATTACTATTGAACATTGTTTTTCAGCTATAGGTTTGTTCATAAAATAATTAAATTGTTTGCAAGGTTAAACTGCCATCGAGTTTTAGCTAGCCAGAATGTTGAAGGAGGTGATGAGACTTGCTGAAAGAAAATATCCATGTCCTTCATGCCAGTGTGTTCGAATTTTTACACTATGCAATTTGAGACATCCTTCCAAAATGAATCTATAAATTTGCTATTGGCCAGGGTTAAATTAATGAAGATTGATAATTTCTTGGTGTTATTACTCTGAGTAAATAATTGATAAAATGTCTTGAATAATATTTGGAAAAATACCCTCCAAATTCTATTTTCAGAATGGCTAAAATATTGATTAAGGCAAGTAAGTACCAATAAGTGAGTCCTAAATTAGAAATTAAAATATTAGAAGAATGGGCCCATCCTTAAAAAGGCCACCAATGCTTCAAACAATGTAAATTTGAAGAGTGAGCTGCAGACCCAGGAATTCCCCTAACTGTTTCCTGTGTCAGGCTAAAGCCTGCTGTCTGGGTCCAAAGACATGGAATGCAGCCAGCACAAATCACTGGCGGTGCGGCGGTGCGGTGCGGTGCGGTGGGCTGCACAAAGCTGTCCGGGCATCCCAGGGGAGCCTCTGGGCAGTGTGCTGTGCTTCTCTGGCCCCGGCAGCCGGGCTGGCCTCTCTGCTTTAGTGTACAGCGCCCCACATGGATTCGCACTGCCACTGCTGGCTGAGGCTGAGGCTGAGATTTATTGACAGGGCTGGTGGTCTGACCCTAGTATTTTTTTAAAATATATTTTATTGATTTTCTACAGAGAGGAAGGGAGAGGGATAGAGAGTTAGAAACATCGATGAGAGAGAAACATCGATCAGCTGGCTCCTGCACACCCCCTACTGGGGATGTCCCCGCAACCAAGGTACATGCCCTTGACCGGAATCAAACCTGGGACCCTTGAGTCCGCAGGCCGACGCTCTATCCACTGAGCCAAACCAGCCAGGGCAAGCCCCTAGTATTTTTGTTCCCAACATCTCAAACAGTTTTTGCATGGGCTGTATTTACTAACTCCAAGTTTATTTTGCCAAGGTATTTTTCCTCTTAATCTTTTCAATCCATCTGTGTTTTATGAGCAAGTAAACCCATGAACGGTTTTGGTTTGTTTCTGCTTAAATTTGTCTGAGCAGTGTTTGATGTTAGATAATGTCCCGAGCCCTTTGGTAACAACAAGAATTCACACTGTGATGATGTAAGTCAAGTCGCTAAGAAAGTGTCTTTGGAGTTTGCACCCATCAGTTGAGTGGCCTTGCTACTATGCATAGAGCAGCTCTAGTTCCATAGTCAGGCGGGACCTCCACATCCTCTTGGCTGGACTCCAGTGCTTCACATCCATTCGCCCCACTGGAGTCCCAGACCACATGGCATCAGGTCACAGCCTGACCCTGCATAGTGTGCTTGTGGGGCCTCATTCCCCTGGAGGAGGGGTACCCTAGAGCAAAGCCTTTCACTGCCTGTCCTTGGAGGAGAGAGGTAATTCATTTTCTACCAAATTGATTACACAGATTTTCTTATTGTGGTCTGTTATAACTAGAGGACTAATTCTTGTCTTGGAAAAGAAAAAAGATCATGCCTGATCAGTTAGGTTTGGACGCACATTCTTTGAAACCCGAGGGTTCAACATTGCTTAGTGAAGTCAGTCTTTGAATATTGTCAGACATAAATAAACTGACCTACTGAATCAACACACACTTTCACACACACACACACACACACACACACACACACTTCCGTGTTTTGAAAGGAATGGCAGTTGATGTCAACTGGAAACATTTTATAAACATTTTTAAATTTTATTTTGGGCTTATTGAGAAATTTTAGATTGAGAGACCAATTGAAGTAATCTCATTTCCACTTTGTGTTTGTGTGTGAGCTAGTTTAGTTAGTTTTACTCTATAATACTCAATAATATTCTACTTCTAACATTACAGAGTCCTGTCACTATTCCTAAATTGTACCTGAGATAATAGGGCAAAATCCCTAGAAGTTACTGTTGCTCAGCTCCCTAGGTCAATGGTGAGAAAATGAGACTAGAAAGGCTCAAGTGTTTATCCAGACACAGCTTATAGCAAAGCTGGCACTAGGAAAAGGTCTCTGGGGTACTGGTCCTGGGTTCTTTCTATTACAGGCATTGATATTAGTGTTTATGCCTACACACACACACACACACACACACACACACACACACACACACACACACAGTCACATACACACTAAAAATCTCTTTGGAGGGAAGAAGAAAGAGGGAAACTTGCTAAATCCCAGAATTATTAGTGGGTCTCTTTGAAGGTCATAAAAAGTTATCCTACTCCTGCCACCTCTCTATGGTAACCAAAACACAGGTTTAGGTGCCTACCACAATGAAAGCCAAACTGTTGAGACAGGTGTTGCTGCAAAAGGTTTATTCAGGTGCTGTGACCTGGGAGAATGGAGGACTCCAGTCTCAAAGACCATCTCCCCTTCCTGATGAAGCTCACAGCAGTTCTTATAGGAAAGGAAGGGAAGCACTTTTTTTCTGTCCAATTATCTTGCTAGATTTTGGAGTGCTGGGGCTTTATCCATTAATCTTTCTAGCTTTTGTCACACTCAGTGTAAGAACGTCCCCCTGCACCATCTTGGCCAATGGGGGAGACTCCCCAGTGCTCCCCGACTGTCTACAGCAACACTATCTGCCCTTTTCTCCCCCGTCTTCTATGAGGTAATTTCTCCCTGGAATTTATGGAAATAAAACTGTTGGTTTCCCTTGAAAGTGGTCCCGCCACCCACTGGTGCGAGCCAGCAGAAGTCCTCTGTGCGGTTTCATTTTCCATCTTGGTGAGGAGGGACCTCTCTGCCAGCAGACAGCGTGCATCTTTGCTGTGTGAAATATTGTTCTGACTGAGGTGTGGAGACTGAGTCAGGGAGAAATGAAAATTAAGACACCATGATCAAATGGAAAAACCACAACAGCAGTTTCAAGAGAACAGAAACAGCCAGTGCTGTCTATAATCAGCTTGAGTTAGCAGGTGTCTGCAGTCTGAACTGATTCTTCTCGAGGCAAAGTAATAACCTACACACTATGTCTGCCCTTTTGGAATTCACCAGTGAAAGAAGTCACAATTTAGCCATGATTCAGCTTTGAGGCATGAAAGAAATCTGCTCCTCAATGCCCGTTTCTCTCCCCCCACCAAGGGAAGAGTGGTCAGCCTTTGCCGCTAAGAGCCACCAAGATGTGGTCAGGCTGGCCTGGGTCTCACTGGAAACCATCCAGAGTCGAGCTTTTGTACCTTCATTTGTGGAAGGTCTGGGCAAAGTTGAAACAATTACTTGCTAATGTTAAGCTTTGACTTCTAGGAGTCTAGAAGGCCAGTGGCTCCTCCTTTTTTAATTTAACTTTTTATTTGAAATCATTTTAAATTTACAGAAGAGTTGCAAAGATAGTACCAAGAGCTCCTGCTCCTTCACTTAGCTTTCTCTAGAGTAGACATCTCACAGAACCATGGCGCATTCATCACGATACACAGCACTACGCTATGATGGATACACAACACCATGCTATCACCTGAGCTATAGGCTCTTCATACTTTACTGGATTTCCCATTCATGGCTTTTTCTCTACCAGGATCCTATGTAGAATACCATGTTCCACGTAGTGTCATGCTTCTTTAGTTCCCTTCAATCTGTGACAGTGCCTCGGTGTTTTTCATGACCTTAACACTGAATAATGCTAGGCAAGCATTTTCAGAATTTCCCTCACATTGGGGTTATCTGTTTTTCCCTCATGATTACAATGAAGCTATTAATTCTGGGGGAGCAAACCATAGAGGTGATTGCCTGTGTCATGTCATCATACCCAAGGGGTACGCCATCACTTGTTACCTCTGATGGTCACCTCGATCGCTGCCAGGTCTCTCCATTGGAAAGTCATTACCTTTCCCTTTCCTTAGAGGAGGGCAATCCAGCTTCCCTTTCTGAAAGGCGGAATGCTGAAGAATTTATGGACATTTGTGAAAGCTAACACAGAAATTAGTAAGTATTTGGGATAGATACGTGAAGCTGTGAATACCTTGCTTTTCTGACAACTTTTGATCTTGCCTGCAGCAGTTATTCCTGTGATGTGGTCATGGTGCTTTCTATTTCCCTCAGTCCTGCAATTGTTGACTGGAATTATTCTATATGACATTCCCCCTCTCCCATTTTATTCATTTGTTCAATCATTTATTTATATCAGTATGAATTCATTACTATTTACTTTATCCTTTGGGGCATAATCAAATACTATCATTATTTATTTTTGTTGCTAAATTTTTTCTTTGACCATTAATAGCTCTTTTAGGTTGGTTCCTTTGACTTGCATCCATTCCCCCCAACAGGCCCCCAATTAAAAAAATTACTTTCTTACTTTTTGGCACCACAAAGTGCTCCAAGATCATCTTATACTCTCCTTGTCTCAGCCCTAGAATCAGCCATTTTTCTAAGGAGCAATGGTTTCTTTTATTGGAGAAAGGTGTTAGAAACCAAATTCTAAGTGTTGGGTGTGCTTATTGCTGCTGGGTGTCAGAGCTTCTAAGCCCTCTCTTCTACACAGAAATAGAAAATAATGTATAAGCATATTAACATATGCATGCACGCAAATTTATTTCTGTATCTATTTATTTGTATACATATTAAAATAAACAAGACTTCAGGTTGATATCTCAGATGCTAACCCAGAAGAACAGTTTTCACTCCAGCATCTTCTTCTTGCTTATTTGTAACTTCTTTCTCTGTGGTGAGAATCCTGTGTCTCATTATCTACTGATTTATTTAACCCTGGTATACAGGGAAGGTAGTTCCAGAATGGCTAACCACTATTCCCATGAGAAAGAAATGACCAGCAGAGCACAGTCCCTGGGAATACTCTTTTTGTCTTTAATCTTACAGTATCTGGTCAGAAATATCCTTTTAAAAATAGCAACCCCCCATAGCCACCCCACTTCTAACCTCTTGATCCCCCTTGACTTTGCTCAATGTTTTCATAGCAGTAAGCATATGCAGATACATGATACAACATTTGCATATTTATTCAATTGTATTTGTCTCCCTGGGTGGGTGGGAGCTCCACAGGGGCAGAAGGCTTTGTAGGTGTTGTTCACTGCTGTCCCCAGCACCTCACAATGGCCCGGCACGCAGTGCCATCAGCACATGCACTAAGCCATGTAAGCACTGGCCATCGGTACCCCTGTGCATCCAGATGACTGTTACTATAAGCCAGGCCTCCTCAAACTACGGCCCGCGGGCCACATGCGGGTGTTTTTGCCGTTTTGTTTTTTTACTTCAAAATAAGATATGTGCAGTGTGCATAGGAATTTGTTCATAGTTTTTTTTAAACTATAGTCCGGCCCTCCAACAGTCTGAGGGACAGTGAACTGGCCCCTGTTTAAAAAGTTTGAGGACCCCTGCTATAAGCAGACCCAGAGAGGATCTACTGCTCCTACCAGGAATGTGGAAAAGTGACCAGAATTGTCCTACTTCCCATATTTTCAGCACATTAGCTTCTTTAAAATGAGCATCAATCACTCCATTGACATCTCATGGAAACCTGCTAATGTCCTTAACGTGGGAATCCCCAGAAATGCGTGCGCGGTCTAGCTGCCCATTGGAGCTGTGCTTGGGATTTGCGTCTAGGAATACTGAACACACTGGGCTGATATAGGGTCTAAACATTAAGACTTTTTAAAATTCTGGTAAAATATACATGACATGAAGTGTAGCATCTTAATCATTGTAAGGTACAGGCCAGTAAATACATTCCCATTGCTGTGCAGCCCTCACCACAATCCGTCTCTAGATATGTTTTATCTTGAAAAACTGAAACTCTGTTCCCATTAAACAACTTCTCATTTTCCTCTTCTCCAGCCCTGGAGGCACCATGCTCCTCTCTGATCTATGACTTGATGACACTCATTTAAGTGGAATCGTACAGTATTTGGTTTTTGTTTGTTTGTTTGTGACTGGCTCATGTCACTTAGCAGAATGCCCTCAAGAGCCATGCATGATGTAGCATGTGTCAGGATTTCCTTCCTTTTAAAGCAAATAGTAAGCCGTTGCGTCTATATGCCATATTTTGTCCTATATGTCAGTGGATTTGCAGGTTGTTCCTACATTTGGTTATTATGAATAGGGTTACAATGAACATGGGTGTGCGAGTCCCCGCTTTGGGCAAAAGCGCAGAGGTGAGGTTGCCTGAGCTTTGAGATTGTCACATGGTTTTCCAGCTCATTGGGATGTGCAGCCAAGGTTGTACCCCATGTGCTATCGGCTTTATTTTGATAAGAGGGGAGGCTGGCTGGAATTCCAGGGGTCACAGGCATTCAACGCATGCTTGCAGAATAGGTGAATTTATAATCTTGGATGCCATACAAGAATGTTCATGATTCTGGGGGAAATGGAGTGGGAAGTGGTGACGGAGGTATTTTGACCCTGGGTTTCCGGGAGGGGAGAGCGGCAGGTGCTGTGCAGCCCGCCCTGCACCCGAAGCCGTGTCTGCTGCCAGCCAGGCCGCACGCGCTTCGACGGGCTGCGAACAAGGACAATGCAGGTTGAAGTGTAAATCCAACTCATTCACATCACTTTTAAAAATACTTCTTAAGCTAACTGTATCTTAGTTTGGTGTTTTTCTCCCTCAAAATACTTCTCAGAATGCCTTCGCAAGGACAGGGCATTGAGTAAGACCTCTGTCTGCAGAGGGTCAGTGACGTATTTCTGCTGAACCAACTGGCCAAAACCAACAAAGAGGGGGAAAGAAAAAAGAAAGGAAATAAGACACGCATCTTTTTTATCTGCTGAGAATCTTGCCTCTCCCAAGTTTTGGTGGTGACTGTAGGAGTGACAGGAACTCTGACAGCGACCCCTCCGCCCAGGGAGAGGGTGCCCCCATCGCCTTGCGAGTGCTCGGCAGGCATCCCCGTGGCTCCTGTGAGGTTAGAAGGGAGGCTCTTAACCTCCAGCAACTGCCCAGCTGTGCACAGCCTGTCATGGTCTTGCCTGCCAGCAGGTCCCCGGAAGGAGATCTGGCAGCCTCCCCGAGGCAGGCCTCCCTCCCAGCATCTCAGGCCAGAGCCTTCCAGTTCTTAGGAAAGGCAGCAGCGGCAGCAGCGGCTGAGCTGGGAACACACTCCCTGGCCCGTAGCTCTGAGCTCTTCTGCTCAGAAACATGTTTCAGCAGATCAGAGGCGCGTCTTGGAGCCGGAGGGAGGGAGACGGCGGAGAAAGGAGGGTCTGGGCAGCATGCCCCTGCTGAGCGTCTGCCCACACCATGTGGTAATCTGCGTGGCTCCTGCTCCCAAGGGAGTCAAGGTGAGGGTTCAAGGGAATTGTGCTGTGCAGCTGGCCAGCCTCCTCCCCTGTGCACTCCCCACAGCCGCCAGCTGCACAGGGGGGTGCGCTCAGCCTGGGAGGCGAGGGGCTGGTTACTCAGCCTCCCTTTCTCTTCACACACTAAGGTAGGCGACTCTGGCTGGGGTTCCCTCCTCCCCAGACACATACACACACACACACACACACACACACACACACACACACACACACACACACTCCTGCACCCTTGTCTCTCTGCCTGTCTGTCTCTGTGTCTTTCTGTGTCTCTGTCTCTCTCACACACTCACCGACCCTGCCTCCTGATGCTGTCTGACTTTAGCCGTTTCCCCCCTATGTTCATGGTAAGAAGGACGAGCAGAGAGGGCATCTGTTCTCTCTTCTTTATCCACAAGCTCCCCCACACTCCTGCTCCCCCAGGCTCCCCCGTGGTCCTTGGCCCCCCAGGCTGCCCCGTGGCCTCCCTGGCCCCCCAGGCTCCCCCGTGGTCTCCTCGGCTCCCCAGGCTCCCCGGGGCCTCCCTGGCCCCCCAGGCTCCCCCGTGGTCCTTGGCCCTCCTGCAGCAGGTCCCCCAGAAGCCTCTGGCACACTGTTCCCTCCCAGAGAGCACATGGCTGTTTCCTGTTGTTCTGCTCCCACTGTGGTGACCATAGATATTGATGCTGTGACGTTGTGATTTATAATAAGAAGATATACTGGGTTTTGTCCCGTTTGGGCACAGAGCTCCTAAAACCATTGGGGTTTTCTAGGTGATGAGGTAAAAGGGTGTCTTCTGTTTTATTAGTGAAGTAAGTTTAGTTCCTCAACTAAGGATGGCTTCTGGTCACAGAGGAGCCAGCTCCGGAGAGGGGAGGGGCTGGAGGCTGAACCGATCAACAATGGCCAGTAATTAATCATTCCTGCTTGTGTAAGAAAGCCTCCATATAAACAAACAAACAGAGTGGGAATGGGGGAACTTGTGGGTGGTGCGCACGGGGGTTGGGGGACAATGGTGCCTGGAGAGCCCATGCCCCTTCCCCTGCCTCATCCAACACACCTCTTCCATCTGGCTGCTCCTGAGTTCCATCCTTTCCTGGTAAACTAGTGAGCCAGCGAGTAGCACGCATCTCCGAGTTCTAGGAGCTGCTCTAGCAAGTTAATTGCACCCAAGGGAGGGGTTGTGGGAACATTGATCTACAGCCTGCTGGCCAGAAGCACAGGGCAACGTGGCTGTTCGCCATCTGCAGTGCGTGTGGGCACACGTGTGTGGACGCATGTGGGGCGGAGCGCTTCTGCTGTGTGAGCGGTGTGTCCCTGGGCAGAGTGACAGGGTTGAGATGCTTGGTGGTGGGGACCCCTCCCCCTCCCCCCTCCCCTACCCACCCAAACAAATCAGAATCGGGTGCAGAGCCATTCCAGATGCTCAAGGATAAAGGTGACCACTGCTTTCTCAGCGACAAACGGAGGGATGGAGGAGGGAAGGCTATGGATCATCTAACAGCTATTGATCATCTAGCATCTCAACCAAGCATCTCAACCCTGTCACATTCTAATACAGTACTTTCCAATTTTTTGTCTACAATTCTGAGAAAGAAATGTACAGCAGTTCCCCCACCCCATCTTTGGCTTCAGTTGCCCCTGGCAACCGCTGGTCCCGCCCAGGACGGGCATCATCCCTCGGCCCAGCACACCCGCTTGCATGCAGTCACTGAGCAGCTGTCCCGGTCGCCAGGGTGACTACTGAGGTCTGGTCTTTGTCTCCGGGGCCCTTTCTGCTGAGGAGCAGCCCTCAGTGCAGGAGCAGTGGTGCTGCGACCCAGCCTGAACGGCCTCCCGGGCCTCCTGCGTGGGAAGGCGAGGATGGGGAAGGGAAGCAGTCACACAGGGCGTAGTCTCTGGCTTCGGGGGTCTGGGACCGTATCCCCCAGGGGAAGGGGGTGACTGTCTCACGTTGCAAACCACTTCATACATATGATAGACACAATGGGAACAGAAGTCCCATGAAGAGCTCTGAGTCATAGAGACAAAGTGTAACCAATTCCTTTCAGGGTGACTCTGAGGAGATTGAAGTCAGTCCCCGCCCGCCCCACGTCCACACGCCTGGAGCACGCACCTGCCAGCCGCCAGGCGGCCCGCCCCGCCCAGCACTGCGCAGCCGATCCGAGGGAGAGACCAGCAGCTGTCTTGTGGCTGAAGAAACTGGAAGCTCAGTGGGTGCGAGTGGCCTGGAGAAACCCTGGGCCTCAGGAAAGCCCATTCCCGCCCCCATCCATGGCTTCGGCGCTGACCCAGGCAAGCAGCTCCGGGGACCTGAGGCTTCACTGGGCTCTCAGGGTTCCCGGGGAGAGAAGGTCATTGCTGCCAAGGTCACCGCTCTGAATGTGCTGCACTGCTGCCCAGTGCTCTCTCCTTGTCCACAGGCTGTTTCCTCCCGGCAGCTGGATCTGAGTGATTGGCAGGTCCCTGGGGCGCACCCCAACCTGCTGATGCCTGTCCCGCCTGTTCCAGCACATGCTCCGACACCATGGGCCTGCTGAGCTCCTTGCTACGGTCACCAGGCCAGCAGCCTCCGCCTCCAGCTCCGCGCTCAGGTCTGTGGGCCGGCAAGTCTGACAGCTGTCCCCCAGCACCCGTGGGTCCCTTCTTTCCTGCCTCCCTCCCCCGCCGTGGATGCTCACAGAGATTTCCACACAGAGAGGCTCTTCTGGTCTTCCCAGCAAACTCTGGGGCTTCCCCACATGCCGCTCTGCTTGTGGCAATTGTCACAGCCACACCCCTGCACAGCCGTGTTCTCGGTCAGTGTTGAGCACGGGATGGAGACGTCTTTAAGGAAGCCCCGCCTGCGAGGGCCTGCGTCGTCTGGATCTGAGCAGGTCCCCAGGGTCCCGAGGCAGAGGCGTCCCGGGCGCGGGGTGCCTTGTTGCTCAGCAGCTGTGGGGGCACAGCGTGGCCGCCCTTCCATTTGGTTTGGTCACATGAGCACTGTCATTGCAGCCAGTTGTCATTATTCAAATGGGCAGGAAGACACGGAACCAGAGGGCGGACACAGCCCGGTTTCTGCTCCGGACTCTGGCGAGGAGGCCACATCATCCTGTCGGAGAGCACAGCCTCTTATAGGGAGTGCGTGCGGTGCGGAGCGTCAGACCTGCCTCTCCTCCGGCCGGCGGGGCAGAGGGTGAGTGCGGTGTGGGACGGTGTCTCCTTAAGACACGCACACAGACCGGCGCCCGCGGGCACCCTCCGCAGCTCGCGGCCAGCTGGGAAGGCGCGGGGCGGTGGGCGCGAGAGGTCAGGAGCCCCCTTTCTGGGAGAACAGCTCCTCTTCTGCTGAAAACAGGAACCACAGTCCCAGGAGGAGCCTGAGCCTCCACGTGTTTCTGAACCAGGGCTCGCACTGCCGGCACCTGGCACGGGGAGCTCCATGGCAGCTGTGGTCAGAGGCCTGTTCAGGGGAACAGCCTGGGGCGTGTCGGAGGCCTGGGGAGCCCTCCCCACAGCCCTGTGTCTCTCAAACAGCAGCGCCTGGCACCTGTGGCCTGCTCCCAAGTGCGGGGCAGCGAGGTGCAGTGAGGGCCAGGCGGGCAGCAAGCACAGGGCTTCCTCCGGCTCCGGGGGAGCAAGGCAGCAGCGGGGCCGGGGCACAGGCCACTCCGGGCAACTGCCCGTGTTCCCCGCAGAGCACGGTCTGCACTGGCCCCCAGCTCTGAGCGCCGATGCACAATGTCTCCTGTGGTCCCCCGGGAGCCCAGGGCCCCCGCAGCTGGGAGCCTTCGGGACAGGACAGGAGGGCAGGGGCTGCAGGGCTGGGCACCTCACACCCACCGGCTCTCGCTCCCTGTCACTGGGTCCCAGGCGGTGCGGGGGGCATGTCCCTGGGTCCCGGGTGGTGCGGGGGGCATGTCAGTGGGTCCCAGGAGGTGCGGTGGGCATGTCCCTGGGTCCCGGGTGGTGCGGGGGGCATGTCAGTGGGTCCCGGGAGGTGTGGTGGGCATGTCCCTGGGTCCCGGGTGGTGCGGGGGGCATGTCAGTGGGTCCCGGGAGGTGCGGTGGGCATGTCCCTGGGTCCCGGGCGGTGCGGTGGGCACAGGAACCCGTGGAGTGCCAGCCGAGTTCCTAGGGGCTGTTGGAGGGGAGGGCGAGCAGAGCGGGTGTGAGCCAGCATGAGGGCCTGGGCTGTGTCCGGCACGTTGTTAGATGTCCGGAAGGGAATGTTGTCACCATCGTGTCGAGAAACCGCACCGGCGGCATTCACTTACAACGCCCTCACACTGTTCAGTTACTTCTCTTAACATCGCAGCTGAGGTGCGACCTCAGGGCCCCATTTTACAGCTGCGGGAAGCGGCAGGTGAGGGCCTGGGATTCTGTGCGCTCCCTCCGCACCACGGGGTCTGTGTCTGCACCCCCCGTCTTTTCATGCCTTTTTTGTCTGCAAGCCAAATAACATTTTAATCTGGAAGCATAATGATCAATGCCCTCCCATAACTTAATACCCCTCTTGCAACTTTTTTAGTCACATGCCAAGCACAACAGGTAGGGACAGAGTTTCCCATTGTCAGTGTAAAAGCAGATCAGAAAGGTAAGATGGCACCCCGCCCTGCTCCTAGGATAAGGTGGCAGCAGCCAAGAGCCACTCACGCAGAGGCCGTCGCCGGCCCACCCTCCCCATACAATGGCCTGCCGCCCCAGCAGGGAAGCCACAGTACAGGTAGGAAGGCAAGAAGCACTGCCCCCTGGTGGTGAGATGGCAGAGACAGTGGTACCTAATGGAGGGGCACAGGCACCCCTCCCCCCCCCACACCCCTGAGGAAACTTCCACACAGGAAGGCACGCTCAGCGGCCAGTCCCTGGGCAGCGCCGGCTGGGAGCCGGTGAGCCACGCCTGGAGCGCCGAGGGAGGGTGTCTTAGGCGCACAGTCCCCTGCGCGGCGGCTGTGGGTTGTGACCCCGCCAGCCCTGCTCAGCAGGCAGTGAGGACTCTAACCTTTTCTCAGGGAGCAGCCGGAACCCAGCAGGGCGCCCCAGGACAGTCTTCCTTAATGGGCCTCTCTGGGGAACTGGTCAACTAAAATAGCCGAGCTTCACACACACACACACACACACACACACACACACACACTCACATACATACACACACATGCACACATATGCACTCCAAATATACACGCATCACACACACACACCATACATCCACCCACACCACATACATCCACCCACACCACATGCATGCACACACAAACATACACACAGACATGTTCATACATTCACACACCACACACAAAAGACACACATATACTCACCCAAACACACAACAGCCCCCTCACCCCCCACCACAGACTAAACGGGAAGCCTTTCAGCTGTGAGTCTCTGCTGCCCCCTTCAGGCACAGTGTGGAAGAAGCCGATGAAAGAATGGAAAACCACCTCCAGACCTAAAACATGATCCTGGGGCCCAAGAGCCAGGGCTGTTTCTCCAGGTGAAGGGCCAGAGCGCTGGCGATGGGGAGCAGACGTGTGATTTGATAAGGAGCCTACAGCCGCGATTTAGTCGGATCACTTTCCACTCTTTTGAGCTCTGAAAATCACATTGTGTTGATGTGTGTGTACAGGCTGTGTGTCCATGTGCACACATGTGTGCAGAAGACCACCTGTGTCTTGGGTGTGCTCATGTGTGTATGTGAGAGACCGGCATGCTTGTGTGCACGTGTGAGCGTGTGCTGTTCCTGGGAAGGCATCCCGTAATGAGGATCTCAGCCGGAGGGCATGTCCAGAGTCGGGGAGGACATCGGAGCAAAGGGCGAGGGGCGGAGGGCGGACAGCGGAGCTGGAAACGCAGGAGGAGGTGGTGCCTACCGCAAGCGCATGGCATCCCCTGCCTCAGGCTTCCTCCCATCAGTCTGGAGAGCCTGGCCACTCGGTGTAAGGCCTGGGCACTGGCTCTGTAAATGGCCTCAGCAGGACCCCGGCGCCCAGCCCAAGTTGGGGACCCCGGTCTACACTAGGGGCAGCACACTTTGTTCTGTAAAGGGCCGGATATACTGTTTCCGGCTTTGCAGGTCTGTGGTCTCTGTTGCAGCCACGGAACTTGACTTGGAACAGCCTGGAACAGCCACAGACGATGGGTCATGAAAGAACATGGCTGAGTTCCAGCAAACTTTATCTGAGGACACTGGCATTTGGATTTCATATGTTTATTTGTTATCAAATATAATTCTTCTTTTAAAATATTTTTATTCATTTACAAAGCCAACGCCATTCCAAGCTCGCAGGCTGTGGACTGGCCTGAAGTTGGCCGGCACGGATGTCTGTCACTGTCTCTGGGATGAAGGCCACCCTACTGCAAGGTGACGCCAGGCTCTCAACCATGGCGGACAGCGGCGCCCTGTGATGTTAGCGACAAGGTTATTACACGTTTATTATTGATGTTTTTATGTCGCCACATGACCCAGTTTCTACTCTAGAAGCATATCTTACAGGCAACACTTTCTTTTGCCACCGAAGGAATTAGTGAAGCTACAGCCGAAGCGGCGCTGATGACCTCATCCCTAACCCCAAGGCACAGACCCTGGGACAGCCGCAGGCTGGGAGGGATCGGAGTGACGGTTCGGAGGGGGAACTCGTGGTCTTTTCCCCTTGGCAGTCCTGGACTGTTCCTTAAAGACGGGCAGCCGAGAATGTCGTGGGGACACACCTGTGCTGCTGGTCACGCAGGACCGGCGGGAGAGCGCTACCGGGGTGGTGAGCAAGGCTGCCGGGGAGCACGCGGGGATGCTGGCTCAGGCTGGGGTGGGAAGCCGCGTCTCTGAGTTTCCCCAGGTGCTATTAGAATGTTGTTTCCAGGGTTTCAGTCAACTTTCAATGATAACAGTTAATTGTAACTTTTTGTAACCAAGTAAAAAATGTGACAATAGCACCCAGGTTCTGAAATGTAGTTGTCTTCGAAAGAACGCTTCTCGGAGACTACCCTGAGTGGTGCCAGGGCCGGCACAGCTGCTTGGTTTCCTCCAAAACAAAATGTTTCTTAAAATAAATTCTACTTTAAAATGTGAAAGCATATTTTGGCCTTTTGCTTGTAATACTTCACTTAGTTAACCTGCATGTCCTCACTGATCTCTATGGGACAGGGTGATGTTTCCACTCTCAGATGGAAGAGAGAAGTTGGAGGAGCCACCAACTTGCTGTGAGTCTGGTTACATTTTTACCAGACAAACTCAGAGTTCCTCCCATAGCTAACATTTTAAAAATTCCGTTTTCTGAATATGGTACTCAGTTCTTTCAAAAAGAAGATGCATCTAAGTCTGTGCCTGACATTTGTATTATTGCAATAAGGAACGGCAGTTCCCTTCAAGTATCTTTCCCTTTGATAGCCCTCATCACAGCGGCAGGTGCTGACATCATTTCTAACGAGATGAGAGAGGACCCTGAGGATTTCCTATAATCTAGTCCTGGACACACCTCCGCCTTTTTCCTTGAGCTGCTGTGCAGGTACTGACCGCATGAAGCGCACTCGCCTCAGCAGGGCCTGATGCCCGCCAAGACCTCCCTTTGGATGCCACTGGTGAAGCTCATTGGATCTGCTAACTCATGGTGAATGGCACTAGATGTTAGACCTCAGTCCTTGAGTTTTGGCTTAGAAAGAATTCAGATCCAAGACTCAGATACAAGCATAAGTTTCTTTAGAAAGTCACAGAAGTAGGAGAGGTGAGCCATGGAAGAAGTGAGACAGCTGGGCTGTGGACTCAGGAAACAAGTTACAGAGGCAAAAGAAGGGCCCCTGGAGCTTAGGAGAAAGGCAGGCAAGAGGCCACACCTGGGGGAAGGCGAGGGGGGAAGGTGTGGGCGTGCTCTAGAGAGCGAGCGAGCAGGCAGGCATAGCTCCATGTGTGAAGGCTCCATGGCTTTTCCCAATGTCAATGTTTGGGGCCTCCTGTTATGGACTGAATTGGGGGCCCCCTCCAGTTCATGTGTTGAAGCCTAAACCCCAGTGTGACTATAACTGGAGACAGGGCCCTTGTGGGGGTCATTCATGTTGAAGGAGGCCACAAGGCTGGGGTCCGGGGTCCTCATAAGAAGTGACAGTGGTGTTGCGCTCTCTCTGCACACACAGAGGAGATGCACAGCGAGAGGAGGTCATCTGCAAGCTTCACCAGAAACTGACCCTGCGGCACCTTGATTTTGGATTTCCAGTCTCCAGAACTGTGAGGGGGTAAATGTCTATTGTTTAAGCCACCCAGTCTGTGACATTGGACACCTCCGAAGTGCTCTCTGAGAGGTGTCTGAGTTTGCTCTAAAAAATTATTTCCTACAAGAGCTCAGTCCTAAGAAGAGCCCTTACACTGTACTCTTGTCTCCTTGACAATACCTGTCAGCTCTGCCTGGAGGGAGCCTTGTCTGCTGCTGCTGTCTGTCTCCTGACACCGGGCCTCCCTCCACGGGTTGGGACACAACTCCATGCACACCAACATTATTTGAGAAGTTCTGCCAAAGAAACCCAGATTTCCGGGGGAGTCCATGTGCAGTTCTGGCTGAAACCCTGGCCTCTAAATCTAACCAAGTGTTCCAGGGATTCTAGAAGCTTCTCTGGAGACTACACTATGTGGTGGCTGGGGCTGTCACAACAACTGATGACTCCACTCAATGGTGTACCACCAGAGTAGAACATGAAAATCACTTGGGAACATGACCTGGGCTACATGGTGGACCTGAGGTCATCACAGGGTCCTTACTAGAGGGAAGCAGGAGGTCTGAGTCAGAGGACATGTGACAACAGGGTCAGAGTGATGAAGGTCCATGTGCCAAGAAGGGGGAAGACTCTGGAAACTGGTAAAGGCAAAGAAACAAATTCCTCCTTAAAAACTCCAGAAGGAACATGCTCTGTTGACACCTTGATTTTAGCCCACTAGAACCATTATGGACTTCTGACTTCCAGAGTTAAAAGGTAATAGATTGTGTTGTTTTGAGCCACTAAGTTTATGATAATCTGAGCGTGACAATAAGAAACCACCACGGCCCCTTTAGAGTAGAACATTTGTCTCTCACTTCTTGTTCCTGCTTCCCCTATTGAAGAACTCCTCAATTTATAAAATCTAGTTTGTATTAATGTCAAGTTAATTTCAATAATATATAAAAACATTGTTCCTGTATATCTATGTTCCTCCTCCATTTTTTTTATTATTGTTACAGATTACATCTTTATATACTGTGTTTCTTCCAACCTTTTTATAATTACTGTGTTATGCAGTATTCTTTTAAATCAGATAGAAAAAAATTATAAAAAGAACATTTATGCTGTCTTTTATTTTTACCCTTATAGTTACCTTCATCAAAAAAGAATGTGCTATTTTCTTAGTATGCACAGGAGTTTCCTCCCATTTAAGCCTCCTGTACTCTCTTCGGTATCTCTTTTGAGAGGGTCCATGAGAACCTCTCAATGTTGTTTCTTATCTCAAAATGACTCAATTTCTATTTCATTTTGAAGGATAGTTTTGCTGGATATAGAATTCTTCCTTGATAGCTTTTCTCCTTTCAGCTCTTTGAATATACCATTCCACTGTCTTCTGACCTATATTGTTTTAGATGAGAAATCAGCCTTGAATTTTATTGAAGCTCCTTTGCATGTGATGAGTGGCTTATGGTACTATATTGACAACACAAATTTGTACCATAGTCCTAAATGCGTTGTTTAATATGTTCTATTCCACTTGATTATATTATATAGATAATGCAGAGAATGGTCATTTATTAGGTCACAGGGGTCACATTATATAAGTGGTTGATGGCAGAGTGCTTCAAAGGCAGCCTGTAAGTCGGCTCTGAGTTGCATGTTTTTAGTATACTTTATTTGATCTGGAAATGGAAAGGAAAGCAGAACACACACACAAAAATCAATCAACCCCAGTAAAATATTAGGACTAACTAGTGTGGTAAATCAGATTATTTTCAGAAATATTTAGTTCTTTTCCATCACCTCCAAGGAAGGTGTTCCTGATCCAAGATGTCAACTTGGTCATTCAACTTGGGATGTTAGCATTCATGGCACAGCAGAGGCTCAATGGGCACTTGCCCAGTCGGGGTCCCATGCCTGGATAACCGGCTGGTCTGGGAACTGAGCATCAAACACAGGACACAGAGCTGCTTCCATCATGCCCAGCCTGCTTTATTACTCCAGTCAATGCCTGAGATATCAATAAATAGTATTGCCTGCTACTGTGACTTTATGGTTGTCTCTTATGAAGCACTGAAGATTGTTAACAAAATAAAAAGTTGATTCTGGAATGATATTGTGAGTCAATGAGAAAACAGTTAAGTGTATTAGTCAGCTTTAGCTGCATCAACAAGCAAGTCCCTTTCTCAGTGACTTAAAACAGCCAGCATTTCTATATTGCTCACTCCTGCACTTCAGCTCGGCTGGGGCGGTTCTCCTGCAGGCAGAGGTTGACTTTTGTGCATTTCCAGGCTGAAGACAGAGCCGTGATCTGGGACATGTGGTACCCACATAGACAGTAGGGGCACAGAGCGTGCGCCCAAACTAGCAAGTGTGTTTATGTTTTTGCTCAGACAAATATACTCACGCCCAAAAAGCCAGAGCAGTTTGTGGGACAAGGATGTATATCTTGCAGGGACTGGTTGGGGGGGGGGGGGGCGCAGGGGGGCAGCAAAGGAAATAAATACTTCCTGAGCAACAAAACCATCCCCCACCAAAGTCACGTAGCTGTTCAGTTAGCAACTTTTTGTGAGCAGTTTGATTACCCTACATGATGCATTCTTATACACGGTTTGACAATAAAAACAGATTTAATATTTAGCACTGTTTGCTGGGAGCTTCCCTGGGGCCCATTTATTCTCAGACACCGTCTCTAGGGTGAGATTCATTTGCAGGAAAAAACTGAGTGAGCAGCACGTTCACAGAGAAAGGTGTGCGGGAGGGAGGGGGTGCATTACTGCGTCCATCCGGAAGAGCAAGCTGTTGGCTGACCTGGAGCTGGAGCACGAGGTCAGGAAAGCGGGGAGTCAAGCCAGCCCCAAAAGACGCTGTCATCTCTCTTGGCTTCTTTTGCAGGTTCCTGGAAGGATGATGTCATGCTGTGACCTGCACTGGCCGCCCTGACGCAGTCGCAGTCACTGTCCTTCACTTCATGACCACAGCAGCTGCCGCCAAGGGCCGTGGGTCCAGCAGCCTTCCCTGCCACATGCCTATCCTGGAGACCCACAGCAACTCACAGCAGAAGCTCTGGGGCGGAGCTACTGGAGGTAGGAGAGGATGAGAGCATGGTCCTGCCCTCTGCATATCAGCCGCCCTGGGGCATCTCAGGACTGTGACTCCTGTTCCTGCCCAGCTCTTCACCGTGGTGTCACCTCTGTGGGTTTACCATTTTCATGGTAGTTAAGAGAAATGTGTCGTGATTTTTTTACCATTTAAATCACAGTGAAATGATGCCAAAAGTCCATTGTGAGGCCACTGCCAGAGTGGCCTGGGTTCAAAGACTTGGAGAAAGGGCTGACGCACAAATTAATACACAAGACAAGAAATATAAATTTGGAAATTATGGGGGAAGCCAGTTGTGAGCTTGGTACAAGGGACCAAGTTCCACGGAGTCTCCATCTCTCCGTTCCCATCTGCCTTTTGTTTACTAGAATACCAACAGACATATCAAAGGTGATGCTTAGTAAACAGTAAAGAGATCACCAGGTTTGGGGGTTGCCTTCGGCTATTGAGTCAGCAGCAGGTAATAACTATGCAGACATTCAGCCTTCTGAATATCAAAAGCCCCATTCAGCCTTCTGACCGACTTCTCACATTTATATTAATTACTGTTGAACTTGGCTTCCAGCAGTCCATTGAACTACAGAATAACACTTTGGAAGCCTCCTGACTCAGAGCACACGCCTCTTTCTTGCTGTGTGAGTGTATTCTCATTGAGGAAGAAGAATTTGAGGAGGAACCCACACCGCCTTCCACTTCCAGGCCTGCATGGCCGCACCTGTTTTCATTGTCTGGAGCTTGTGTTTTAAGACTGCTGACTAGGAGACCTGAGCCCCAGAACCCGCTCTCCTCCCTAACATATTGTAGGACTTCCAAATGAAATGTGTAAGTTCATGTGCTCTCCACGCTTCCATAGCTAACATAATTGTAGTGCAACTGTTTCACACACTGCATTCCTGCTGCTCCTGTGAAGGCGCCTCCTCCAGGCGCTGTGGGTAACCCGAGTATTTTGACTCAGGAAACTGGCATGAGCCCGCCTCAGTGCTCAGCACTGACACCTGTGGACAAAGGAGACAGGAGGGGGCTCGGGGTCCAGCAACTATTCACCTTAAAAACTTGTGAAGGTAAAAGCCTGTAAGGTAAGCTCCACCCTCTCCCCAGGGCTCTCAGGGCACAGTGCCGCCCCGTGGGCTGGAAGCAGGGCAGTGCAAGGCTTCTAGAATGTGCTGGTCCCACAGGACAAACTGCAACCCAGTGGACAACAACTCCCCACGCACCCCCAGGCCCGGCAGGCATATTCCGCTCTCTGCCGCAATGGCTTTGACTTTGTAGATTCTCCTGTAAGCGGAAGCGTGCAGTGTCTGTCTTCGGTGGCTGGCTATGGCACGTGGCGGAATGCCCAGGCTCATCCGTGTGGCCCGAGGTAGGGTTTCTGTCTTTGTGAAGGCTGAGTGAGAGTCCATTGCAGGTATCTTAGAGCCAAGATGTGGACAGAGCCCAGATGCCCTTCCACAGAGGATGGATAACACTCATCTCCATCTATTGACGCAGAAAAGGCCGTGGAGCCCGGCTGGTGCTGGTGCTGGTGCTGGTGCTTTGAGCTGCCGTGAAAACAGCATCCACACCCATCAGCGTCGTACACTCGGTGGTGCTCCCGCCTGGCCCTGTTGGCCGCTCTAGCCCTCGGTCCTGCTGCTCCAGCTCGCGGGCACAGCTGTCCTCCTGTGTCACTGGCCACCCCACTGGCATCTATACTCTGGGAAATGAAAGCCGTGAACGTAGAACCGCTCTTCCCTCTGACATGGGTCTCCCAGAAAACATCTCTCAAAGCCGTTCTGCGTTCTTCCAGAGAGAATCGCTCGTTTCTGGGATTGAGCCACTCGGAGGGCCCAGGGCAGGGTCCTTCCCCAGGTTGCGGACATCTGTGAGCAGAGGCTCGGACACCGCCCGTCCTGCACCCCCTCCCCCGCGAGTCCCCACAGGGTCAGCCTGGTGGGTCCCAACGCTGGAGAGGAGGAGCCGCCTCTAGGTCCCCTAAGAAAATGGCCACAAGGGCCACCCAGGGGTGCGGGCTCCCTGCTGAGGAGTTTTTTCACATTTTCATCCCACGTTCCCACCAGCCCTCCGGACAATGTTCTCTTTCCTAAAATTGGAACAGCGCAGTGGCTTGCCTTGCTCCCTGCGTCTGTGTGGACCGTCCGCCGAGGATGCTGTAGGACTGGGGTCACACAGTGCCCCAGGGGCCTGAGCCGGACGGCACGGCTGAGAGTGGGGGACCGCGCTCTGAAGGGTGCGGGCTGCCCACCCACTCCGGCCTGAGGCCTCGCGTGGGGCCGTCCCAGGTCCGGCTGGGCCTGAGGGAGTCTGATGGAGAAGGAGGTGGCACCTCCGGCCGCATGGGCCGCCTGTGTGCACAGGACGCCCTGGGCCCTCTGGCGCCGGTCAGATCCATTTAAAAAGAAGCTGTTCAGCTGTCAGTGCTTTAAGCCATCCACTTAAAACCCGAGCACGTGTTGCCCATATTTTTGTTCTTGTTTCAAGGAGAACATCGTTTAAAACACTCGTGCCCTGGCCTGTGTGGCTCAGTTGGTTGGACGCCATGCCGTGCACTGAAGGGTCGCTGGTGCGATTCCTGGTCAGGGCACAGGCCCGGTGTGGGGTTCCTTGGATCCGGGTAGGGGGCGTGCAGGAGGCAGCCTATCCACGTTTCTCTCTCACACATCAAATCAATGTTTCTCTCTCTTTCCTTCCTCTCTCTGAAAAGAAATAAAAATTCTTTAGAAATGATTAAGTGCTTGCATCAGGGGTATTCCGAGAGGTCGATTCTGATGGTGTTATCTTTGCTCCTCGGCGGCCAGTGCCTCTTCTTTATGTTGCTTGTCTCTGCAGGGCCAGCTGTCAGCACACATCGGGAATCTGAGAAAATTCAGGTGATTCTTTTTCAAAGTGTGTTTCAGGGAGCACAATTCTGCTTCGGATGCTTCGTAAGAAAGCGAAAGAGCTCCATAGTCCGTGAATGGGGATGTTGTGAGTGCGCCACGTCGGCCTGGGGAGCCCCGGGGGGCCTGTCTGCACCTCCGGAGCCGGGCTTCCCCGACGCCGTCTCGGCCGTGCAGCGGCCCTTCCTCACGCAGTGCCTTTCGACATCACTGGCGGAGGGGAAGCTCCTCGAGGAAGGCTCAGCTCGGCTCACTGGCCAGACGACCCTCCTGAGGTCTCCATCCCCCCTCCTCTCTGGCAGGGCCCACAGGACCCTCCTTAGATCTCCATCCCCCCTCCTCTCCGGCAGGGCCCACAGGACCCTCCTTAGATCTCCATCCCCCCTCCTCTCCGTCAGGGCCCACAGGACCCTCCTTAGATCTCCATCCCCCCTCCTCTCCGTCAGGGCCCACAGGACCCTCCTTAGATCTCCATCCCCCCTCCTCTCCGGCAGGGCCCACAGGACCCTCCTTAGATCTCCATCCCCCATCCTCTCCGGCAGGGCCCCAGCAGAACTGCCCGAGGTGGGCAGACAGCCCTGGATGGCGGGTCTTCCCTGTTCGTGGCCTGGGACTGGGGTGTAGCCAGGACATTTCTGTCCTCATTGGCTTTTGCTGTTTTGAGCCAGAGTGAGATCTGGCATGACTTAAAAGCAAATGCCTGTGTTGGCAGACAAGTAAAGCAACAAACAAACATCCTATGTATCAGTCATCTCTTAAAGCATTGCCAATTTAATGCCAATTTCTTGCCTGGGAAATGTATACTTTTGAGCTGTCCTGAAGGTGGGATACCTACAATAAACTACTTTTAAGGTCTTCTCCTCAAGCTTTGGACTCATTTCCAAATGCGGGGGAGGTTCCTCTCAAGAATCTGCATTTCCTTATAAAGGTGGGAGGATTTCAATATATGCTGAGCCTCTTCCCAGCCCTTGTAGAGCGTCCAGTGGCCTGGGTCGCAGGAACCGTGGAGACAAGCGATGAGCCGACTGTTAAGTGGTGCCTGCAAATGGGAGGGCACTGTGAGGAACAACCCTTTCTGTCTGGAGTCTGGACAGACCTAACGGGACACCAGACGCCAATGCTCTCCATTTGCCTAACGGGTTTCATGCTGTTGACACCGTCTTGTACAGGAGCAGCCCAGCCTCCTGCATATAGTGCAGAGAGGCAGGCATTCCCTCATCTCAACTTGCTTCTGGAGGGACAGTCACTGAGTGGCATGGCACTGGCGGACCAGGACAGCATGTGATTCTTGGAGCCGTGGTGGAGTGACAGTAGGAACTGACCAGCACAACAGGACACCGTTCCTGAGCAGAGGAATGTGCTAGGCATCACCTCCATTGCTGCAGGTCCTTCTCCCGGTCTCTGAAGACTCGGGGCTGCCTTGGCCCCTGGGTCCCTGTCAGGTGTGGCCCAGGGGAGGCTGTGAGGAGTTCTGATGGCCGGGCCGGCTCCTCACTGCTGAGGCGCTGCGGACGTGGCATGTGGCTTGGAGCCCTGTCAGCAGCTTCCTCCCCACGGCCCCGTGCTGGGCCAGGTGGTGCCAAGCCCCCCCCACCCCCCACCCCCCCGCTGTTGCCTCCTCAGCTTCGAGTGCTGCCCCCAGGGCACCTGTGTTGATGTCCCCACACCTGGCCACATATTTGTTGAAAACATTTTCTTACTGTACTGCTTGAGAATGTAATGCCTTTCCTGCCTAGACCCTAAGAGAAAGAAATAGTAAACACCTTTTTTCTGACACTCCCTGTTGTTTCCTTTGTCGCTTGGTGCAAAAAGAGACTTATGCATAGTTTCTAGCATAACCACCCATCACCAAGAATATGCTGCACTTCTGTTAGCTGGAGGCAGCATGCAGGCCTGTGCATACTGCAGAGAGAAAGGGGGAGGGGCGAGGAGAGGGGAAGAGACAGAGCAACCTCACCTGTGTCCTCACCATAGATAGCCGAGGCCAAAATGTTGACAGATCAAAGAGAAAGTTTAACACATTGCAAATCTGCATCACACTGTTGGAGAGTGGGAATTTTTGAGCGCTACTGAGGCCGTGGACTATGCCCCAGATAGAGTTGTCAGTGCTGACAGTAGGCCAGGCCTTGAGATACGGTCTCATGGCCCCTTCCCAGCACGTAGGCCTTATTTCATAGAACACTCACTGTCAGCTTTCTGAAGAACAGGATGACCCTGTGAATAACATGGTAGTCATTGGCATGATCCTGACGTTGCTTGGGAAAAACTGTTTTGTCTTGGGTTACTTGTTCTGCAAAAACCGGATGTGGTTAATGTGCTTAAAAGCGGTCCTGCACAAAGGGTCGCTGCTGCTCTCTTGTCTCCCTGCGTGGAGAATGGCAGAGCAGTCGCCGGGTCGTCCGGCCGCCCGGCTAATAAAGGCTCCCTAAATTTTAATTTGGTCTGGGCTCCAGTAGTCATTCACTCGAATCCGCTCCACAACATTTGGAGATGCCCCAGCGAGATGACCAGACTTTGACTGGTCCTGTGACCGGAGCCCACCGGGGTCCCCGGACTCTCCAACCCAGGGGGAGATCTCTGAGAGACGTTCCTCAGCCCCGGGACTGGTAGAGGTCGGAAACCCCGCCTGCTAAATTTCCTGATTGACTCTGATCGGAGCCACCTGGATCTGGTTCTTACCGGTAAGAAACTTATTTCTGGTTATTTGTGAATTTGCTGTATTAAATTAAAATTTTGGAATTCTAGGGTTAATTTGTAAAGGTTGCCAATCCAGAGAAGCAAGAGGGAACTTGTTGGGTTGAAATTTCTCCAGAGCAGGTGTAGAAAGGGTAGAGGCGGTAGAATTCACTCTCAGCCTGCTGAGATAGAGAAGCCCTAGGCTGGGGGACAGAGAATGTTTGGAGATATCAGAAGTGGTGAAGGTTGAGATCCTCTGGGGCCTTGGAGTAAAGCAGTGAAATCTGGGAGGGAGAGCAGCTGTTCCTTAAGTGTAAAAAGCCTGGTTATACAGAATCTCAGACCGCTTGCCTTGTTTCCCCTGCTAAGGACAGAGTAAATGGTTAATGCAGAAAAGGGGGGCATCGGCGGAGAGAGCAGGGAGAGATAGGTTTTTGTTGATTTTGCTGGGTACAACCAGCTCTGCTGGTGTCCTTGGTTTCTTGCTTATCTGAAATATGCTGGCAAAACACAGTGGATCTTCCTCTGCCCCATTTTCTCACTGTCTGAGCCTGGCAGGGTGGGGTTACTGGGTACTTCTTGGGAAGTGTTAGAATATTCAGCAAAGGAACTTTAAGATATAATATCTTGAAGGCTGACAATTAGTTTAAGTTTTAAAAATCTCTGTCTCTCAAAAAGAAATATTTTTACCAGCTCTTAGTTTTATCACAGAAGGTCTAAGAAATTCTGGCTGTTTAGTTTTTAGGATTCATTAAAGGACTGAGGTTTCAAAGAATAAGGAATACTGAGTAGAAGGTCTGAGGCATGGTTATGCATTTTTAAAGGACATAGAAAGACGGTTTAAAGGCTAATTTAGAAGTGTCTATTTCAATAGAAGGTTGTGTAGGTGTAAGAAGGAGAAGAGATATGTTGTAAAGAAATCAAATAATACAGGCCAGTAAGCCAGGAAGAGTAAATAATTTGCATTTTGCCTCCCTAAGCAGAGGGTAAATAGCTTATGCCAAAGTACTTAGGGAGGGACTGATAAAAAGAAATCTAACAGTTATTGTTTGTTATAATACATTCAGAAAATATTACTTTATAAAGTCCATAAAAAGGACTGGCAATGAAAATTCTATCTTAAAGCAGGTCAGTATATTTTTCTCCTTATACAATTCCTCCAAAATTTGGCAATACTTAATAAATCATGGAAATACATTTCTTTGCATAAATTCAATAAGACCGGTTTCCAATAGTGGTTTTATTAACCAGAAACTTTGACTGGAGTATCATGTTTTAAAGAGCCCTGCCTGAACTCTGAAGACTTGAAGCCAATAAGAGTGCCTAGTATCCTGCTTGGTAGCCCTGAAAATAGCTGGTGCTGGAGCATCAGGCCCATGACCTACCATCACTGGCGGTTGGTCAGAGTAGAAGGGGAGCAATAAGGGCACCTCTGCGTCCCTGCGGGACCCCCACGCACTCGGAGCCACGACGGGTAGGAGGGCTGAGATGGGCCTTGAAGCCTAGGGCATGGGCCCAGGTAGAGCCACTACAGGTGAGGACTTCACCTAACTCAGCAGATACTACAGGCAAGCCTGACGGCAGCTGGATAGCTTGGCTTCCTGGCCCTATAGGGCACATTAAGATTCAATCATGAAATTCCCGCAAAGGTAGTCAGTTACCATTCTTGTTATGTTTATGCAAACAATCAGGCCAAATTAAATACACTAGATAAATTAGTCTTGATTTGGCTCTTTTGATAAACATGGGGGTAATTTTAAGGAGAAAAAAATTCTATTTCAATAGAAGTTATTAAAACTGAAGGGTTTTCTTTCCCTTCCACCAGACCATTTGTTACAGTTTTTCTCTGCCAGGTCACAAGCCCACCTCCTTCTGTGCCCAGGCCTCATTGTCCCTCTGACAGACAGCAAGGATCTCTTGGCTCTGAGAGAAACTTCTGACCCGCCTCAGCAGGAAGTAGCCAGAAGAGCCTACTGACGTCCATTTTCCCTAAAAGAATTCAGAGCCAGGATCCTTGAGGTAATATATTAGGCAGTTAGACAGATATGAGCAGAGCAAGGACAATGGGCCAACTACCAGATGTGATTAAGTCTTTCCATCTCTACCTATATGAGACAAGGGGACTCCCCAGAAGCAAGAGGGAGCGAGGCTGCAGATGAAGCAGCCCAGGAGGCTGCCCTAAAACCAGTGGGGCCTCTATAGATTCTAGTGACTCTTCCAAACCCTGACCTACCCACCTCGCCAGCTTACATGGGAACCCAATCTAGAAAAGCTGAAATCCATAACCAATCTTTACTCAAGTTCTTACAGGCTTTACAGTCTACCCAGAAAGCAGTCCAGAAGCATGTATACCCGATCCAGTCCATTCTTCCACCCTGGTGACACAAGGATTGACTCCTACCTGGAAAGGACCACCCCCACAGCAGTCAAGGTCGATGGGATCCCGACGTGGCTTCATCACACCCAGCTTAAGACAGCCCAGGCAAAATAGAGAATCCAGAACTCTTCGGACCCTCTAAAGATTAGTCCTGGCCCTCATTCTGGGCCCTTATCTTATAAACAGGCCCACTGACTTTATTCAGAAGAGAATTAATTCTATCAAGCTTATAGTCCTCATGGGTCAATATAACTCCCTCGCCAACAATGACCCAAAAGAGTCAACGATTTGACTCATGTACATAAAACCAGTGGGGAATGTTGGAGAGTGGGAATTTTTGAGCGCTACTGAGGCCGTGGACTATGCCCCAGATAGAGTTGTCAGTGCTGACAGTAGGCCAGGCCTTGAGATATGGTCTCATGGCCCCTTCCCAGCACGTAGGCCTTCTTTCATAGAACACTGTCAGCTTTCTGAAGAACAGGATGACCCTGTGAATAACATGGTCGTCATTGGCATGATCCTGACGTTGCTTGGGAAAAACTGTTTTGTCTTGGGTTACTTGTTCTGCAAAAACCGGATGTGGTTAATGTGCTTAAAAGCGGTCCTGCACAAAGGGTCGCTGCTGCTCTCTGGTCTCCCTGCGTGGAGAATGGCAGAGCAGTCGCCGGGTCGTCCGGCCGCCTGGCTAATAAGGCTCCCTAAATTTTAATTTGGTCTGGGCTCCAGTGGTCATTCACTCGTATCCACTCCACAACACACACAAGGTAATTATAGTATCACAATGGAATAAGTGGCCCTTCCCTAAATCAGTGAAAGTGTTAGACCAAGCATGTCAAACTCAAAGGCTACTACAGGCCAAGTAAACAAGGTTTAAGTTTATGTGGGTGGCAAAAAAACAAAAGCTTCCATTTTCATAGAAACGATGGTTTATTTCGATAGAGACATGCTGAATACAAAAGGCTGCAATAAATGAGTCATCGTTAACATAAAATAATAGAACATTTTTATAAAAATTAATATTTTTTCTTGAACATTAACTTACCAGACACTGAATAACTTCACAAATTAATAAGTGTAACACAAATAAACCTATTTTTCTTGCTCTCCAAAAGCAAAATATTTCCTGTTGTGCACACCAAACAAGTCAGTCCAAGTCTAAGGACGTGGCCATCGGCTGCTAAAATATTCGCTGCTGGTATTAGTGGAGAGAAATGGTGCGCCTGCGCGTAAGGCGCGTAAGGGAAATGAATGCAACACGATTATAGTAATCAGCCATTAGCGAACGTTGTAGTTCGTTATTAATAATTATGTATACTTTTTTCCCACCCCTTGGGCCCTGGGGCGGCCTGCTGGGAACAGGACTTCTGTAAGGACAAATATGCCTGGAAGGCTGTGGACCAAGGCCATTTTTGCTGGCTATCAGCAGGGTCTCCGGAACCAGAGAGAGCACACAGCTCTTCTTAAAATTGAAGGTTTTTATGCTCCAGATGAAACAGAATTCGCTCTAGGCAAGAGATGTGCTATGTGTACAAAGCAAAGAACACCACAGTGACTCCTGGTGGCGAACCAAACAAAACCAGTCATCTGGGGAAAGGTAACTCGTGCCCGTGGGAACAGTGGCATGGTTCGTGCTAAATTCCGAAGCCACCTTCCTGCTAAGACCATTGGACACAGAATCCGTGTAATGCTGTACCCCTCAAGGATTTAAACTTACTGAAAATAAGTAAAACGTATTTGTTTTCCTGTGGAAAAATAATTATGTATAACAAGATATTGTAAAAATTAAGTTACAAAATTTTTATTAAAACATTTCTTACATACCGTTAATTGGCTGGGCCGCAAAAATATTCGTTGTGGGCCGCATGTGTCCCGTGGGGCACAAGTTTGACATGCTTGTGTTAGACAATAAATGTAAAAGCTGAGAGATAGTGATAGCAGAGCTAGGATTAAGAAGACTGCACACACCTTTTTTAATAAAGATGTCAACTGTAGGAAGGATAAATCCTTCCTACACAAGTTAAGCATCTTATAATCTTTCTAGGGAATGAACAAAATGATGAGCTGGAAATCATTGCTCATAACATCTGCTTCACATCGCACCACGAAGTCATCACCAGCACTCTGGCGGGGCCGCAGGTGTTTGTTCTGGAGAGTCCCGGAAGTCTGGGTGTGCTCTCTGCAGCATGCAGAGCTCAGGGACCATGGGTTCTCAAGGATCTTTTGCATCATTAATGAGCGTAGAGAGACTGAGAAAATACTTGAGGTGGTCCCTGTTCTCCGACTCAGCCTGGAGGGGGAAGAAGCCTTGACAATGAACCATGAACACTGACTCACTGTCTCCTGCCAAGCAGTCATCAGATTATTAGCACCTTGTGTCCAAGAATGCCACCAGGACTCGGCCACCTTCCTCTGCAGCTCTGAAAAGGAGATCGGCCAACTGGTCCCCCTACTTGACTATCAGCAACTTGAAGGCGTAGCCATGATTGTCACATTGTTTGACTTAACAAGTTTCCCGGGACAGAAAAGACAGAGGTGTGAACCGATAAGTACATGCATGATTTCTTGTGCCAGGGGAGTTCACACTGTGGTTAGGACTGTGGCCTGAGCTGTAACTGTGGTCTGGAGTGTTCCATAAATGGGCTCCGCATAGCTTGGATGTTTGAAGCATGGCGGAGTCCGCCCTGTCCATTCCATGAGTTGCTCATTTGTCAACCTGAGATACTACCCGCCTATTGACTCAGCCAGGGCTCCCATTCCTCCCAGCCACTCACCACTTCCCAGCAGCGATGGAGAGGAGGGGAGCAGCCACAGCCTGAGTGAGGGCCACTGGAGTACAGGTGGCCTGCGGTGATGCACTTTAGAGGGGAACTGGGACAGAGACCTCAGGGCTGGTCCTGTCTCCCCGTGGAGGGAAAGATTGTGACATCACAAATGCCAAACATTTGACCCAACACTTACCACTCTGCTAGACTCAGGAATATACATCACATATACATCACAGAGAACATGCCGGAGAAGGCGTGCCTTGGATCTCAAGCTGATCATTCCTGCTCACAAGTCAGCGAGGCAGGCACTTCTGTGGACCTCCAGACCTCCCTGGGGCCCTTCCCTGAGGACTCAGGCTGGAGGCATTGCCACATACGCTGCCTTTGCCTCCACAGGGGCTGTACTGGTTCCTGTTACTCATTTCAGCCCACCCCTGGCCACCATGCTGGCCACAATACAGCCCCATTTCTAAAAAGAAGGCACCCTTACAGCTGACCCACATCCTCTCACAGATTAGCAGTGCCAACTCCATAACGCTCTGCAGCCCGTGCACCTCGGGCCTCACCCCAGTGCTGACCTTGTGGTGGTTGGAGGCCTCGCCAACTCCCCAAACTCTCCCCACAGTGCCCGGACACCTCAGTCAGGACCACACCTCACCTCTCATCTCAGTGGGTCTTGTGCTTTCATACTCCACCGAAAGCTGCTTCCTTCGGGACACTGCTGTCCTTGGGCATCTCATGTGGTGGCCATTCCCCACACTCCTTTACTCCAGGCCTCGCAGTGGAAAATGCAGCTCCCTGTCTCATTATGACATCATGACTCCCACCCTCCTTCCTCACTAACCACCCCCAACTTTGAAGGCCACGCCCTCAGACACACCACCTCTGCCCTCCCAGTTGTAAGTAGGTGCCCAGTGCTCCCATTACCCCTAAAGAGCATCTGCTTCCTGTCTTCCCTGTCATCTGTCACCATATCTGATGATTTCCACATTCACGTAGCAGGACTCCTGCCCCGGGCCCCGCCATTCCTGCACCTTCTCCCTGGCCTAGCTCTTTCCTGCCCTTCACTGGGAAACCCACTCTCCTGGTGAAATTCTGGGCTGGATCTTTATCAATGGCAGGGTTTCCTCTATTTGACTGCTGTGAAATGTTTTACTCTGTGGAGCCCTCCCAGCCAGAAATTATACCTCCATTTTCCTGACCATCCACCCCCTTTCCTCACAACAATCACCCCCTTGCAGATAATCTCAATGTGCTTGCCCCTTTCTCCTTTGTATTCTTGTCCTTGATCAGCTTCACTTAAACAATCTTTCGAAAAGTGTCTATTTAGATCCTTTGCCAATTTTTTTATTGGATTGTTTATCTTTCTTTTGTTAAGTTGTATGAGTTCCCTGTAAATTTTGGAGATTAAACCCTTATAGGACATAACATTGGCAGATATATTATCTCATGCAGTGGGCTTTCTTGTTATTTTATTGATGGTTTCTCTTGCTGTGCAGAAGCTTTTTATTTTGATGTAGTCCATTTGTTTATTTTCTCCTTAGTTTCTCTTGCCCTAGGAGCTATATCAGTAAAGATAGTGCTATGACATATGTCTGATATTTTGCTGCCTGTGGATTCTTCTAAGATTTTTATGGTTTCCCCGTCTTACGTCTAAGTCCTTTATCCATTTTGAGTTTATGTTTGTGTATTGTGTAAGTTGTTGGTCTAGCTTCATTTTTTTGCATGTATCTGGTGGACCCCTAGGTCGCTTTCATATCTTGGCTCTTATAAATAATGCTGCAGTAAACATACATTTTTTGAATAAGTGTTTTTGTTTTTTTGGATAAATACTCTGTCCTGGAATTGCAGGGTTGGATTGTAGTTCTATTTGTAGGTTTTTAAGGAACCTCCATACTGTTTTCCATGGTGGGAACTTACATTCCCACCTACAGTACAAAAGGTTCCCTTTTCCTCTACAACTCACAAAAACATCGTAAAAAAACAGTAACCCTTACAGGCACGAGGTGTCATTATATTGTAGTTTTAATTTTGCATTTCATTTCCCTCACGTTGAATTCCTTCTCAGGAACCTGTTGGCCATTCGTACATCTTCTTTGGAAAAACGTCTATTCAAATACTTTGCCCACTTTTAAATCAAATTTTTTTGCTATTGAGTTGTGTGAGTTTCAGGTATATTTTGGACATTAACCACATATAAGACAGATGGTTTACAAACATTTTCGCCATCCTGTAGACAGCATTTTTGTTTTGCTGGTTATTTTTATTTGTGTAATTTCACTAGTTGATTTTTGCTTTTCTTGCTTGTGCTTTTGGTATACTATAAAAAAATGCATTTCCAAGACCAAGTCAGGAAGCTGCTTCTCCCTGTTTTATTCTAGGGTATTTGCAGTTGTAGGTCTTAGAGTTACATCCTTAGCACATTTTGAGCTGATTTTCACGAGTGGAGTACGACAGGGTCTAGATTTGCTCTTTGGAGTCACCGTTCTTTCCTTGGAAGCAGGTGCTTCACAAGACATCATCTTCCCGGCCTTCCCCATCACCCCGTCAAAAGGGTTCTGTTGAGCCTGTGCCCCTTTTATTCAGGATACTACTCCTTTCTCATTCCTTCAGCTCAGAATACACACCAGTCTTTGCCTCCTCACTCTCTCTCGTCCTCAGATCATAGTGAGGCTCTGAGCCCTCTGGATTGGGACCAGCAATCTCTCCACCACTGAGGGTGTCTGCAGGTCCTTCCTACTCCACTGTCTGCTGCTCCTGGCAGTGCCCACGGTCTGCTCCAGGTCCTCCCGTACCTGCTGCTCTTTCTGAAGGACACTTATGACTATGGAATAGCAAATGTATCCCTAGCTCTGTGTCGCTTATTGATAGACCCACACTAATCATCCTTCATCTTCTACCCTTTGCCCCAGGTGGGGTTGGGGTTGAGTATGATTATGGGAAGAAAGAGTCCAGAATCTGGCCAGAATCCAGATTTCAGTCTGCCTGGGAAGGAAACATTTTCTTGAATGGGGAAATGCTCTTCCAGGATCAGCCTGGCTTTTGGCTGAAGCTGTTCCGCAGTGTGACACCTCACTGGCTGGAAGTAAGCCTGGGACTGTCACTTTGTTAACATATTTTTCTATAGACTTTCTACCTCCTTCTTTCCTCTCCTTTCCCTTTCTGTATCTTAAGGGCAAACAAAAATGTGTTACACAGAAATATGTATAGTATTAATACCCCAAACCTGGCTGGTGTTACTCAGTGATTGAGTGTTGACCTATGAACCAGGAAGTCACAGTTCCATTCCCTGTCAGGGCACATTCCTGGTTTCTGGCTCGATCCGCAGTAGGGGGTGTGCAGAAGCAGCCAATTGATGATTCATTCTCATCATTGATTTTCTATCTCTTTCTCCCTCTCTCTTCCTCTCTGAAATCAATAAAAATATATTAAAAAATTAATTCCCCAATGAATGCAGTCAGTTGTATGCTGCCTCAGATTTACTTCTATAGAAATAAATAGGACCTTAAACCATGTGTATGACTTGACTTACTTTTGGAAAAACTTAACTACTTCTGAGTCCCAGAATGTGTAGCTGGGGCAGAGAGAAGGGGACCTGCTGCTGTTGGGCTCCCAGTGTTGGTTTGAGAGTTTCCTGGTTGTTTGGTGGGGGGAGGTGAGCACCATGTCAGGTGAATTGGTGGGAGGAACTGTCCTCGCTGGGGTTGCTGGGGTTTCAGGAGCAGCCAGGAGCTTTGATTTGCTTTACCTCTGCTACACCTTCAGGAGGCAACCAATTGATGCATCTTTCTCACTTTGATGTTTCTCTCTCTGTCCCCTCCCTCCCTCTCAGTCTCTCTAAAAATAAAAAAGAAGTAGAAATTGGTAGTTACAGAATAGTCACGGGTTGTAAAGGATAGCATAAGGAATCCTATATAATAAAAGCCTAATATGTTAAGAGTCTGGTTGTCTGGTCATCTGTTCAACCAATCAAAGTGTAATATGCTAATGATATGCTAAGACCGCTCAACTGCTTGCTATGATGTGCACTGACCACCAGGGGACAGATGCTCCAACTGGTAGGTTAGCTTGCTGTTGGGGTCCGGCTGATGGGGACTGAGTGAGACAGGCTAGACATGCCCTGGAGCCCTCTCACAGCCCCACCCCCTGGCCGGCCCCTGATTGTGGGGAGAAAGAGTCCATGACAACATTTCCTCTTCCATGACAGCATTTCCTGTTCAACACATTAATGCCCACAATCAGGGTACATGGGTGGGGCCGGCTGGCCAACCGCCCGTGGCCCCTGCGCCCCACCGGCCTAGTCCCCAATGGGCTCCCACCCATGTACAAATTTGTGCACTGGGTCTCTAGTATAGTCAATAAAATTGTAATAACTATTTATGGTGCCAGGTGGGTACTTGAAATATCAGAGAATCACTTTGTAAAGTATATGGTTGTCTAACCACTATGTGTACATCTGAAACTAATACAGAATAATATTGAATATAAGCTGTAATTGAAAAATAAAATTTAAAAAGTACTAGTATATGGCATGCTCATCTTCAAAAATGCTGTTAAGAAAAATAAACTTCCCATTTATTTGTGTGAAGTAATAATCTAGCTGTAGGCTCACATTCTACTCATTTTCTCTATCACAGATACCTCCTTTTACACAGTAGTCACATGGGCCTTACAAATCACTGGACACATGGCATCTTCCCACCCTCCATGCACCAATGGCAGTATGCCCGTGATGCTTTCACTTTCAAACAGTGTAAACACCTGACCAGCCCAGCCTGGCCCATCACTTTCTCCCTCATGGAGCCTCCCTGAACACCTTTGTCAGAGGGAGTTTTACTTGTATTGTCCTGTGCAAAATCCACTTCTGTCCATCAACACGCCCTGCCTTCAATCACTAACGTGCATTCTCTGTGTTCTTAGGCACAGCTTCCTGAAGGAGAGCCTTTTGCTCAGCATGTTACTGCAGCACAGTGCCTGCCATAGGCATGGACAGCACAGGAAGTAACTTGTTGTGGTGGCAGAGGTTGAGGACATGAACTCCCCACCTTAGGAAACTAGGGTTCACTATGTCAGCTGTACCTATGAGAACACAGATATCGACAACAGCTGCAGGCCTTGGTCCAGTAGAAGTTGCTAATTATCTATGGGGGGCACTTTCAAGTTTCAAAAGGAATTTCCGGATATTTTAACCAACTGCCAGGATATAAACGATCAGCTGTGTTTGCGTGTTGAGGTAAGTAGAGCACAAGGTCCAATGGCAAACGGACAGAAAGCCAGGGCAGCATCTGCATGGGGCTCAGTGGTCTGCAACCATGGGTGCCACTGAAGCTCCCTGCCCCCACCTGAGGGCTGATTCCCCCTTCTCTTCTGCTCCCCTGGCCCAAAGGACACTACAAGCCACTGAGCCTGCAGGTCACTCAGGGAGAAGGGTGGACCTGCTGGGCATGATTAAAGCTCGCCCACTGGTTTTCTGGGCACAGGCCTCGCCCACAGAGGCGCCAGTGCAGCCCTGATTTCCTAGTCATTCGCACTCTGGGGTGCTTCCTCACGCCCTGCAGGCCTTACTTTTGGACCTGGTCCCCTTATCTCTCTCCATCTAAGATGCCTGCTAGTCCTAACACACTGCCCAGATGCCTAGAATTAGGGTTTGTAGACCTAATGGCTCTGGCCCTCAGAGCCACCCGGCTCATCCTGGGGGCTCAGCCCTCTGCTGCATCCAGGTCCGAGGTTCCATTCCGCACCCTCCCGCACCACTGCGTGAACATGCTTCAGACTCAGGTTGGCATAACTGTGTCCCTGGAACCTCATGGTAGCAAAATAGATCTGCAAATAAATGCGTTGAACAGCCTCTGCTGAATCTCTGGGGAAACGCTGATCACAGGAGTGACCAAGACACTGGCTCAAGGAGAGGAATGCTGTCATGGTCCCTCGGGTGCTCCTCAGCGGAACTGAGCACCAGAGGACATGACGCAGCACATGTCCTGGGACAGGATGGAGCCGCAGGCTGCAGACAGGACTCAGGGCTGACTCCATCCAATGATCCCGGTGAGTAAGGGGGCGCCCAGGGAGGCGAGCAGAGCCAGGTAGTGCAGTTGACATTTATATATTTTCCTATAGAACCAGTGTTGTGGTTCCGTCTTCAGTACTTTCAGACTTTTTCTCAAAGCTGCTGGCAAACAACACAGCCGAGCTGCAGGAAGCTGTGCGGTCTGCTTGCCTCCCATGGGCTCAGAGCGGGCGCTGGGCAGCCTTCCACCTCTGGTCCCCAGGGGAAGGGCCCGCATTCAGCGGGGTGTGCTCTGCGCCTCTGGGGTGGTGGGAGCCGCACTCCCACAGGCTCTCCAGGAACCTCCGCAGGGCCACCCAGGGCTCCTCCTGTTCTCTCATCCCTGCACAGATGCCATACCTGCCTGTTAAAGAGAGCGAGCCAGAGAGTGTAAGTGCACAGAGCGTGGTATTGACGGTGACCAACATCTATTAATGAATACTCATAAAAAATATACAAGTATCTAATTTATCGAAGTTGTAAAACCAATGAAATACTACACTCAGACAATCTGACAGGCAATGCACATCCGCCCCGGCCGAAGTCCCGCATCCTCACCACAGCTAAAGGATGTAAGTGGCCCCCAGGGAACAGGAACAGCTATGGCTTCCTGTGGCTCAGAGTCACACTTTCTTCTAAAACCAGTGCCAGGTGCTCCTTTTCCTCAGATCTCAGCGCACCTGCCTCGGTCCTTTTATTAAAGCTCTTTCATGTCTGACTAGCACCCTCCCTGGCCTCCCACTCCCTCCTGCACTTGTGACTGCGTGCATTCAGCACCAGCATTTCCTGCCAACTGCCAAGTCGCTTAAGTGTCTGACTCGCAAACAGGAGCTTTAGAAATTCAGGGGACTGACTGGCAATGAGAACCCTTGGAATCATAAAAAAAGGAGTCCTACTATGCTCTGATATTACTGGAATTGGAGGCAGGACTTTCAAATCTCCACCTAAAGAAACTATCCTATATAATAAAAAGCTAATAGACCGAATGGCAGAACAACCAAACAGCTGGTCGCTATGACATGCGCTGATCACCATGGGGCACACGCGTGAGACATGGCAGGCGTCGGCAGCAGGCGGCAGAGCGTGAAACATGGCAGGTGTCAGCCACGGCAGGATGGTAGAGCAGGTGAGTGGGGGTGCCAGACGAAGACGGAGTGCTGGTGGCTGTCATCAGGGCGAGCCTCTAGTGGTTACTGACAATTCTTTGCTCCTATGCGCCGCAGTCTCACCCAGCACTCGCACCTGCTGCCGGCACCTGTCCCGCTCTCACCCGCTGCTGACACCAGAGCCACCGCTTACACCCACTGCCGGTGCCCGGCACCAGCCCCGATCGCTTGGCACCATCAGCAGGAGGAGGCCGTGGTGGGAGGGGCCGGGCAGGGGCACAGAGGATGGGCCAAGACCCACCCCTGTGCCCACTGCAGCCTCGTGGCCCACAGTTTCTTTCAAGGTGTACAAATTCGTGCACTGGGCCTATTTACATAAAAGCCTACGCGACTGTCTGGCCAGTAGCTATGACACACACAGACCACCAGGGGGCGGGCAGACAACGCAGGAGCTTCCAGGCTGTGGTGCCTTGGCAGCTGCTGTTCTCAGGTGACGCACCCGGAACCAGAGAGGAGGGAGCCCGATTCCATGGTGTGTCACCGAAGAACCACCCTCTCACAATCTGGGACCCCTCAGGGGATGTCGGAGAGCCAGTTTTAGCCTGATCCCTGGAGGCTAGGCCTAGGGACCCCATTCATGCACTGAGCCTCTAGTATAGAAATAATATGCTAATGTTACAAGGAAATGCATTTAATTGCCAACTATTTCATTTTAATTTTTTAACAATTCTAGCAAAACTTGTGTGTTTATGCTGTTGGTGAATAAAGCAGAATGAGCCTGGACAGGCAGCTTTGCATGGTAAGTTATGCAGAATAATTGATAAACCAGCATTTTAATTAGGAACATGCACAGAAGGAACAGGAGACGTGTGGAGTAATACATGCTTCCCTGCCCCCCACCTCCCTTCTGCACAACACCCTTCCCTATTCAAACACCTCAACAGAGAGGACAGCACCCCCAGGTTAGTTGTCTCAGCAGATTCAGATAAACCTGGGAAATCTATAACTCTTCAGTTAAATAAAACCTGTTGTCTGGGTGTCATACAGAAGGATTTAAGATCAATATGTTTTTCACAAACCCTAAGAACAGCAGCTTTAAAACCCCATCTATGTCCCTGACATGGGCGCTGGCCTCACCACTGAGGAGAGGCAGGGGTCACGCATCCTTCTAACCTAAGGTGACCAGATTTTAACATTGGTAAAGCGGGACACCATTGAGGGGGAGGGAGTTATTATTATTATTTTTAAACATATTTTATTGATTTTTTACAGAGAGGAAGAGAGAGGGATAGAGTTAGAAACATTGATGAGAGAGAAACATCGATCAGCTGCCTCTTGCACACCCCCTACTGGGGATGTGCCCGCAACCAAGGTACATGCCCTTGACCGGAATAGAACTTGGGACCCTTGAGTCCTCAGGCCGACGCTCTATCCACTGAGCCAAACCGGTTTCGGCCCCGGTGGGGGGGGTTCTTGATTAAAAATTTGGTCTATATTGTAATTGCTTTGGTTTTTTTAATAAAAGGAAATTCACTTCTTAGATCATCGTTGAATTTGCATCCTCTTTTCTTACTCATTATGTTAAAAATCTAAAAAAAATAATTTAAAATTATATTATAAATTATTATATACATATTGCTTAAAAACACAGTAAGTAGGTACATAATTACATGAACATATTTTATTGTTAGTTTATAAATTAAATTAATTTGATTGTTATAAAGTAACTATATTTTAAAAATTATTTTAATCCTATATTTCTTCCTAAATAATAACAGTACTAACTTGTATTATTTTTCCTCTGAATTTGCCAGTCGTAAGTGTCACTTTCAAGGCCGGCGCTAGACTTTTTGCCGCCACTATAAAATATAAATAATATGAGTACTGTCTGCTAAATTCAAGAAAATTTATGTGTTTATGAAATAAATAAATAAATTACTTACCTAAATTATCTGAATAGCTGATTTGTAATGACATCACTTGTTTAACTAGCTTACTAGCACGCAGTACGATGTGTATCGTCTGAGAGACAGTTACAAAATGTTTTCATCGTTGCCAATCCCAAAAAATGCCATTGTTCATTAAGTCCAAACAATGGTGGTCGAATTCTAACAACTGATCAACAATGCGAACTTTGATAAGCAGTTCCCGATAATCAGTTCTCAACAATTATTTGTTATTATTAAAGTTTAACATTATAAAATTAACAAAAATAATATAAAACTCATATCCTGGCTAAATAGCCACATGGCCGCCGAAAACCGTATATTCCCTTCCCGTTCGTTCTCCCACCGTTCCCTAGCTTGTCGTGCATTCTTTCCAAAAATCGGGACTTTTTTAAAACGCCGTGGGACACGGAACAAATTGTTAAAAATCAGGACTGTCCCGCCAAAAGCGGGACATTTGGTCACCTTATTCTAACCCCACCTGGCAGATGCCAGGGCTGAGCCAGGAGACTGCCTGGCCCGACCCCCCCATTCTCTGAGGAAACCAGACCAAAGGGTCCATGGCCTGTTTGGAAGGGCCCTCTTCACCCCAGTGGCCCGAAGACAGAGCTCCCTCCCCAGAATGGATAAAGTGGTAAAATGGTAAATCTAATACTCAAATCTGTTTGGAAACTGCATGCTATGGGGAAAAAAGAGCAGGTAACACAATGTAGAAGATAGAAGTATGAAAAAGAGAACAGACCTGGATGTTGTGGCTCGGTTGGTTGAACGTCATCCCATGCACCAAAAGGTTGCAGGTTTGACTCCCAGTCAGAGCACATACCCAGGTCGAGGGTTCAATCCCTGGTCACAGCACCTACAGGAGACAACCGATCGATGTTTCTCTCTCATACTGATGTTTATCTCTGTTTCCCTCTCTCCCTCCATCCCTCGCTCCCTTCTCACTAAAATCAATAAACACATCCTCAGGTGAGGATTTTTAAAAAAGGAAAAGAGAACACACATCCTGTCTCCACTTCAGCATCAGTGCCTCCCAATCAGAAACTGCACGTCTCAGGCCCCAGGTCAGCGAGGTCCTTCATGGGAAGCAGGCAGGTAGTGCTGTGCTTGCTCTGATCTCCCCAGCTCCTCTCCTCCCTACTGTGAGGAGGCAGGCAGTGGTGTGAACCATCGTTATTCATAACCTGGGGGATTTTCATCTGTATCACTCAAGTGGAGTGGGTTTCATTCCATCATACTTAGCTTTTTTTAATAATTGAATTTATTGGGGTGACATCGGCTAATAAAATTATATAGGTTTCAGGCATACGATTCTACAACACATCATCTGTATACTGTATTGTGTTTACCACCCCAACTCAAGTCTCCTGCCATCACCATCTATCATCCTTTACCCTCTGCTACCTCCCTCCACTGCTATGAACATAAGAGTGCATATATCCTTTCTGATTGGTGTTTCTGTTTTCTTGGGATATATTCCTAGATGTGGGATCACTGGATCAAAAGGCAATCCCATTTTTAATTTTTTGCGGAAACAACATACTGTTTTCCACAGTGGTTGTACCAGTATGCATTCCCACCAATAGTACATTAGGGTTCCTTTCTCCACATCCTCACCAGCACTTCTTGTTTGTTAATTTATTTTTGGTGGCCATTCTGGCATGTGTAGTTTTAATTTTCATTGTAGTTTTAATTTTTATCTCTCTGATGATTAATGACATTGAGCATTTTTTCATGTGTTTGTCATCCATCTGTATGGTGAAGGCCAGGGGAGGGAAGGTAGGGGCTGGGTGGAGGTAGGCAAAGAGGGGGAAATGGGGAACATCTGTAACAGTGTCAATAATAATAATAATAATAATAACAATAAATCTTGACTAAGCCAGTGTTAAAAGATGAGTCTGGTTAAAGGTTTGTCAATCTTGTTTATCTTTTCAATTAGCCAACTCTTGGTTTAATTGATATTTTGTGTTATTTTTTTATAGTCTATTTCATTTATTTCTGTTCTGATTTTTATTATTTTCTTCCTTCTAGTTATGTTGGGCTTTGTTGTTGTTCTTATTCTAGCTCCTTTAGGTGTAAGGTTAGATTGATTATTTGTGATTCTTCTTATTTCTTGAGGTAGGTCTATAATGCTATGAATTTCCCTCTTAGGACTGCTTTCACTGTGTGCTATAGATTTTGGGTTGTTATGTTCTCATTTTTATTTGTTTCAAAGTATCTTTTGAATTTTTTCTTGATCTCATTGTTAACCAATTCATTGTTTAGTAGTATGCTATTTAGCCTCCATGTCTTTATGGGTTTTTTCAGTTCTTTCTTGTGATTTATTTCTAGTTTTATAGCATTATGGTCATAGAAGATGTTTGATATAATTTCAATCTTCTTAAATTCATTAAGACTTGTTTTGTGTCCTAACATATGGTCTACCCTAGAAAATGTTCTATTTGCACTTGAAAAGAATGTATATTCTGCTGCTTTGGGTTGAACTGCTCTGAAGATACCAATTAAATCTATCTGATCTGGTGTGCCATTTAAGGTAGCTATTTCTTGATGTCAATGGGGTGTTAAAATTCCCTACTATGACAATATTACTGTTGATCTCTCCCTTTATTTCCATCAAGACTTTCTTTACATATTTAGGTGCTCCTATGTTGGGTGCATAAATATTTACAAGGGTTATTTCCTTTTGTTACATTGATCTCTTTATCATACATAGTGTTCTTCTTTGTTTCTTACTATAGCCTTTGTTTTAAAGTCTATTTTGTCATATATAACTATTGTTACAATTTTTTTTTCATTTCCATTTGCATTAAATATCTTTTTCCATCTCTTTACTTCTAGTCTGTGTGTATCTTTTGTTTTAAGGTTGGTCTCTTGTAGACAGCATATATATGGGTCTTGTTTTCCTATCCATTCAGCTACCTTATGTCTTTTGATTAGAGTATTTAAGCCATTTTCATTTAAAGTGATTATATTTTAAAATATATTTTATTGATTTCAGAGAGGAATGGAGAGGGAGAGATAGAAACATCAACAATGAGAGAAAATCATTGATCGGCTGCCTCTTGCATGCTCCCACTGGGGATCAAACCTGCAACCCAGGCGTGTACCTTGACCAGAAATCAAACCCTGACTTCCTGGTTCGTAGGTCCACGCTCAACCACTGAGCCACACCAGCTGGGCAAACTGATTATGCACTTATTGCCATTTTATTCTTTTAACTATGTTCCTTTCTTTGTTTTTTTCTTCTTGTTCACCTGAAAGAACCTTTAATATTTTTTGTAATACTGGTTTGGTGAATATGAGTTTCTTTAGCTTTTCTTGTCTGGAAACTTCTTTATTTTTCCTTCAATTTTAAATGATAGCCTTGCTGGGTATAGTAATCTTTATTGTAAGTTCTTGCTTTTCATCACTTTGAATATGTCCTGCAAATCTCTTCTGGCCTGAAATGTTTCTGTAGGGAAATCAGCTGGTAATCTTATGAGCGTTCCCTTGTAGATAACAAAATTTTTTTCTTGCTGCTTTTAAACTCTCTTTATTTTTAACTTTTGCCATTTTAATTATAATGTGTTTTGGTGTGAACCTTTTTGGGTTCATCTTGTTTGGGACTTTCTGAACCAGCTGGACTTGTGTGTTTTTTTATTTACCAGGTTAGGGAAGTTTTCAGTCATTATTTCTTCAAATAGGTTCTTGATCCCTTTCTCTCTCTCTCTCTCTTCTCCTCCTAGTACCTCTATGATGAGATGTTATTACTCTTTCTGTTGTCCCAAAGATTCCTTGAACAACACCACCACCAACAAAAACAACAACAAAACTATACTCAATTTTTAAAAATCTTTTTCTTTTTAGCTACTCTAATTAGGTGTTTTTTGCTACCTTGTCTTCCAAATTTCTGATTTAGTCCTCTGCTTCATTCAACCTACTGTTCATTCCTTGCAGTGTATTCTTCATTACAGATATTGTATTATTCACTTCTGACTGATTCTTTTTAATTGTTTCTATGTAATTTTTCATGCTATATAGTTATCACTAATTTTGTTGAACATCCTTACAACCAGTTTTTTGAACTCTATATCTGATAAATAGGTTGTCTCGATTTCATTTAGCTCTTTTCCTAAAGATTTATACTGTTCTTTCATTTGGAATATGTTTCTTTGTTTCCCAATTATGGCTGCCTCTTTGTGGTTATTTCTCTGTATAAGTTACCTTCTATGGCTCACAGTCTTGGTAAAGTAGCCTTATGTAGTAGGTGTCCTGTGAGACCCAGTGGCACAGTCCTTTTTATCATCTGAGCTGAGTGCTCTAGGAATGTCCCTTGTGTGGATTATGTGGGCCTTCCTGTTGTAATTGAGTCTTTATTGCTATTGGCCCACACATTCTTAGGTTCAGACCTCAAGCTGACTGGCTATGAGGATCAACCCTGACCACAGGGTATGAGCTGCTATGCAGGCACTGACCACATGAAGTGGAATTCACCTCAGGAGGGCCTGGTGTATGCTGAGCTCTCCCTCTGGATGTGCTGCTTGTGAAGCTAATTGGACCCTGCTCTGATGTTGTCTGAAACTGGCAGTGGGTGTGTTGTTTCTGGGGCCTCTTGGGAGGGACTTGGATGTTGGCCAATGTTAGACTCTGTCTGTGGCTGGCCCTGGGCAACCTGTGCAGAACTACAAACTGATCCCACGTGTGGCTGCCTTTGCTGAGACTGGGTGTGCATGGGAAGGACCAAGTTGTGCACCAAGGCTGCCCTGTTCTAGCACCAGGCCCAGGGGCAGGCCAACAAAAGTCCCGAGGCATCCCGAGACCTGCCTCTGCCTGCCTCTGCCTGCCTCTGCCTGCCTCTGCCTGCCTCTGCCTGCCTCTGCTTGCCTCTGCATTCGCCTCAGTCACTCAAGGAACTCCGGTGGCACTCAGGTTGCATGAGGCAAGTTCTCAGTGAGTCACCAGGCAGGGGCGAGTCATGTTCACCAGGCTGATACAGGTTCAAACCCAGTGGCAGTGCTGGGTCTGCGCCACTCAGCAAGTTGAGCTGCCACCTGTTGGGTACTCACAGACTTGGGTGGTAGGGTGGGGTCTCGAAGTGTCAGGGTGAAGCCAGCAATGTTTATCAGGCCCAAACAGACCAGGATTTGGCTATTTGAATGGAGGGCTCTGCACTGGTCAGGCGTTCGAGAAAATAATGGCCCCCGTCATAGACCCACACAACTCAGTCTGTCGCAGATTGTGCCAGGATCCCGAGTATAGCAGGGCAGGGCCACTGGGATTTGGGAGGATAGGGCATGTATGTCTCCTGTAAGGGATAGGCTTGGAGGAAGGCTGGGGAGAGTGCCTCTTCCCAAAGCCACACAAGTCAGTCTGTCCTGGATTCTGACCCTGACCTCAGCCGGCAGAGCCGCCAGGGAGCAGGAGGTAGGGACTGCCAGGAACCTAGAGAGTTGGGTGAGCAAACCTCCCCTGAGAGAAAGGTGCCAGACAGGTTCACAGGAAAATGGAGGGAATGGCCCCTGCCCCAAAGCCACACAGCCCAGTCACTGACATTCCCTGAGTCTGTTCAGATCATATACCCCAGAGCAGGCAGCTGGCTCTGCAGCAGGGCACAAGCTCCTCAGGGTGAGGCAACAGGGAGTCCAAAGGTGTGGCTCTTGCTTTCCCCAGCCTGAGGCTGCAATGAGGGGAGGGCTTCACCCAAGAAAGATGGGAGAGGCACTCAGCACAGGTATCCTGGTTGGCTGTACCTTCAGCTCTCTCCCCAGAGCCACACACTCCAGTCTCTCTTCACATGACTCTTGTCTGCTATGCCCTCTCTTCGCTGGAGCCCCAGGTTAGTGGCTGGGAACCAGATTTTGTGTGTTGGCCCTTTAAGGGGGCACCTGTGTCTGTAGCAGATTCCCATCTCTTCTTGGCAGACAGAATCCCAGTGGATTTTCACAGACAAATGTTACGTGGGCACCTCTTCCTGGCTGTGGTGCTCTGGGCTAGGGAGACTGGCTTGGGGTTGAGACTCCACACTTCTCAGGAGGCACTGCTGCCGCTGAGTTATCCTTCCAACATCTCAGCACTGCTCATGGGAGCAGGGCCAGCCCTTTTGCATCCCCACCCTTGCTGCCTGCCTCAATGTGGCTTCTGTAAAGCTTTCAGCTAGTGTGCAGTTGATCATTCAGGTTGACTGCTCTAGATTTCAGTTGTAATTCAGTTTGGTCCTGGGAGGATGTGGATTAACATCTACTACTCCACCACCAGCATGGATCCTTCTTTTTTCTTCTTTAAGTGTTTTAATACCATAAAATCCCCACTTAATATTACTTAAGTTTTGATACATTGTGTTTTCTTTATTCTCAAGGTATTCTAATTTCCCTTGTGACTTATTTTGACTCACTGTTTGTTTAAGAACATGTTGTTTAATTTCCACATATTTGTAGTTTCCCAGTTCGCTTTTTGCTGTTAATGCCTAGTTTTATTCTGTAGTGGTCTGAAAAGATACTCAGCAAGATTTCAACATTTTAAAATTTTCTAAGCCTCATTTTGTGGACTAACATGGTCAGTCTTGAAGAATGTTTCATATGCACTAGAAAAAAAAACACAGATTCTGTTGTCATTGTATGTATTTTCATCTATTAGGTCTGGTTGATTTATACAGTTGTTCAAGTCTTCTGTTTCCTTATTGATCTCATGACTGGCTCTCCTATTTAAAGCTGGGTATTAAAGTTTCCTCTTATTGTTAAGGGCCTATATCTTCCTTCAAGTCTGTCAATTTTTGCCCAATACATTTGAAAGATGTTTATAATTGTTACTAGAGGCCCGGTGCATGAAATTTGTGCACAGGGGGAAGGGTGGTGGTGGTGGCGGTGGTGTGTGTGTGTGTCCCTCAGCCCAGCCTGCACCCTCCCCAATCTGGGACCCCTCGAGGGATGTTCAACTGCCTGTTTAGGTCCAACCCTAGCAGAGTCTAAACAGGCAGTCGGACATTCCTCTCACAATCCAGGACTGCTGGATCCCAACCACTTGCCTGCCTGTCTGCCTGATTTCCCCTAACCGCTTCTGCCTGCCAGCCTGATTACCCCCTAACCACTCCCCTGCCAGCCTGATCGATGCCTAACTGCTCCCCTGCAGGCCTGATTGCCCCCAACTGCCCTCCCCTGCCAACCTGGTCGCCCCTAACTGTCCTCCCCTGCAGGCCTGGTTACACCCCACTGTCCTCCCCTGCCGGCCCGGTCACCCCTAACTGCCCTCCCCTGCCGGCCTGGTCATCTCCAACTGCCCTCCCCTGCTGGCCTGGTCCCTCCCAACTGCCCTCCTCTCTGTCCCGGTCACCCCTAACTGCATCACCTGCAGGCCTGATCGCCCCTAACTGCCCTCCCCTGCTGGTCATCTTGTGGCAGCCATCTTGTGTCCACATGGGGGCAGCCATCTTTGATCACATGGGGGTGGCCATCTTGTGTGTTGGAGTGATGGTCAATTTGCATATTACTCTTGTATTAGATAGGATATCATTCTGGTGAATTAACCCTTTTGTTGTTATATATATAATGTCCTTCATTCTATTGTGACAGGTTTTGACTTAGTCCATTTTGTCTGATATAAATATGGCCATCCTTGCTTCCTTTTGGATACCATTTGCATATCATTTCTATTTTTTCACTTGCCACCTATTTATGTCTTTAAACCTAATGTGAGTTACTTGTAGACAGCATAGAGTTGAATCTTACCTTTTAATTTATCCAGCCAATCTGTGGTTTTTGATTGGGAAGTTTAATCCATTTACATTTAAAGCAATTACTAAAAGGCAAGGACTTACTAGTGTCATTTTCTGTACATCTTATGGCTACTCTTTTCCCATCTCTTACTGTTTTAATTTGTGTTTTGTTGATTATCTGTACTAACTTGCTTAATTCTTGCTCATTATTTTTGGTATGTATCTTCTATAGGTAATTTGTATTTATCGTGGATAATATATAAAACATCTTAAAGTAATAATCTATTTTAAACTGATAAAAATCTGACTTCAATTTTATACAAACATTCTATTCTTTTATGTCTCTGTCTCCCCTCTATGTTACCGGTGTCACAAATAGTATTTTTTTAATATTGTGCATCAATTAATATAGATATGTGATTATTTTTTATATTTATGTCTTTTAAATTCTATGCCAGATTTAAAGTTATTTATTGTAATGAATGGAATGTTTGTATATGATGGTATTAAGAGGTTAGGCCTTTGATGGATTATTAGACTTAAATGAAGTATCAGTGTGAAGGCCACATTAAATGAATTAGTGCCCCTATAAGTGTGGCAAGAGAGAGCGCTTCTTCTCTGCTGTCTTTCATATGAGGATGGGATGCAATGTGGCAGTTAGCAAACTTGGAAATGGGCTCTCCCCAAAACTGGACCCTGCTGGCACACTGCTCCTAGACTTCCGGTCTCCAGACTGTGAGAAATGAAATTCTGTTGTTTATAAGCCATATACTCTATGGTATTTTTGTTGCAGTAGCCTGAATAGACTACAGCAGAAATTGGTACTAAGAAATGGGGATTCTAGTTTAACAAATACCTAAAAATGTGCAAGCAGCTCTGGGCTAGTTTGAGATGTATGCAGAAAAAGCGTCATTGCTGCGAAGGAAACTTTAATTTTAATGATGATTCTGGAGAAGGCTCAGAACATGAAAGGCTAGTTGTAAAGGAAGCTTATTAGGGAATCCCTAAGTAATAACGAGCACAGTGCTGGTAAAACGATGGACAGTAAAGGCTTTGTTGATTAGATATCAGGCAGAAATATGAAACACATTACTGAACAGTAGAGAAGAGGTGATTCTTATAAGAGTGGCAAAAAGTTGGCTAATTATATTTTGCATTTTCATATGTTTTTGTATTGCTGACTAGTATCTTTTCATTATAACTTGAAAGACTCCCTTTAGCATTTCTTTTAAGATAGGGCTAGTGGTGATGGGGTTCATCACTCTTTCTTTTTAATCTGGGAGAGTGATTCTTTCTCCCTTTTGGTTGGACACTTTTGTAAAATATAATATTCTTGGCTGGGAGTTTTTGTTTTTTCAGACTTTCGATATCATCCCTTTCCTTCTGGTCTCCAATGTTTCTGCTGAAAAATACACTTGTGATCTTATTAAAGGTCCTTTGTACATAATGAGTCACGCTCACGTGCTGTGGAAGATGCCTTTTGTTTGTGACTTTGGATTGTTTGATAATAACGTGTCTCAGTGTAGGTCTCATTGAGTTTACCCTCATTACACTTGCTGAGTTTCTTAAAATTGGGTATGCATTTTATTCCTTACATGTCAAAGCTTTTGGCCATCATTTCTTCAAACAAGCTCTTTTCACCTTTTCTCTCTGCCCTCTTTCTGGAACATGTAGTGAGTCTTTCGATGGTGAACCTTAACTTCCTTGTTCTGTCATTACTTTTCTTCACTTCTTCCTACTCTTCAGATTTAATTATTTCACATGACCTACTTCCAGGTTTGCTGATTCTTTATTCTGCTTGATCAAGTCTCCTTATGAATCTCTGTGATTTTTTCTATCTAGTTCTTGTATTCAGTTCCTGAATCTTTATTTTATTTTTTAGTTTCTGTCTCTTTGTTCTTATTCTAATTTTGTCTATGCATTATTTTCCTGATTTTATTTAGTTATCTATGCCATCTCCTTCAGTCACTGACCATCTTTAAGACAGACATTTTGAATTTTTGTCAGGCAATTGATAGATCTCCATTTGTAAAGGTCAGTTTCTGAAGAGTAATTGTTTTCCTTTGATTGGGCCCTGTTTCTTTGTTTCTATATGCTTTGCGCTCTTTTATTGAGATTTGAAAAAACAGCCACCTCTTCCTGTACTCACAGACAGACTTTGTACAGGGGAGACCTTCCCAAATCAGCATGGCTAGAGATTCCGGGGCCTCTGTGAGCTTTTCTGAGATACATCTTTACTGGGCTTATGGGTATAAAACCGAAGGACTTGTATGCATGCGTATAGGCCTAACCAATGGACACAGACAACAGCGGGGTGAGGGCATGAGTGGGAAGGATGGGGGTAGTGGGGGGATAAGGACACATATGTAATAACTTAATCAATAAAGAAATTTAAAAAAAAGAAAAAATAATAAATTTCCATTTAAAGGTGTTTGCCTGTTCACAGGAGCTCTAATCTCTTGCTCCCCCTGGTGACTGACTGTGGTACTGCAGTATCTCTGGTGCTGTAACAGTTTATGGGACTACTGTTCTCAGAGGCCCCCAATCAGGCATCCAAATTACACCTCAGTTCCCTTCAGAAATCCCAGTCAAATGAGACAAAAACCAGTCTCTCCAGTAGAACCCCCCAAAAGTCCATACATTAATGTAGATTCTACTCTCTTTTTCTCTTGAGGACAAGCCTGGATTTGGGAGTTGTCTTCCAATTTGTCACATTGTTCTAGGAATGTGGAGAAACTAAAGTGAGCAAATGCAACAAACTTTCTTACCTACTTCATGTGGCTCTCCTTGGCTGTGTGTTTGCTTGGGATGCTGTAACCTCTTACCTGGAATCTGAAATTATCACACACAAAAGGTAGTACATATATCACTTCTATGTTGGTCTCCATGGGGGGATGAGGTAAAGAGCATGTATCCCATCATATTACTGATGTCAGACTACACCATTTTATTGTCAATGTCTTTATTACCTTATACAGTAGGTCCTCGGGTTACATTGGAGATCTGTTCCTACGGCGCGACGTAACGCAATTTTCGCCATAAGTCAGAACCCACCTACATAAGCACCTACATAAGCACCTACATAACCCACCTACATAAGCACCTCACATGTGGCACTACACAGCAGTAATGAAGTGAAACAGTAAAAAAATTTAAAAGAAAGATAACAATTCCTGACCTTTACTTGTGGTAAATAAATAATAAAAAACATAAAGCACATATGAACCTACGTCGAAATGATGGAACTTTTTTTTTTATAAATAAACTAGAGGCCCAGTGCACGAAATTCATGCACTGGGGGCGGGGGTGGAAGGGTCTGTCAGCCCAGCCTGTGTCCTCTTGCAGTCCAGGAGCCCTCAGGGGATGTCCGACTACTGGCTTAGGCCCGCTCCCTGCGCTGCAGCAGAGGTAGGAGAGGCTTCTGCCACCACTGCTGCGCTCGCCAGCTGTAAGCCCGGCTCAGGGCTTCTGGCTGAGTGGCACTCCTCCTGTGGGAGTGCACTGACCACCAGGAGGCAGCTCCTGCATTGAGCATCTGCCCCCTGGTGGTCAGTGCGTGTCATAGTGACCAGTCGTTCCACTGTTCGGTCAATTTGCATATTAGCTTTTTATTAATAGGATGGGAGATGGCCACATAACCACGAAACAACATACGTGGAGTCTGACATAACCTGAGGACTGCCTGTAGTTGTTATTATTACTCATTCCAAGACTTATTTTTGTCACCTTATTTTTATGATTCCTGCTAAGTTTAATTTTTTCTTTCTAACTTTGCATTGGGAATATTCACTTTTCTATACTTATGAAAATTATACATTCTATTTTTTTTCATAATTATCTCTAAGTTACTCAGATGAATTTATATACTTTACTTGAATAACTTTAAATTAATAACTATAGTTTTACCCTAAGTAAAATAATTAATTCAGTATTCTCATACTTCTCTCAGAGTACTCACCAGAGTAGTACCCTGCTATTTTTCAAAATTTTAGTTTTGTTGAGAACAGGATGACCTTGGTACTTCAGAACGGTCATCTACAACTTTCTTTGCTAACAAATACTTATTAATAAAAAAGCATATTTATTTATTTATAAAATGTATGATAAATCTTTTGTTAACATAACATACAGATTAATAAAGCCTTCACAAAAATGTAGACATCAAAAATCAGATTATTAATGTCATTCTTCAATTTAATGGCTTCCTCTCTGCCACTCTAGGACACATAGACTCCATTTTAAGAAGCCCAGCACAACTCTCCCAGCTTACCCCTGTGTCCTGACTCTGAGCCACATATTTTATGTATCATTGTGTCTTCAAAGAAATATTCATCTTCTTCCTGAAATACTTCTCCCAAGAATGTTTTCAGTGGCAGTTTTTTGTATTAACCACTCTAGAGCCTTTATGGCTGAGAATCTTTTATTCTGCATCCATATTAGATAATAGCTTAACAGGTGCGCGGAGGCCCCTGCCACCCAGCCCCCGACACTGCGCGCGCAACCTCCTCCTGTCCGGTTGACCTGTTACGGTGTCCTGGTTAATTAGCATATTTCTCTAGAAATATGGTGCTGGGGGAGGGCCTGATCAGCAGTGGCCACGGCTGCTTCATGGGCCAGAGAGAGAGGCAGGGTTGGTCCGGCAGCGGTGCAGCTGATGCGGGGCCCGGGGAGGGAGGCAGGGCTGGACTGGCAACTTGAGGGTGGGAGGCGCTGCATGGCGCCACGAGATTTCGAATCATGCACTGGGCTCCTAGTAAATTATATGTTCATGCCTCTTTTACTTTATAAAAAATCGCTCCATTTTGCTGCTTAGAATTCTGATGTGATCCTAAATCTTTCTTTTTATTACTTTTTTTCTTTATCTCAGGAAACTTTCTGAATTCCTTCCATATTTTCATTTTAAAATTTTCCTGTAATATGTATTATTTTTCTTATTAATTATATATTTTTTCTTAATAGTAAGAAGTCTTATAAAAGGTTCAAAGATAAGCCACTAATAGAACAAAATACTAGTTTCTAAATGAAAAGTGGATAAAGACTATTAAACAATTCTTAAAAGAGTAAAAGTAAATGTCTTAGAAGCAGTTGAAACTATGTTTTACCATCTTTAATTAGCAAAATGCAAATTGAAATGAGATAAACTCATTTATCACATTGGTAGGAATCTTTAATGTGTAAATCTATTGGTTAAGAAATGGTGAAAGTCATGAACTCAAACTTATGTATTATGAGGATAAATTGATAAAATTATAATGGAAGATTATTTGACAGTGTATTTCAAAAATGAAAAAAATCGATATGGCCTTCAAACCAGTCATAAAGAAATAAAATCAGGCTTCCGGTCAAGGTGGGAGTGAGGTAAATGCAATGTTTGCCTCTTTTCATGACCACATCACAATTAAAACCAAACTACAAAGCAGCCAGCAGGGAGAGCCGGCTGAGGTCCCGCTGAGCAGAAGTCCTGTGATTACGTGCATAAAGAAGAAACTGAAACCGTGCAGAGACTGGTGGGAGGGACAGAGACCTGGAGGGCTGGGCCCACACCCATTGCAAGTGTTAAAAATCAGAAGGGCTATCTTAGTTTCAGAGGTCCCCCTAGGGAGCGAGGAGTCCCCGCCCGACACCAGGCCCCAGCCCAGACTCCAGTGCCAGGAAGTGAAGTCCCCATAAGGGCTGGCTGTGGAAACCAGTGGGCACTGTGGCTGAGTGAGACGGAGGCTGCTGGAGTCCCAGGCAACCTGCTTAAAGGGCCCGACTCACTCACTGACGGACTCCCTGGCTCTGAGTCCAGCCTGCGGCAGCATCGCCAAAGAACCACAGACGGCATTGCCTGGCTTCATGGCGGTCTGGAGGCAGCTTTGTCCCAGACAGCAGTGGGGCAGAGCCATTGTTCCTTTGATGAGCCCTCCCCAGCCCCCCAGAGCCCGCAGCTGGGGGCCGTATCAGAGTCTCCATCATCCTGGCTCACACTCTTCGCCCTGCCCCAGTGATTCCCTGAGACCTCACCCTACCCAACTTGCAAACCCACCCACGCTGCTTCCAGTGGCTTTTCCATACAAATGTCCTGTCATGCTGAGGACTTCCCTAAATCTCTCCAAGGTTCATACACCTCAAACAAGCAGCATCCGATGTTTGCTCCGTACCCCTTGCTAAGCAGCCTGGGCTAGCACTGGCGGCAGTGGCCTCCCAAGCACCTCCCAGGCCAGCACGAGTGGCAGGTCACTTTATAGCTCATACCAGGTGGCCCTGAGCCGGGGACAGGCAGCAGCTGACCTTGGCCTGTATACCCCTCCCAAGAGGCCCCAAGAATCAACACACCTGGTACCCAGCTTCAGACCACACCAGAGCATAACTCAACCACCTCCACACTCACATGCACACAGGGCAAGGCTTTGCTCTTGGACGTGACCTCCCCTTCCTCCTTCTGGGCTTCGGAGGGACAGCCTAGAGAGGCTGCGCACATTTTGAGACCCTCAGCAGGCGCCACGTGACAACAGAGACTGATGCTAGAAAGAGCCTGGTTGGTGCACTGCGCATTCCAGGAAAGTCTATGCTAATTTCCCGAAATCGCCGACATCCTACCCTACAGCGTCTAGTCAGCCTCTCGTTGCCTCAGTGTGCAGTTTTACTTGGGTCATTGCATTTTTTTTTTTTTTTTTTTTAGGTTTTTTTATTATTATTATTATTATTATTATTATTGTTGTTGTTTGAAGTATTACAAATAGTGGTACATATGTCTCCTTTTTTCCCCCCATTGACCTACCCCCGGCCTCTCCTGCCCCCCAGTACATGCCCTCACCCCCCCCCCCCGCCCCCCCCCCCCCCAGTGTCTTGTATCCATTGGTTATGCTTATATGCATGCGTACAAGTCCTTCGGTTGATCTCTTACAGCACCCCCCTCCAACCTCCCCTGCCTTCCCGCTGTAGTTTGGCAGTCTGTTCAATGCTTCTTTGCCTCTGTATCTATTTTTCCCCCCATTTCTTTCCTTTAAAAAATCTTGCCTCTGCAGACTAGAAATAAACATATAATAACAAAAAATGTTTGAGTCCCAATTTCAATGTCCAACAGTTCTGAGTCCCCGTTTCAATGTCAAACAGTTCCTTATGTGTACATGTCAGCAATGATATCTGGATGGTGGGCACATGGTGGCAATGCAGGTCCTCTTCTGGAGGAATAAGAATGCTGCTCCTCCCGCTGCTCCCTGACGCTCGGAGGGAGACTGCAGAGCATTTTGCAGTCAGCTGTTCATCTCCGTCTCTCCAGGCCGCCCCGCTCGTGCGCAGCCCCCGCTGCCAGGGCACAGCGCCCCACCGTGCACGGTGCTGGAGCAACTTCCATGACTCTAGGCGGGAGCACCTGGTTGAGCCTCCTGGGGAGCAGGTGCTTGGGCTGCGGACAGGCAGCAGGTGGCCTTCAGGCAGCAGGCCGTTCGAGGGGCGGGACTCATATTTCCACACCAGCTGCGGCTTCCCTGGAGGGAGGAGTCCCAGCGCCCTGCTTGGGGGGAGGATATGCTGTATTTTAATTTCCACACCAACCATAGCCTGCAGTTCCCACTTGTCCACCATCCGCATCCCCGTGGCCGTCCTCACCTGGCTGTGACCCAGAGCCGCCCCGGAGACCTGGCTGAGCCTCCTTACGCTCCAGTTCATCGCCACGTGGAGAAGGCTGACATCTGAGTGGAGACGCTGCCAGATGCCAGCAGAGTCCGCGGCCCTGGTTCTCAGTGCCGTCCATTTCCATTGCTCTGGGCCAGGGGTCCTCAAACTTTTTAAACAGGGGGCCAGTTCACTGTCCCTCAGACGGTTGGAGGGCCGGACTATAGTTTAAACTATGAACAAATTCCTATGCACACTGCACATATCTTATTTTGAAGTAAAAAACAAAACGGCAAAAACACCCGCATGTGGCCCGTGGGCCGTAGTTTGAGGACGCCTGCCTGGGCCTTCCTGTGTGTTTTACCGGAGAGCCGGCCACCCCGGGCGCCAGCCAGTGCGCCGCCACCAGAGGCCCCTTCTCCCCGGGTGTCGCCGGCGGCTCCTGCCGGGCCCCTCCCGCACCGAGGGCCACACGTTTGTGTGGCATTTTGTTACCAGCAGTTGGAGGCACCAAAGGGGAGCAGAGGCCCCACGGGAGGCCGCATGGACAGCAGGGCGCCAGCCGCAGTGGCCCTGGCACACCGGGTGGACGGCGCGGGCAGTCCTCGCGGGCCCTCTCTTCGGGCGCTTGCCTACGGGACTTTCTGTGGGTCCACGTGTCACCTGATGACCCACCTTTCAACCACCAAGCGGCCAGGGATGCCAGCGTTATGACCCGCCACGTGGGTGCTGCAGGAGCAGGAGGTTCCCGAGGGGATCACACCCACTTCAGTGAATGTTAACCCGCAGCGGGCCAGGGGCGCACATCCCGAGGCCCCCCTCTCTGCTGGGCCGCCAGGAGCTGGCAAGGCGCGGGCTGCGATGGAAGGTGCGCCCTTCAGTGAACCGGGCGTCCTCGTGCACCTGCTTCCGGGGTCTGCGAGGAGCTGACCTTCTAGAATCTCCCGCACACTCTGGATTTCCACCGCCTTCTGCTTGTCTTCACGTTGCTGACCTCGTGCGGGCGGGCAGCGGAGTCCTCTTCGGTAGCGCCTTTGTCCATCCGCGTTCCGGGTGCCTTGCGGGCCCTTTGTAATCCTGGCCGCGAGCACGGTGCAGGCTGGGCCTGGCCTTCCTGCCTATGGCTGGGCCTGGCCTTCCTGCCTATGGCCTGTCTACAGCGCTCTCCAAAGACCCGCTTCCTCGGGAGGGGGCACCCCAGCCGCAGGCCTGCTCCGCCACGCTAGAGGCAGAGCTGGAAATGCGTATTTCTCAAAGCACACGCGTTCCCATTTGGGGCTTGATTGGAACGCTGCGTTCTCCAGTGTTATTTGTCATGTGCTCATGCAAAAGGTCTTCAATGTGTTTGTCACATTTTCTGAGTGTCTGTTGCAGGTGACATCCTCTTAGTGATGCGTGATACCACCGCGGGGTTGCCATAAGAAACCATGAACTTAAACTGCAATAGAAACAGTTTCCCTCATGGAATTAGAGCTGCGCCTCCGTGGTTGGCGAACGCTCCTCAAGGGTAGGATTTACTGCCCTTCTTCTCAGGCTTGGTGCTTTCTCGCCTCTCATGCTACAATCACTGCTTGAAAAATACAACTAGGTGTTCACTGTGCCCCCCGCAAATGGTCACCAGGGGGCTCCAGGTGCCAGTGGTCAGCGGCACAATCACCACTCCCGCTTAGGGATTTCTACTGGAGTGAAAACATGAAGCATGTGTCTAGAGATTTAAAAATCTCATTAGAAATTAGCCAGCTGCCATTTCTATTTCCTTTAAAATCAGAAGTCTTGCTTTTGAATTATTGGCAGGGGAAGTAGGAAGTGGCCCCTCAACCCCAGGATCATATAAGATGGGATGTTGTCTCCTGGTTCGCACATTACCCCCCTAGAGCGGCGGGTCCTAGGAGGGGACAGAGCACACTGGGACCAGCATGTCATGAGCCGGATGCTCTCGCTGGGGGGACTTTACAGAAACGTTGGAGAAAAGTTAATAAAAAGAAACTTTATTGTTCAAAAGCCATCGGCTCTGTTTGGATTTTTTAAAATTTAGCTTGCCAATATAAAACCACAAAAATGTGGACCAAATACATTCGTTTTGGCTTTAGGCCTCTGTGTACTAGTGCAGAGTGTGTTGCAATAAATAAAATCCACGTGGTAACTTAAAGAAGTGAATCCAGGGGGTCCCTGGTAGCTGATAGCAGTGGACTCTGGTTGGCTGGTACAGGGAAAGCGTAGGCAACAGAAAACGCGTTTCTAGGAGAGGGAAATGGAAGTAGACTCCATACTGACTCACTTCTGAGGGTGGGAAGAAAGAGGAGTGATTAGAGCGAGAAACAAGAGACTGGTGTGGTGAGCCGAGAGGGGTCGGATTCTACTCTCTGTAGAGATTACGAATCCTGGCCTAGGAACAGGTTGCAGAAAGGGACAGGGAAACTCCAAGGAGGAATAATGGTGCGATACTTATTTGACAGAAAATCTGTTAAACTGTTTAATCTCTGTGGTGACAGTAATTTTTTGCATACGGAAGTTGAAAAACAAGGAAAATTTCTGTCTGCACTTAAATCTCATGTTTAAAAAGAGTGAATAGTACAGAGGAATATCATTATGCCAAAATGAGCTTGCACTTTGAATCTCATAATGCCTCAGAAAAAAGCGGGCCATCTGGACATCCTTTTTCATGGACTGTACTCTCCAGTAAGCAGGTTTTGAACATTTCACAGAAACGACTGGCATGACCCACCCGTGGAGGCTGAGAAGTGGTGTGCGGGCAGGTCACAGCCCCTGGCTCCGGGTCCCCGCAGGTCACAGCCCCTGGCACCGGGTCCCGGCAGGTCACAGCCCCTGGCTCCGGGTCCCGGCGGGTCACAGCCCCTGGCACCGGGTCCCGGCAGGTCACAGCCCCTGGCTCCGGGTCCCCGCAGGTCACAGCCCCTGGCTCCGGGTCCCCGCAGGTCACAGCCCCTGGCACCGGGTCCCCGCAGGTCACAGCCCCTGGCACCGGGTCCCCGCAGGTCACAGCCCCTGGCTCCGGGTCCCGGCAGGTCACAGCCCCTGGCACCGGGTCCCGGCAGGTCACAGCCCCTGGCTCCGGGTCCCCGCAGGTCACAGCCCCTGGCACTGGGTCCCCGCAGGTCACAGCCCCTGGCACCGGGTCCCCGCAGGTCACAGCCCCTGGCACCGGGTCCCCGCAGGTCACAGCCCCTGGCACCGGGTCCCGGCAGGTCACAGCCCCTGGCACCGGGTCCCGGCGGGTCACGGTCACAGCCCCTGGCTCCGGGTCCCGGCGGGTCACGGTCACAGCCCCTGGCTCCGGGTCCCGGCGGGTCACGGTCACAGCCCCTGGCTCCGGGTCCCGGCGGGTCACAGCCCCTGGCCCCTGGCTCCGCAGGTCACAGCCCCGGCACCGGGTCCCGGCGGTCACAGCTCCCCCTGCAGGTCACAGCCCCTGGCTCCGGGTCCCGGCGGGTCACGGTCACAGCCCCTGGCTCCGGGTCCCGGCACTGGTGAGGAGATGCCCCGGAGCTGTGGCCAGGAGGCCCTGCCCGTGCGCGCCGCCGCGCCCTGCTCCCGCTCTGACGCAGCTCCCGTGCCAGCGTGTCCTGCACAAGAGCCCGGTGACGCGTGGGCCTCGCCTCCGTCTCCGTCCCGCCGAGACCGCAGCTCGCTGTCCTGCTGCCCCCACGCACTGCACGTGCTGCCGGCCTTGAGCGCCCCAGGGTTTGTACGCGGTGCTTGCTGTCGTCCCTCGCTGCTCTAACTCCGACATCCTGGTCAGAAAGGACCATTTCCTTCTGGAAAACGCAGAGCAAGTTATCAAGCCTGTGCCGCAGGGCTGTGCCAAACTCAACGCCCGGCCCGGCACTGCCGCTCGCCTGTGGCTGCTGGAACGGGAGGCTCTTCACGCGCGCGTGATGCACACCCACGCCGACCCGGCACCCCCTTCTGAAGCCCCGCCTCTTTCCTGAGCGTGTTCCTTCCTCCCCGCACTGGCTGAGGCCGGTGTACTCTCCGACCCTTTCATCTCTCAAAGGGACTGCAGGCTTTCGATGGTGCCTTTTCCGACAGCCTTGCTTTGATTTCCGATCTTACCTTTTCTTTTCCTGTAGCCTGTAGCTTCCATTAAGAAGATGTTTCTAGCATAAAGAGCAATGCCCACTGGCAGCAGACCTGAAAGAATTCTAGAATCCCGCACCGAGTTTGATGAGGAGTGAACAGAAATTAAGGGACCGTTTCCCCCGCTTAGAAATCGTGCTCCTCTGTAACTCTAAAGCAGCTCGCAGCAATCAGGTGGCCTGGCAGAAGACTTCCATATTTATTAAATGTTTCAGAGGTGGTAGAGCCGATCCTGGAAAATGTTAGAGGAGCTCAGTTCAAAAGATTTGTTTGGTCTAATTTTCCACTTTTCAATGATTTCTCTTCATATTTAATTTCCACTTTTGCAAAGGCTTCATCAACTCCCTGTTTCTGTGGGAAACTTTATGCTTTACTTCATTTTACAAGGGTGGTCCATGCCAGTTTCCACCAGCTAAGCCATGCGACGCCGAGCAATGCGCCTGCAGTGGGACTCTGAGTAGTAATGGACTATGTCTCCACCAGCACCTTTGCTCTCTAAACGTACCCAGATCTACAACGAGCCCAAAGCAGTAAAGATTTGAATAGGAGCTGGGAATACAAAGCAACATGCACGTTTCTCTGCACCGCAGTGCCTAATTTCTAGACTTTCTGTGAGAGCCGATTGGTCTCCTCTCTTCTGGTGGTCTGCCTCTGGCTTAACTCTCCATCTGACTTTACACAAGGACACTCAGAGAAGCATCTAGATGGCTTCTGGCCATAGGATTAACCTGCAGGTGTTGGGAGAGCAGAGGACCCCACACTTGCAGTTGGGCAAGTGGTCCTGAGCGATGAAGATGAGATTCCAGGTGATGCTGGCTGGGAGTGCTTCTGCCCCCTCCCTCCCTCCCTGTGATTGGCTACATGCAATCTAGTAAGCCTATGATATCGATCCTAGATATGATTTGTGCAGAGATGTTGGCTCTGCCTATCCCACCCAACTGGCTGTAGACTTCGGAGAGGTGAACATTATTCAGCTCTTACATGCGATGCTGTGGCTGCCACATCGCTGGGACTTGGACTCACAATTAAAGCATCCATGCACACTTTAAAGCTCATCCCTGTCTCAAAGTCATGTCAGTGTGCTCCAGTATGCCTCACCCTAGGTCCAAGTCCATGCTATCACCATCACATACTTTTTAAGTGTCTAATGTTCTAGCCTGCCCAAGGACTCAATTCCTAGCAATTGTCTTGTACACACCTAACATACTCTATTATTTTGAAAAAGACATTAGCTTTACACATTATCCCAAATATCTCTTCAGTTTGATTAGTCTGTGTTTAATGTCTATAAAGATTTAGGCATTCTTTGCTATATTTGCTCTTTTGTTTCTCCTGCTTTCACAGTGGCCCGGGGAACCCTCAGTGATGCCATTTTAGAATACTTTTATATCCTCAAGGAGTGAAATGGTCTTTTCCTTCCTGCTGCTCTACTCTTAGTGCTGTGCCCTCCCATATCAGTATAGGTTGGTCCCCATTTTGTCTCTATTGTCAGGACAGTGAATCATACCACTAAACATTCTGTCTGTATTACGTGGTGTGTTTTTTTCCCATTCAACTTACAAATTAAGTTGAATGGGAAAATACTATATATGTCATGTTAGGGAGCTATTACTTACCCGTTTTGGAGACTCTTTCTATAATGAATTCACACCCTCTTTCCTCCATAAGCTTCAATTTTGACATTTCCCGACACAAGTGTGATAATATATCTTGGCTGTCAATGGTTAGACGATTGTTGGAACATGGTCCCTGAACATGACCTGACACTGATGATTTCCCATCTATTTCAACCCATGTTGCTTGGGGTAGTTGTATCTTTCACAGTCATCACATTTTTCAACTATTTCAACTATAGTTGGATGAAACACTTTATAGACACTCCATAAGTGATCTTCGAATTGGTTCATGCCTGCATTTCTTGGAAGTAAAGATGTCTGGTCGAATTCTTTAATGTTCTAGGTGATGACTATGGTGTTTGGGGTGCTGAAGGGTATGTAGAACCTAGTCTCAAGTCATAGTGTATCTTTGAGATTAAATCACAGGGCCAAAGTCTTAATCTGCCAGGTTTCCTCCAGTATATCCCCTGGGTTGGTTCTTCTTTAAATACATTTTGGTTAGTGAACAAGTCTCATACTGTTTCTATGGCATGTTTTGTTGTTATATATATTTCTCTTCCAAGTATTTAATAAGTTGATTCCAAATATCCATTTTTTGATGGACCTATCTAGTTAGTATTTCTACCAACTGGTTACTTTATAAGTTATAACTCTACTTAATTTATTTACATCCTGATTTTATTTTGATTTTTGAGTTTTACCTTTCTTGGGTGTTGAAATATGCCTGACTAATATGTGAATTTGTTCTAATATTTTATATATTTCCTATTTATTTAATTTTTTTCTACATGATTGTTCATTGTCCAATGATTTATTTTCCACTTTGAGGGCCAAACTGTTAGGCCACTGAATGTTATTCAGAGAACAATGGATAGCTTCTTAGTGATTTTTCTTCATGTTACATCTCTTTATCAATTACATTGTTATTGACTGAGTTGATTTGGTGGTCATCTTCAATCCATCAGGGATATCTGTGTGCTCATCTAAAGTCCTGGTTTTTCATAATTACTACTCTGGTCATTTTTAGTTTCTGTGGTAGATAGAGTCTCTTCTTTTCTTCCTTTTGTTTGTGCTTTGGAGGGTACCTGGCATGCGGTCTGTGTCTGTGCTACATATCCACATGTGGCCAGTTACGCTGCCCCGTGGAGGCTATTGCCCATATGGTGGGCTGTTTCCACACTCAAGTGTAATAAAAGTAGTGCTCTCTCGTTTTTTCAGCTAATTACTTACCAGTATTCTCACTGGATTCTCAGCTGTCTTGGGTCCAAGTTTTTAAGGGTCTAAAGTATGGATTTATCTTAGCTGAAATATGATTATCTATCACCTACATATTTAATTTCTATTTTCTATATAATGTTATTCCTCTAGGATTTTCTTTAAAGCTTTGGATAGTCTATTTAATGGTCTCAAGTGCTTGGATCAGTGTAGCTTGTTCCTGAGTGGCTCTGCCTTTATGAGCTTTAATGAGAGTAACTCCACTTATAAGTCAGGTAATAATTTATGATCTGTGTGCAGTCAGCATGGGCCCATGCTCTCATTACTAAACTTCATATATTACTATTTTGCATCTCTTTAGTTTCTCGTGGTCTAGCTCTTGTCTGGGGTTAGTCATCTGCACCTCCATCTTGTAAATATCCTTCTCAATAACAACTGGAACCTACCCAGGACCCGCATTATGTCTGAATGTAATGGCATCTGATGTCACTCCTTCTTTTTTTTTTTTAAATATATTTTATTGATTTTTCACAGAGAGGAAGGGAGAGGGATAGGGAGCTAGAAACATCGATGAGAGAGAGACATCGACCAGCTGCCTCCTGCACACCCCCCACCGGGGGATGTGCCCGCAACCAATGTACATGCCCTTGACCGGAATCGAACCTGGGACCTTCCAGTCCGCAGACCGACGCTCTATCCACTGAGCCAAACCGGTTTCGGCTGATGTCACTCCTTCTGTTATTTGCAGTTTGTTCCTCTATCTTCAGACGTGGTCATTTTAAATATCATTAGTGTCTAGAAATTGGCTCTGCTAGCCACACTCTTGTCTCTGTAAGTTTTATGAAGATGCAAATAGGGCAACCCTCATCTGCCAATGATGAAAAGACATTGCAGCCCCTACATACACACACTTAAATATTCTACATTAGCGTTCTTCCTAAACCAACTCAATTTCCTCAACTCCCAATATTACAAAGGACATTCCTCATTTGCATAGGTATTAATTCCTTAAGAATACTGAGTGTGCACTGCCGGGAGAATGCTGGCAAGTGAGAACTCCAAGCACTGACTCCCTAAGCACCTCTGGATCTCCTCTTTCCCTCCTGCTGCCCTCACTGCAGCTGTGCTGGCTCCTTCCGGTGCGGGCATGCTGTCAGCATGCTACGCTCTGGCTTGCACCTCACTGTGGGCTCTGTCTGGAACTCTCTTCTCTTTGACCTCAGTGTAGCTTACCCCCACCTTCCTTCAGCTGCTGCTGCTATATCACCTTCTTCAAGCAGGAGGTTACTCCATCCAGTGACTGCGCGATGTCAACTTGGATAAACTGAACTGTGTGTCCCAGAATTCCCTTCCCTGTATTTTTCCGGGTACTGGTTGGCATAATAGAAATGTGTGCAGATGTGAAGGCTGGCGTGAGCAGCAGCGCCCCGTGCTCTGCAGGTGGACATAGGATCCTGGCACTACTGCACCTTTGCACCACTGTCGCCGAGGTGCCAGCCCAGCTCAGCCACGCAGCACAGCATCCACGCTCTGCACCAGCGCAGCTCCACGAGGAAGGGAACATCCTGCAGGCCACCTGCCTCATGGAAGTGAGAGCAGTGAGAGTCACATGGGTCCGGACTGCCCTCTGGGGGTCCAGTTTGTCTTAGGGTGTTGCCCTTTTTCATGCCAAGTTCAGGTTCCCCAGGTGACCTCTGGTGACTTCAGCCCTGACACCGAGCGTCAGGCAGCAGCCTCGTATAGACCTGTTCCCCAACGGTCACCACCGCTGAGGGCCGGCCCATGCAGATCCCTTCCCATGTCACTCAGTAGGGCCACCTCTTTGCCAGGTACGAAGAGCTGCATTTTATCTAAACTTGTATCTCTTGCCACTCACCATGGCCTTTTCCTGACTTGCTCTGTTTTCCTTTGTATTGCTCCTCACTTCCTAACAATCTGCTTGTCTGCTTCATTTCTCTTTCCCTACTTCCACGAAAGTTTCAGTAAGTCTCATTCACCACCCACTGCCCAGTTCTTAACACATTTCTTTGCATATCACTCAAATTTGTTGAATGAATAAAAAACTTAGAAAACTCTGTGTTTATATTTTGATAGTTTATATGTTGCAAATGTTTTAGTGCCTATGAATTGTGGCTTTTATTTTAATCTTATATATTATTTCTTTCCATAAATGAGTTTTAAATTGAAACCTTATCATTCATTATTTCTATTTTTTTGTGGCTTGCATAAGAAGGCATTCCTTATATCATGATAACAGCAAAATGTCTTCCACATTTTTTTCTAATACCATTTTTTTACATTTTACTTTTTAGTCCATTTGAATTTTTATTTTGTATAAGATAAATGTAGGAATACAGATTTTTCCCAAATGAGTAAGAAGTGACATCAAGTTATTAATCACCTACTCCACATTGATGTAAAGAATGCTTTAACTACAATTTACTTATCATATTATATGAGTTTTGTTTTTAAAAGGTATAACTTAACATATAGTTAGATTTTTATGCTTGAAAATAATGTATTTCAGATATTACTGACTATAAGTAATCCATAATTTATAAGAGCGATTCCTATGACCAAGTGTTTTAATTGTGTTGTCGGAATCCTCTCTGTATTTCTTATTTTCTGTATATCTCATCTGTTCACTTTAGACCAGCAGAGTGGGATCACCGACTAGAACTGTAAAATGTGGTTTTCACTCCGAATTTCTGTCAGTCTGTAAATGTATATCCTGAGCTGCGCGTTAAGTATAGACGTGTGCATAGCTCCTGTTTCTGCTGGTAAACTGTAGCTTTTTCTTCATGTGAAATGGTTCTCTATCTTTTTAAATATTTTTATCATCCCCTGCTTTTTATTTTATTTCATTATTTTGTTGTAGGCCTATCTCTTGTATATAAAACAGCTATTTAAAAATTAATTATGGATATTGGTCTTTTGGGAGATATTTTACCCACATATATTTATTCTGACTTTACTAGGCATGGATTTACTGCTGTAACTTTATGATTTCTATTTGCCACAATTTCTTGTTCTTTCCTTTATTTTTTTCCTGTACTGGATTTAACTGAATTTTTTTTTTAATCATAAGCAAGGTTTCTTTCTAAAAATCAAGCATGAAATTGCAGCCTCATATTTCCCACAGCTTTATTTGTTTGACAGATTCATCCTGACAAGCAGAACATGGTGAAATAGTGAGGAGGATGGAGAGGAGGAGGTGGGCAGAGCCTGGGCATCTGCTTCCACAGAAAATGCTAACGGGGGCAGCAAGAGAAGATCTTGAGGCTTATGGTCCCAGGAGATACCCTCTGCTATTTATACTTATCCCAGAATTCCCTCTGCTATTTTATACTTATCTCAGAATTCCCTCTGCTATTTTATACTTATCCTAGAATTCCCTCTGCTATTTTATACTGATCCCAGAATTCCCTCTGCTATTTTATACTTATTTCAGAATTCTTGACTTGATATCATCATAGATAAATCATAGTCATGTTATAAGCAGCTTTACCTGTGTTTAACATATCATATCAACTAATGTTTATCCATATTATTTATGCAGACAATAGTCATTATGTTTTATTGTCTAGTAATCATCAAAATGCAGTAAGATTTGCATTTTACTTCTATAGCTATGTGAAGACCTTGCGGATGCATCAATTACATTTTCCCTTTAATGAGCCGTATAGCCGGTGCATGGTGTAATACACCCACCCAACCTCACTTCCTGAGTGGACAAGAGGCCTTGACGATCTCCATCCCTGTGCTGTTTCCTCTGCGCACCTTTGAACACCTGGGACTGAACACTGCCTGACAGTAAACGCGCAGAAAGAAGAAGACTTGCAACACCCTCTTCACAGTACTGGTGGTCGCTCTCAATCGCTCCTCTGCTTCTTCCTTCCGCAGCTGAGGGAATTCAAGCCTGCCATGGTCTCCTTTTATCTTTCTAAGTTATAAGAAACAGGTGTCAATAGAGAAAACCATGATTGTGCTGTCTCATATAATCACCAGCTGGTGGTTCAATAAAATCAAGAGACATTGGCACAAAATCAATTATAATGACAAAATTGCCTGGAAAATCTGGGAATGAGCATAGAGCTCACATTTGGTCACACACCATGTACAGATTCTTACGTGTAAGAACTTATTTATTTTTCAAACAACCTTAAGAGTTAGATCCTGATGTTTTGTTTTGTTTTTTAATCCTCACCCAAGGATATTTTTTCCATTGATTTTTAGAGAAAGAGGAATGGAGAGGGAGAGTCAGAGAGAAACATTGATGTGAGAGAGACCCATCGATTGGCTGCCTCCAGTATGCCCCTGACCAGGGCCGGGAGCTGGCAACCACGGTACGTGCCCTTGACCAGAATCGAACCTGGGACCCTTCCGTCTGAAGGCCAGTGCTCTATCCACTGAGCCAAACTGACTAGGGCAGATCCTGATATTTTTATCATTTTATACATGATGGGAAAAGTGGTGTGAATCCAAGATCACAAAGCCAGGAAAGGAAGGAGACAGGACCTGAGCCCAGACTAGAGTGCTATCTCTATAAATCTCCAAGAGGAATGTTTTTAAATGGTCAAGATATACATGCTATGAGAATCATATTTATGGCCTCATAAAAGCATCTCAAATTAGTGACATACTCAACATAATACGAAACAATAGAAAACGAAATCTCTGTTGTAGAAGAAGGAGAAATGTTTTGGTTTCTAGTCTCTCCCCTGACGCTGGTCACAGAGCGGGGCCCAGGCTTAACGTAGGGATTGAAAAAAAGGAGGAAACTTTAAAAAGTAAGTTATTGCCTCAAAATATTATCCAGGTACATACATACTAGAACCACATTTCACAAGGGATTTGAATGTAAGCTGGCATTCCCATTATTATCTAAGCATCACTTCCCCTTGAAAGTGGCACCAACTTTAGCATTCCTCATCCTACAGTACTTTCCTGGGCCTCTCAGCCTGTCCATACCCCACTTCTCTGCTCCCCCTCATTACAAGTTCTCAAAATAGATGTCTGCTCAAGCCTCCAGGTCTTTACTTTTCAATCACTTTCAGATTGCTCCGAATAGGCTCCTACTTCCACCACGCACCTGACACTCCCCGTCTGGGTTATGAAGGATGCGCCTGCCACCCAGCACAATGGCCGTGCTCCATGCTCATTTTTATTTTATTTTATTTTATTTTATCCTCAGCAACAGTTGCCACACTGATATTCTGCTGTTTCTGGATCATTGCTCTTTCTTCACTAGGGCAGCAATGCAAAGGCGTCGATCTCCCCAACGCCCTTTACTGAGCTCCAAGTCACGTCGGTGTGGACCAGGGTGATGCGGGAGCGCATCGGGCACGTGAGCTTCCATAGGTGCTGTCACACGGCATGGAGCTGAAGTTTATAGGAAAGTGACATCTCACTTGTCTGGTATTTTAGGACTTATCCGGGGGCGGGCATGTGTGATGTGGCAGGAGGACACCCCGTGGAAGCTGAGGATGATGTAGTCCCACTGGATGGCTTAGAGTGGCTTCCAGCTGCACAGAAGCAGCGTGGCTGGAGCCGGGCAGGCATTTCCCCGGAAGGGCGAGGTGGAGTGTGTGTAGAGTGTCACTAACAGAAGGAACCTCCTTTATAAACCTAGGCGATTACCCAGTTAATATTTTTAACTATCACTTTTGTGGCAGTCATTGTTCCAAATACATATTAACATCGTCAAAATGCTCAGGAATACAGCTTTCCAGTTGTTTGGACCGCCCATAAACATTACACAATTACTTAAGTGCTAATAAGAGAAAGCCAGCTGTGTGGGATAAAGTGTCGTCTAGGGTCACCTTAGTTACACCGGAGATCGGGGAGCTCCCCTAACAAGGGACCTGGAGGCCGCCTAGAACCGGGAGTGGCAGCTGGACGGCGACCCATGCGCATGGGAAGCAGGAGGGACACCAGCAAAGTGCGGGTGTGGACAGTAGCTTGTCTGTTCCAGGAAACTGAAGAAGGCAGGATGGCTGGTTGGAAAGTCGGGGTGATAGTCATTCAGGTTCATCTGGTTTGCTCCTTTACGGAGTGCGGATTGGGGAGAAGAAAGCAGGTGACCTTCAGGTCCAGTGAAATAAAGGCACAGCCCTCCCCTGGGCGGCCTAACAGTGGAGCCACTGGAAGAATACGTTCTAGTGCCCCTGCTGTCACAGAGCACAGGCCACGGCTGTGCGGCCCCCTGTTCTTCCCTCTGGCAGGCGTTCCCAGCTCCAGGCGGCCCTGCTACAGAAGGGAGAATACAAGTCTCTGTCTAGCGATGGGCCACAATGGATGGAAGACAACCTCATTCTTGCATACAAGGTGGGGCAAAAGTAGGTTTACAGTTGTTCGTATGGAAAATAATACAATACCCAACGTAAAAATACATCTATAGATCTAAAATATGTGTAGATATAGGTACAGAGGGAGTGGGACGGAGGGAGGGATGGAGGGAAGGAGATCTCACTGCTTTTATAATTTGCACATCTCTGATTTATAGCAATGCTAGAGGCCCAATGCACAAAATTTGTGCAAAGGGCTCAGCCCTTGCAGCCCCAGCAGCTTGCCTCGGCCCTCGAAGCCCTGGCTTCATCTGGAAGGTCATCCGGAAGATCGTCCAGAAGCTCATTCGGCTGTCCGGTCTAATTAGCATATTAAGCTTTTATTATTGTAGACTAGAGGCCCAGTGCACAAAATTCATGCATGGGGGGGTGGGGAGGAGAGTCTCCTCAGCCCAGCCTGCACCCTCTTCAACCTGGGACCCTGCAGGGGATATCTGACTGCTGGTTTAGGCCCGATCCCTGAGACATCCCTCTCAGAATCCTGGACCGCTGGTTCCTAATCGCTCACCTGCCTGCCTGCCTGGTCGACCCATGACTGCCCCCACCTGATGGCCTGGTTGCCCCCAACTAACCCCCACCCCCTGCCGACCTGGTCACAGCCTGCTTGTTCAATCATTTGGTCATCCCTCACTAACCCCCTGCTGGCTTGGTTGCCCCACGCAGCCTGCTTGTTCAGATGTTTGGTTGTCCCTCACTAACCCCCCTGCTGGCCTGGTCGTAGGCAGCCATCTTGTGAGGGTGTGAGGGTTAATTTGCATATTACCTCTTTATTATATAGGATACTTGGGAGTCCTTCACTTTCCTTGCTATTGGGACTCAGACCCTACCCTTGTTCTACCTCTATGGTTCATTTTGGTGATGTTTCAACATTTGCCTTTCGTGAGCAAATCTCTCATATATGAGCCTATATTATTTAAGGTGATCAACAAATGCTTAATGATATCAGAATTGTGTCTCTTATCAAAATACTCATGACTAATAGTGGTATTTAAATTCCTCTTTTAAATTTATTATGAGAAGCTTTTTGTGGCTCATAGGGAAAATATGAGGAGAAATAAAAATAAAACAATCTATAGGTATTTTAAATAATCAGGTATTTACAAAGATAAAACTGTTTTATTAAATGACAGGTCTAAGAAAACTTCAACTGTAAAATTAATGCTTTGTAAATTATTTTAAGAAATTTTTTATTTCATAAATAATTTATAAAAATATCATCATGATTAAGGCTCTTGTTAAATCATTCTTGGTGCCTTCAAAATCCAAGAGAAAATTCATCAAATACCTTGATCTCCTTATTTCTATCCATCTTTTCCACTCCATCCCTTTAAACATTTATTCACTGAGATAAATGGTGAATTTGTCATCACCATTATATAAATCTTGAACATCTCAGCTTTAAGCATTAGATTTTTTGAATTCCACCTTTATTTCTAGCTCACTCTTTTTAATATCTCCACTCTAAAACTCTCAGACTTCCAATACAGTAATATTTCTACTGTTTGAGTTTATCTCAGACATCATGACCTCAATATCTTTAACAACAGATAATTCCATTGTCTATATTGCTGATCATTCCTTTTAATATATCCTCAAATCCCATGATCCTCTCAACTTCTATTAAACTTCCTTGGCATAATGTTAACTCTTAGTAAACCCAATTTCCCATCTACTCTGGGCTACATTCAAGCAACTGAGCACACAACTTTCCTACAAAATTCGCAATCTATTTATGATCACACCTTAAAGAAAGCTTGGTGCTGACTAACAACAATACTATATTTCCCCTAAACATTTGCTCTCCCACTACTTAACATAACAATTTCATGACTTCTCTACTTTGTTCAAATGTCTAATCTCTGTTCCCTTCTCACTCTCTGCTTTGCTTGTTCCTTATTTCACTAAGAACTTAGCAGCAATCAAAGAACAACCCCTCATTCCCGCCAATCCTACCGTTTCCTCTCCATTATACATCTGTGTGCTCTCTGCTCTCTAGAGATAACAGATGACTTGTCTCTACTCCTGAGGCCAACTTCATCACCTTATGAGTGATTCTACCCCTGCCTTCTCAAGGACCTTGCTTTGGCATTGCCTCCACATTCCTCTACACTATAAAATTTTTGCTCTCCACTACAGACTTCAACTTAAAATAAGCACTATATCTCCAATTTTTATTACTTTTTAAAACATTTTTATTGATTCTGGAGATGAAGGGAGAGGGAGAGAGAGAGAGAAACATCAATTATGAGAGAGAATCATGGATCAGCTGCCTGCTGCATGTCCCACACTGGGGATTGAGCCCCCAACCCTTGACTGGACTCAAACGCTGGACCCTTCAGTCCTCAGGCCGACGCTCTGTCCACTGAGCCAAACAAGCTAGGGCTCTCCAATTTTTAAAAATAATTTCTTTTGACTTCCATATCTCCCTCCAGCCCCTACACTTTTAAGCCACTCCCATTATAATGACACTTCTAAAAGTAACTTGTTCTCTGTCTCCACATTATCATCTCTCCTTCGCTCTTGAATTCAGCCCAGCAAGGAATTTGTCCCACTGCTGCATAGAAAATGTTCTTGTGTTGTTGACCAATGAATTCCGTGTTGTCACACACATTGGCCAATCACTAGGTTTCAACTTACATAAGATAGATGGGCAATGAAAGCACTTTGTTCTAGACATACTTTCTGCTCTCGGCTCCTGAATAGCAGACTCTTCTTGCTTTCCTCTTCCCTCATGCTGCACACTCATCTTCTCGCATCTGACCGCTGATTGCTACAGGGTGCAAGAGAGCAGACGGTCCTCTTCTCTATGCTGTTGGCATACATTCCTTGGGTGATCTTATCCAGTCTCATGTCTTTAAGAACCAATAATGCCCGAATGGCTACCAGATTTTATCACCAGTCTGACCTCTCCTCAGAGTATTAGACTCATTTTGTCAAATCATTACTCAACAGTTCCATTTAGATGGTTTCTTGGTTTCATCCACACAACCCCTCACCTACACAAACCCCGTTCGCCACAGCTTTATTAATGGCATTATTTTCACTTGGTTGTTTCAGCCTCATGCCTACTCAATTCAACAGAAAGTCTGACTGGTTCCACTTTCAAATATATCACAAACACAACTACTACCCACCAACTTCACTGTCCTCACCCCACTAAACCCACATTTTCTCTCATAGGCTGAAAATAACCTCCAGAATGGACTCCTTCAACACATTGCCCCACTTTGTGTTCTTGAAAGAGTGACCTCTCAAAATTTGAATATGATTATTCACTTTCTCTCCTCAAAACCTGGCCATTGTTTCTCATTACAGTAAGAAAATATCCAATATTCTTACCAATACCTTTTTAGCCCTAAGTAATTTATCTCTCCTTCTCTGTTTAGACTCTTCTCCTACCCCTCTTTTCATTCCTTATTCTGCACCACCTTCACTGGTCTTTTCACTGTTTCTGAAGTGTCTAAGAATAATCCTGCCTCAGCATCTTTGCAGTTGTCACACTATCTTACAGATCTTCACTGAGCTTATTCATTAGCTTCTGTTGAGTATTTGCTCACATTTGACCCCTTTAAAAAATTGCCCCTCTTATTCCTCATCATTCTCTAATCATCATGATTTACTTTTTCTTTTTTAAAAAATTTTTCTTTATTGTTGAAAGTATTACAGATGTCCCCTTCTATCCCTCCCCCCCATTGACCGCCACCTCACTCCCACCCTCTTACCAGGCCTTCACTGCACTATTATCTGTGTCCATGGGTTATGCATACATGCATATAAATTCTTTGGTTAATCGTCCAGCCACTGCCCCGCCCCCCCATCCTTCTGAAATACATTAGTCTGTTGCATGCTTCAATGTATCTCATTCTATTTTGTCAGTTTATTTTGTTCATTAGATTCCACATATTAGTGAGATCATGTGATACTTGTCTTTCTCTAACTGGTTTACCTCAGTTAGCATAATACGCTGCAGGTTCCTCTATGCTGTCTCAAAGGGTAAGAAAACCTTCTTTTTTACAGCTATATAGTATTCCATTGTGTACATGTACCTCAGGTTTTTATCCATTCATCTATTTTTGGCCACTTGGGCTGTTTCCAGGTATTAGCTATTGTAAATAATGCTGCTATGAACATAGGGGTGCATATATTCTTTCTGATTAGTGTTTCAGGCTTCTTAGGATATAGTCCTAGAAGTGGGATCACTGGGTCAAATGGCAGTTCCGTTTTTAATTTTTTGAGGAAACTCCACACTGTTTTCCATAGTGGTTGTACCAGTCTGCATTCCCACCAACAATGTAGTAGGGTTCCTTTTTCTCCGCATCCTCACCAGCATTTCTTGTTTGTTGATTTATTTATGATAGCCATTCTGGCATGTGTGATGTGATACCTCATTGTCCTTTTAAGTTATATCTCTCTGATGATTAGTGATGTTGAGCATTTTTTCATATGTCTCTTGTATGTCTTATTTGGAGTTGTGTCTATTCAAGTCTTCTGTACATTTTTTTAAAATTGGTTTGTTTGTCTTCCTTTTGTTGAGTTGTATGACTACTTTATGTATTTTGGAATTTACCCTTTATCCTATGTATCATTGGCAAATACAATATGTTCTCCCATACAGTGGATTCCCTTTTTATTTTGATGCTGATTCCCTTTGCTGTGCTGAAGCTTTTTATTTTGATGTAGTCCCATTTGTTTATTTTTTTTCTTTGTTTCTCTTGTACTAGGTGATGTATCTGTGAAAATTCTGCTATGAGAGATGTCTGAGATTTTGCAATCTACGATTTTTTTCTAGGATTTTTATGGTTTCATGACTTACATTTAAGTATTTTATCCATTTTGAGTTTATTCTTGTGTATGGTGTAAGTTGGTGGTCTTGTTTCATTATTTTTCATGTACCTGTCAAAAATTTCCAACTCCATTTATTGAAGAGACCATCTGGATTCCATTCTATGCTCTTGCCTTCATTGTCAAATATTAATTGAGCATAATGGCTTGGACAAATTTCTGGGTTTGCTGTTCTCTTCCAGTGATCTACATGCATGTTCTTGTGCTAGTACCAGGCTGTTTTGATTACAGTGCCTTTGTAGTATAACTTGATACCTGGTATTGTGATCTCTCTAAATTTGTTCTTCTTTCTCACTATTGCTGTGGATATTCAGGGTCATTTTGGTTCCATATAAATTTTTGGAGTATTTGTTCTGGATCTGTGAAGTATGCTGTTGGTATTTTAATAGGTATTGCATTGAATCTGTAGATTCCCTTGGGTATTATGGACATTATGATGTTGATTCTATCAATCCACGAACACAGTATATCCTTCCACTTGTTTATATTTTTTTCTATCTCTTTTTTTAGTGTCCTGTAGTCTTCTGAGTACAAGTCTTTTACTTCCTTGGTTAAGTTTATTCCTAGGTATTTTACTTTTCTTGCTGTTATGGTAATGAGATTGGTTTTTTAGTTTCTCTTTCTGACAATTCATTATCTATAATAATAAAAGTATAATATGCAAATTGGTCATGACGCCCTCACAGTAACAACCGAACAGCAGTCTGTGTGGGGCAACAAGGCCGGCAGGGGGGTTAGTGAGGGATAATCAAATGACTGACCAGCAGGCTGCGTGGGGCAACCAGGCTGGCAGGGGGGGCAGTGAGGGGTGACCAGGCTGGTGCGGGGGTAGTTGGGGGTGACCAGGCCGACAGGGGGGGGCATTTAGGGGTGATCAGGCTGGCAGGCAGAGATGGTTAGGGGTGATTTGGCTGGCAGGGGGGGGCAGTTAGAGGTGATCAGGCAGGCAGTCAGGTGAGCAGTTAGGAGCCAGCAGTCCCAGATTGTGAGAGGGATGTCCAACTGCCGGTTTAGGCCCAATCCCTGGGATCGAGCCAAAACTGGCAGTCGGACATCCCTTGAAGGGTCCCAGATTAGAGAGGGTCCAGGCTGGGCTGAGGGCCCCCTGCCCCCATGCACAAATTTTCGTGCACCGGGCCTCTAGTTGGTGTATAAAAAGCCAGAGATTTCTGGGTTAATTTTGTATTCTGCTACATTGCTGGATTCATGTATTAGATCTGATAGTTTTTTGATGGAATCCTTAGAGTTTTCTATGTACAATATCATGTCATCTGCAAATATGACAAATGTACTTCCTCCTTTCCAATTTGGATGCCTTTCATTTTTCCTTTTTGTGTGGTCACTGTGGCTAGGACTTCCAGTACTATGTCAAACAGGAGTGGTGAAAGTGTGCATCCCTGTCTTGTTCCTGTTCTTAGGGCAAATAGTTTTAGTTTTTGCCCATTGAGTAGGATGTTGGCTATAGGTTTGTCAAATATGGCCTTTATTATGTATTATAAAAAAAATGGTTGTTGGATTTTGTTTAATACCTTTTCTGTGTCTATTGATATGATCATGTGATTTTTGTTTTTCCATTTGTTTATGTGATGTATCACATTTAATGATTTGCGAATATTGTATCACCCTTGCATGCCTGGAATAAATCCCAGTTGGTCATGATGTATGATCTTTTTAATGTATTGCTGGATCCTCCCTAGCCAGTTTGGCTCAGTTGATAGAACGTTGGCCTGTAGATTGAAGGGTTGCAGGTTTGATTCATGTACCTCAGTTGTAGGCTCAATCCAGGGCCCTGGTTAAGGCACATGTGGGGGACAACCAATTGAGGTGTCTCTCACATCAATATTTATCTCTCTGTCTCTCCCTCCCCTTCCACTCTCTCTAAAAATCAATGGGAAAATATCCTCCAGTGAGGATTAACAAACAAAAAATTATCAATAAAATCATAAAATGTTAGAATGCAGTTGAGTTTAGAAGCTATTTAATCCATCTCCTTCATGGCATCATTAGGGAAATTGACAAAAAGATTTGGGGAGTGAGATGGAAGGGAGCCACTGGCAGGGAATGGGCATTGTACTGGAGTCTGCATTTGAAGCTACGTGTTTCCCTGAGAGAGTTTGTTTACAATTCTGAAGCACAACATGCGAACAGAAAAGGGCACAAGACATGAATGTGCATACGAGTTATTACGGTGACATGCATGTGTCACCACACCTCTGGCTGGGGAGTTGGCAACAGTAGCACTCCGCACGCATGTCCTCTTGCCCCTCTCTCCAAAGGCGAGTCTCTTTTATGGTATGAATGTCCTCATTTTAAAAGGAAGAGTATTCTCACCATTCATGCATTCTTAAAAGGTGTATTTTAGTTTTGCCTTCTTATACACTTTTTAATGGTAACATGAAATACGTATTTTGTCTGTCTTTGCTACTCATCTATGGTTCATTGCTTTTTGTTGATAAATAGAATTACATGATATGAACATTTCACAGTTTATAATCTAATGTTTTTATTAATGGAAACTTGAGGTGCTTGGGCTTTGGGGTTATTATGGATAATACTGGAATGAGTTTGCTTTCTTATGCCTCTTGATATACATGCTGACATAGGTTATGCAAAAATTTATGTTTTTACTACAAAACAGACATATCTATTGGAGCAAATATCTTGTCCTTGGCTTGGTCATCAGAGAAATTTAAATAAAGAGGTCCTTACTAGTAAAAGGTGGATGAGGGTGCCCTGGCTGGTGCTGCTCAGTGGTTAAGCATCAGCCCATGCACCAAAGATTGTGGGTTTGATTCCTAGTCAAGGGCACGTACGTGGGTTGCAGGCTCTATCCCTGGTCCTGGTTGAAAATTGTGCAGGAGACAACCAATTGATGTGTCTCTCTCACATTTATGTTTCTCTCTTGCTCTCTTTCTCCCCTCTCTCCTTGTCTCCCCTCCACTCTCTCTAAAGAGCCATAGAAAAAATATCCTCTGGCGAGGATTAAAATAATAAATAGGTGGAAAAGGGTAATATAAATTCTTGGAAAGCTGGAAAAAAGATCTAAATCTTGGTGGGATAGCAGAACATACAATGAGTTATCTTAAATTGAACAATTTAACTAAAATTTTTGAGATAAAACACACTATTTATTTCCAGTGCTTCTAACTATAGTCTTTAGGTTGCCCCTCATAGACCATGGCAATAATCTATAATTGTGAAAGGTGCTGAAATGTATTCATATTAGCCTTGCATGCTCATGTGTAAGCTCATCTCTGAAACTGACCAGCCTTCAATCAGTCACTAAGTTCATATTATTACGAAGTTTTAGGACATGAACCTAGTTTGTATAGGTTCCAAGACAAGCATTTTAGAACTGAAATCTCAAATCAGTATTAAATTAACTTTTTATCTATCCCTTGCTTAAAACACTATTTAAATAGGCAATTGTGTAGGTGGCAAAGTGTGGTTTTGGCAAGCCCAGAAATGTGAAATTTCCCAGAGCTTTGATCCAGAGGATTAAACCGGAGGCAAGCTGAAATGTGGTTGGAAATAGAAGTGCCCCGCAGTGATACTTAGACCACTTGCAAGTAAAGAGTAAGACAAGGAAGTGTTCTTGACGCAGTGCGTGTATTGCTCTCTTGGCTTCTGGACATACCAAGAACAAGTGCCAATCTGCAAAATTAAGAGAAACTAATCGAGTGGCTCCTCAGCGTGTGGCGTGCGCATGCAGAGCTACTGCTCCTCTTCCAAAGGAATGGCGCTTGTAAAGGGAAACCTCTGCTCAGTCGCCGCCCTGCACCACCGATGTCAGCAGCAGAGTGGGCCAGGACAGAGGGATGGATGGCTCAGAGGCGATACTCCCGTGTTCCTCGCCCCATTTCACTCTTTGTTCGGTGATGACAATGCCTCCCTGATGGCGGGTGTGAGCAGCAAAGGGTTCATGGAGTATTAGTACACCCCAGGCACTCAGCGGGAATTCAATAACTGGCATTTTCTCTGCATCCACTCAACAAGTAATTGGCCACCGACATTTTTTGGTGCAGATGCTAGTGTAAACCAGAAAATATACCTCTTCCAAGAACTGACATTCTAGTGCTTATGTGGGGAAAGGAAAAACAACCACAAGCACTTTCTATCATAAGTTAGAAAATAATAGAGCTGTGAGGACACATGGGGCAGGGAAGGAAGGAAGGAGTGCTGGAGCCCACGCCATGGGAGGCCCCGAGCAGCCATGCATTCACTCCATCCGGTCTCCTGTCAAGTAATTGCTCACTGCTCAGCTGTTAAGTTGCAATTAGCTGCCACATGTGAGCTGAGGACACGCCTCCCTGGCTGGCCCCAGCTGGTGACAGCATGGTTGGGACCTTGGGTCTTGTGATATATGTGCAATGTGGGATTCTTTGCTTTCTCGCTCACCAGTGTGCCGGCCTGATGCCCTCAGAGCTGCGCTGTAGTCTGAGGCTCCACCTGCCTGGCCCTTCTTTATCCTCCTCCTTTTACAGGTGTCAGGCCCATATGGTGGCCCGGAGGCATTCCTGCCACTCCTGCTCCTATACCTCCACCTGCTCCTGGCCCTTACTCTTCTTGCACCACGTGGGACTGCTTCTTGGAGGCCGCATCCAACGCAGATGGGCGTGTGTGAGGGAAGCGTGGAGAAAGCATGGCATGAGGATTGCACAGGGACAGCCCCCTGCCCTGCTTGTAAGGCCGCTCACGTAACCTATGGGTATTCGCTGTCCCTCGCACGCCTCTGCCCATCCTCCTGTGTCGCTGTGGGGAAGAGCTGTTGGATGCTAATGAAAAAGGCTTGAAAAGCGTTCAGTTTTAAAGAGACAGTAGTTCCAACTACATTACCTCACGCGAGTAGGTGTTACAACCCAGGGAGTGAGACTAATTTGCAAACCCAGACCCTTTTTGCTAGTCTAATGTCCAGGAGGACAAGAGACAAATCATCACAGGTCTCTTGTCACCCACAGCAGAGGGAAAATGCACTCATCACAGCTCTCTTGTCACCCACAGTACAGGCGAAATGCACTCATCACAGCGCAGGCTGTGCTCTGGCAGACTCATTTCTTTTTATTTATGAAGTCCCATCAGGCAGGCAGGTGACTCGGCTCTCCTGGCACTGCCACAGAACTCCGCGCAGCTCATGCCCTCAGTTAATTCTCTGAGGCTGTTCCACTGACTGGTCAGGGCCAACCTGCAAATCAGGCACAGGCAGCTTTGGCTGGCATGGGAGCTCAGCCTCGGGAGTGTTCAAGCCAAGCAGCATGAGTGCAGTCCATTTCTGTGAGGTTCTAGTGGGTTAGCAAACACCTGCTCTGGGATGGTCTCGTTACTTAGATCTGACTGTGGTGAAGCCCGTTCTGTTCTGCATCCCCCCGCTCTTTTGTTGTAGCATCAGAACATCAACAGTTCTCTTCAGATTTATGATGCGCACCACTCCCCTCTCGCCTTGAGGGATTCATCACCAACTAGCGCTGCTAGTCCTTGAGCCAGGTACTTGCTTTCCAGTCAGGTACATGCACCTCCTTTCATCGCCCTTAACAGTCATAGGGTGCAGATCAATGCCCATGCCTGGAATCTAATCTCCTCACTCATTTAGGATATATTGAGAACAAGAGAAGGCTGTATTGGAAACTGTGATGGGTTTACAGAATGGCATGAACTGCCTCTTGAGAACATAAATAAAAGAGTCCCTTCTTAGAATGGGAAATGTTTACAGAAACAAATAATACAAGTAATACAATTTTTTTTTTTGCTGTAATAGTACACAAATAAAGAAGTATGGCGACATGCAGGACAAAGTGACCCTTGCCTGGAGAAACTTGAGAAGGTCAGGAGATCTAGGGAAAGACAGGCTGTCTCATCCCAACTAACCCTCTCCATGTCTCCTTCCCCATACCTTTATTCCATACCCCCTGCCTCCCCCTCTTTCACAACTCATAGCTGAGGTTAGGATAGATACGGGCTCTGGAGCACCCCACATTGGTAATGTGAGCTGGAGTGTAAATCATGTCAGTGTCCCAGGTGGTGAAGCAGGGAAAAGCACTGCAAGGAGTAAGAGTAGCATGTGCAATGACAGCAAGAAGTAAAAAGCACATTCTAAGTTGTTATCCAATCCTATCTAATAAAAGAGTAATATGCAAATTGACTGTCCCTCCAACACACAAGATGGCTGCCCCATGTGGTCAAAGATGGCTGCCCCATGTGGACACAAGATGGCTGCCACAAGATGACCAGCAGGAGAGGGTAGTTGGGAGGGACCAGGCCTGCAAAGGAGGACAGTTTTGGGTGATCAGGCCAGCAGGGGAGGGCAGTTGGGAGGGACCAGGCCTGCAAGGGAGGGCAGTTGGGGGCGATCAAGCCTGCAGGGGAGGGCAGTTAGGGGTGACCAGGTTGGCAGAGGAGGGAAGTTGGGGGCGACTGGGCCTGCAGGGGAGAGCAGTTAGGGGCAATCAGGCTGGCAGGGGAACAGTTAAGCATCAATCAGGCTGGCAGGGGAGTGGTTAGGGGGTGATCAGGCTGGCAGGCAGAAGCAGTTAGGGGCAATCAGGAAGGCAGGGAGGTGAGCAGTTGGGAGCCAGCAGTCCTGGATTGTGAGAGGGATGTCCGACTGCCCGTTTAGGCCCGATCCCGGTAGGAACGGGCCTAAATGAGCAGTTAGACATTCCTCAAGGGCTCCCAGATTGGAGAGGGTGCAGGCTGGGTTGAGGGACACTCCCCCATGCACGAATTTCATGCACCGGGCCTCTAGTCCTAATATATAAAAACCCTGGGTCCGTCACAACCGGAGGCTCAAACAACTGGAAGTCAGTCCTACAGTCAATGCTGGGTTGCCATGGTGACCCAGCACTGACTGCTGAGGGGGCTGTGAATCAGGTCCAGAAAGAGGCCTGAAGAGAGAAGCAGGGTCTGATCCGTAGCCTGTGTGGCAGCTGTTGATTAGCACTTGCCTCTCTCTTTCTCTCCAGGCCTCCATGGGGCTGCTGATCAGCCCCACCTTTCTGATCAGGCCTCATTGATAGGCCCAGAGACGATGATTGGCATAGAAACTGACCAATCAGAACCAAATCTGGGTGAAGTGTGAGGAGACAATGGCTGCCTAGGAGGCAGAGCTTTTGATGCTGACTGGCATAGAAACTGACCAATCAGAACCAAATCTGGGTGAACTGTGAGGAGCCAATGGCTGCCTAGGAGGCGGAGCTTTTGACACTGACTGGCATAGAAACCGACCAATCAGAACCAAATTGGCCAGCAGAAGGGGGCAGTTGGGGGTGAGATCAGGCCTGCAGGGGAGGGCAGTTGGGGGCGAGATCAGGCCAGCAGGGGAGGGCAGTTAGGGGTGATCAGGCAGGCAGAGGCATTTGGGGGTAAGATCAGGCCAGCACGGGGGGGAAGTTGGGGGCGAGATCAGGCCAGCAGGGGAGGGCAGTTAGGGGCAATCAGGCAGGCAGACAGAGGCAGTTAGGGGCGATCAGGCAGGCAGGCAGGTTAGGAGCCAGCAGTCCCAGATTGCAAGAGGGATGTCAGACATCCCCCAAGGGGTTCACCAATTGGAGAAGGTGCAGGCTGGGCTGAGGGAACCCCCCTGTCCGTACACGAATTTTGTGCACCGGGCCACTAGTGTTTTTAATAAAACATAATATGATTTCATTATGATGACATTGAGAACTGATACTGGAAGTATAGTTGAGTGACAGATGGCAGAGTTCCATTATTCTGTTCATTAGATGTGGAGCAAAGGAGTCCCATCATGTATTTGCTGTTTTGGAAAACTCATGCCACATACCCCAAACTTCTCAGACCTATTGTAGGACAACTGGTGTTTATTGTTAAAAGGACTACTGAGGCAAACTGAGGCAACTTCTTCCCCAGAGTAAACAGCAGCTGTCAGAACACAGGGGAGTGGGAGTGTTTATTGTGTTTACTCTCAATCACACAAGAGAATTTCCTTCATTGGCTTGCCAAGGTATACAGTTCTATTAAGTAGAATCAGTCTTTTATGACTTTAAATCTATAAATGTTCCCTCAATGTCTTTAGCCAGGCTAACAGATCATTATTAGCTAGTGACTTAGTAGATAAATCAACCACCTGTGAAGGAAAGCAACTAAGCCCTGAGAGATAGGAAGTACCAATGAAGAACAAAATAGAGACTTTGGGGCCATTTTTCAATTTGACCAAGTGCTAGACTTGGTTGCTCTTGCTGATGCTTAGAATTGTACCGTTGCATTGAAATGTCTTGTAGCTCTGTTATTTAATAGCACTTCATGCCATTATCCTTACGCCACACTAGAGTAAAACTGCATTAAACTCAACCATATAAATGATAGTACAAGTCCTTTACTGGAAGAAGGGGAAAATGAAAACATCATCTTAACATTAATGTCTTCTTTGTAACCTCTCCTGTTTTAGTCGTTCATTATACACAACTGGAAAGCTTCCAAATACAGAAACGTGTATTGGTCTAGATTCAGTTGTGGAAAACAGAGCCCACTCTGTCTCATTTAAGTATGCAACGGTAACTACCAGAAAGAAAACGGTCTAAATGTTGTTGGGAGAGCTGGAGGAACAGACTTAAATGCGTTCTTAACCTGTCTCTGCACAGGAATCAGCGTTTAAAGTCTCCACATCCTGAATTCATTCCCTTAGTTACCTTCCTGGGGGAGGCAGTCAAAGCCCAGTTCCTACAGGGCTGATCCTGTGCAGCCAGGTTGAGAACTGCAGCTCCCGGTTGAATACCCAGGGTTCCAAGACCCGTACTACAGAGTCCAGGGAACTGCTGTTGCTCCTGCAGCAAGACTCTATGCTCGGTGGTCTCACTGCTGTCACCAGGACCAGCACCATGAAGTTTAAATCTCTCCTATCGCAGCAGGTTCCAGCAGGGCCTACACCTGCAGGACAGATTCCCATGCCTGGACATCTTAGTGCATCAGGAAGTGTAGTTGTTTAAAGTTACCACCCTCTTTCCTTTTGACAGGAGCTTGAAAGTCATCACTACCACCCTCACAGCAGGGAACAGCATCAACAAACTGAGAACAACATGCTTCTGAGACCAGAGGGCAAATCGCTGCACCAATAAAATGAAAACCAGTGAGCACAGAGAACCATGGCTGACCAGGAGTAGAAGTTGCACTGGAGACAGAAGCAGGTAGGAATACTTACATTGTAATGGACAAAATATGGGAGGCTAAATGTCAACTAGTTTAAAAGTTAAAATCTCCCAGAGGCCCTGTCTTAAGGGGTCCCCACACTTACACGAGCCTGACCAAGTTCTGTCCAAGATGGCAGAGTAGTCCCCTTGTGCTTCAGGCAGGGGAAGTGGGAAAATGTGCCTTTTGAAATATGGCCAGAGCATTTTGTTCTCCATGAAAGAATCTTGTTGGGACTTTGCTGGAACCATGTCTGCCTTAGGGGAAGGGCGAGAGGATGGCTCAAGACCCCTCTGGCCTTCCTATCCCAAATAAGAGGGGAAAATAAAAGGCTATGAAACTCTTTGAAGGTCACAGCTCAGGGATTCAGGCTCCTTTAAAAGCAGAAATTTAATTACATGATTGTAGAATGCTTCTTTTCCTCCCGGATATCTTACCCCACATTAACAGAACCCCAATATCATAACAGTGATTACACCTGAGGAAGCTGCAAGACAGACTCTACTCTGCAAGACAGAATCTCTAGGAAAACGAAAGGACAATGAGGGAATAAAGATAATAATCCTAGAGCAAATAGAAGCCTTTCATACCTCCAGCTACAGCTAACATTAAACACCACCTCGCTCCTCTCTAGATAAACAAAATCTCATGCTAAAGGCCTACTGACCTAAGCTCCTATTACTGGATACATCATTTACAGCTTTCAACCAAAAAAATCTAAGGCACAAGAGAAAGCAGGAGAAAAGGTGTGAAGAGACAAAGCAAGCTTTTAACCAGATTCAAATATGGCAGAGATGTTGACATTATAATATCAGGAATATAAAATACCTCTGATTAGCATGCTAAGGGTTCTAATGGGGAAAAAAAGTAGGCAACATGCAAGAACAAATGAGTAATGTCAGCAGAGGGATGGAAACATTACAAAAAATCAAAAGGAAATGTGAGGAATCAAAAATACTGTGAAAGAAATGGACATTGCCTTCGATGGACTCGTTAATAGACTCAGAAAGTCCAAGGAAAGAATCGTTGAACTTGAAAATATGGCAAATAGAAACTTTCCAAACTGAAATGCAGTGAGAAAGAAAAATAAGGGGAAAAACATTAAAAGAATCTAAGAACATGTAATTTAATAGAAAAATGTCACTATGAATTAAATAGGCAACTATTTTACTAGGTAAGAGCATAATTACAATGCAATGAGTTGTGGAGAGAAAGAAAATATAAGCTTAGATTTAAAATGGAGTCTTCTTTATATTTCAACTCATTAATTGCTTTTTCTTTTACTCTTTGTTATGAACATTCTTATAAATTAAAAAAGTACTGCATATCAAAGAAATAAGGGATTCCCTTAAATAACCATTATAATAAAGTTAATATTTCTGGAATAAATCTTATATATTTTCTCAATTATCTCCTCAGTATCTGGACAGTTGGCTCATTTGAATCAACATTAAAGGTGCCAGGCTTTTTAGGGGGTTGCTACAGTAACCAGGGACTTCCTGGGGCAGCACTCCCGCACGCCTGTGCAGAAAGGGCGGGCTGGGCCAAGCCTGACGCCCTGAGGCCGCTGGAGTGCACTGGCGGAAAAGGATGCCTTCAAGGGGCCCTTAGGTATGAAATGAGATGTGCAACTCTCTCCCCCCCCCCTCTCTCCCCTCCTCTCTCTCTCTCTCTCAACATCTCCCCCAATTACTACCCGCACCAAGCTACCATCTTACTACTAATGTGTTCCTTACCCTGCTCTCCTGTGGGGCCACAGATGGTTCCTGTCCCTCCCTCCCCCTCCCTCTCCTTCCAATGTAACCGGCACTCATTCACCCCCATTTAGCTGATCCCCTAGAACAGCGGTTGCCAACCTTTCGGACCTCACAGACCACCAGGGGTCCGCGACCGCTGCCCTAGAACATTATGGCTACATCTTCCTGTCTCAAATCCTGCTCGCCCTCACCCGAAGTGACTCCTGTCTGAAAACTTGTGTTTATCATTCTGCTACTTTTGAAAAATATAATTTTAATATGAAAAGCTCTAAAAATTTTAAAAAGGTGCATTTTGGTAACTGTTTCACTTCACATTGCACAGAGGTGTCAGGCTCTATATAGCTCTCCGGGGCTTGCCATGCGATACTGTATTGCTAGATGGATCCGTGTAGCGTTGTGAGCCTGCTGGGTTTCATCATGCTCCCAGGCTGAGTGCACAGCGGTTCACCCGTTCCCTGGCGACGGGCATTAGGCTGTGCCCGGAGGTTTCTAATGCAGACAGGGCAGCTTAGAGGCTTCTGTCCATGTTCGCGGGGGTTCACTGCAAGGGCCTCTCTTAGGCATGTCCCTTGGAAGGAACTCTGCAGTCCTAAAAGGCACGCAAACCCGCAGCTTCATAGCATAATTCTACAGTTTCCTAAATGGGCTAAACCAGTGGTCGGCAAACTCATTAGTCAACAGAGCCAAATATCAACAGTACAACGATTGAAATTTCTTTTGAGAGCCAAATTTTTTTAACTTAAACTTCTTCTAACGCCACTTCTTCAAAATAGACTTGCCCAGGCCGTGGTATTTTGTGGAAGAGCCACACTCAAGGGGCCAAAGAGCCGCATGTGGCTCGCGAGCCGCAGTTTGCCGACCACGGGGCTAAACCAATTTACTCTCCTACACACAGTGAGTGAGAGAGTCCTGCCGCCCACCATCTACAGATCTTAGCACTGACAACTTTCTCAAGCAATGGCAGTTTCTTTGCTGTACGATGTTTTTTTGTCAGCATTACATTTGCATTCCTCATTAAAGAGGTCAGAGATATATTTCATTCACTTACTGACCATGTATGTCTTCTTTACAAAATGCCACTCGGCTTTGGAATATTTTTTGTTCTTTAAGTATTTATTTCTTGTTCTTTATTATTTTTTGTATTTCTTTCCTGTTTGCTCCATAATAAATCACCACACAGTGGCTTACAGCATCAGAAACGTGTCAGCTGCAGTGCCTGTGGGTCAGCAGTGCAGGGCGTGGCTGCAGCCAGCTCAGGGCCTCCCAGGTGGAGACCAGTGTCACAATAGTCCTTGGGCAGCACAGGCCCTCTTGGCAGAGTTCACTTTCTCGTGGCTGTGTGACCATGCCCCCACTGCCTCCTCAGCTCTTGCCGGGGGCCGTTCTCAGACCCTACAGGCTGCTCTGTCGTGCCAGGTGGTGCTCAAGGCTGTTTGCCAGGTCGGTGTCTGCTGTGGTCGAGGCAGCCGCAGGGCATGGCCCGCCTGGACACCCGCCCACACTCACTGAGATGTGGGGCCTGGATGACAGGGAAACCCCTTTCCAGCAGCACCGTGGTTAGTCTGAATAAGAATCTGGAGAAGGAGTGTGTCCACCAGGGACAGGGAGTGTGGGGCATCTGAGATCTCTGCCTACTACAGTCTCACAAATACCTTCTACCAGTTTTAAACTCAGCTTTGCACTTTCCTTAAAGGTTTTTTTCTTTTTCTTTTGATGAACAGAGGTTCTTTCCTTATTATTAACTAGAGGCCTGGTGCATGGACTCGTGCACCAGTGGGGTCCCTCAGCCTGGCCTGCACCCTCTCACAATCTGGAACCCCTTGAGGAATGTCAGAGAGATGGTTTTGGCCTGATCCCCACAAGCCAGGCTGAGGGACCCCACCAGTGCACAATCAGGGCTGCGGGAGGGCTCCAAAGCATGTCCAGCCTGTCTCACCCAGTCCCCAATTGGCTGGACCCCAGCAGCAAGCTAACCTACCGATCAGAGCGTCTGCCCCCTGGTGGTCATTGTGTGTCATAGCAACTGGTCGAATGGTCAAAAGAACAGTTGGACACTTAGCATATTAGGCTTTTATTATATAGGATTAAACTCCATACTTTATTCACGTTACACTGGTTTTTCTTTTCTAATAAATCTTTTCTGCCTCTGAATCCTATCCCAGACACTGTTACATTTAGTCATCCTATCTTCCAAGTTTCCTCCTGGCTACGCAATTTCTCAGCCTCTCCTTGTTTTGAATGACCTTGACAATTTAAGTAATACTTGTCAGGTATTTTGTAGAATGTCCCTCAATTGGAGTCTGTCTAATGTTTCTCTTATGGTTAGGCCAGGGTTATGGGTTTTGGGGAGGAAAACCGCAGAGGGAAATGCCATTCTCAGCATATCCCATCCAGGGCACAGGCTATCACCATGGCTTATCACAGGTGATGTTGACTTTGATCATTTGGCTAACTAGTGTTTGCCAGATTTCTCCACTTTACTTGGTCACCAGGTACCACGTATTATCATGTTTAATGCACTATAGGATTTGGATTGTTAAACTGATGTTTAGAATAATCTATTTTTATGGGTGAAATAAGCCTGAAATGTTATTTTCCTGCACTGTACCTATTAGGCTTTGCTCCATTATTGTCATGCTCTTACAAAATAAACTGATAAGTCATCATTATTCTCTGAAAATGACTGTGTAAACTGGATTAATCTAGCCCTGGCTGGGTGGCTCAGTTGGTTGGAGCACCACCCTGTACACCAAAAAGGTGGCAGGTTTGATTCCCAGTCAGGGCACATACCTAGGTTGCAGGATATGCCTGGGCAGGGCACGTACAGGGGGCAACTGATAGATTTTCCTCTCTCACATAGATCTCTCTCTCTCTCTCTCTCTCTCTCTCTCACCTTCCTCTCTCTCTAAAACCAATAAGCATATCCTGAGGTGAGGATTTTTAAAAATTACAATGAGTTCTTTATATTTTTGGAAATAATTTATTATCAGATGTATCATTGGCAAATATGTGTCTATGTAAAATATCTGTAAGTTTTCAAATTATATTTTTCAGGTAGCAGAAGAAGGTGATTTGTTTAGACAAACTTCTAAAGTATATGTGCCCACAATCACTTTCTAGTATATTTCAGGTCACATGTTTTTTTTATATATATATATATTTTTTTTATTGATTTCAGAGAGGGAGGGAGAGGGAAAGAGAGATGGAAACATCAATTATGAGAGAGAATCATTGATCGGCTGCCTCCTGCATGCACCCTATTGGGGATTGAGCCCGAAACCCAGGCATATGCTCTTGACCAGAATCAAACCCGCGACCCTTCAGTCCACAGGCTGACACTCTATCCACTGACCCAAGCCGGCTAGAGCAGGTCACATGTTTTTAACTCTAGAAACAACATGGTTTGTACCACGAAACTTGGTGACATCAAACTTTTCCTTTTTATTTTCACAAATCCAAATATTTTTATTCTCATGGTTGAACTTTTAAATTCAGATCCTAGTAACTAACATTCACGTAATATCAGATGTTTCACCTTTAACAGAATAGACTTGCAAAGGACTGCTTTGATTACATGGGTTAGATGAGAAGATCAAATCAGTACTGAGACTTAATAATTTTCTGTTTGGAGCTCTGAAAGAAATGTGGTGTCATGTAGTATTGACCACATTCTTCTGTCTACGATGCAAATAATTACATCTATGCCTCACTTGTTATACGTGCGAGGAAAGTGAATTCAAAGTGAAAAGTCATTTGATCTAAATGAAAGACTCTCCACGGCGTGTTCTGCAAGCACATGTTCAGAACATGTGTTCAATTTTACTTTTAGGTCTAGTCTTCTTATATTGACTACTAACCTTCTTCTATCCATTGCGTTGCTTCTCCTTCCCATGTGGTCCCCACAGTCCCCACAGGCTGGTCAATGCTCGCAAGCATTTGTGCCAGGTAATAGCTCATCATCAATCTTCTTGAGAAATAGAATTCTGTCATAATTTTTAATTAAACATAAACATTTTAATATTTAGCTTATGGCCTTAGCTGGTTTGGCTAAATGGATAGAGCATCAGCCTGCAGACTAACGGGCCCCAGCTTTGATTCCAGTCAAGGGCACATGCTCAGGTTGCGGGCTTGACCCCCAGTAGGGGGCAAGCAGGAGGCAGCTGATCAATGATTCTCATCATTGATGTTTCTATCTCTCTCTTCCTTCCTCTCTGAAATCAATAAAAATATTAAAAAAAAAATATTTAGCTTATGGCCACAAAATAGTTAAAAAAACAAAACAGTTGCAAAATTAAAGTGTTGGCTTAATACAATAAATAGTTGTAGATTTACAGTACATTATAAATGAGAAAATGCTGTAATAGAAATGTCCAGACTACATATGCCATTGAAAAGTTTGTCTACTTCCATTTCTTATACCTACTTCACATATACCTAAACTGTAATCTCCCATATTTAATCACTGACCCTGCCAAAGGCAGCCTGGTGGCCAGGCCACAACCAACTGGTATACCTAATAGGTGGCAGGAGTGTAGGGTCAAGTATCTCTCCTACCATCAGGAACGCTGAGCTATTTCTAACTCCTAGTGCCCAGGCACACTTCGACTTATCCGCAACCCCCGCATGCTGTCCTTCTGACAGAGGCACTAGTCATGCCATATCTGCAAAAGGTTATAGAGAGGCAAGTTATCACAGGTTCTCTTTCAGACTTAAACACATGTTCAAATGAGAATTCTGTTCAATTGCAACTGTTGCTAGATGAGACAATGGTGGAGGTTTACCAAATTTGTCCTGGATTAACCAAATTCAACTACTAATAATTATATTTAATGAACAATAAATAATCTGAGACATAAGATATAAGGAAGGTGACAGCAGACAACAGAGGGAAACTGGGACTTCCTGGGTAAGCCAGATATATGAGTACCCAAATTTTGTACATATTTTCAAAGAAGCAAGATTTGCTTTATTGATTATCTATGAGATCTTTTTATTTCTATGCTTATTATTTTCTTTCTTCTTTTTGCTTTCTTGGGGTTTATTTGCATGTACAAAATTACTAATTACTTAATTTAGACAGTTTACTCATCATTTTGCTACTTTTTTATATAAATTCTTAAGGCTATAAATTGTATTGAAGGCCCTGATTTCACTGTCTTCCATAAGTTTCTCTACACCAGGTAGTTCTGATGAACTAGGTCCAGTGATCAGAGGCCTGGAGTAACCAGCACAGTCATGCTTATTTCTCAATTTGGGGGCGGAAATGATGAGAAGCCAATCAATGATTTCATCGGATGCTGAGCAGAGTGAAAGGGACATTTAGTGTTCATATTAAATTAGATAATGATTATTAAAAATGTCTCACATTGAACAAACAAAGGCATCAATTAACCTCTTAACACCCAACACAGCAAGCACACACAGAATCCAGGTAGACATGTTACTAGAGTCAGTTCAAAACTGTTAAATAAGTCCCGAAATTATCAGAGGCTCAAAAGAATGTAAAAAGCTCTTATTTGTCATGGGAACAGATAAAATCTTATATCAGCAATTGGAGAAATCAGAAACTAAGCATATGTATGACATTACTTTTTTATGTTTTTCAATGGTTCAAAGGATAGTAGGAAAATTTTTTCTAATTAGGTTGTTTGTTTTTTCCAGGTCTTTCCTGAATTTAACAGATGGTATTAAGCAAGGTTTTAGGATAAGTGATCGGTCAACATCTCAATACCCAGAAAGGGTAAGCAAGGCTGGGGACAGGCCGCCTTGCAGGCGATGCAGAGGGCGGAGTCGGGCCACAGTCGCTGTCTGCAGCAGGCTAGTTGCTGCCTGGAGCTTTCTCATAGCCCTGTTTGCCCCTCACTGAGAGTGCAGAGGGAGCATGTTGTCGGAGCACACAGAATTCCTTTGCACAGTGGCTAAGTTACCTAACCTAACAGCGCTTGGAAAATTACACTGCTTTCTGGATGACTATTTTGCGGGAATGTAATTTCATTTTCATACAAATGCCTCTAAATGAATATGTAAAGAGGTATTTCCATTTCTAATTGCAGGCAAGGCCATACTTACCAATTTACTCAGGGCAGCATTTTATAGCCAGAACACCTCGCGTGGCACCACGGTGAGCCCCTGACATGCTGAGACGAACACGAGGTGTTTTGCTCTGCTTACGTAAGCTCAGAGTGACGAGCGGTTGGATCTTCTAAAACTTCTGTTCTGTGTGCAAAGTGTATCGTTTGCATTTATCTCCAGACACAGACAGCATTTTTCTTTGCTATGACTTTGTTTCTAAATTCATTCGGAGTGCAAGAATCATCAAGTGTCTGAAGCTGGAAGATCGTTAAGAAACGGTGCAGAAAGAATGTGTGTTCCAGAGGATGCTTCCCACGCACCACCTCACTCCACTGCGTGCTTCTCCCTGAGGAGACCAGGAAGCCTGCACTCTGTTCCCGCTCTGAGCTATGCCTCCTCCCCATTGTTACCCTTGTGCATGTTTTCTCTCTGTGAAAATGGTTAAGGATGCCTCATTAATTTTTCTGTTAAAATTAGAAAAACCATTTTTTCATTGACAGGCTTTTCATTTAGAAGCAGGATTTGCTGAAAGGGGCAACCCTATATAATAAAACCCTAATTGCAAATCGACCGAACAGTGGAACGAATGGTGGAACGACCAATTGCTATGATGCACACTGACCACCAGGGGGCAGGTGCTCAATGCAGGAGCTGTCCCCTGTTGGGGCCAGTGAGCAGATGGTGCCAGGTGGCCAGCCAAGGAAGGTGCCAGCGGGGGGACCCCCTGGATCACCCCACCGGTCGCCTCACAGATCCACCTTGATCGCCTGCCAGGCCTAGGGACCCTACCCTATATGTTAGGAACAGTTTCTTACTAGTAGTTTTAAAAATTAAAACCTGGCAAGGCTACTCTAACACTGAAAAAACAGGATGATGCAGCATGGACTCTGGCATGCACATTTTGTGGTCAGCCCTGATTCTGACACTTATTACTGTGTGACAAAACCAATTACTTAACTTCTCTCTGCTTCAGTTTTTCCACCCATAAGATGGGGAAAATGGTACTACTGCCTCAGAAGGATCATGTTATGTACTACTTTTTATAATCAGGACGAAAATATGTAGCTGCCCATACAACAGCAAGGTGCCTTTCACCTGTATGAAAATATGGTCACTGGTGCATACAGCGTCCTGGATTGTGAGAGGGCACAGGCCGGGCTGAGGGGACACCCCCTCCATGCATGAATTTCATGCACCGAGTCTCTAGTTGAACTATAAATGTATTTGATTAACAATTGAACCCACAGCTGGATGACAGCCCCGTCAGGTTAGAGGCTGACCTGCAGAGATAGGCAAAGTCCACCCTTTCGCAGCCTGGTAGACAAGTTATCCGCCAAGTTGCTATGGGGTTGGTGTCCTGTGAAACGTCACCTGTCTCATAAATGGCTTAGCATTCTACTTTAGGATTTCCCCCGTGACTGAGTACTCCTGTTTCTCAGGTGATCCCAGAGTCAGCCCCTTTGTCTTCCCTGCTGATACTTGATCACTCTTTATTTGCATGTGAATTTTGTCATTAATAGGCACAATCCAAATGAGGCGCACATTGAAGAAGAAATGGTTTCCGCTTCCATGCTGTCCTGGCCTCCAGGGACAATGGATTTTCCCTTTGTGCTGAGCCAAGGATTCTTGTAGCTCTACCTACCACCCTCCCAGGAGGCTTCCTCCTGCCACAACCCAGTGAGGACCCAACTCAGACTGAGGACACCCTTGGGAACTATTCTTGCTGTCAGTGGAGAAGTGGCCCTCAGAGGGTCTTTGTAACTTCCTTCAATGTCTGGCATGAAATTGGATATAAGGAGCCTTTCTAAATCAGACACGACAACACACTTGTTCTCCTTTCTACCAAGTCATTGCACCATGACTCGGAACTGTCATTAACAAAGTTCCTTATGCTCCCAACTCCTCCTTCGAGGTTCACCTCCTGGCCTTCTCTGGTTCTGACTCTTCTCCAGGATACACCTCCTGTGCAACCTTCTCAGTGGGGGCTGGCCTGGTCTCCCCACAAACCCTATTTCTGGGACAAGAAATGGAGTTGAGGTTTCTTTTCCCCACCATCCTCTCCCACCTCCCAACAGAGCTGCTTCAGTCTCGGCCATCGCCCTACCACTTCCTACCCTGAAGTGTGACTGTCCTACTGTCTTTCTGGACACCCTCTGCTACATTCTTGTCACCTGAGCAACAGTGTTAATGGCATCCAGCACCTGGCCACTCTTCCCTTGATGTTCTCATTGCCAAAGATGGTTGCCTCCACTTGGCCTCAGCCCACGCAACCGTGGTCCACACAGCCCCATCGATGGTCTGTGGAGACAGAGAAGGCAGTGTGCTTGGAGCAGAATGAACGGGTGTGAAGGATGGGGGAGATGTGAGTGATGCAGGGCCTTTAGGCAGGGGTGCAAGTTTGCATGTACAAAAGAAGGGCATTAAGCAAGTAAGTGATGTGATTGGGTGTGGACTGTAACAGGGTGTCTCTGGCTTCTCTTCTGGAACTAAATGACTCGAGGGCAAAGTGGAAGCCGGCGAAACTAGTTTGGAGTGTTCTAAGTGTAGCTCCTGCCTGAGATGACACCTTTCCAGAGGAAGCTGACTGCACTGCACAAGCTAAGCCTCAGCCTTGATTTCTCCTCAGGCCACCACCTCACCGCGCGCCACTGCCCAGAAGGTCTTACGCTGTGATCTCCCTTCTCCCCGGCCATGGTGGTCTCGGTCACTGTCACCTCGCGCCTAAGCTACTGCATTCATCGCTTCGCTCCTCCTTTTTTCTACTCCTGATGGATCTGAATTTCAGTAATGTAGCATGAAGATGTTCATGAAACATGGCTTTTAAAGAAGCCCTTGATTATGACATAGCCCTGAATTCCATTGCATGTAGGGTGACATTCAGCTTCACGGGTGCCACCCCGCCTCACATGGTTGGCCTTTGCCCACTATCTGACTCCTTTTCTGTTTGCCCTTTTACACAATTCACTGCAGCCACTTGCACCTCAGCTTGGAAAGCAAGTCAAGTTCTGAGAATAGGCTTTTTTTCCTCAGATTTTGCATCCATTTTTCCTTCAGCAAGAGCACCATTTCCAACAGCTCTCAGCAAGCCACCTCCTTTGGAAAATTTGGGTGATCATGTTGTCAGACAGGCCAGCCCCATGGCCCCACCCACATGGTTAGTTTCTATTACACAGCTCCTTCCACAATTGGTATTTAACCCGATGATGAGGGCTAAGAGTAAAAGGACCACATACATGTTCATTGATTTATCCTCAATCCATTACCATGTCTGACTCTTAGTAGGCACTTTTTACTTTTCAAAAATAAGTGAATTAGAAAGATACAGTTGGAAAGGAGTTCAGGTTTCTGATATTCTATTCTTTCTTTCCAAGTGTAACCCTGCCTCCAATATAAACCCCTGGCAGGCGTTGGATTTCTCTGAACCAAGGTTTCTTCTAAAATAGGGGCTGCACTGTGGGGAGCGGTACAGAGTTTCCTCAAAAAATTAAAAATGGAACTGCATTATGACTCAGAGATCCTAATTCTGGGGGTATATCCTAAGAATCCTGAAATACCAATTTGAAAGAATATATGCACCCCTCATAGCAGCTCATAGCAGCATTATTTACAATAGCTAAGATTTGGAAACAGCCCAAGTGCCCATCAGTAGATGAGTGGATAAAAAGCTGTGGAACATTACACCATGGAATACTACTCCACCATAAAAAGGAAATCTTACCTTTTGGGACAGCATGGATAGACCTATAGAGTATTATACTAAGTGAAATAAGCCAGTCAGAGAAAGACAAATACCATATGATTTCACTCATGTGTTGAATCTAATGAACAAAATAAACTAACAAACAAAATAGAAACAGACTCAGAGAACAGACTAACAGCTGTTCAAGGAGAGGGGATTTAGGACTTGTTGTAAAAGGTGAAGAGATTAAACAAAGAAAAAAACAAAATTCATGGCCACAGATAGCAGTATGGTGATTACCGGAGGGAAAAGGAGTGGGAGGAGATAGAAGAGGGAAGAAGAGGCATAGATGGTCATGGAAGGAAACTTGACTTGTGGTGGTGAACAAAAAATACAATACACAGATGCTGTGTTATAGAATTATACACCGGAAACTGATATATTTTTATTAACCAATATTACTGCAATGAATTCAATTTAAAAATAAAATAAAAATAAATAAGTAAAATTGGGGCTGCTTTATACATCCCCACTGTCTGTCCCCTGGTATACCCAACGGGCCTCGGTGTTCAGCTGCCTGCATCGCCCCTCTCTCCAGCAGCTTTGCTCTGAAGCCCCAGCTGCCCGGCCCCTCAGCACATGTGCTCCCTGCTGAAGTGCAGCCAGAAGGTGTCTGTTTTATTCTAACACATTCTCCTTCTTTCCTTATCTTTTTTGTTTGCTTGTTTTACTTCCTCATTTATCAAAAGACCAATTAACTGGGTTTCCTTTACATGCCTGCAAATGGGGTTCCAAATTTCCCCAAAGTTTCCCGTCCATCTGTCAGTCAGTTGTGTTTCCTCCTTTTTCTTTGGGCTTCAGTGTTCTCCCACCAACTCCCCCTCAAAAGCTGTTCCCACCCAGGACAGACCATGGCCCACCTGTGCTCACCGCCTCCCTAGTTCACACCACTTAAACCACACGCGGGGGCAGCGATTATGACGGAGGTTTCCCAATTCTCACCCATTCTTTTCTATTTGGGGATGGATTATCTGCATCGCTAAGTGCCCCTGCATTCATGGGATCCTAGAATACTCGAAGAAAGGCGTTCACAGTGTTATCTAAAATGTTAACGCAATGATTTCAGACGTAAATTCCTTATCGCCAATCATTCCAATAAGACTATTAACTTATTGTTTGGCATTTACTCCCCTCAGTACCAAAATCATCACAGGAAACTGAACAGGTGTGCACAGGAACGCCACCCCCAGGGGAGCTGATTGTGGACACCCAGAGGGAAACACTACTATTGTACTTGTTTTCTCAGGCTGGGGTGTGCACAGTGTCATCCCACACTCTTCACAGGCTGGATGAAGGGGGCTACAAGGAAGAAAGGAATCTCCTAGCATAGCATAAATCAGCAGGAAAAAAGAACCACTTCAAATACTGTAGTATTTTTTAATACAATATTTTTAATTTAATTTCAATACTTGTTGAAATCAACATAGATAAAACCATGAGAAAACTTATTTAATGGTATAGGAAAAAAATTTGCTTCTGGTCAGAGTAGCAAATTGCTTGGCCACATTCATGGGACCCACCTGCAAAACAAAGAAATTCCCATAGCCTGTTCTGCTGCTGCTAGGTATATACATACACATACGTGTTAAAAAATAGATTGAATACACTTTTGGTTTTTTTTTACTAGTTCTAAGATAAGGAAAAGTCTTGATCCTTCGAATGTATAAACTCACTCAGCTATTTTTGGAATGATCATCCTATCTAATAAAAGACTAATATGCAAATTGACCATGCCTCCGTTACACCCACAGGCCATGCCCATCAGCCAATCAGGAGTGAGTATGCAAATTAACCCAACCAAGATGGTTGCGGCCACAGAGAGAGCAGGAGGCTTGGGTTTCCCCGGCAACGGAGGAAGCCAAGCTTTCCGCCTGCCCTGGCAGGCCTAGGCCTCCATTCAAGGCTACAAAGTTTCAATTATAGAAGATAAATAAATCCCAACAAAAATGGTAGCAGCCACGGAGCTGGAGAGAGCAGGAAGCTTGAGTTGCCCTCGGCAATGGAGGAAGCCAAGTTTCCACAACCCTGGCCTGCCTTGGCCTCCGCTTAAGGCTACAAAGTTTCAATTATAGAAGATAAATAAATCCTAACAAAAATGGCTGCAGTCATGGAGCAAGCAGGAGGCTTGGCTCCGCTCAAGGCTACAGAGTTTCAATTATAGAAGATAAATAAATCCCAGATACCAGGGCCTCCGCTTGGGTCACCGGGGGGCGTGGCCAGCCTGCAAACCACCACAGGCCCCTCACCCAGGCCTCCCCATGCCCCAAGGGAACCCCCACCCTGATATGGGACACCCTTCAGGGCAAACCAGCCAGCCCCCACCCATGCACCAGGCCTCTATCCTATCTAATCCTATCTAATCAAAGAATAATATGCAAATTGACCATCACTCCAACACACAAGATGGCTGCTCCCATGTGGTCAAAGATGAATGCCCCCATGTGGACACAAGATGGCCACCACAAGATGGCCAGCAGGGGAGGGCAGTTGGGAGGGACCAGGTCTGCAAGGGAGGGCAGTTATGGGCAATCAGGCCAGCAGGGGAGGGCAGTTGGTGGGACCAGGCCTGCAAGGGAGGGCAGTTGGGGGTGATCAAGCCTGCAGGGGAGGGCAGTTAGGGGTGATCAGGCCTGCAGGGGAGGGCAGTTAGGGGTGACCAGGCCTGCAGGGAGGGCAGTTAGGGGCAAACAGGCTGGCAGGTGAGCAGTTAGGCATCAATCAGGCTGGCAGGGGAGTGGTTAGGGAATGATCAGGCTGGCAGGCAGAAGCGGTTAGGGGCAATCAGGAAGGCAGGTAGGCGAGCAGTTGGGAGCCAGCAGTCCTGGATTGTGAGAGGGATGTCCGACTGCCCGTTTAGACCCTGCTAGGATCAGGCCTAAACAGGCAGTTGGACATCCCTCAAGGGGTCCCAGATTGGAGAGGGTGCAGGCTGGGCTGAGGGATACACCCCCCCTGCACAAATTTTGTGCACTGGGCCTCTAGTCTATATATATATATATAAAACCCTTAATATGCAAATAGACTGAATGGGGGAACAACCGGTTGCTATGACGTGTGCTGACCACCAGGGGGCGCGCACAGAACATGGCAGGCATCAGCCGCGGTGGGATAGTGGAGCAGGTGAAGTAGGGGTGCCAGACCAAGGCAGGGTGCCAGTCACTGTCATCAGGGCAAACCTCTGGTGGTTACTGAAAATTCTTTGCTCCTGTGCCATGGTCCCAGCTGGTGCTTGCACCTGCTGCCAGCGCTGGCCCTGTGCGCACCTACTGCTGGTGCCAGAGCCACTGTTTGCACCCACTGCCGATGCCCAGCACCAGCCTCGATTGCTTAGCACCATCAGCAGGTGCGAGCAGCGTCTGCTGGCCCCAATCACCCCTCAGGGCTTCTCTACCTCCCCCTGTTCCTGAGGAACAGTTGGGGCCTGCATCTGCCTCTCACACCTGCTGCCAGTGCCACTGCTCGCACCTAATGCCGGCACCTGGTGCTAGTCCTGATAGCTTGGCACTGTCAGCAGGTGTGAGCGGTGCTGCCAGCCCTGATTGTCCCTGAGGGCTTCTCCACCTCCCCCTGCTCCTGAGGGGCAATCAGGGCAGCAGCTGCCACATGCACCTGCTGCTGGCACTGGCCCCAATCGCTCCGTGCCCTCAGTGTGTGGAAATGGCTGCAGGGGGAGCAGGGTTTCTGGCAGCCAGGGGACTAGGGGGCTGAGGCAGGAGGGGCTGGGCAGGGGATGTGGAAGATGGGCAGAGACCCACCCCTGTGCCCACTGTAGCCTCACAACCCACAGTTCCTTTCAAGTTGCACAAATTCGTGCATTGGGCCCCTAGTACCTTAATATTAGCATTAAAAGATGAGCAAGCCAAAGAAATTTTAAGGAACTGTAATTAGTTTTATCAGTTTCATTTCAATGCAAATGTGAAGAAATTGCATAACTGGTTTGAGGTGAATCATTTCCCTAGTAAGGAAGCAAACGCAGCATCTTGTCTTTGGGCACACCGTCTCTTCACTGAGCAGACACAGGTCGATGGTTGGGACCAGGACCTCGTGAGGAGACAGAGAGGAGGGCTAGGTAGTCAGGGACTGGACCATGGAGGAAGGAAGTAGAACCGGGGAACCAAACCAACAGATATGAGTTGCTAAGGCAACCCAGCTGGGCAGGAAAAGAAGGGCCTGCACTGCACGGGAGCTTTCAAATACATGGACGTTACAAGACAGGCAGCTTGCAAATAACCAATCACGAGACAGTGAGGCATATAACCAATCCCAAGGATGTTGCTAAGGCAGAATTCTTTGAAAGTACCAATCAGGAGCTAGCAAGGCATGTATCTACCTCTAGACCAGTGGTTCTCAACCTTCCTAATGCTGCGACCCTTTAATACAGTTCCTCATGTTGTGGTGACCCCCAACCATAAAATTATTTTCGTTGCTACTTCATAACTGTAATTTTGCTACTGTTAATGAATTGTAATTTAAATATCTGTGTTTTCTGATGGTCTTAGGCTCTACAGCAGCGGTTCTCAATCTGTGGGTCGCGACAGGTTGAGAACCTCTAGCAGGGTCGCCTAAGACCATCGGAAAGCATAGATATTTACATTACGATTCATTCCAGTAGCGAAATTACAGTTATAAAGTAGCAACGAAAATAATTTTATGGTTGGGGGCCAGCACAACATGAGGAACTGTATTAAAGGGTCGCGGCATTAGAAAGGTTGAGAACCACTGGTCTAGACAAAGAACCACACTATCCCATATCTCTCAGCAGTGCTGGGTTCCTGGCAGGGGATATGCTCCCCAGGCCCACGTGGCTTATGGCCAGAAGGGCCACCACACTGGACTAGTGGACTTCAGTTAGCTGGGATGCTGAACTACACCCAGCTGCAACATGGAAAGGAAGGCTGGACGCAGCTGCTCCTGTCCCCAGCTGCACCTGTTCCAGGACTGGCTTCTCCCAATAAACTTTGCTTCCGCTAATTGTTTTTTGTCTGCAGATTCATTCTTTGATTTTGAGAGACAACAATCTCGGACGCGACAGCACATTTTGGTTTCACTAGCATAGAGCTCTACATCCCCGCCAGGCTTCCCGTGCCCCGCGGAGGGTGCAGGCTGATTTTCAGGGGAAACATTCCTGACAGCCGCTGGCTGAGGATGCACACAGCGAGGAGAAGGAGAAGGGATGAAGCCTGTTGCAATTGAGAACGCAGAAGGCATGCTGGGGTCTGAAAAGGCAGGTGAGGGCTGCTCTGAGTTAAAGGTGAAGAAACTGTTCTAAAGCAGCAGAGAAACTAGCAGTTGCTTGTCTGAGAGCCAGAAGTCCACAACGACCTTGAAAATGTTCCTGTTCCTCCTGGGCAGTTTTGGCTCCTACCCCTCCTCTGTTGAAACCCTGAGCACTGGCTCCCTCCCCTGTGGACTCTAAACTGCTGGGTTTGCTCACGGTGATCTGAGCAGTGAATTCCTTGCACATGGCGGGAACTCAGGAAAGCCTGTTTGGCTTCCGCACCAGGCTCAGTCTCCCCTTTATACTCATTGCTTGTTGCTAAAGGAAACCCAGAGCCAGGATCCTGGTTGCCTGAGGTCAGGAAATAGGTGGCCATGTGGGGATGCGGGGACACTGTGCTCCAAGCTTACAAAACAAGACAGGGCCAGATCCAAAAAGCTGCCCTCCATCTGGCCTGTGAAACCTCGCTGCCAGGGTCCCTGGCTGCTGCCCTTGCAGCTGCCCTGCCGGTCCCGGCTATTTCTATGACTTGCTCATGGAAAATGTTGGAGTTTTCTCAAGAAATCAAATAACAATATGCATAACATAGGCACGCCTGATGGATATGCACCGATCTATGGATGCTTTCCATGGATGGTGGTTTCCATGGATAGTTTCAGAACATTAGATGCAAAAATCCTGAACACAGATGCAACATAGGATATTACTTAGTCTAATCTATTGCCACACTGAAAGCTGCACAAGGGATTCATTAAAATGTGAGTCTATTTCAACAGGAAGAGAATCAAATGACCCTGAAAATCCTTGCTTAATCTTTTCTTTTTCAGCTTCCATCAACAAATGACAGTTCTCATTATCCTGAAAATTAGCAACTGGGATTTGTCACTGACCCACTATTCACATGCATTGCAAGTAGAAATTGTGTCTAAAGACTGAAGAAAATGCAAACCTATAAATAACTGTAGGAATAGATGAATAATAGCATCTATCTAAACAAATCCAAGGATTGTTTTTTTAAATTGATTTCAGAGAGGAAGGGAGAGGGAGAGAGAGATAGAAACATCAATGATGAGAATCACTGATCCTGCCTCTTGCATGCCCACCAATAGGGATCAAGCCCACAACCTGTGTATGTGCCCTTGACTGGAATCGAACCTGGGACCTTTCAGTTTGCAGGCTGATTCTCTATCCACAGAGCCAAACCAGCTAGGGCTCCAGTCTGATTTTTTTAAAAAATGTTTTTATTGATTTTTTTTTTTTTTTTTTTTTTTTTTAGAGAGAGGAAGGGAGAAGGATAGAGAGAATCTCAATGAGAGACAGACTTTGATTGGTTGCCTCCTTCATGCCCCCTACTGGGGTGGAACTCACAACCCGGGCATGTGCCCTGACTGGTAATTGAACCCCAGCAACCTATTGGTTCATGACTCAATCACGTAGCTATACTGACCAGGGTCCAGTCTGATTTTTTTTTAAATGTACTTCTATGAGGTTCTTACTATAGAGTATTAGCTGGTATAACCTAACTTGATTCATATGGTTTATACAAATCATAAATTAATTTTCTTTATAATTTCAAAAAAATTCTCCTTATAATCTTACATGAACTGAGAAATTAAAAAAAGGAATGAATCTGATTCTCGATTCTACAGTGCTGGGAGAACTCCCGAGAACCCCTGTCCTTGAATGGGATAATCCAGAGCAGCTCACCTAAGAGTGCTAGGTTACTACCCTCCTTACCCAACACAAGACTAGAGGCTTGTTGTCTGTAGGGGCTAAAGCAGAGGTCTTTGGGCCAGGACCCAGCTGGCACATGAGTGCAGAGAACTGTAACAATTAAGTGAAAAAGTACATGTTGTGTTGTGAGGTATCCAGCCCTTTTCCACCAAATCAAATCACTGTGGCCACTGGCCTCATATGGGTGAGCCGGAGGCTGGGAGACCTTTCTCTGAGGTACTGACCAGCTGAGAGAAGAGATCTGATTATATTGACAATCGGGGCCCATCCAAACTAATCTACACCCTGGGGCCTAGAGAAGCCCACAGCTGGGCAGCGTCCCTCACAGGACATTCAGAGGCGCCTCATTTGAAAGACAGAGGCAACGACAAACCAACAGATAAAAGCAACTTGGAAAGAAACCAAAACTATCTCCCCAAAAAGGAACTAAAAAATGTACAATTAATAGTCTTAATTAAAAAAAAACAAACACATTGAAACAAAAAGCAAAGTAAGTCTTACAAGCTCTGAAAATAATATTTGTAGATAAAAATAGCTTTAGAAAACAAATAAATAATATATAAGAAATTAAAACCTCCAAAGAAGTTTTAGAAGATAGAGTGCATCTCCCAAAACAAATATGAAAACAGAAAAGTTAGACAGCCAGTCCAGAAGCTCCCACAGACGAATGGAGGAGCGCCCATGGCTGTCTTCAGCATGCTGGAGGCAAAGGGAGACGAAAGCCTCCGGGGGGAGGAAGTGTCTATGCAGGGTCTCAGCAAGTGTAATGCCATGAACAGCTCAACAAAGCCACTTGAAACTAGACGATACCGGAGCAGGGGAAATACTTCCTAATGTAGAATTCCATACCCATTCAAATAAAGAGTGAGCATATAATTACAAAATTCGTGTTATCAACTGAATGCTGTGTCTCCTTGAAATCTGTGTTTTAAATTGTACTCCCCTGTGTGATAGTGGTGGGAGGAGGGGCCTTAGGGTGGTAATCGGGCCATAAAGGCATGAGTGGCCTCATAAAAGAGAACCCACAGGGCCCAACTGCCCTTCTGCCTGTGAGGACAGGAAGAAGTTCTCACCAGACACTGACTCTGCTACGCCTTCACCTTGGACTTCCAGCCTCCAGACTGTGAAATAGGTAAGTATTGTTGCTAAGCCCCAATATTCTGTTATAACATCCCCAATAGACGTAGACAATCTCAATAATTTACCCTCCTATACACTCTTTCTTTAAATTTATTAAAGATAGGTTTCTCCAAAATCATGCAGTAAATTGATATTAATATTGTTGAGTGCTTACTATGCATTTTCCCAACCAATTTATAGCCATTGCACATCTATTATGTAATTAATTCTTCCCAAAGCCCAGGAAATGTGTACAGTCATGAATCTCCTGTTACAACTGAGGATACTGAGGCTGAGAGAAGATAAGTAAAATAAGTACAATCAAGACATTTTTCTCCACTCTTCTCCCTTGAAATACATGAAAACATTATTTCTTAAAAATGATAACAGGCATGACAACCCAAACTCATACATTTAAAGAAACAAGGACTAGGTCATAAAAACCATCATGAACCACACTTACCTGGAGCTGAGATGTCCAGGGCGAGGCAGAGATGGCTAAGAGCTGTCACACATGCCCTTGGACCTCGAGGAGGACACACATCCCCCTCAGTGTTTCACAATCCTCAATGCCATGTTCCATGATTCTGGATTTCAAAATGAAGCCCAGGGCAAGGCCAGGCCAGGGGCAGGCCTGGGTGTTCCCTAAGTATAATGTCCCTGGCTTTCTGTTCTTTGGTGGCCTCACAATGAACAGCTTTATCCCTGTCACCTCCTCTGCTGGTCTCTGAATGCTGAAGGTCCTTGATATTCAATCCTAAACCCCTCTCTGCGTTTCCTAAATTCTCTTCCCATGGGTCCTTGCTCCAGTGGCTTCTCACCCTGCAGAGGTTGACATTTCTTCAGCCCTGCCTTCTCCTCAGAGCTCTAGTTGTATGCCTAATGGTCCACCTACCATCACTGACATGGACTTAATGTTTCTGCCCACACCCCCCAAAAATTATATATTGCAGCGTTAACCTCAGCATTGTTGTTTAGATATGGGGCCTGTAAGGTAGTCATTAAAGTTAAAGGAGGCCATAAGAGTGAGGTCCTGATCTTATTGGGTTAGTGTCCTTATAAGAAGAGACACCAGAGCCCGGCTGACACTCAGTGGTTGAGCGTCGACCTATGAACCAGGACATCACAGTTCAATTCCCTGTCAGGGCACATGCCTGGGTTGCCGGCTAGATCCCCAGTGGCAGCCAATCAATGATTGGAGGCAGTCAATCAATGATTCTCTCTCATCATTGATGTTTCTATCTCTCTCTCCATCTCCCTTCCTATCTGAAATCAAGAGAGAGAGAGAGATATCAGAACTCACGCTCTCTTTCTGTGCATGTACACTGGAGAGAGGGCACATTAGCACACGGCCAGGAAGAGAACTCTCCCCAGAAACTGACCATGCTGGCAGTCGACCTCCACAACAGTGAGGAAATACACGCGTGTTGTTTAGGCCACCAAACTAATCCAGTCCTCACATGCACTACATGATTATGTCAAGTTTAATATATTCAAAACCAAACTCTTGATTTTCCCTCAAAAAGTTTTTTTTTGCCTGGCTGGTGCTTCTCAGTGGTTGAGCATCAACCTATGAACCAGGAGATGACAGTTGGATTCCCAGTCAGGGCACATGCCCGGGTTGCGGGCTCAATCCCCAGTGTGGGGCGTGCAGGAGACAGCCGATCTATGATGTTTCTCTCGCATCATTGATGTTTCTATCTCTCTCCCCCTCTTCCTTTCTTCTGAAACCAATAAAAATATATTTAAAAAAACAAACACAGTTTTCAACATCTAAGTTTTGAAACTGGGAATCTGGGAGCCATTCTGATTTTGAGTGGCCTAACTCCCTCATCTGCTGCGTCATGAAGTCCTATTGGTGATGTCACTCTCTCCATCCTCACATACCCTTGTAGTCTGAGACCTCATCTGGTGCCCTTGAACTCTTTCAATAACCACCAAAGCTTCCTTTTTTCCCCCTTTGTGCCAAGTCAATCCATTTTTCATAAAGAAGGCAGGGTAATTTTTGCAAAACAAAGCAGACTCCGGGCTTAAAACCCTCCAATTACCTCCCATTATTCATTTTGATCTGACCCCCGCCCCCCCAAAAATATTTGAGTTTTTTTGCATTTTGGAAAATATCTTGCTTGTGCATCTACATTTAAATAAAGGTAATTGGGCCTGAGGTAGAAAATAAAGTTGAAATGTATTTTCTGAAGAACTATATATCTTACTACATGATCTTTCACTGGCTAATATTGCATAATGAAAAATCTGATGGAACATATATTAAAAATAAATATCTGTTATGTGCCAGAAATAGCCTAGGTCCTGCTCTTTCTCCCTGTGGAGATTTCATTGTGGTTGGATTTGACAATAACAGATAATAAGTGATTACCACGCACAGAATGGACTTCCACTTCCAGGAAGGTGAAGCAATTGCACTTCTCTCTAATCCTTCTTCAAGGTGCAACCCCAAACGCTGGGCATTACATAGAAAAGAAGCATAAGGCGGGTGGGGAGAAAAGGATAGACAGACAAACAAAGGTGGGGTCTCCCAGAAAGAAGAGCGTGCTATAGAGCTGTTCCAAAGTGAACTGTGCCCCCCAGTTCATGTTGGAGCCCCAACCCCCCCATGTGACTGTTTGGAGATGTGGGGCTCTCAGGAACGGAGGAAAGTTTAGGGCGTGTGTAAGAATGGGGCCCTGATCCCATAAGACGGGCACACTTATAAAACAAAGTAAAACACCAGCGCATGCTTTCTGCCACCCGAGGAGCAGAAAAAAGGAAGAGAGTCTTCACTAGGAACTGAATTGGCCACACCGTGGTCTTGGGCTTGCAGCTTCCAGAACTGTGAGAAAATAAGTGTCTACCGTTTAACCACACAGTCTGTGGATATTCATTATGATGGCCTAAGAAGACTAATATGAGAGTCACCAGAAAACAACAAAAAACATTATTGGATATTAAAAATGGACCATTAAAATTAACAAAATAAATACTTAATTTAAAAAGTAGCTAATATTGTATTCATGTTGAGAAGAACAAGTGATAAAAATGCACCAGACGTGTAGGCTTACAGATATTCAAATTTAATATTTATCTAAAGGTATTTTGCAGGAGAAAAAGAATATAGTAAAACAGAAATAATTTATTAAAAAACACAATCTTTGGGTTAAATTTTTTATTTTTTTTCTTTGCCAAATATGAATAAAGAAGTTCAAAGCCACATATCTGGGTTCATATTTGTAAATTTTCTGACCTTCGGTGGCAAAACCCTAAAGCAGGAGCAGCCAGGGTAACGGGGAGCAGGCTGCTTTGTAAAAAACTCAGATCTGTGCGGGTTTTCCTCTAAGGGCCTGCTGGTGAGACCACTGCTGACTTTCTATTTAAAATCAAAGCACTCTGTGCTTGTGTACCGGGAGATGTAACAGAAAAATGCAGGTTTGGCTGCCTGCTCCAGTGAAAGCCAAACTTGTGAAACAGGTGCTGGTGCAAAAGAAAGAGGTTTTATTCAGGTGTTGTGCCACCTGGGAGAATGGTGGACTCCCACCTCAAAAACCATCCCTCCTTCCTGCTCAACCCCTTTGTTCTTAGAGGAATAGGGAGGTGAGGGCTTTTTTCCTATCCAATTATCTTGCTAGCTTTTGGCACACTCAGTAGCCTATCCATTCATCTTTCTAGCTTTTGGTGTGCTTGGGCCCTATCTATTCATATTTTTAGTTTTGGGCACACTCAGCGTAACCCTCCCCCAACCCCCGCTGCCATCTTGGCCAATGGGGGAGATTCCCTGGCTTGCCGACTGGCTGTCTACAATATCAGTGATACTTAGTTGTGTTTCCAGTCTGTGAATGTTTAAATTAATTTTTGAAATTACTATAGATTCCCTGGAAATTGCAAAGATAATACAAACATGCCCTGCCCGGGCAGCTCAGTTGGTTGGAGCATCCTCTTGTACAGCTAACGGCTGTGGAGTCTAATTTTATTCTTTTGCACGTGGTTACATAACTGTTCCAGCACCATTTGCTGAAATGACTATTCTTTTTCCATTAAATGATCTTGGCACCTTAGTAAAGAATCAGTTGGTCAGATGACATGATTCTGTACATAGAAATCACTAAAGACTCCATCAAAAAATTATTAGAAACAATAAACAAATATGTAAAGTTGCAGGATACAAAATCAATGTATAAAAATCCACTCCCTTCCTTTATACTAACAATGAAAGTTCAGAGAAAGAAATGAAAGAAAACAATTCCTTTTGGAATTGTAACCAAAAGAATAAAATACCTAGGGATAAACATAGAACGTGAAAGACCTATATGCATGAATTAATATTTAATGAGCAAAAGTAGGTTTACAGTTGTGAGGATGTGAAACAGAATTGATTCTTGTATTATAATTTATTAATTATTGTATTGTTCCCCATACAAACAACTATAAACCTACTTTTGTCCCACCCTGTATTGTTTTTCTAAAGCTCTTTTTGTCTTTAGACACAATTTTTAGTCAAAACACTTTTCCAAAAATTCCTTTTATTCACTCTTCTTTAAATTAAATTGTGCCATATATATGTAATATATATAGATTTATTTGTTACAGTCCAGTTTCTAACCTCGTATCTCATAGCATCTTGGTTGATTTTTTTAAATTTGCATACATTATCATTCACTTTTCTTAGTGAATGCAATTGCTTTGTAGTCAGTCATCCTCTCCTTCCCCAACCAATGGCAATAGGTAATATCTTTTCCATCCATAGTTTTTCTTTTTCCAAATATCACATGACTGGAGTCATACAATATATAGTCTTCCATCTGGCTTCTTTTACTTAGCAAAATGCAGTTAAGCTTCAATCACAGATGAATCAGTACCTTTATCTTTTTATCATGGTACAGAAACCATTGCCATTAGCCAGTTATTAATAACAGAGAAGGAGCAAAGGGAAGGCCATGTTCCCTGCAAAGCACTGGGGATGGAAGCACATAGGGAAGACAGACGCATGCCCAGTAAAACTGGGATGACAGAGGGAAGGTACTTGCCTGTCAATCACACCTGAGGATGAAGGTGGTTGGCCAGAAGGGACATGGCCACTGCAAATGTACAAGGATTTGGGACACCTAATCCCCTACACAAAGAAGTTCACTCTCTTGGTTCCTCTTGGCATACTTGGCTCATGGCTCACGCTTGGCTTCCTGGCATTCTCCCATGTGGCCCAGAGCCATTCTGACCCCACACACAAGGGACTGCAACTAGCCTGTCGCTGTACTGTTCCTGCAACATGGAACAGAAACTCTGGACACTGGCTCTGAGTTTAGCTCTCCTGAAACCTCAGCTGCACTTGTTCAATGACTGGACTAAGGGAAACAGGACTCTGGAAACCCAGGCGCATGAGTACATGGAAATAAAGCTTTCTAATACACTGACAGCATCCTCCCGTGAGAGTCTCAGAAAATGCCTTTTTTTGTGGGGGGGAGGGGATATCGCAAGGACACCACTCCCATTAGCAACGGGGAAAGATGAGCTGTTTTCCTCTGACAACAGCACCACAATTTGTTTTATTTATTCCTCTGTTGTTTTTTCCCCCTGATTTTTAGCAATTACAAATGAAGTGGCTACAAACATTCAAGTACAGAGTTTTGTAGTAATTTACACTTTCAGTTTGCATGAGTAAATACCTAAGAATTCAATGACTGGATTATATAGTAAATGTATGTTTAACTTATAAAAACCTACCAAATCATCTTCCAATGTGGCTTATTATTTTGTATTCCCATAAGAAATGAATGAGAGGTCCTGTTATTACTCTGTATTCTTGCCAGAATTTAGTGTCATCAGTATCTTTTTTGATCTTAGCTTTTCTTTTCTTTTTAAATATATTTCATTGATTTTTTTTACAGAGAGGAAAGGGAGGGGGATAGAGAGTTAGAAACACCAATGAGAGAGAAACATCGATCAGCTGCCTCCTGCACACCCACTACTGGGTATGTGCCCACAACCAAGGTACATGCTCTTGACCAGAATTGAACCTGCAGGACCCTTGAATCCGCAGGCCGACGCTCTATCCACTGAGCCAAACCGGTTAGGGCTGATCTTAGATTTTCTAATAAATGTGTAGTGGCATATGAACTCAAGTGGCCCAACAACATTCGTTCAAAATAGTATAATATGCTCCTGATAATGGTGACTTTTGCCTTGCATATTTTCTTGGAATTTTACTGATAAAATTGATAGATTATAACAGTCTTCTCCTACATGATTTAATTGCTATTTCTATTTTCTTTGGTTTCTTCTATTTTTAAAACTTCTCAAAATACTGCTGCTAATTTTGAAGATATTATTCATGTTATTATGAGTTTATTCTTTGTCTTAGATATTTCCTGCATTTTCTATGAGACTGAGAGTGGGCAGAAAGATAAACTCATCACTTCAATCTGTCATCTGTTGCTTCTCAGTTAACATTTTGTTTTTTTTTTAATTATATCCTGAATGTCAACTATGTTATATTCTCTCACTTCAGCTTCTTACCACCCTATTCCCCTAAACAAAATCCAATAGCATGAAAACATTATATATATACTAGAGGCCCATTGCACGAAGATTCGTACAATAGGCCTTCCTTCCCCTGGCTGCTGGCACTGGTTTTCCGCTGGCACCCAGGACCCAGGCCTTCGCTCTGGCCACCGCCTTCAGTCTTCGCTCTGGCCAGAGCACCGCTCCTGTAGCTCCCTCTGCACCACCCCCAACCCCTCATAGCAGGCATCCCACCCTGCCCGGCCACTCAGTGCCTGCATGTGTACTGCCCAGAGGCCTGGGGTGCCTAGGGGGCAGGGCCACCACCATCTTTGTTGGGTTAATTTGCATACTCACTCCTGATTGTCTGGTGGGCATCACAAAGTGATGGTCAATTTGCATATTTCTCTTTTATTAGTGTAGATATATATATATATGCCTTCAAAATAGTGAAATTCAAAAGTATCAAATTTCCTCAGGGAGAATCAAAACACAAACAATCAGTTAAGATATGATTTTGGAATTGAAACTATATACAGAAAAATGATAGAGAAAGTACTTGTTAATTATTCTGGCCTATGATAAAATAATTATTTTTGAAATTGTAGGATTGTGTTTAAGCACCTTATTTATATAGGGATAGGCATAAACATATATCTATATGAGTATACAACAGCAGATAAATATTATGTGTATCAATTTCTTTTAATTTATGCATTTTAACCCATCAACCATAATTTTACCCCTAACATCTGATAATGGGTATTAAATTTAAATCATGTTTTCACACATTCACAATTATACTGAAAACAAATCACTCTGTATTATGAAGGGATCAGAAACCTTATGAGGAATTAAGATTTTCACCCTTTTCCTTCTCTTATGTGGAGGGTTTCAATGGTCCAAGAGAGCATCACCAGGACTTTCCCAGAGTGTGTGGACAGGAGCGGGGTGAGAGTGGAAAGCATGTCCTACCTACCCTCCTGGCGACTCTCGAGGCCCAGGTGGCCTTTGGTGGGGGCCCTGGGGTGTTTATGGCAGACTCAGTCACTGAACGTGGTCTAGTTCTTTGGGTTGGACCACTAGTCCATTCTCTGGCCTTTGGGCAAAATATAGGGATGGGGAAAACCCGTAATTATTTAAAAAAACACTAATCTTTAGTCTTTGGGTAAAAATCCTGGCACAGCTACATAGTGTGTGGCCTGGGAAAGCGCCTTGGCTTCTCCCGGCTGCTGGGAAATAAAGCCACTCCCCGTACAGAGTTCTTGGGAAAATGAAGATTAACAGATTAAAGTAAATTCATAACCAATACATTCCTTTTACATTTCAGTAAAAACCCTAGAGAAACCTCTTCTAAAGCTAACATAAAACCCCTGACATCGCGTCCAGCCCATTTCCTCCCACATGGGCTCTGCGCTCTCTCACCATCGCCCGTCTGCACACCTTCAGAGCTTTTATTTCCCATCTGCACAGTCCTGGTGGTTCAGCCTTTCCTCCAGGGCCTTCTTTTGATTAACTGCTCATAATTAAAATTAAATTTGATGAACTGGAACCAAAGCTTTTAGTGGCTTCTCTTTAGCACACTGTACCTTTAATTTAGTGAAAGATAAGAGTATAAATTCCTATAATTAAAGGGAGATTGAAAAACACTCATTTTCTGGATAAATGAGATATCTCTTAACTCTAAGTTTTCTTTCTATAGGTATACCTGTAAAAATAAAATCTCTGATGTGTAAATCAGCTCAGGTTGTCAGGAAATATACTAGAATAGTTGCAAAAGTACTTTAAATTATCATTTATACAAAGTCTGCACCTCATTCTTAAACTTACATTATGATGAAAATAAATATGTGTCTGTAAAAATCTCAAAAATAGAAAATCATGAATTTATAGAAATGAAAGCTTAAATATATAAAGAAATTAAGTAATATTTACAAAGCTTTTTTTTTTCTCAGCCACGTTCACCACTTTAAGTGTGTAGTAACATGTTGTTAAGTATTTGCACATTGTTGGCAACGGCCCTCTAGCAGAACTTGATTTCATCTTTCAAATGGAAACTTTATACTCATTGAACAGCCCCCTCGCCCCCGCCCCAGATCCTTGCAATCAACATTCTATGTTGTTTCTTAGGAGGAGATACCTCATACAAGTAGAATCATACAGCCTTTGTCTTTTTTGTGATTTACTGATTTCATTTAGCATTCTGTCCTTCAAGATTCACCAATGTTGTAGCACTGACAGCATTTTCCTCTTTTTTTAAAGACTGAATAATATTCCAGCATATGTTATATACTAGAGGCCCGGTGCATGAAAATTCATGCACTGAAGGGGGTTCCCTCAGCCCGGCCTGCCCCCTCTCATAGTCCAGGAGCCCTCAGGGGTGGGAGGCGATCCAGCGATCAGGGGAAGGTGATGCCCCCATCACACCTCTGCTGCTGCCACTGCTGGCAGTGCAAGTCTCAGCCGGCCCTGGATACCTGAACCTCGGGCGGCCCTGGGCCTCTGGGCAGCAGCCATCTGAGGTTTGCCTGCGCCATGGGCCATCCCTGGGTGGCTGGGGCACTGAGGGGACTGGGTGTGGCAGTCAATTAGCATATTCCCTCCTTATTGGCTGTGGGCGCCACCATCTTTGCAACAGCGTGAGGGTCAATAAGCATATTCCCTCTTTATTAGATAGGATTGTGACGAACACTTAGGTTGGCTCTTGTGAATGATGCTGCAATGAACATGTGTGTGCAAGTATGCCTTCAGGATCCTGCTTTCAGTTCTACTGTGTATATATCCAAAAGTGGGATTGCTAGATCATAAGGTAATTTTATATTTAATTTATTTGAGAAAACTCCATATTGTTTTCCATATTGGTTGCACCATTTTACAATGCGATCAACAGTGTACAAGGTTTCCAATTTTTCCACATCCTTATCAAACTTGTAATGTTCTCTTTTTTGCTTTTTTTTTTTTTATAGTGGTCATCCTAACAGGTATGAGATAGTATCTCATTGTGGTTTTGATTTGCATTTCCCTGATGATTAGTTATATTGACCACCTTTTTATATGCTTTATGGCTATCTGTATATCTTTTTTGGAGAAATGTCTGTTCATGCCCTTCCCCCATTTTTAAATCATGTTTTATTTTTGCTGTTCAGTTGTAGGAGCTCTTTATATATTCTAGAGATTAACTCCTTCCCAGATACATAATTTGCAAATATTATCTTCCTCTTTGTAGCCTTCCTTTTCACTCTGTTGATGGTCTCCTTTACTATGCAAAAATTTTAAGTTCGATGTAGTTCCATTTGTCTATTTTTATTCTGGCTGCCTGTGCTTTTGGTATCTTACCCAAGAAATCATTGTCAAATCCAATGTCACAAATAAACTTTTTTTCTAGGAATTTTATAGTTTCAGATTTTACATTTAGGTCTAAGGTCCATTTTAAGTCAACTTTTGTTTACAGTGTAAGGTAAGAGTCCAATTTCAATTCTTTGCATGTAGATGTCCAATTTTCCCACAAAGTTTGTTTTAATTAATCAAAAAATCTTGCATATATGTAGGAAGGTTGAATAGAAAGTAGAATGTGCAAGATGGAGGATGTCTGTCAAGAGATTGAGAATTGGAACATTTCTGAGCTCATAGAGCAAAGTGAGGAGGACCTGAAATCAAGAACTCCAGGTAAGTACAGAACTTCATCAAAGAATAAAGACCTTGTCAAGGTTGTTTCTCCAATCAACCCCTCTTCCCCCATCTGTGCTTCATATATACTATAATCATATTATTATTATTTCTTGTGTAATAATCTTGTCCATAAGACTGTAATTTTGAAAAAGCAAGATCTATGTCTAAATTATTTACTATTTTATCCTTATGGCTGACACATGACTGACACATAGTATAAGCTCAATACATATTGTGGAAGAACGAATTGAGGGACTTCCAATTCCAGCATGACTATGGACTAGATAATCTGAAGATCTCTTTCTACAAAACACTAGAAATGTTGCATTAAAGGTAGCAAAAATTGTCCAACATGAAGAAGAGCAAAGAAAAGTCACTTATGAATTCTAGCAGGACAAGAGTAACCATTGTGAAATATGCCCAAGGCTTTCTCCACAATGAAGACCTACCCTTCATGGGAAGAGAAAACCAGAGCATTTTGTTCTCTAAGAGAAAAGCATTTACCTGATTCCAGACTCCCCACACATTCCGGCTCACAGCCCTTTCCTCATATTTTCTCAGAAGGTCGAAGGTCATTGCAGATTTGTAGCCCTTGGCTCTGGACGAGGATGAAAACTGTGCTTTGGCTTAGCTTTCTGAAAGATTCTGTTTGCTGCCTTTAATCAGTGGATGCCTCAGAGATGGAGAGGGATCAACTATTTGTTTCATTCAGAATATAATAAGTCTTTTTAAAAATATATATTTTTATTGATTTTAGAGAGGAAGCAAGAGGGAGAGAGAGAAAGATAGAAACATGAATGATGAGAGAAAATCATTGATTGGCTGCCTCCTGCACACCCACAGTGGGGATCGAGCCCACCACCTGGGCATGTGCCCTTGACCAGAATAGTACCTGGGACCCTTCAGTCCGCAGGCTGACACTCTATCCACTGAGCCAAACCGGCTAGGACAAGAATAATGGGTCTTGACACAGCAATTTTGGGATTGACAAGGTTTTTGATGATGCTTGTTAGCAAGTCTGACTCCCTGGAGGAGTTGGTCCAGTTACCTAAATCTATCCATTATATTCCAAACTCAGAGTTCAGAATATACCGAGAAATTTAGGAACACATGTCAAAATATGTTTGTACAGATGTTCATCTCAAGTAGAAGATGAGGAAGGTCTTAAGTATGGGAAGAAACTGTTCAGTAGAAATGTGTGGAATGAGTCAATGTGCTGGAACGTTTGTGATGAGTGTGACCAGGAGACAAAGTCCAATGGAGTACTGAGGAGGAGGGCTCTGGAGCCACACTCCGTTTTGAATCCGGGGGCCATCACTTACCAGCTATCTCAGCCTTGGGCAAGTTATTAATTCCTCTGGTGCCTCAGTTTCACCATCCATAACGAGAGTAATAATAATGCATGTGAGGGAGGGTTCATCCATGTTTAAATAAATCAATCTATATAAAGTTCTTTAAATGCTCCTGGAATACAGTAGTACTCTGTAAGTGCTAGATATTATTTTTTCTTAAGCTACATCTAAACAATCCTTTATAGTTACAGACCAGAGCTTGTTAATTTCAAGATTCAAAATTAAATAATCTGTGTGCAAATGAATAATGATTATTATCATATTTTAAATTCCTTTAAAATATAACTGCTTTAGAGAAAAAATCTAACACCTAGCAATTATTTAATAGAGCCCAGTACACAGGTCAGTGCATTGATGTCCAATAGGAATTGAACAGAACAAAGTTTACACCATTGGGAAATCAACAATAGATATCAAATAAATTCATTAGTGACTTGAAACAGTTTATATAATTAAATGTCTTATTATGAAGGGGGAAAACAGGATTCGGTGAAATCTGTGAAGGCCACTGAGTGCTAATAGAAGACATGTTTCCAGTGATAAAATGAAGACCTTGATGGAGCAGAGCCCCAGCAAGAAATTCTACCCCGGAGACGGGAAAGGCTCCCTGGGGCAGGGCCCAGGATCCAAAATAGAAACAATTCTTTGGAGCTAGAGGTGGGACCAGAACTAAACAGCCTGCAGAAACAAATAACATGGCCTGGAAAACTAAACCAACGCTCTTGCAGCCCAAAGATGAAAGAAAGCCGAATTTAATTATTCTGGTCCTGGCAACGTTTCCTGCAGCATCCTGCTTGTCTGTGTTGCCTGTAGCTTAGGTTGTATTGTTGTTCATTTGAGTCCAGCATTTATCTTGCAAAATGTAGTGGATGCTGTGGCACATCACCCAGATGGTGCATCATCCTTCCTTAGGTCAAGAATCATACCAAGGTGGTCCTTTACCTAAGAAAATTGTATTTTATCTTTGGAAAAGATGAATATAATGTTTTCTTTTTCCTTATTTGCTTCTCTTCGGGAAACACTAATCAGATGGCGTTGGCTTGGCTTTGCGAAGCTTTTGTGCCAATCATCTTTTTGCCAGTTTTCTGACCGCTGTTTCCCATTCCCATTTCCTGCTGGCGATTACCCTGAGCCCCCCTCTCCTCACCACGCCGGGCTGGGTCTGCATGCAGCTCTCATGTTTGTAATGGTTTGAATTTATTTTCTATTCCGTTTGCTAACTTTCATGCTGTCTGTTATTGGAAGAATTCTCTTCTTTGATATCATTTTTTGTTTGTTTGTTTTTGTTCATCCTCACCCAAGGATATTTTTTCATTGATTTTTAGAGAGAGTGGAAGGAGGGGACAAGTATTAGAGAAACATTGATGTGAGAGAGACCCATGAATCGGTTTCATCTGACACTCACCCAACCAGGCGGGAATGGAGCCTGCAACCCAGGAGGAGCCCCTGAGGGGGAACCGAATGGCCAAACCTTCAGTGCCCCCGCGGCCTTCCACCTCTGACCACGCCAGCCAGGGTTGATTTTCTTTTTTTTCACATACTTCATGATCGCTTCACCTGCCTCAAGAGATTGAGTAAATATTGTTAAACTTCCATTTCTGCTGGTTAGTCTTCAAAAAAATATTAGACACGCACCTTACGCCTATGTGTCTTCCCTGTCGTTGGCCCAGGCCTGTCACACCCTGCTCCTGAGGGCACAGGGGCAGGTCCCTGCGGAGCTGTCTGACCAGTGCAGGGTGGGGGTGGAGGCAGGACTGGGTGGGCCGCAGCTTTTGCTTCAAGGCCCAGGGTCCATGTTCTCTGCCTGGGACCTGAGTGCAGCCAGGGACCTCACCACCCCCCACCCCCCATCACTGTGGGAGAGTCAGGGGAAGGGATGGAGAGCTTGCATTTCTGCTATGGAGTCTGAACTGCAGCACGGGCTTAGTCCATCGCATTCCTTCCCCTTCATTCCCTTTCAAGTCATGCTTACAGATAGGGAGCCCAGGGCACAAAATTAGGTCACCACTTACCTGCAGGCTGTCTCATTTTTGCTCACCCTGCGCCACTCTGCGGTGTTTATACACCTGAGGGATAGCCCCATGTGTCGACTCACGTTGCTCTGTCCCATCCCTTTGACCAGGACTCTGTGAGACTCGCTGGCGTCAGTGCTTGCTCCTGTTCTCATGGTGGAGGCACATCTTGATCTTGGCAAAAGTGCATCTTCTTACCAAAAAAGGGGGGGGAAAAAAAAAACCTGCATTATCAAAGGCTATTTGAAAACCCATTTTTAAATGTCTGAACTCCTGAACAAATTAATATTAGGCAAAATATACCCAACAATGACTGGATTTTAGACTGATCACTGATAATCTAACAATATATTTAAATTTTAAAATTCATTTTACTCAGTTTTTCTTTTATTTTTCTAAAGTATTCTGATTGCACATGTAAAACCATGTTCATATGGTGAATGGGTCACTTTTTTTTAACCTTCTGAGTTGTTTCTATGTTTTCATAATTTGTTCCATAAGTACATGTAGATTTCCCTTTCCTTGATGCTTTATTGAGATACTAGAGGCCTGGTGCATGAAATTTGTGCACTGGGGGGGAGGGGTTGTCCCTCAGCCCAGCCTGCACCCTCTCCAATCTGGGACGCCTTGAAGGATGTCTGACTGCCCATTTAGGCCTAGCCTAAATGGGCAGTCAGACATCCCTCTCACAATCCAGAACTGCTGGCTCCCAGCCACTCAACTGCCTGCCTGCCTGATTGCCCCTAACCACTTCTGCCTGACAGACTGATCACCCCCTAACCACTCCCCTGCCAGCCTGACTGGCATCTAACTGCTCCCCTGCAGGCCTCATCCCCCCCAACTGCCCTCCCCTGCTGGCCTGGTCCCCCCGCAACTGCCCTCCCTTGCATGCCTGGTCCCCCCAACTGCCCTCCCCTGCAGGCCTGGTCACCCCTAACTGCCCTCCCCTCCTGGCCTGGTCCCCCCCAACTGTCCTCCCCTGCAGGCCCAGTCACCCCCCAACTGCCCTCCTCTGCTGGCCCGGTCACCCCTAACTGCCCTCCCTTGAATGCCTGGTCCCTCCCAAGTGCCCTCCCCTGCTGGCCTGATCGCCCACAACTGCCCTCTCCTGCTGGCCGTCTTGTGGCGGCCATCTTGTGTCCACATGGGGGCGGCCATCTTGTGTGTTGGATTGATGGTCAATTTGCATATTACCTCTTTATTACATAGGATCATTGACATATAACATGTACCTTTAAAGTGTACAGTGGGTGAATGATACATGGACATATTGTGGAGTGATTAGGACAATAGTTAGTTCACAGCTCCATCCCCTATCTACACTAATAAAAGAAAAACATGCAAGTTGGCCATTACTCTGCTACGCCTACCAGCCAATCAGAAGGGAATATGCAAATTAGAAGGACAAAGATGGAAGCCGCCCAGCTGCTCCAGGCATGGAGTGGTAGGATGCCTGCTATGAGAGGGGGGGCAGGAGGCGAAGGGATCTACAGGAGCGGCACTCCAGCCCCAGCGAAGACGAAGTCTACACACTCCAGAGTCTGCAGCGAAGACGAAGACTGCAGACTCCAGAGTCTGCAGCGAAGACGAAGACGGCAGACTCCAGCCAGAGCAAAGGCCTGGGTCCCAGGTGCCAGAGGAAAACCAGTGCTGTAAGCCAAGGGAAGAAAGGCCTATTGCATGAATCTCTTTGTGCAAAGGGCCTCTAGTAGAATTATCATTTTATATTTGGGTTTAGCATTTAACACGTATTTTCTTAACAACTCTCGGTATACAATGCAGCGTTGTTAATTATAGTCAACTTGCTGAACATTGCATCTCCAGAATTTAGTTATTTTATAGCTGAAAGTTTGTAACCTTTTATTTTCTTTTTTTGTTAATCCTCACCCAAGGTTATTTTTCCATTGATTTTTAGAGAGTGAAAGGGAGGGGTAGAGGCAGAGAGAGAGAAACATTGATAGACTGGTTGTCTCCCTCATGCACCCCTACTGGGGCCCAGCCAGGATCGAGCCTGCAACTGAGGTATGTGCCCTTGTCGGGAATCAAACCCATGATTCTTTAGTCTGTGGGCCAACACTCAATCCACTGAGCCAAACTGGCCAGGGCTAAAAATGTGTAACCTTTGACCAGCATCTCTTCTGCCTACCTCAGCCCTGGGAACAACCATTCTACTGGCTATTTCTCTGACTTCAGCTTTTTAAAATTTCACATATATGTGAGACCATGCAGGGTTTATCATTCTCTGTCTGACTTGTTTCACTTAGCAGAAATCCCTCAAGATTTATCTATGTTGTCACAAATTACAGATTTCCTTCTTTTTTATGGCTGAGTAATATAACACATTTCCTTTATTTATCTGTCGATGGACACTTAGGTTGTTTCCATGTCCTGGCTTCTGTGAATAAAGCTACAGTGAACATGGTCGAGCAGTTATGTCTTTAAGATAGACATTTTATTTCTTTTGGATAAATACCCAGAAGTAGAATTGATGAGTCATATGGTATAGAGGGCCGCCTGGGAAGGCACATGGGCATTTCTTTAAATTGTTGTCAGCTGAGTCCGAGACGACTGGCAGAGCCGCGTCTTGGATACATATTTCCCCAAGAAGGAGGAGACATGTAATCAGCTTGGCCCAGGTGTCGGCAGGGGTGGGTCTAGATATGTAAATCCAGTCAACGCCAGGAATGCTAGGGCCTACTTAAGAATGCAAATAAGCTCCTTTGATCCTAAGTTTTTTGTTGATACTTCCTGGTATTTGGGGGTGTAGAATAAATGTGCTGCATGGCTCAGGGTCATCATCGTCATGCTGCCTCTCCATTAGAGAGAATGGCGTCCCAGCCAGCTCCCAGCTTTAAATCTATTTCTGTGTCTTCTTTCTTTCTATTATTTCTCAATCCCTGGCCACCTCCACTTAGAACCAGTTTGTTCATCTCTCTTTCCGTGCTGGATGCAGAAAAGGGAGATCCCCGCCATGTCTGGCCCCCACCGCATATGGCTCCCGCAATATGGTATAGCTCTATTTTAAACTTTTGGGGCACCTCCATGCTGTTTTTCATAATAGCTGCACCAATTTACATTCTGACCAGCAGTGCATCAGGGTTCTTCTAAAATAGGGGCTGCATCGTGGGGAGCGGTATGGAGTTTCCTCAAAAAATTAAAAATGGAACTGCATTATGACTCAGAGATCACACTTCTGGGAATATATCCTAAAAATACCAAAACACCAATTCGAAAGAATATATGCACCCCTATGTTCATAGCAGCATTATTTACCAAGATCTGGAAACAGCCCAAGTGCCCATCAGTACATGAATGGATAAAAAGGCTGTGGTGCCTCTACACAATGAATGCCACATGGCCATAAAAAAGGAAGGAACTCTTACCTTTTGCAACAGCATGGATGGACCTGGAGAGTATTATGCTAAGTGAAATAAGCCAGTCAGAGAAGAACAAGTATCATGTGACCACACATATAGGTGGAATCTAAGGAACAAAATAAACTGAAAAACAAAATAGAAACAGGGGCATGGATGCATGGAATAGAATACCAGGTCTCAGATGGGAGGCAGGACTGAATGAAAGAAGGTGAAGGGATTAGTCCAAAGAACATACTATGTGTGACCCATGGACACAGACAGCAGTGTAGTAATGGTCAGAGGGAAGTGGGGGGCTGGGTGGAGGAGCAAAGCGGGGAAATGGGGCCATGTGTAATAGAATCAACAATAAAAACATTTTTTACAAAAGGAAAAGTTTGCCTATGAATTTACGTGTCCACATCTTTGCTTTCAACAAATCAAGCTTGGCTGTATTGATCAGTCACACATAGTTGTATTCCCCTGGCTCATGAAAGCAAGAATCAATTCCATTTGGAAATGCCTATACCTCTGTGTGTGTTGTACAGATGGCATTACTTGAAATAGGAAGAGAGCCTTGTGTGTGTGCTAATTTTCTGCTACAGGTCTATGAATATCTCTGCATGAGAAGTAGGAGTGAAGAAAAAGGAGGTGAGAAAATGAGAAATCCCACCTTTCCTCACTTCCTCTGCCAGACTAATTTAAGAAACAACAATGCATTTATCTTTAGTCTCATTTGTTCTATTTTTTGTTATGATCAACCCAAGAATCTATTTTAAATTAATTTTAAAGTAAAAACTAAAAAAGTATAAAGCAGGATTTATACTTCATGGAAGTGTTAAAATATCACACCAAAGATATAAAATTACTTCTCCTGCTCTAGTATCTTGTTATTCCACTTTTCCCTAAGTCACTGCTCGCTGGGGGAACTTCCAGGCTGAATGAGCTTAGGCTAAATGACCGAGGACGGCTGGGCCCAGCAGCCGGGGAGCCTGGCAGCTGACTGAGGGCCACCTGCCACTGGCCACCGGGTCACGGAGCAGAAAGCAAACTCAGTGGACTCCTAGGCGACTTCAAAGCTGGTGCTAGATAGCAGCACAAGAAACAGTACATGTTATTAAGTTAAAAAACAAGAAAAGCAGGTGGAGACCCAGAAAAGAACATGAACGTGAACAGAATACATAATCTGTAAAAATAGTACAATTATTCAACATATTTATTCTATGGATCTCTAAACAATTTACAATGCATTCTGTGTTTCATAGATGAAATGTACAACAAAATGGACCCTCATAACTGATGAAAAAAGACAATGAGACGAGGAAGGGGTAGCCCTGTAAGATGGTCAGGTGAAGTTTCAGGGAGAGTAAGATTTGACATTTGCACAGAATTTAAACAGGTACAGCGGCGGTAGGTATGTAAAGATGAGGGGGTTATTGTCCAGATTCTTAGATCGCTTAACAAAACAAGAATGTGGAGACGATGGAAAAGGAAGAAAGCAAAAAATATTAAAGTGCATTATAAATAGTTTAGAGAAGGGAACATTGATTTAAGATTCTTGAGCATAAATTTTAGTTCTGAGTTTGCTTTGATCCTGGACAAGTTCATTGATTTTTATTCCTCAGTTTCTTCATCTGTAACATTGAAGGGAAGGACTAAATTCTCTCTGAGGTCCATTTCCATTGCATAATATATGTTCTTTTAAATCCAATGCAGTGTTCATTGTGGATGTGAAAATGCCCCATCACAGGAATCCTGTGTCTGCACGGCCCCATGCCCTGGCGGCCATCGCCCTCAGTGAGGTCCTGGACCAAGGGCTCCAGGAGAGCCTGGGAAGGTACAAGGCCATGGGAATGGAAAGAGGATTCTGGGAAAACCTCCCTGCTAATTGTCAGAAATAAGATTCCCCCTGAAGGAGGGTGTTGTTTTGTTTGTTGACAGTTTCATTAAACTTTTTATTTTTTATAAAGTTAGATTTGCACACAGTTGTAATAAATAACACAAAATGGTTCTACTGGTATGGACTGCTTACCCAGGTTCCACGATGCAAACACTTTGAGAAACTACAGCACAAAATCACAAGCAAGATACTAGCATTTCCGGAAGGATCTCTTTTACAGCCAACCGCCCCCTAGTTTTTCTTTGACCCTGGCAATCACTGAGCTGTAATTAATTTTTAAATTTTGTCATTTCAAAAATTTTAGAGTAGAAATTATATACCCTCCATGAAATGATTTCTTTGCATATCATATTTCCTTGGAGACCCATCCAAATTGCCACATGTATCAATAATCCATTCATTTTTAATGCTGAGTAGTGTTCCACGCCATAGCTCTACAACAGTTTATTTAACCTTCACCCACTGAATGATACTTGGGATGTTTGAGTTTCTGAGTATTACGCATAAAGCTGTCATAAATAGTTGTGTATTGATTTCTATGTGAACACAAGTCTTCATTTTTCCAGGATAAATGCAATTGCAGGGTTTATGGTAATTGCACATTTGGTTTTATAAGAAAATGTCAGACTATTTTCTGGAGTGGCTATGTGATTTTACATTCCCACCAGCAACATAGGTGTGCTTCGGTTTCATAGCACCCTTGTCAACAATTGGCATTTTCACCATGTTTTATTTTAGCCATTCTTATATATCATGGTGATATCTCACTGTGGCTTAAATTAGCATTTCCCTGAGAGATGTGCTGTTTGCCATCTGTGTATCTTCTTTGAGGCTATGCTCCCACTTCATTCTTCTTTTTCAAGATTCTTTAGCTTGGATTCTATTGGTTGATTTTTGAGTGTGGGATCAGCTTTGCATTACTCAATTTGGCAATGTTGTTGAGGATTTTTGCATCTACACTCATGAAAAATATTGATTTGTTTTCTTTTTTGGATACTGTTTTGTCATCTTTTTGTTCAAGGGTAATTTGGGCATTAAAATGAATCAGTTATGCTCTTTCTTCCTGTCTTGTGGAACAGATTGTGTAAGCTTTATGTTAATACTTCTTTAATCTTTGGTAGAATTCTCCAGTGAAAATCACTTGGGCTGAAGACTTCTTAGGGGAAGTTTTTTTAATTGTGAATTTAAATTCCTTATTAGTTTTTAGAAGGTTCAAGTAGTCTTTTTCATATTTGGTGAGTTGTGGTAGTTTGTACTTTTTGAGGCGTTGTCCCATTTCATCAAAGTTGCTGAACGTACATAGATTGAGTTTGGGGAATATCCCCTCATCCTTATGATGTCTGTCTGTACTGAAATTCTGTGTTTCATTTCTGAAATCAGTAATTTTGGTCTTCTCTTTGTTTTGGTCAATATTGCGAAAGGATTGCCCATTTTATAGATATTTAAAAAATAACTTTTTGTTTAATTGATTTACTCTATTGGTTTCTATTTCTAATTTCATTGATTTTTGCTTTTCTGTGTATTAGTTCCCCCCCCCCTTCTATGTGTTTTGGATCTATTTTATTCTTCTTTCTTTAGTTGCTGCATTAGGAATGCACATGCTTATTTGGAGACCTTCATTCCCCGTGAAGGCGTGTAATGCTACACACCCCTCTTTAGCTTTACTCTCATATTTTAAAATGTTATATTTTCAGCCAGTTCTATGTTTAAAATTTACTTTGATATTTCCTCTTTGACTTGTGTCTTATTTACAAATGTGTTTTTTACTTTCAATGTGTTTTATTTTGGGTGTTTTTCCTGTTGTTGATTTTTAATTTGATTTAAATATTATCAGAAGACATACACTGTATAATGCATGACATGTATGCTTTCAATTTTTAAAATTTGTTGTGCACTTTTAAAAAAATTTCCCAAGATATTAGCTGCCTTGGTGAACATTGGGCACTTTAAAAAATACTTATGCACAAGCTGCTATTATTGGGCGCAGCATTCTATATATATCAACCAGTTCTTTTGGCAGGGTGTGCGTCCAAACCTTCTGCATACTTCATGCTCAACGTTTCTATTCACTGCTGCAAGTGGATGAATACGCCTCCCCCATGATTGTGGGTGTGCTGACTTCTCTTCTCCATCATGTTTTCTTCTGTGTTTCAAGGCTTTGTTATTTGATGTCTAAATGTCATATAATGTACCCGCTTATCTCTTGCCTTTCTCTTTGCTCTGAATCTAGCTTATTTGATATTAATATAACCACTTCTGCTTGATTTTTGTTTAATGTGTCTATGGTATAGGTTTTTCCATCCTTTTACTTTTAACTAACCATGACCTTGGAGTATGATTTTTGAGATGTCCCCACTCCTCGTCTCCCTGCCTGTCACCCACAATCAGCCCGTAGTTGAACAGTGTCCTTCATGAAAGAGCTCATCAACCAGAAGGGATGCAGCAGGGCCCTTTACAACTCCCAGTTATCCTTTGTGAACTGGGGTCCAGGCAGCATCAGATAGGCTTTGAGTTATTTTAAACTAGCTCCTGCCTGAGTCTTAACTCTGTGACTTTGTTTCTGATGGAACAGCGATTTAACACCAGCCTGCTTTAAAAAGAATCAGCTGACGTTAGAAAACACCTGGTAACATTCACCACAGGCCATTTCGAGTGCTAAGGCAAAGGGAGAAATGGAAAAGAAGAGATGAGTGAACTCTCTGACTGCCTGAGAGAGACTTTCAAGTGAGAGAGGCAGGCCCGGTTCTCAGGCTCCAACCCAACAGGCAGGGATATTCCTCTTCTTTTTATCCCTTCCATCAGCTCACACTCCGACACCAAGGCCCAGCAGTGTCCTGAGGAAACATAGGCCATAACCATGGTCCATTCTCGCGACCTTTCCCACACGACCCTGCGGATCGGGAAAGGGCTGCTAACCTCCAAGGTGTCTTAACTGCTATTGGCATCGGCACTGTCAGTGGTTTCAGCAGGTGGTTAAATCCCAGGGCTCTTCTATGTGTGTGTATTTGTGGGCCTTTGAAATCTTTGCTGACCCTGGAACCCCATTCCTAGTGCCCTGACCCCCTAAGCCCACCACAGCGTCAGCATCTTCTCTCTCAAGAGATGCAGGAGAAATTGCAAGTGTTACTGATGCGAGAGAGTCCTCAGGCCCCTCTGCTTCTCAGCTGATATCTCCCCGCCTCCGTCAGTTCAGAACGGCTTGCACACATTCCCTCCTCTGAGCTGAAGCTTAGCCTGGGTAGGCTGCCAAAGGCTGCCTCTCTTTCAGGCCAAATTTCTCAAGGCAAGAAAGCGCATGCCTTGGTACCTGCTCAAAACGTAGTGCTGATATTGGGAGAAATAAGAATGGGATGTGCCAGTGTGGCTCCCTTGCTTGGGCGTCATCCCTTACGCCAAAAGGTTGCTGGTTCAATTCTCAGTCAGGCACATGCCCTGGTTGAGGCTTGATCCTCGCAAGGGGGCAGCCGATTCATGTTATGCTTTCACGTGGATGTTCCTCTCCTCTCCCTTCCTCTCTCTCTAAAAACTAATAAATTATTCTTTTAAAAATAAAACAATGCATGTTGAAACCAAATGAGTGCCTCCGATTTCTCAGTGTACGTTCAGAGATACACGCAGAACTTTTGCTGATGGAAAGCCTCCGCCTCCCCTTGGCCCAGCCCTGTGCCGGCCACAGGATGCTCACTCAGTTAAGGACACAGGAGCCTCTGATCCAGGCCGCGGGTCCCGGGGCTTCCTGCCTGCTCTGAGTCCCCTGAGGTGACGGAGTCTAGTGATGGGAAGTGCGTGCATGTGTTTCTCTAGAGTTGGTGCAGTGGAGTCCCTGTGCAGGCGGGGCTGTGTGAGGGCAGGCCGTGCCCTAGATGGAGGAGGGCTTCCCGTGGAGCAATGTGAGAATGCTGACTTACATTTGGCTAACTCACTCTGGTTAGCTAAGTGTGGAAGCTAGGTTCAAAACACAATGCGTCCATTAAGCTGTAGGTAGCCATGGAATTCAGTCAGCATCCCTGTCACATCTACACCTCTGCCGGTTTGGGTTTTGTACCGGTGGGCCTTCCCAGGCCCCATAACATCATGGCTGGGATGGAGAAGGGCACCTCAGCACCATTTTTCTTCAGTTCAGGAAAACCTACAGCGGAGCTCATCAGACGTAATCTCCGTGAAACCCAGCAGGACGATGCCTCATCTGCTTCAGAAATACAAAGACCAGCACCGCCATTCATTCTCCCCATCAGACACTAAGCTAACAAAAAAGCCAAAGGTGCTACGGAGATCACCAACTGCTCAGGTTCTTCTAAGCCCTGTTTGGCTTTCTGGGATGCTGGTTGGAATGTAAACTCCTCACCAGGTGGAGCAGGGTTTGGGGGGGTTTGGGGGGATTAATGGTGATGGGCTTGACTTGGGTGAACCACAATGCAGTGTACAGATGGTGTGTTGTATACTTGTGCACCTGAAACCTGTATAATTTTGTTAACCACTGTCACCCCAATAAATTCAATAAAGGGAAATAAAAAATAAACCCCTCCTGCTACTGCCAGGGGTCCAGGCCCACGGTGGAGTCCTGTAGTAACTGAAGAAGACAGCGGGCGTCTCACAAATGCAAGCCGGCCTTGGAAGAGCACTAGGAGCAGCGTTTACTCAGTGCTGAGTACGCACTGCTTCCAGTTTGTGAGCTTCCTCTCTGATACGTCATGCACACCGGATGTCATGCACACCAGGATGTCATGCACACTGGGACTTCATGCACACTGGAGCATCATGCACACCAAAGCATCATGCACACCAGAACGTCATGCACAATGGAGAGTCATACACACTAGATGTCATGCACACCAGAACGTCATGCACACTGGATGTCATGCACACCGGGACGTCATGCACACCGGGACGTCATGCACACCAGGACGTCATGCACACCGGAGCATCATGCACACCAGAACGTCATGCACACCGCAGTCATGCACACTGGATGTCATGCACACTGGGACGTCATGCACACTGGAAGCATCATGCACACCAGAACGTCATGCACACCGGAGCATCATGCACACCAGAACGTCATGCACACCGCAGAGTCATGCACACTGGATGTCATGCACACCGGGATGTCATGCACACTGGATGTCATGCACACCGGGACGTCATGCACACTGGAGTGTCATGCACACTGGATGTCATGCACACCACAGAGTCATGCACACTGGATGTCATGCACACCGGGATGTCATGCACACTGGATGTCATCCACACCGGGACGTCATGCACACGGGTACGTCATGCACACCAGAGCATCATGCACACCGGAGCGTCATGCACATGGGGACGCAGGCTGCGAGCTGCTATAACTCACTCTCCTTGGAGTCTCTGCAACTTCCCTGATGCTCAGAGACTGTGAAGCAGACTTTTTTTGGGGTCCAGTCATATTTAAAATAGGAAATTAAATTAATAGAGTCGCCAAAGTGGTGAGGATATGTTACCTGTTAATACAGTAGGTTCATATGTGAGTTTAGTGTTTGTGGATGCAACCAAAGCTACACATTAGCCAAACCCGAGGGCAGGGGAGAGCACCCTCAGGGGATCGCTCCACCTTCCCATGCAGAGGGCAGCTTCCCAAGGGCGGGGGAGTGAGATGGATCCACACTTGCAGCTCTCAGCACCTGAGCGTGCTGCCGGGTGAATCTGAATTGCAGGCGATCTGAGTATGTGACTGAAATACACCGCTATGGCATGAGGATTATTTTGAACTGGAGACAACTGAGAAACAGCAGACACCAAAACAGTTCTCTGTCCTCCCACCACTTGCCTAAAGGTGGCTTAGAGTTCTATCCCCAGACTCAACCGCCCAGGAGCAGGGGCGAACTCCACACAACTCATCTAGTCAAACAGCCCTGCCTTCCACCCCTTCCCCAGGCATTTGTCTTCCCAAATGGCCACCCCTGAAAGCCTAATGCCCTCTTCCTGTGTCTTGTTACTGCTCTGCAAATTCATTGTTGATTGTTAGATGCTGAATGAGCCCCAGTTCTAACCACCCCTTTGAGTTACTCGCCACAGCGCTCCTACATGTCTGCGTGAAGCACACATCCCTAAACTCTGCCTTCCGTTAATCTGCCTCTTGTCGACCAAACTCGCAGGCCTCGGCTGGGGAACTGCCCAAGCAGTCTGGCCCTAAACCATCTCCGTGCCAAAGGGCTACCGCGTCCCACTCCTCGGGTCAGAAGCACACCAGGGTTATTGAGGAAATTCCCAAGTCTCTAATGATTCTTCCCAACAGCTCTGTGGCCCTGGCCTGGAGGGCTCAATCATCTTGATGGACTTTGACAAAGCATCTATCTCCCTTCACTGAAAATGTGTCTATTGTCTGTGACAGGAAAGTCCCGCAGCCCCACCATGAAAGCAAAGATGGAATGATAGAAGGTTCTCCAGCAATAATGCTCAAGGCAGACACACTGTGCACTAATGCACAGTAGATACCAAGCGAGGCCTCATTGGGAAGAGCAAAATGGTCTGAAAGCACCTGCTCTGAGGCCAGTCCTCAGGGCCTCCCTTCCCAGAGCCCCTGAGCATGTGACGATGGGGAGATGTTCCAGGGAGGCGTCCGGCTTTCACCCAGGACTACACAACAGCGGTGCGTCCACTCTGCCCGGAACCCGGCGCGGCCTGCAGAGCTGCGTAAAGACCTGTGCACAGTCAAGAGGACAGTGATGATGTCCCCAGAAGAGCACTGATGATGCTTGGATTTCCCTTGTGGAGGATTGGAGGGACGAGAGGACTGAGCACGGACCTGAGTCCCTGCTGAGGTGCTGGGAAGAGAAATGCTAGAGAAAGTGTCTTCACAGCTGAGCAAGGGAGCTGGCACTGTGCATGATCTGCGTTTACTGGGACAGTTTCCATGTGAGACTTCTCCAGGAAGTGCGAGGGTGGGGATCCCTGGACAAGTCTTAGGGTCCCCCAGCAACCCACTGAGAAGACCTAGAAGAGCAATGTTGAAAGAGGAATCTGGCGGGCCGTGCCCTGGAGAAGTTAGGCTCAGACTGTCACTGGAGTCAGTGGTAGCCTGTCACAGCCATGGTCAGTGATGGCCAGGGAGGCAGCATGCTCTGTGCACTCCAGTGCTTGGGGACAAGGAGAAGTGGGAGGGGAGCTGAGCCCAGGGTGGAGGGGGAGCCCAGTGGCTAGAGAGCAAGACAGAAGTCTCCAGAGCTACAGAGATTTTGGCGGAAGATCAGAACACCTGTTAGCGCCATGTAGGTTCTCATTTTTTTCTTATTGTCTAAAGTTTTACATATGATTTTTATCCCCTGATTGACACCCCACCACCAGCCATTCCCTTACCCCAGGTAAGCCCCACCACCCCAATGTCTATGTCTATGTCCATTGGTTATGTTAATATTCATGCATACAAGTCCTTTGGTTGCTCTCTAACCCCCAACTCCACCTCCCCTACCATTTGTCTCTGGCTCTATTTTAGTTCATCAAATTATGTTGATCATTATATCCCACATATGAGTGAGATCATTTGATGTTTATCTTTCTCCCACTGGCTTATTTCGCTTAGCATAATTCTCTCCAGTTTCATACATACTGTTGCAAATAGTAAAAGTTCCTTCTTTTTTATAGTGGAATAGTATTCCATTGCGTCTTTTTTTCTGAGGTAGGTCTCCTGTACACAGCAGATATATGGGTCATGTTTTCTTATTCATTCAGCTACCCTATGTCTTTTGATTGGGGCATTTAATTCATTTACATTTAAAGTTATTATTGATAGGTACTTGTCTGTCGCCATTTTTATTCTTTATGCCTATGTTTCTTCTTCCCTTCCTATTTCTTCTTTTTACAGCAGACCCTTTAGCTTTTCTTGCATTGCTGGTTTGGTGGTAATAGACTCCCTTAGTCCTTTTTTGTCTGTGAAGCTCCTGATTCCACCTTCAATTTTGAATGATAGCCTTGCTCGGTATAGTATTCTTGGATTCAATCCCTTGCTTTGCATGATTTTGTATATTTCATTCCATTCCCTTCTGGCCTGATGTGTTTCTGTTGAGAAATTGGTTGATAGTCTGATGGAAGATCCCTTGTAGGTAATTTTCTGTCTTTCTCTGGCAGCCTTTAAGATTCTTATTTTATCGTTGGTGTTTGCCAATTTAATTATAATGTGTCTTGGTGTCGGTCTTTTTGGGTTCATATTGTTTGGGACTGTATAAGCTTCTTGGACTTGTGTGAGATTTTCTTCCCTACATCAGGGAAGTTTTCTGTCATTATTTCTTCAAACAGGTTTTCTATTCCTTGCTCAATTTCCTCTCCTTTTGGCACCCCTATTATTCAGTTGTTGTTTCATTTTGTGTTGTCCCAAAGTTCCCTTAGACTCTCCTCTTGTTTTTTAAGTTCTTTTCTAGATGCTGCTCTGCTTGGGTATTTTTTCCTACCTTGTCTTCTAGCTCACTGATGCAGTCTTCCACTTCTTCTAGTCTACTGTTGATGCTTTCTATTGAGTTCTTTATTCCAACAATGTCATTCTTTATTTCTTCTTGGTTCTTACACATATTGTTGAATTTGTCTTCCATCCTTTTCAGCATCATTATGACCATTGCTCTGAATTCTTTCTCTGACAAATTGCTTGCCTCCATTTTGTTTACTTCTTTTTCTGGTGATGCCTCCTTTTCTTCTGTATGCGGGCTGTTTCTTTGTCTCCCCATGTTTGCTCCTCTCAGAGTGTCTGGTTATGTAGCTCTCTCTCTCCTGCGTTGACTTAAAGGCACAAAATACTACACAACAAGGCACAAGGCACAGGGCACCAAGCACAAATGTATTCACAATACCAATAAATAAAGGTGACCACCGGAGAAAGAGAATTAGGGGAGAGAAAGAGTGCAAAAATGATATTGAGGAAAGGAAAAAATGTAAGAGAGAAAAGAAAGAGAAGAAAAAAGAAGGGGGAAAATATATGTATATGGGGAGAAAACTCCAAAAAATCAACAACTAATCCAAAAAAATGTAAACAGCAAACACCCAGAGAAGAATGCAAACAACTAATCCCCAAAAATGCAAACAACACCCAAACAACAAACACCCAGATGAATCTGAAGAGGAATAGCTTATTCCTAGAAGGTTAGGTCAAGGAATTGACTGAATGGGGAAATGGCCACAATTCAGTATAGAGGGGGTAGAAATATATTGAATGTATAAGAAGAAAAGTAAAAAACAAAATACAAAAAAAGAGAAAAATGTATATATTAAAAAATACATATATAGAAAATCTACATATACTAGTATATATATAAAATTCTTTTCCCTTTCTTTATTCTATCTATCTATGTATTCATCTATTTTTGGAAAAGGAGAATAAAGATTAGATAGGCCTGAGTTGGTGATTGAAACTAATTAAGCTCTCTAGGCAATCTCTGACCTTTCTGTCCATGGATTGCCTCACCAGCTGTGTTTAATTTGTCAATTCCAGGTGGATGTTATTCGATTCAGCTGTTCCTTCTATCTGCTCTGTGAGAAGGCGCAGGACCCGTCTGCGTATTTGGCCACCACCTTGTCTCCCCCTGGACAAACTTTTTAGGCACCCATGGCCGGGGAGACTGGAGTCTCGGTGTTCGTCGGTTCGCAGCTGAGGGAGGTGGTCCCTGGGCGTTGTGGTTGTGGGGTCCTGGGAGGTATCTGAGGTCTCCTGGTTGAAGGTAAGGCTGGGCTTCCCATCACAGCCACTCTCCCCTTCCAGATGGTGTGGTCTCTGCGGCAGAGCCCGCCGCTCCAGGAGAGATTTCAGCAGTAGTAGAGGCTGCCGGCCAGGGAAGCCTGGTCTGCCAGTCCCCAACAGTCCCTTTCCCTGGTCTCCGGCTGAACGCAGGCCAAGCAGGAAGCCATGAGACCACAAGGGGAAGGTGAGAGAGCAGGTGAAACCCCACAATGGACTCCACGCCATGAAGCCACAGCAACCCCAGAGCCCGTGGAAGCACAAGGCTCGGTGTAGCCCGCCGGGCTCATTCGACCCGCACATCACCAGCCAGAGGTTCTCGTTTTTAGAGTAAAACTTGGTGAGGGCAGCAACTGCCCCGAAAGCACTTGCCGTATTCTTGGCAATGCTAGGCCAGGCTCACGGAGGACACCTGCTCAGGCCCGGAGTTCGCCCCAGGCGAGCATCAGGCCAATAAACTCTCCCGCCTCCACGGTTAACGTGAGCGTAGAGGATACCAGGGATGCAGCCTCATGGGCGTGCACCATGTCCTGCTGTCAGCATGCAGGGATGACACCAGGATGGAACTGATGAGCAGGCGCTGCTCTACAGCTATGGACACCGAGGCTCCCAATGACCCACCCCTCCAGGCGACAGAGTGGGAACTCCTGGGTAAGCCACACCCTTTTCTCAGAAATAGAATTCCTCCTGGCTGGAATTCAGGAGTGCCCAGCACCACCTCAGAGAGTGTGGGGCTACCGGTCCGGAAGCCCAGCCCCCAATTGCACTAGGCTTGTCAGCACGGGAGTGCATGCAGCCACAGGGACTCAAGCCCACTACGACTGAGAGGGAGCCTCACCAGGGGACATTGGGGGGTGGAGCCTCAATTCCTGTCACTTTCAGTCAGTCCATGGGCAGCTTGTGGCCCTCACCCCTTTGAAAACTCACAGGGGTCCTCTGTACTTAGGCCTGTGTTGTCATATGGGGCGCTATGTTAGCCTGTAACATCGGGGACGTAGAGCCCCCACGCTGGTGCTATTTTAGAGCTAGCTCCCACCGAGGCACATGCCCTGCTGTCCCCATCTCGGGGTCTCCAGTGGCCTGGGGGTAACATCTGGCCACGTTCCCTGTGACACAGGCATTGGTGTGTGTTCCCTGGAAAGGGAAGCGTGCTTCAAGGAGGCTATTTGTGACTCTTCTAGGCCCTCTGCAGCGAGAAGCCATCAGGAGCTTCAAGTTCTTGAAGCTTCTGAGAAATGGAGGAGAGACCAAAAGAGAAGCATAAACTATGATTTGCGGGGTTTCCTTCATGAGCCGGGGTATCTTCAGATAGATATGACCACCAAAACTATAGTGTCCTACAAAGTCGCAGTCTGTGGTTGTTAATCACCTCCGAACCACGTGTCCATGATGGGCCTGTGGGATGAAATGTTGGAAAGTATGATGCATGTGGATTGTCAGACTCTAACCCAGAGGCACACACAGGCCCCTGTGCGCTTAGTCTCCCCTACAGACGTGGGTGGGAACCACCCATGGATCCAGGACATTGTTTGCAGCATAAACGTAGCGGACAGGAAAGCCTGTTGCCGATACATGTCGGAGCACCTTGTTGGTGACAAAGCTTCCTCCTGGCGTCTGAGGCTGGGCAGCGGGGGCCTAACCGAGGGCTGATGCCACAGCCCTGATTCATGTGGGGAAGGTAGGGAGAGCCACCAGCTGGGGTCTTGGCTGTTAGGCAGTGGTGTTGGTAGCTGCGGCACTGACACCGGTGCCCCTCAGGGCTGTGGTCCCCGGGACCCTGGAGTTCCCGACGCAGCAGCTCTAAGGTAAGGCCCAAGGGTGGGCTTTTCTAACAAGTTCCAGGTGCTGCTGCTCTGGGAACCTTACTCTGAGAGCCTGCCGTGTATTACAAAGATAGGCAAGGGTGGAAGCCTGCTGCTGCTCGGGGACGTGACTGATAGAAAGGCCTGGTATCTGTCGTAAAACAGGCCTGTCAGCTCCACAGAGGGCCCAGAAGCAGAGAAAAGTCATGTGTCAGGCAGCGAGGAGCGTGTCCTGTTCGCCCCCACTGACGTGGCATGGATACTGGTGGGCCAGCGGGGAGAGGTGGCACCGTGGCTCACAGTCCTGAGCCAGGACCTTCCCTGGATGCTCACTGAAGGCAGCTTTGGATCCCACTGCCCCAGCCCATTCCTGCTGCCACAGACGGGGGCGGAGCATGGCAAGGATGGCCCTCAGCGGGAAGGGCGTGACCCATCTCTCCAGTCCCCGAGGCCCAGGGAAGGCCTGGTAATAATGGAAAGTTATTGAGAGGACTGCAGCACACCCCAAGTCGCTCTGCAAACAGTGGGTGCTGCCTGAGAAATGCCACCCACCACACAGTACTGATGAGTTATAAAGCCAGAACAGACTGATTTTAAAGAGAGCTGGGGAGTAGTTCTTCTGGGACAAAGTGATAGAATATATTTAGAAAAACAACAGTTTGACCCCTGCACCTGCTGTATTTGGCAAAATGTGTTGCCCATAAAAACCTCTGAGCCCTAGCCAGTTTGGCTCAGTGGCTAGAGCGTAGGCCTGCAGACCGAAGGGTCCTGGGTTCAATTCCGGTCAAGGGCACGTACCTTGGTTGCAGGTTTCTCTCTGGCCTGGGTCCTGGCTGGGGCTTGTGCTGGAGGCAACTAATCGATGTGGCCAGATGTGTTTCTCTCACATCAATGTTTCTCTCTGTCTTTCCCTCTCTCTTCTACTCTCCTTAAAAATCAATGGAAAAATATCCTTGGGTGAGGATTAAAAAAACAAAAAACAAAACGAAAACAAAACACCGAAGTCAAGATGATTCAGGCCAATAAATGTTGAATCCTTGGAGATAACACTCTGTTATTTTGTCAAAGAGTGTGTTCTAAGCTGTGACAGCATTCGGATGGAAGGGGTTCAGAACAGGCCTCCCCAAGATGTGCCGCTTTGTCGTGTGAAATATTTAGAGCTGAAGGCAATCGAGTCCCTGTGGGCTCATGAGAACGTTCACGTCTCCCTTAAAGGCTATAAATTGAGGTCCTTGTTTTCCGGCCCGGCCATGTGGCAGGGCAAACACCTCATTACTGACCTCTGTTCTTCTCATCCTGCAAACACTCCCCGCCTCTGCAGCCGGGCACTGAGCGCATCCGGCACGCAGAGCATCCAGCGCACCTCATGGCCTCTCGGCTCTGTGTGGGGTTCCTGTACGCACACGTGTAGTTAAATTTGCTTATTTTTCTTGTTAATCTGTTTCATGTTGATTTAATTATGAGATCAGGGAAAGAACTTAGAAGGGGGAGGAAAAATTTTCCTCCTCAACAGCAGAAATTTCTGACAAATTATTTTAAATAAAAATTTTAGTACATCTAGCACTGATTAGTCTCGCAGAACAAATTTTCTAAAAATATTTAACCCTCCACACAAATTGGTGTCATGTACTCCCCCCCCAGTTGGGCCGCTGTTCTGATCTCTCAGCCATTGATTAGCTTTGCCTATTGATCAGTTCAGTCTCATCTTTCTCTTGCAATTGAATAAATAGAAATTCAAAGACTTTGCTTTCAAACCAGTGAAACGTCCATATTTCATTGGTTGCTCATTTGCTTTTTAATATTTTGGGACAAGTTCTAATGACAAGGAAAATGCCTCGGGAACAACGCCAGCGGTCATCTGGGACATGTTTGAGGGAAGGGCAGGCTCCCGCAGGAGACACATCTGGGCAGAAGGGAGCGGGACTGAAACAGGGAAAACAGGCCGAGTCCCGTGGACTACCCGAGGGCGAACAGCCATCTTCGCCTTTGTCCAGGGCCAGGCGGAGTGCTTCCCGCGCCAGGGCAGCAGGCGCAGTCCGGCCGCCTTTGAGCTCCTCTGCTATTTTAGTCTCAGAGGCACTCGCCAGGGACAGCAGGGCTCTCTGCGGGATGCGCTGCCATCAGCGCGGGGAGATGGTCCGGCCCAGCGGCTCCTGCGGCCTCGCCTCCTGGACGGCACAGAGCACTTACCAGCTCGTCCCAGCAGCGCCTTCCCAGGGGCGCCCTGCGAGCCCCGAGATGGAGACACACGGGGACGTGCGCTCACCTCTCCTCTCCTCTTGCTTTGCTCAGGAAGTCGCTTGAAACTGGTATGTTGTGTCCGCAAAGCCCAGAGCTGCTGGCCTAGAGCAGAGCCCCGACACTTGAATCAATTTTTATTTTGCCATAAGGTACAAATATTAATTCACTTACTCATTCATTCATTCATTCCAAACACGTATTACCTTCTCCCCCCACGTTATCTTCCGTTTTCTTTCCACTGTGATGCCTGCCTTTCCCCACGCCCACATCCAGTCCAGGACCGGCTCCTGCCCGTTTGACCCCTGTATCTCTGCGGCATATCTACTGTCTCCGCTCATTTATGAAACAGACGTCACTGCGCAGCCACACGTCCCAGGTGGCTCCCTGTGCAGCGGGGTGCAGCCAGGCGCGAAAAGGAGCAGGTCCCTCCCCTGGAGACCGCCTTCTAGGGAGGACGAAGGAGGAGCAACAGAAAGGATGGGAGTGCCGACCTGGAGAGTCCTTGAGTCACACACTGTGAGGCGGGGCAGCAGGAGCTTCACAATGTTACTGCCCGACCGTGGGGGGCTTTTCTTGAGGTGAAGAGTGGGAACTGAGGCTTGGGTAATGAGGAGAGATGGTCCTGTAATGGCTGGTGGCACTTGCAGGCAGAGGAGCAGGAATTGGCGATGACACCTCACTTTTACCAAAGATCACTTCTTCGCTGTCCCAGCCAACAGGTGTACCACCACGTAGCATCTACATCCACGTGTCCTTCACACGGAAGCTCTCTGAAATGCAAACAGTATTCCATCCATTTCCCTGCCCTCCTGCCAGTCCCATCAAAATACCCCAGTGCCCTCCACTGCTGTTGCTCTTAGAGAAAAGTAGTGTTAACATGGCAACAGGCAACCGGGCCGGCCCACTGGCCCTCCTTCTGTCTTCTACATGTGTGATGTCTTCAGTCTTCTACACGGAATGTTGTTACGACAATAACTGGTACATAGAGAAGCAAAGGCAAAGGACTTAAAATGAAAGTCACACAGACACACGCAGAGCTTGGGAAATATTCTTGGAAGACTTTCTAAATATGAAAACAGACTCTGTATGTGAAAATGTAATTTAGTCCAGGGGTGTGTGTGTGTGTGTGTGTGTGTGTGTGTGGTGTGGTGTGTTTGGCAGAGGGAGGAGATAAATATCCTATTTAATAAAGAGGTGATATGCAAATTGACCATCACTCCAACATACAAGATGGCCGCCCCCATGTGGTCAAAGATGGCCACCACAAGATGGCCAGCAAGGGAGGGAAGTTGGGGCGACCAGGCCTGCAGGAGAGGGCAGTTGTGGGCGATCAGGCCAGCAGGGGAGGGCAGTTGGGGGGGACCCAGGCCTGCAGGGGAGGGCAGTTTGGGGCAATCAGGCCGGCAGGGGAGCAGTTATACGTCAATCAGGCTGGCAGGGAAGTGGTTAGGGGCAATCAGGCAGGCAGGCAGGCAAGCGGTTGGGAGCCAACAGTCCTGGATTGTGAGAGGGATGGCCCACTTCCCTTGAGAGGTCCCAGATTGGAGAGGGTGCAGACTGGGCTGAGGAACACACACACACACCCCCTGCACAAATTTTGTGCACTGGGCCTCTAGTTATTAAATAATCCTGATGTCTCTGAATTGTATGCTTTATCAGCTGCTAATAGAATATGGGTTTTTGTTTTTGCTTTTTTAATTTTTAAGATTTTGCTGTTTCATTGGTACTAACAAAATGTGCATTTTTTCAAATGTAATAAGTTATATTAAATAATCTCAAAAGAACTCTAAAATAGAACTGAATAAAAACCAGGTAAGGTATTATTTAATAAAGAATGTGTTTTTATTTTATTTTATTTATTTTATTTTTTTTATTATAAATCTTTATTGTTCAGATGATTATTACAGGTGTTCCTCTTTCCTCCTCCCCCAATAGCTCCCCTCCACCTGATTCCCCACCCCACCCCATACCCTTACCCCCCCACCACTGTCTTCATCCATAGGTGTAAGATTTTTGTCCAATCTCTTCCTGCAACCCTCAGACCCCCTTCCCCCTGAGAATTGTCTGTCGCCTCCCTTTCTATGTCCCCGATTCTATTATATTCACCAGTCCATTCTGTTCTTCAGATTTTTTTATTCACTTGATTTTTAGATTCACTTGTTGGTAGGTATGTATTTGATGTCTTTTAGTTGTTCATAATTTTTACCTTTACCTTTTTTTTCTTCTTCCTCTTCTTAAAGAATACCCTTCAGCATTTCATGTAGTCCTGGTTTGGTGGTGGTGAACTCCTTTAGCTTTTTCTTGTCTGTGAAGCTCTTCGTCTGACCTTCAATTCTGAATGATAGCTTTGCTGGGTAGAGTAATCTTGGATGTAGGTTCTTGCTGTTCATCACTTTGAATATTTCTTGCCACTCCCATCTGGCCTGCATAGTTTCTGTTGAGAAATCAGCTGACAATCGTATGGGTGCTCCCTTGTAGGTAACTAACTGTTTTTCTCTTGCTGCTTTCAAGATTCTCTGTCTTTTGCCCTTGTCATTTTAATTATGATGTGTCTTGGTGTGGTCCTCTTTGGATTCCTCTTGTTTGGGGTTCTGTGCGCTTCCTGGACTTGTAAGTCTATTTCTTTCATCAGGTGGGGGAAGTTTTCTGTCATTATTTCTTCAAATAGGTTTTCAGTATCTTGCTCTCTCTCTTCTTCTGGCACCCCAAAAATTCAGATGTTGGTACGCTTAAAGCCTTCCCAGAGGCTCCTTACGCTATCCTCACACTTTTGGATTCTTCTTACTTTCCGCCTCTCTGGTTGGGTGTTTTTTGCTTCCTCATATTCCAGATCTTTGGTTTGACTCTTGGGGTACGGTGATCTACAGTTGAGTTTCTATATATTCTTTATTTCAGACAGTGTATGCATAATTTCTGACTGGTCCTTTTCCACTTTTTTGGTATTCTCATTAAGGTCCTTAAAGGTCTCTTCAAGTTTATCAGCGGTTTTTAGAAGATTCTTGAATAACCTTATAAATGTGGTCTGAACACTGTGTCGTCCATTAGTTTACTTTCCTCCACCTCTTCTATTCGTGACCTGCTTCGGTGTCTCCTCATTTTGGCTGCCTCCCTGTGTTGATGGAGTGGCTTTGTGTGGTCAGTGACCTATAGGGGCCGGTAGCTCAGCTTCCCCAATCTCCCTAGGTTGTCGCTCTTGGTACCCCCCTTTGTGGGCTGAGTGCAAAGTCTTGGTGTTGTTAAGCCTTGATTGCGGTTGGTACACTGGGAGGATTTGACCTCCAGTCCAATTGGCTGTGAGGATCAGCTGTGTCTATGCCGGGAGACAGCCTTATTCAACTAGACTTGCAAAATTGTAAAAGCCTCTGTGCTCAGCTTGGATGGGGCGGAGTTTCAGGGTGGAGCCTACAGCCTTGGCTTCCTGTCAGCCCTGCCCTATGAGGTTCCTGGGTTTCAGTGTCCCTCAGTGTCCCTCTGTACTCCCTGCAAGCACCTCTGAGAGAAAGGCGCCCTGGAGTTTTGCCCGCTGCCAAACAGTCTAGTCTCTCCCCCAATGAATCTGGATTCCCAGATTCTCGCCCGGAACTGGGTTTCAGTGCAGTCGGAACTGGGGTTCAGCGCAGTCCGGAGCTTTTGTCTCCTTCCCGCTAAGGCAATTCAGCGGCACAGTCAATAGTCCATCCTCTGCATGCATTCCCGTGCGCGCCTCCGGTGCTCTGCCTTTTGCTGCTCCTCTGCGTTTCCGCCTTACAGCCCAGATTCCCCCAGTATGAGCCTGGCTTCCCAGGGTCTCGCCCGGAACTGGGGTTCAGTGCAGTAGGAGCTGGGGTTCAGCGCAATCTGGAGCTTTTATATCCATCCCACTAGAGAACGCCAGCCAGGCACTCAGCCGCCCTGTCCTCTCCGGCTCCGTCTTCCCCACACGTGCGTGCGCCCATGTCTCCATACCTCAGGCTCCTAGGGCTCCTCTGATTTTCCTTGTGGTTTTCTCTTTCCTTCTAGTTGTGGGCGTTTCAGTCAGCCAGCTTTCCTGTGGTTCTGGATGATGTCCGTTTTGATTTTTAGTTGTATTTTTGAAATTGTTGTGCGAGTCTGCAGGTTAGGTGTTTACCTATGCCGCCATCTTGGTTTCTCCTCCAAAGAATGTGTTTTTAATGTGTCAAACATAAAAAGTACATGAGAAGGCCCTTAATAAATATTTTTAATTAAATTTTATTTTCTGCAGAAATTATGTTTTGTATTTAATGCAAGCTAAGAATCTAATTTTTAAAAATATCTGTGCACAGTTTTCATGATATGGCAGGGCATAGAGAAGCAGCCACACATGGTCATATAGAAGCAGCCACACACGGTGTGTGGAAATGGAGGGCTTCTGCTCTGCCCACACCTCCTGAGGAGCTCACTGTCCTTGCTGGTCTGGGCATCCCCGGGCTATGTCCTGTGCACGCTCCCAGACTGATGGCCTGTGCACACTTCCAGCCCTGATGGCCTGTGCACGCTCCCGCCCTGATGGCCTGTGCACACTCCCGCCCTGATGGCCTGTGCACACTCCCGCCCTGATGGCCTGTGCACGCTCCTGCCCTGATGGCCTGTGCACACTTCCAGCCCTGATGGCCTATACACGCTCCCGCCCTGATGGCCTGTGCACGCTCCCGCCCTGATGGCCTGTGCACGCTTCCAACCCTGGTGGCCGCCTGCCAGTGACAGTGAGGACCCGGGACCAGTGCTGGCTCCCTGCTGTTGGCAGCAGGATCAGCATTTCTGTGTCCCGCTGCTGCCTCTGGCACTGCCCATAGGGTGCCCACCTCCACCCTCATCCCTGGCTCTCTTGAGCCCCGCCAGGGCTGCCAGCACCAGGTTTCTCCTCTCCGTTTTCAGAACTTGGTTAAAAGAAATGTTTTGTTTTCAGCCGATCACTCTTTCCCTGGGTTGCTCACACTGGATACAATCCAAGCAAAGGGTACTTCCTCCGGACTCCAGAGGAGAGCTGCTAGCCCGCACTTGCCAAGTCAAAGAGCAATTTAATCTTTGGAATCACTTTCTCAAACAGTCAACAGAGGTTTTCCAAAACCATTTTCTCTGCACACAGAGACAAACCTCCTGACCCACCCCGGCGGGAGCTGAGGCACGGGCTTCAGTTGGAGACAAGCCCTCCGAACTAGCCGGGACCCACTCTGACCAAAGTGGAAGCGCATGTGTGGTGCCACATGTGGGGCAGGCGGCAGGGACCAGGAGGCGAGACCTGTCATTTCCCGCCTCCCACAACTTCTCCTGAATCCTTCTTACCACTACAACATTAGCCGTAAACACAAGACAACACTAGGGTTCTATCGTAAATTTTGCATCTTGCCACATTTAGACAACTTAAGTTTCTATTTGGTTATTTTGTGTGAGCGTCTGTGTGACCGTACAGACTGTCTTTGAGGGTGGGGGTACAGCTGAGAGGAGCAGGAGGAAGAGGGAGGACAGAGCGGCTGCTGCAGGCTGCCCTTAGGGAGACATGAGAAGGTTTTGGTGGGAAAACTTCACACCATTTCCAGGGTTAGGATGAGCTAAAGTTTAGGTTTAAAAAATCAGGAAACATTTGCATTTTTGTGGCATAACTAAGCCTGATGCTTTGTAACCTCACAGGTAAGTGTTGCTTAATTACTGTCAGGAAAGGTGCGGCCGGAAGACATTGTCAGAGCTCAGCTCCTGCGACAGGAGGTGAAGGGGGAGAGCAAGTTCTCGCCCTGCAGACTCTCTGGCCTGGGCTGCGATCTCTCCCGGCTGAATGGCTGCGGGAATGCTACTGCGGCCTCGCCCTCAGCCTTGGAGAACCTGCCATTTCCCTAATGGGAAACCGTTGTGGCAGAGGCTGTGCCTCCTGCATTTGCCGTGAGGAGCGTAGCTGTGCTCACCCTGTAATTTCACTGACACAACAAGCCGTGGCGAGCACCGGCACATGGAGAAGCTCAGGCCCGGAGCCCGGGTGCGGGCGTGCGGGCAGGTGGCACAGCCTCTCCCAAGGCCATGCTGGCGCCCCAGGGCCACCCCCATCACCAGGCAGGGGCAGCAGGAGGGGTGGGGCTCTGCTCCGTCAGCGCCAGGTCTCGCACTTTCCTGACAGTCAGAGAACCCGAGTCATAATTTAAGAGAGAGCGACCCAGGTCCTTCCCAATCGCTCATCACAACCTCCAGGAGAAGGCCTGGGAATTTGAATGTGGACATTCTTCCTTTTCACCAATTTGGGGAACCCTGAGGGGTTCCTAGCGTCCCTTCCAGGTCTGAGTGTGCAGGTGATCTCCGGCGCCTGCTCTCAAGGAGAGCAGAGGAGCAGGAGGGATAGCCACCCAGGAGCCTTTCCAAGCACAGAGCCCTCTCCTGCCAGCCCTGTTGCAATGAAGTGCCCCGGGAGTTGGCCTGCATGTGTTATGAATGACCTCCAGGTCAATACAGCCCTGTTGGTAGCCACTCACCTGTGACTTCCGTGGGAAGGGGTGACTCCAGGCGCTGCTCAGTCAGTGCATACTACCATCCGTCAGTCAGAAAAGTCTGGGTGCTTCTGCGGGTCCCTAGCCTCATGTGTCCCTTCAAATAAGACCACGGTGCACACTGGGGAATTTTACGCTCCATAGCTATAAGATAATCCATGTTTTCTGACCTCATGACACAGTCTAGTCAGATAAACTAAACAAATGCCTCAAAGTCAAATAAAAGTGCAAGAGGCACCCGGAGAGGGAGGCTCACTCAAATCCTGAAGATGTGCATAAGTGGGGTACACACGGGAGAAAGAGGAGGAGGCATAATGTGATGGGGAACCTGCTCTCTAAGTAACACGTCACTTAACAAAACCATGGATCATTTTTTCTGGAAAATGTAATTACTCCCATTTTTTTGTCAAATAGTATATATTTTTGTTTTGCTTTTGAAATAGAATTTGTGTATCCTTTGCACACACAAAAAATTGAATGTGTAATTGTTTGCATTAATGTCTACAACCTTGATTAACTAAGAAATGCATGGAAATAATGCTCCATCCTGAGAACTGCAAACCACAGATGCATATGAAGATAACCATAGCAAGTCCACTCTACTGAACAAGACAAAAAAGGAGGAGGAGGAGGCAGAAGAAGAGGAAGATAAGATAAATGATGATGATGGTGATGGTGATGATGGAGGAGGAATTAGAAATCGACATCAGAGCAAAGTAAATTGTTATACATGACTTTTTGTCATGGCAAAGATCCATGTAATTATTTTAAGAAGCTTGTGTGAGTCAATAATTATATTTCACAGTATGCCTTAATATGTCCTTAAATATAATAAATCAAATTATGTAACTTGGAATATTTCCCATTAACTTATTTTGCTACTTTATTTTACTTTAAATTATATTTCAATGGGTAGTGTCTCAATATTTTTATTTGATTTTTCTCTATTCCTCCTACTTTTAGTCTCCCTAAAACTCACACAGACACAAACACTCACACACATACAAACACTCAGATACACACATACACACACTCACACACATACACACACTCACACACACACTCACTCTTCTGCCTTCTCTTGAATTCTCTGGAAGAATCCAGTATCACAAGCACAGACCCCTTAGAGGCTGGCCCCGCTCAGGCGCGTGTCAAGGTTCCAGCAACAGCAACATCAAAGCCACCACATACGGAAATAATGGTTAGTAAGGGGTTGGTTAAAAGTGATTATCTCATTCTACCATTTTTAGGAAGATTACCTAAGTTGTTTTTGTAATTATCAGAGGCATTTACAAAAAATAACCTAAATTAAGTTTTGCTTATATTCTTGTATAAAATAAGCTAGATTTAGTTTTGCGTACGTAGCTTACCTGGTTTCATCTGTTCAGGTAATTCTCAAGTCCGGTCTCAGTTATGCATTTTATTTAACAATCTCCCTTTTAGGTAATTCTCTCAGCAAGGTGCGCGTGTGACCAAGTAGTACAGTGTCACTCTGTTACCGCTATTGCTGTGGTCAGGCTGAGACTCAGTCACTGTTCCCAGTGGCCGAGGTGACAGGACCAGGACCGAAGGTCATGTAGGCACTGTCCCCAGCAGTTACTGGACCTGGCACTCAGATCACGGAGCTCTTCCTGGTGTCTAGTCCTGATGGATATAATTGGATATGTGACTGCTGTCAAAAGGATACAATGCAAAAGAGGTTATTGTGATGACTAGCAGTAGAATCACCAAAGATTAAAAATTCCCCTAAGCAGAAATTCCCAGGAGCCAAGATTTAACCAATTAAATAAATCCAATTGGTTATAATCAGATTCAGGATTCAGGTCTTATCTTTCTAAGTCAATGTACACTTTTGGGGGACAATGTGTAACTGGGTTTCCCTTTCCTCTTAGTTATTTACATAGGCACATGACGTGTTAGCAATCGCATGTCCTCATGCTTCCTTCGGACAGGATGAATACCCAGATGTTTATTGTAGGAAGCGATGCTACAGGTGAGTTGACACCTAAATTAAGTCTCGATGTGATTTAAGCAATCAGGGAGTTTAACAAAAGGCATTGCTATAGCAACAAAAGAAAAACAAAAGTTATTAATTTAAGCAAATTATAAATTTCCTTTCCGAGTTGGGAGAGCAGCCTGTTGAGAAAATGTTCAGCTTTGAGGCAAAAGCATCGCTAGCAGGTGGCTGAGGATGGCAGTCAGCTGATGGCTTTCCCTGGTTTGCAGAGAGACTGCCCTGATGATGTCATCAGGGCTCAGTTGAATTTTCTTGAGCGGCTCCTCCAGCCGAAGGATGGCCACACATCATCTCTTGTGGTGACTCCTCTGCAGCTTAAAGTAGATTACAAAAGCCTAAAGACAGTAAGCAGGACTAGAATCTGGTAATGCATACACTATAGTTTTCTATTGAAACAACTTTTTGTAGTTATCCCATTGTTATCAAAGATATTTGCAGTAAAATTAATTTGTTTGTGAAATAAGTCTAGCCTTACTAAATTTGGCTTAATTATTTACATAAATGTAGTATGAATAGTGACTCTATATGTGTATCCTGAAATATGACATTTCAGTCAAAGTGGGGGTAATAACCAAGAGGTTTTATTGGCTCCACCAAGTCAACGTTGGTTGTGGTTTTTTAATTGTCTGGTCATAAGAAATATACTAGTAAGTGTTAGAGAGTGGGAATTTTTGAGCACTACTCCCATTCCAGAGAGGCCGTGGACTATGCCCCAGATAGAGTTGTCAGTGCTGACACCAGGCCAGGCCTTGAGATACGGTCTCATGGCCCCTTCCCAGCACGTAGGCCTTCTTTCATAGAACACTGTCAGCTTTCTGAACAACAGGATGACCCTGTAAATAACATGGTCGTCAATGGCATGATCCTGACGTAGCTTAGGAAAAACTGTTTTGTCTTGGGTTGCTTGTTCTGCAAAAACAGGATGTGATAAATGTGCTTAAAAGTGGTCCTGCACAAAGGGTCGGGGCTGCACTCTGGACTTCCTGCGTGGAGAAAAGCAGAGCAGTTGCCAGCCGGCTAATAAAGGCTCCCTAAATTTTAATTTGGTCTGGACTCCAGTGGTCGTTCACTCACGCGTTCGCTCCACAACAGTAAGACAGAACTTTAAAGTCACTTAATCTAATAGCCAAGCTAAGGACTTGTTAAACTGTGTCATATTACCAGAACAGCACATTCTTATTGAAATTATATAAATACATATATTGCCATAAAAATAAGACTACTTAATAAGAGTTTCTGAATTTTGAAGGGATCAGGTAAGAGAAAAAGTTAATATTTTAACTTTTGTTTACAAAATTATACTTTACCCAACTATTGTAAGTTGTAGGTAGCTTAACAGGGAAGAGAAAATGGGATTCTTTAACTCTGGAAAACAAAACATTAAAGAACCATAAATGTTTAAAATAAAATATAAAAATTTTAATAATCCGCACGGTCCATTCGGCTGCTGCGATGAATTCTGGAGCTGCTTTGTCATGGGTTAGCGGCTTCGTAGTCCGTCCATATTAGAAAGTCTCACCCAGGCTGGCAGGGTCCCATCTCACAAGCAGCCCCTGTGTGCCCAGAGCGCTGCACAGGGCCCTCCACGAAGGTCCTTGCAGATGAAGCATCTCTGCCCCAGGGGGTCGAGGATGCTTTCAGAGAAGAAGAGAGAGGGAGACAGTAGCTGCCTGTGGATGACAAAAAGCTGAAAATAGCCATGACAAGAGATCTGGTCAGAGTTACCCCCCCCCCTCCACACACACACACACAGACACACACATGAATGGTGCAACAGATAAAATGGTGCAACAGTATGTGTGGGCTGCCTTTATTCCCATCCCCCTCTCTAGGTTGTGATGTACCCGCTGTTTTGCCCACCTGTCTATTGTTAGAGCATGGTCCAGGCCCCTCTCTTCGAGCCCGAGCCCAGGTCCCCTCTCTTTCCAGAGCAGGTGTGGCAGGAAGGAGACTGCAGGAGGGCAGTGGGCAGAGGGTTACACTGGGGAGGGAAGCTCAGATTTTGTCTATTGGCTTCTCCCTCTCAGATTGCACAATTTCATATAATTTCTGAATAATTATTTTAATGATATGTACCCAATCAAGTTTACTCTAAGAAGGTTAAACATTATATTTGGCAGTGTTACCCATGTGATTTAATATATTAAATTAACCTAAATAATTAACGTTTCTCTATTTCTAAGAAAAGAGAGCAAATCTTTTGATATCTTCAAGGGTACCTCTATAAAATCTCAAAGTTAGTTCAAGGTCAAGTAGATTTTGTTTGGAAATAGACTTGCAGAAGCATTTAACAATGTCAAAAAGTTTAAAGCACTTGATCAAACAGGATCACAGGTCACTGTGAAAGAATACTTAGCCATTAAACTAAAGTGACAACGGAAAGATTTTAAAGGCAAATTCAATTATAAAAACGTAGCTCTTTTAATACTGAAAATACTGTGTTATTCTAAATAATCAAAGATCTGGTAAAGAAAATATTAAGCAAAGAAAATATTTTGATAAGACTCAATCTTTGTTTCTGAGGCAGATTATATTAAATGTAAAAAAACAAAAACCTTTTATAATTTTTTACTAATAACAGACCAATAATCTAAAAAATTTGTCATTTTAACAGAGTAAAAATTAAACTCTAGTTTCCATCAGTACATTTCTGAGCTCATATTAAAAGAACACGCACAGCTTTTATAAATAAATCTGTAAAATTGTAGGCAGATTTAACCTCATAACATAAAATTCATTTTCCATAAACCTTAAGCAACTTTCTATATCTATTTAGGTTTTGTCTTATTTTCTTATTCTGGATTAAATAGTCATTTTATTTTAGACAAGATTACTCTCTTCTTCTTTAACAAATACACTTCCTATTCCCTTGCATACTGTTAAAATAAAAATGTATCCGTTGCCATCTTGCTACTTGGTATACAAAGTTGTTTGCCTCTGCTCTGGTTTCATTTTTTACATATTGATTATAAATTTATTAGTAACCTTTTGCTTTCCCGTGAAAACCAGGAAGTGGGCACTTGGGAACTATCTGCCATGCACCAGCACCCTTATAGTAGATTGTTTTTAAACACATCATTTAAAAACGTGTACTTTGTTTATAGTATAAACAGTATAAACTTTTATCTGACACTTACTTAAGCTACTTGTTTTTAACAGTTATGCTTAGATTTGACATATGTTGCTAGTCATATGTTGTTATTTTTCTTTTTGATAAAGTCTGTAACAGAGATAATGTGAGCTTATAGACTGTAAACCCAGGTTGCCACGCTGCATGTTGGCATTAGTGCCACGCACGGCTCGTCCCCTGCAGGAGCAGAGGCAGTTTCACCCAGGATGGCTGGCCGAGGTCGTTCATGGTCCTTACTTTGCTCTAAAGTTGGTCATTATAGAGGACCGACATCCTTCGGGTCTGGCAGGCCAAATGGAGCACCAGGTGCCACGTGGTCCCATCCCTGGTGTCGTGATCCTGTGGCCACTTCACTCACCATGTTCTGCTTCATGCACAACTTGCTCCATTTTCCCATGTCCACTTCTCAGGAAAAACAGATGTTTCTCAAGGTCAACCAAGACCTCTTCTGGGTAAAGGCCATGGGTATTTCTCAGTCTGTTTCTTAACCTCCAAGACGCCTGAGACAATGCTAACAACTCCCTCTTGTAAGATCCTTGTCCGGCTTCCTTCTCATCTCTGTGGCCCTTTATCAGGCTTCTTTGCTGAGCCCTCTTCTCTTTGCAAAGGATGGGCTCACACAGGACTGGTTAGCTCCTCCTCTTCTCTCACAAGTCACTCTGTCCCTGGGAGGTAGTTCATCCAACCCTCTGCCTTCAGCGCTAGTCCCAAATACATGGCTCCATGCCAGGTTTCCTCCCAATGCTTACCTCTTGAGGCATCTGCAAATGGGGCAAGACCAACTGAGTATTTCACCAGACAATCAAACATCATAAGGCTCAGGCTGGGTGCCCACCCCCTGCCTACATATTTCTTCCTGCTTTGGTACGGCTCTCACAGTGCTCTTTCCTCTCCAAATAAAGTGTATGGACCTCAGAGCTTCAGTTATACGGTCCTCCCTTAGACCACTCTGACAGGCAGGTGTGTTTACCTTTGCACTGGGCTCTCTTCCCTCCCACCTCCCCATCATGGTGCCAGACACAGTGTTATAAAGAACTTCAGTTTTCTTTCTGACTAGTGAGAACCTGCCATCCTGCCATAGGCAGTTAATATTTACTGTTCTTCATAGCACTTACCGTCCTCTAATATATTATACTAGAGGCCCAGTGCGTGGATTCGTGCACCAGTTGGAGTCCCTCAGCCTGGACTGCGCCCTCTCACAATCTGGGACCACTCGGGGGATGTAGCAGTGCTCAAAGTGGCAGGCAGCCAGGGAGGAGCCTGAGCTGGGCTAGGCGCTCAGCACTCAGCGCTCCTAACCCCTCACTGCTTACTCCTAACCACTGGCTGCTCGCTCTTTACCACTTGCTGCTTGCTCCTTAGCACTGTGGCAGAGGCAGGAGAGCCTTCCACCACTGTTGCTAGGCTCGCCCACCGTGAGCCCGGCTTCTAGCTGAGCAGCCCTCCCGCTGTGGGAGCACACTGAACACCAGGGGGCAGCTCCTGCATTGAGCATCTGACCCCTGGTGGTCAGTGCATGTCATAGTGACTGGTCATTCCATTGTGATGGTCACTTAGGCTTTTATATATATAGATATTTACATATTGATTTGTCTATGTTATCGTACCAAAATGTCACAACAATAAAAGCAGGAATATACTTTTCTATTCTGCTTTTGCTATTTGCTCAATGCCTGGTTTATAGTAGATTACACAATTCGTATTTGCTTAAAAGATTTAATGAATAATATCCAAAATTAAAGTAAACATATATTAGTTGAATATTACTATTTTCAGCTGGTTATTTTATGGAGTGGACTGAGATAGTTACTGCACTTCAGGAAATGTTAGAGCATATCTAAAACCCATACATATATTTCTTTGCTAAAACCCATGTATATATTGTTAAAATCTGCATGGCGACCATGCATCTTTCTTTTCCTCTCCATGTTTCTTATGACCTCTATATTCTAATATAGGACTTCACAGGGTTCCTCCAGAAATGTGTGTTCTAGCTCAGTCATGGATCAATGTAAACATAACCAATGCCATCACCATAAATGTGCATGCATTTTTTCCTATTTTCATTTCTATATATGCAGTCTTAGCCCATTAAGTCATACTGCTATTTAAGAGTTTTATGTTGTCACTAGAGGACCAACATTGCATTTCTCTTTCCTTTGATTCTACTGTGATATTAGGAGCCACACTTTACACTAATAGTAATTAGTAGGAATCTGTGTGAAGCTCATGCTGACTTTCTCAAGGCCAATTTCTATCTAAGTCAAAGTCTAGCAATCATCTGGATAACAGCCCTGCACAATTTTCTCATCTCCTTGAAAGATTTCCCAAAGGAGTATGAAAGGGCTCAAAAGGAAAACAAGTACCCATCGGCCATCATTTCTTTCAGGAGAGTACGGAGTGAAATACCAGGAAGACCTGGGATTTACTGAGAAGACAAAACAGAGCTGTGAGGCAGCACAAGTCTTCTTGGCTGTTTCTGTTTTTGTGAGCGGTTGTCAGGCAGCAATGGATTGCAGCTTGTGGAAAGGTGGTGCCTAGACTTTGCTCCCATAGATATTAGTTACCGTGTGTTCTGGGTTTGGAATGTAGCCTTGGTAGCTATTAATCATTAGTCAATATAATAAATTAGTCACTGACATCCCACTGACTAAAAAAATACATATTGAGTATTTGTGGCCTTCACTGGGAAACAGAGATGGATAACACAAAATTTCTGTCATTTGTTGAGGATCCGATGAGGTACATAGATGTGTTAAGGAGTGACTTCTTAAGAGGATGTGGTCAAGGTAAAGTGCTGTCATAGCAACAAGGCCAGGGTATTTAATTGATTAGTGGCACTGGGGAAGGTAACTGAGTTTCACTTGAGTCTACAAGGAGTAGAAGCAGTTTACCAAGCAATTAAGGAAAGACTGAGTGACTTTCAGACAAAGGAGCACAATGAAAATTACCCTTTATTTTTCCACTAGAGGCCCAGTGCACAGATTCATGCACCGGTGGGATCCCTCGGCCTGGCCTGCGTGGATCGGGCTGAAACTGGCTCTCTGACATCCCCCAAGGGGTCCCAGATTGCGAGAGGGCACAGGCCAGGCCAAGGGACCCCACCAGTGCATGATCAGGGCCGGGGAGGGACCACAGGAGGGCTTCAGGGCGTGTCTGGCCCACCTCGCCCACTCCCGATCAGCCGGACCCCAGCAGAAAGCTAAACTACTGGTTGGAGTGTCTGCCCCCTGTGGTCAGTGCATGTTATAGCGACTGGTCAAATGGTCAAATGAACGGTTGGACACTTGGCATATTAGACTTTTATTATATAGGATAATTTATTCAGGATCAGGAACATGTGGTAAAAAAGAGGTGGTGAAGCTGGACATGGTGTTAAAGGTAAGATAAGCTGGATCATGAAGCACCTTGCATAACCAGCTAAAGATTTAAAACATTACCATTTACAAAATGTTATTTAATTGTTCAGATATACCATTTACTTAGTTAATATTTGTCCTAGACATTTTAATTTAAATCTGTCAAGTCTTAAACTCTATTTAAGCTAATCAATATAACACTTATCAATGTATTGGATAAACTAGAGAAGGAATGATGATAGAGAAAGCATTCAGGAGTCTGTTGTAAGAATATCAATAAGACATACTGTAGGTTTTTGAGTTTTACAGTCCTGCCATGTTTGATGAGACAGAATGGAGAGGACCTGATAAATAATTGCTGGGACTGGGAGGAACTGAGAGGGACTGAGAGTGACAGTGATGTTTCTCTCCATGGAAGAGAGAAGGTCATCTTGTGAAATGACATCAAGAATTAGAGGACATAAACAGCGAGGGAGCAGAGAGGATAATAGAATTCTGGCCGCGCTAAATTTGAAGACTTGACAGAAAATCCAGGCCGGTCTGCTCAAGTTGAAGAGAAGCTGAACCTGAAGATCAGTCAGTCTTCAGGTTCACTGGTCTGTAGATAGATTTGGGCAGTGGAAACGATGATCTTCCCCAGGCAGATGACAAAGCAAGTGTAGGAGAGAACTGGCATTGGATTTCAAAAAAAAAAAAAAAGGCTTTGTTTTAACAGCTTACACCAATGGCTCCCGCTCAGTTCTCATTTAACAAGTATTTCTGGCACACATAATGCAGTCACTTTTTCTTTGGAAGAGTTTCTTCAGAATGATTTCTTCACTGTGCTATTGTTCCTCTCCCCTACCCAGTGACTCACTGAGAATCTACCTCATGCAACTCAAGTGCCATCAAAATCTTTTAGTGACTAAGCCTAACAAGCAGCTGCCAGGCAGAGAGGCAGGATGAGGTGGATCTTGGGCCTTTGCTGACCTGCCTTTGGGCTCATTGCTGGTGGAAGTCAGCCTTGGTCCTACGCCCAGCAGAGGCAGCCACAAACTGTGGACCTCTTGGCAGCTGTTGTCCAGGCAGCTTCTGACATTGGCCTGCAGCAGAGTCCTCTCAAGAGGCCCCAAAACAAACACACTCAGTTGCCAGGTTCAGACAACATCAGAGCAGGATCCAGTCAGCTGCACAAGCAGCACATCAAAGGGAGATCTTGCCAGGCACCAAGATTTGCTGAAGCAAGCTCCACTTTCTGCGGTCAGCACCTGCAGAGTAGCATCCTTGAGGGGCAGAAAGGAGGGGCGTCAGCAGGGAGAGCAGGGAGAGATAAGTTTTTGTTGATTTTTACTGGCTGGTTTCTTCAAGGCCACAACCTTTCTGCAAAGCACAAGAAATCTTTCTCTGCCCCATCTTATTCTCTTTAATCCTTCCAATACTAAATTAGACCGATATAATATACTTGAAATTGCATAAGAAAGAATGTAACCGTTTTTACTAGACAAGTTTTAACTTACCTGCTATTAGTTTTATCACAGAAGGTCTAGTTATATTTTCTTGAAAAAATACATTTAAAGTATATTTATAAATGTTAATCTAAGAAATGCTGGCTGTTTACTTTTTGGTAATCATTAAAGGATTGAGGTTTTTACTGAGTAAAAGTACTGAGGCATGGTTATGCATTTTTAAAGGACATAGAAAGAAGGTTCAAAGGCTAATTTGAAAGTGTGAAATTTATAAAGGTTGTGCATGTAATAAGAAGGAGAAGAGAAATGTTAAAAGAAATTAATTAAATAATGCAGGCCAGTAAGCCAGGAAGAGTAAATAATTTACATTCTGCCTCCCTAAACAGAGGGTAAATATTTATGCCAAAGTACTTAGGGGTGACTGATAAAGAAATCCAACAGTTACTGTTTTGTTATAACTCTAGAGAGTCCATAAAAAGGACTGGCAAGGAAAATCAGAAAATCTTAAAGCAGGTCAGTAGCTTTTTCTCCTTATATAATTCCTCCAAAATTTGACAATACTTAATAAATAAATCATAGCAATACATTTCTTTGCATAAATTCAATAAGACCAATTTCCAACAGTGGTTTTATTAACTGAAAACTTTGACTGGAGTATCATGTTTTAAAAAGCCCTGTCTGAACTCTGAACTCTAAAGACTTGAAACCAATAAGAGTGCCATGGAGAAAGCTTGGTATCCTGCTTGGGAGCCCTGAAAATAGCTGGCGCTAGAGCGTCAGGCCCATACCCTACCATCACTAGCAGTTGGTCAGAGTAGAAGGGGAGAAATAAGGGCACCTCTGTGTCCCTGTGGAACCCCCATGCACTCTAGGCCGCAAAAAGTAGGAGGGCTGCTGAGATGGGCCTTGAAGACTAGGGCGCAGGCCCAGGTGGAGTCACTACAGGTGAGGAATTCACCTAACCGAGCAGATGCTGCAGGCAGGCCTGACAGCAGCTAGATGGCTTGCCTTCCTGGACCTATAGAGCACATTAAGATTCAATCATGAAATTCTTATTGTGTTAATGCAAACAATCAGGCCAAATTGAATACAATAGATAAATTGGTCTTAATTTAGCTCTTTTAATAAACATAATGGTAATTTTAAGGAGAAAAATTCTATTTCAATAGAGGTGTTATTAAAACTGAAATGTTTTCTTTCCCTTCCACCAGACCATTTGTTACAGTTTGTCTCCTCCTGGTCACAAGCCCACCTCCTTCTGTGCCCAGGCCTCATCATCCCTCTGACAGAGAGCAAGGATCTCTTGGCTCTGAAAGAAAACTTCACCCCTCTTCAGTATGGAAGTAACCAGAGGAGCCCACCAATGTCCATTTTCTCTAAAAGAATTCAGAGCCAGGATCCTTGAGGTAATATATTAGTCAGTAAGACAGACATGAGCAGAGCAAGGACGATGGGCCAACTAGTGCTACCAGATGTAACTAAGTCTTTCCACCTCTACATATATAGGACAAGGGGCATAGCCAAAGGGATTCTCACCCAAAGTCTTGGCCCCTAAAAAGGCTGGTAGCCTACTTATCCAAAATACTTGACCCCATTGCATCTTCTGCCCCCGGGCAGTAGAAGCAGCTGAAGCAGCCCGGGAGGCTGCCCTAAAACCAGTGGGCCTCTACAGATTCTAGTGACTCTTCCAGACCCTGACCTACCCACCTCACCAGCTTACACAGAAACCCAACTTAGAAAATCTGAAATCCATAACCAATCTTTACTCAAGTTCTTACAGGCTTTACAGTTCACCCAGAAAGCAGTCCAGAAGCACGTCCAAGACACTCTGCCTGTATCAACTTTTGATCTGGTCCATCCCTTCCAACCTGGTGACTCTGTTTAGATAAAGAAATTTGCCACCTAAGGACTGACTCCTACCTGGAAAGGACCTCCCCTACAGCAGTCAAGGTCAATGGGATCCCGACGTGGCTTCATCACACCCGGCTTAAGACAGCCCAGGCAAAATAGAGAGTCCAGTACTCTTCAGACCCTCTAAAGCAGTGGTTCTCAACCTTTCTAATGCCGTATCCTTTAATACAGTTCCTCATGTTGTGGTGACCCCCAACCATAAAATTATTTTCGTTGCTACTTCATAACTGTAATTTTGCTACTGTTATGAATCGTAATGTAAATATCTGTGTTTTCCAATGGTCTTAGGTGACCCTGCTAGTGGTTCTCACTCTGACCCACAGATTGAGAACCACTGCTGTAGAGCCTAAGACCATTGGAAAACACAGATATTTACACTACGATTCATAACAATAGCAAAATTACAGTTATGAAGTAGCAACGAAAATAATTTTATGGTTGGGGGTCACCACAACATGAGGAACTGTATTAAAGGGTCACAGCATTAGAAAGGTTGAGAACCACTGTTCTAAAGATTACTCCTGGCCCGCATTCTGGGCCCTTATCTTATAAACTGACTTACTGACTTCATTCAGCAGATAATTAATTCTGTCAAGCTTATAGTCTTTCAGGGGTCAATGTAACTCCCTACCCCAGTGGTTGGCAAACTGTGGCTCACGAGCCACATGTGGCTTTTTGGCCCCTTGAGTGTGGTTCTTCCACAAAATACCACGGCCTGGCGAGTCTATTTTGAAGAAGTGGCGTTAGAAGAAGTTTAAGTTTAAAAAATTTGGCTCTCAAAAGAAATTTCAATCGTTGTACTGTTGATATTTGGCTCTGTTGACTAATGAGTTTGCTGAGCACTGCCCTACCCAACAATGACCTAAAAGAGTCAATGATTTGACTCATGTACATAAAACCAGTGGGGAATGAAGCATCCATCTTATCTAAAAACTGCTGTTTGAAATTTTAACCCTGCTATTTTGGCTTCTGTAAACGCTTGCTTGCTTGCTTAAATATTAAGGAAAATAAGACTACTCCCATTCCAGAGAGGCCATAAACTATGCCCCAGACAGAGTTGTCAGTGCTGGCACCAGGCCAGGCCTTGAGATATGGTCTCATAGCCCCTTCCCAGCATGCAGTTCTTCTTTCTCAGAAGGCCTGGAAGTCTGATTCCAAATTTGGGAGACAAAGAAGCTCAAAAAGTATAAATATGGGAAACTTTCTCTATGTCGTGGCTCAGAGATTTGGGAAACACCTCCCTCTGGACCCGCGAGAATAAAGACTCCTAACGAATTGGCTCATTAAGGCATCTCCTATCTATCTCACTGATTTACAATACAACAAATGAAACAACCCCAAATCTATGGGACACAGTCCTAAGAGGAAAATTCATAGTATTACAGGCCTCCCTCAAGAAGTAAGAAGTTACCATCACATATTTAACAAATAACATAAAATAAAAACAATATAAGAGTAATTTCAGTGTGGAAGGAAAGAGACCTGACTAGATCAACTTAATACTGTTTTCTTGTTGTTTAGGTTTCAGACTGAGACTTAGAACAAATTAGAAAAGTGCTTTCTAATGAAGACCGTGGAGGGAGATAAGAGTCGGACTGGTGCATCACCAGGCCATGGTTCTCACACAAGGTCAGCCGAGGTCAATGGCACCAGCGTTACCTAAGACTTGCATCTCTGGGCAAAAACTTGCTGCTAGATTCTTGCTGCCTAAAACACTACGTCTTTGTAATGCTTAGGATTGCTGCGGTTTTAAAACGTTAGGCGAAATTCATGGCTTTTGGTAGCAGAAACAAGGTGCTACAGATTCAGTAGGTTTGGAGCAATAAGTCCAGTTTATTCTAACTAGTGTAAGGGATGATGACTAATATCCTCCAATGTTTTCCTGCTATCACCCTGAATCTTAGGAAATACACAGAAAACAATTTCTCTTTCAAGACAATGATTTAAAGGAAAGCACTGGCTTTTACTTTTCAGGTGTAGAAAACAATTAAACGTGAGCATAGAGAGTACAGGTGTGCCAGTCTGTGTGTCGCCAGTGTTCCTCAGTCAGACTCCGAGCTACTGACTAGTGGGAGCGCTGATGCCCTGAGTGCCATGGCCACTTCCGCCCTGTGGAGAAGAGACCACCTTACCTCACTGTCACCATTGCAGGGGAGGCTAAGATATGGGTGGAGGAGATACAGCCGTCTTGGAAGCAAGGACTAGCATGACGCAATAGTGATCAGGAGAGAAGCCCCTCACCCCGCCTGTCTGCAGCCCTCGGCCCCTGCAGCCTGGCACCCAGCGGGTCTCAGTCCTCGCAGACCAAAGCTCCCTTTTACAACAAATGTGTTGTGATGTCCCCGTATGATCACCCTGCAACGACACCTACACGCTCTGTGGTGAGGCAAAGAATTCACTTGCCTATGAAGGTCTGGCCTCTGCCCTCAGCCTATCTGCAGAGCCAATTCAAACCCAGACCTTGTGCTCCGAGGGTTTATTGCAGGACTTTTCCCACGTTGGACCACATGTTGGGACCATAGCCCTCAGCTGGTAAAAGCAAGCAAGAGCAGAAGAAAGAGTGAGCCAGGAGGACATGAAGCGATGATGAGGGAGAGCTGGGAGTCCAATCAGAGGATAACCCCTAGACGGGTCTGTCGTGCACTTTCCACCACGTGGGGTGTTCATTACATATGCATGACCTAAATGATGCAAAGCTCGCTGACCTAAATGACGCAAAGCCCACTCAAAGCTCGCTGCAGTGATGGCACCCCTGCGCCCCGGACTTCGGTGCTTCTGGGAATGGGGCATGGGGCTCTGCCTGTTGAAGGGCACCTCACGTCTCCCTTAGACACGCGGCCTGCTGCACCCACTGCACTGAAATCCTCTTAGCAAAACTCAGGGTTGGAACTGGAGCTAAAGCAGTAATTTGGTTTCCTTCCAAATGGGTGGGTGGGGAACTCCTAGATGCAAAATCTTTCCTAACTCTACCAATTGAAAGATATTTTAGTCTCAATGTCACTTTTATTTTTAACTTATTGAACTTCCTACAAATGTTTATCATATTCTTTGGTGATTTTAAATGAATTAGTGACCTGGCCTGGTATATTCAGGTGATAGAGATCTTTAAATGAGTTCCTTATACGTATTAAATAGTGCCAGATTGTGAGCAACGTTTCTAAATCAGAACCTGTGTGTCCCTCCGTCATTCTCAGTGTGCATGCTTCTACAATAACCTACAGCTGCTCATCTGAACAGTGGCTTTCTCTGAATAATGGAACTACCAGCAATTTTTCTTCTTCTAGTTTTCTAAATGTTATACTATTAGCATGTATAGAAACAAGTCATGTTTTTGTTCTTCTTTTAAATCATATCTCTCTGCCAAATTTTATTATATAGAAGTTCAATAAAATTGCAGCTGAAATAGCAAAATAATAATAATAATCCTATATAATAAAGAGCTAATATGCAAATGGTCATCACGCACTTGCACCTTTGTGCCCTCGTGCCCTTGTGCCCTCTCGCTGGAGCCAGGGGACCTGAGGCCGGGCCAGGGGACCTGAGGCTGTGCCCCCCTGCCCAGCAAAGCTAGATGGGAAACCTGAAGCTGCGCCCCCCCCCCCCCCCCCCGCGGGGCTTGACAGTGGACCTGAGGCTGTGCCCCCTGCCGTGTGGGGCTTGATGGGGGTGTGGTCAGCCAGATATGGGTCTCATGCAATTTTGAGGCATGTGCGGGTGGGTGGGGACTTGATTCTGGGTCCCGCGGTGCACCCCAGACTCTGACAGGAGGGAGATTTTCATATACATTTTACTAATTTTCTTTCATCTCTGACACTACTATTATAGAGAAAGGGCAAATAGCAATCTACACTAATAAAAGGGAAATATGCAAATTGACCGTACCTCCATGACGCCCACCAGCCAATCAAGAGTGAGTATGCAAGTTAATCCAACAAAGATGGTGGGTTAATTTGCATACACAGGCGCTGAGTGGCCTGGGTCCCAGGAACATCCTCAGGACGCAGGCCAATCCTAGCCTGTAGGCCCACATGTAGGCCCTGAGCAGCTGGGGTACCAGAATGCCCCCTGCCACTCCGGGCCTACAGGTGCAGGCACCAAGCAGCTGGGGGCAGGGCGGGAACATCTGCCATGTCGCCATGGTGATGCAACGGATGTTCCCACCTCACAGCCGTTTGCATGCGCTCTGGTGCCAAACAGCGGCCTGGGTCCACACCCCCCGCCTAGCACCCACAATGCGGGGCTGGCTGCCAGCCTTGGGGGTGTGTCCCCCCAGCCGCAGGGACACCCCCCTAGCCCAGTGGACACAACGCAGGGGGTCCTCTGCGCACGAGCTGCAGAGGAAACACCTTTTCTTTTCTTTTTTTTTTAAATATATTTTATTGATTTTTAACAGAGAACAGGGGAGAGGGATAGACAGTTGGAAACATCGATGAGAGAGAAACATCGATCAGCTGCCTCCTGCACACTCCCCACTGGGGATGTGCCCTCAACCAAGGTACATGCCCTTAACAGGAATCAAACCTGGGACCCTTCAGTCTGCAGGCTGATGCTCTATCCACTGAGCCAAACCAGTTCAAGCGTCAACACCTTTTCTGACCGCTCATTGGCTAAGCTCCCTGTATGCCACCACTTGCAGTGTTCTTGGTAACTTGGGTAATAAGACTCCAAGAAGGTGATCTAGGGTTTTTCCACCTCACTCCTGGAGGAAAAAAACAAAGGTCCACTGCTGGAGGGGCTAAGAAATGTCATATCCTTCCCTAGTCAGTTTGGCTCAGTGGATAGAGCCTCGGCCTGCCGACTGCAGGGTCCAGGTTCGATTCTGATCAAGGGCATGTACCTAGGTTACAGGCTCCTCCCTGGCTGGGGCCCAGGTCAGGGCTCATGCAGTAGGCAACCAATCAAAGTGTCCCTCTTACATTGATGTTTCTCTCTGTCTCTCCCTCTCTCTTCCACACTCTCTAAAAATCAATGGAAACATATCCTCAGGTGAGGATAAAAAGAAAAAGAAAGAAAGAAATGTTATATCCTATAAAAGACACATCTTGAAAATGCCTAAAGAAAGTTGTCATTTTTCCATGGTGAAGGGACTGGAGTCCGTGTTGATGAAAACACCTTGGCAGCTGTGGTGGCTGGCAGTGGCTGCAGCAGCGGGGGATGGGGCTGGCGCCTTCCCCTGATCAGCCCGGTCACCTCCCACAGTAGGACATTCCCTGAGGGCTCCCAGTCTGTGAGAGGGGCAGGCTGGGCTGAGGGACCCCCTCCCAGTGCACGAATTTCGTTCACCGGGCCCCTAATTCTATATAATAAAAGCCTAATATGCTAAGTGTCTGGTCGTCCAGTCAGCTGTTCAACCAATCAAAGCATAGTGTGCTAATGATATGCTAAGGCCGCTTAACCGCTCGCTATGATGTGCACTGACCACCAGGGGGCAGTCGACTGATTGACCAGTGGCTATGACATGCACTGACCACCAGGGGGCAGATGCTTCGACCGGTAAGTTAGCTTGCTACTGGGGTCCGGCAGGTTGGAATTGAGTGAGAACTGAGCTGGACATGCCCTAGAGCTCTCCCGTAGCCCCTCCCCAGCTGGCCAACTTTCCGTGTCCCTCCCTGGCCCCGATCATGCACCAGTGGGGTCCCTCAGTCTGGCCTGCACCCTCTCGCAATCTGGGACCCCTCGGGGGATGTCGGGAGAGACAGTTTCAGCCTGATGGCGGAACAACCGGTCACTATGATGCACAATGACCACCAGGGGACAGACACTCAATGCAGCAGCTGCCCCCTGATGGTCAGTGCGTTCCCACAGGGGAAGTGCCACTCATCCAGAAGCCAGGATCATGGCTGGCGAGCACAGTGGCAGTGGTGGGATGTCCAACTGATGGCTTAGGCCCGCTAAGCTGTCAGTCAGACATCCTCCAAGGGCTCCCAGACTGCAAGAGAGCACAGGCCGGGCTGAGAGACACCCCCCAACCCCCGAGTTCACGAATTTCATGCACCGGGCCTCTAGTTAGAAATAATATGGCAAATCTATCTGTGCTGATATGAGGACATTTCTATAAGATACGTTATTAAAGAGGAAAGTGCAGAATATCCAATATGGCCCTTTTGTGTAAATAAAATTCAAGTATATTTACCCACACACAGGAGTTGCTGCCCAGTGGAACAGGCTGAGTGCTGGGCCAGGAAGGCCAGCTACCCTGTCCCTGCTCTGGGGTTGCAGGCAGGAGAGGATCAGGAACGGACCGGCTCTCCCACACTCCAGCCCTCCGAGGGGGCTTCCTAGTCCATGGCACAGACTCCCTGAAAGCCACGGTCCACACCGTACCAGAGCTGGTATCTTCAGGGTGGGTGTTAGGAGGCCAGCGCCGGGGTTTCCGGAAGGACAGGCCTGGGCGCCTGCTGTCTGTCACTGCTGTGGCTGCACCAGCACCACGCAGCAGAGCCGGGGACGCGCCGTACCCACAGCACCACATTACGGCCGAGCAGTTTTCTAGGTAGGTCTCTTCTGACCGTGTGACAGCCAAGCCAAACGAGGTTTCTTAGCCTCGCTGAGATTCTGTAAGCCCAAGTATATAAAGCAAAAAATATATGCTTTTTAAAAAATCACTTTTTGCTTAAAAATGGTAAAGTTTTATCTACAACTGACCCCTAACCAACACAGTAAACAAATATCTAAACAATATAATTTCCAATTGGTTGGCACTATGAATGAAAAATGTAATATTGGTGCAAGGATGGTCAGAGAACAACCCTTTGGGGAGGTCTGGGAGGTAGGCCGAGAGCCCAGGGGAGGAAGGAGGGGCAGTGAGGATGGGGAACAGCTCCAGTCCGAGGGCCGGAGCGGAGCACCTGCTCTGTGTAGTAAGGAAAGAAGGTGGGCCTGGCTGGGGCTTGGAGGGTGGGGGGAAGGGAAGGAAGGGGTAGAGGGAGGGGGTATCAGATGAGTTACTCAATAGGGTAACTGAGGAGCATTTATTAGACACTATTTACAAAGGTCTGGCCAAAGTTAAGGAAAACCAGAGTGGGATTATGTAACACCAGGGGCCACACCACTCCCAGGCCTGGGGCAAGGCCAAGGCCAAGGAGAGGAACTGGATTAAGGGCTCGCCGTGGACACTGACAAAGGCGCTCCTTGACCACACGCTACAGAGTGAAATCAGTTCAGCAAGAATGTTCCGGCCCCTGAGGGTCACTCTGAGTCCCCCTCCAGCAACAGCTCCCACCCTGCTCCGTGGCTCCTTCTTGCTGGATTAAGAGCTGAGGCTGATTAAAGCCTTCCTAGCGTTTTTATAACTGTCAGATTGCTTTCTTTAACAGCTTTTCTTCAGAGACATGTCTGGAAAATCGATCCCTGGTTTCTCTTTCCCCCTGTCCCACCAGTCCTGGCCCCCACATGAGCATCTGGGAGCCAGAGTGCAGGGACCTCATTGGTGGGACTGTGAAATCAGCTCCTGCAACACAATGCAGGGCGGGTCTGAGGGCGCTGGGACAGTGTCCTGTGCCAGCACCCTCGCTCCTGGCCCCCAGGCCCATCAAAAGGGAAACAAAGCTTGGGTCTCGGTACACAGGGTCCCCGTCCTGACCTAGCGCTGCTGGCATGCTGGCCCCGACACCTCCGACCTAACACTGGAACCTGAGCCGCCTGTGGGTCCTTCAGCGACCTTAGGGGCAGGGGCTTAATTCCCATAAAGCGCACATGCAGTTTCCATCTGACCTGCACCCCCCCACCCCCGAAGTCCAGATCACAGCCACGCCTCCTTCTTCCCTCACTGTCTCTGCACTTCTCATGTTCTAAAGTGAAGCTTCAAAAACCAAGTGATGCCAAGTCTCCAACGAGCAGAACTGCTTCGTGGTGTTGGAGGTGGCTCCTCGGGGGAGGTGGCTCCTCAGGGGGAGGTAGCTCCTCGGGGGGAGGTGGCTAAGCAGCAGCAGCAGCAGCAGCAAGGTGGGTGTGCCAGGGTCACTGGTCCGGGCATGCTCTGTAATTGTATTTATTTAATATGTAGAATTCTATTTAATTCTACATATTAAATAAAAACAAGCATTCCATTTAGAAATTTAAAGTATCTGTAATGAAGTCTCACTAATAAGACTACTAATAAAAAATACTAGAAACCGTAATGAACATGAGGAAGTGGTTGATGTACCGGGGCCAGCGCGGGCTGAGGCCTCCCGAGGTGAGACGCTCGGGGAAGCGGCCGCTGGTGCCGAGCCTGGGCTGCATCACATTCCACACCCAGGCCCAGTCCGCGTGGGCACCTGTGCGGGCAGAGGCAGTCTCCTCTGCCGGGAGACTTCACATCTAAGACCACATTGGAGCTCAGGAAAGCAGAGTGACAAATCTTAATAAAATTTCAATGTGATTTAAGACAGAATATGTGTCTTAAAATATAAATGTGAATTATATACCTTAAGATCCATTCACTTTTCTTAAAAACAACAGGCAAGTGTATTTTTGAACATCTGATAGAATGCTTTTTCTGCTGTTCTCTATCCTAATATCAAAACCTGCCTCCTGGTTCCTATTCTCCTAGTTCAATAGTTACATTAATATCCCTTTATTTACACTCTGTGGACAAATACCCATGACGTCGATATTCTTTTTCAGATGTTTCCTCTCCCCGGGAGTATAAAGGGCAGGGCACTGTTCCCTCTGCCTAGCACACAAATGTTTTGGAAACAAAATGCCAAAGGCTGAGGGAACAAAAGTCACTGTGCTCAAACCTTCCCATCAGGAGACTCACCTGCTCATTAGAGTAAAAGGAAAGGGGGCAGGTTGGAAAACCTCGTTCACGCTTTTCTGCCGCTTTTGGAGACCAATGACATATATAATTTAAAATTATTTTCAAAACCTTGAATATGTGTAAACATTCTCTATAAACTTACTGATAATACAAAGGGTTTCTATAGAAACATTATAATACTAGAGGCCTGGTGCATGAAATTTGTGCATGGGGGTGTGTGTCCCTCAGCCCAGCCTGCACCCTCTCCAATCTGGGACCCCTCAAGGGATGTCTGACTGCCCGTTTAGGCCTGATCCCTGTAGGATCGGGACTAAATGGGCAGTCAGACATCCCTCTCACAATCTAGGACTGCTGGCTCCCAACTACTCGCCTGCCTGCCTTCCTGATTGCCCCTAACCGCTTCTGCCTGCCAGCCTGATTGCCCCTAACTGCCCTCCCCTGCCGGCCTGGTCACCCCTAACTGCCCTCCCCTGCAGGCTTGATAGCCCCCAACTGCCTTCCCTTGTAAGCCTGGTCCCTCCCAACTGCCCTCCCCTGCTGGCCTGATCCATCCCAACTGCCCTCCCCTGCTGGCCATCTTGTGGCGGCCATCTTGTGTCCACCTGGGGGCAGCCATCTTGTGTGTTGGAGTGACAGTCAATTTGCATATTACTCTTTTATTAGATAGGATCTATTCAGAAACCTATGTCTGTGCAAACACATTTAAATGAAATATTTAGGCATACGTATATGGTATACTTTAATAAGATGCTTCTTAAAATAATCAATTAGGGTAATAAACATAAAGAAATATTTAGATTAACAAGTTAAATATACAATTTAAAGACTGGGTGTCACAAACTTGAGTTCCCAGGACTTGTGTGAGCTACCCGAGGCTGTTTCTCCATCCACAGTTCACCAGCAGCAGAAGAGCTCCTCTGAGCCCCCTGGAGCCTGCAGCTGCCCTGCCCCAGAGGGGATTGGCTCTGCCCCGAGAGGAGAGGCTCTGCCCCGAGAGGAGAGGTTTGGGATCAGAAGTCATAGGTTTTAACATCTCTCTCCTTTCCCGGGCAGTGCTCCCTGGCTACTGGGTGAAGTGTTGCCACACAGTGTGCACTGATTTAATTATAAAACAGGACTAACCTACAGAATGTGATAAAGTATAATGTCCTGACTAGTCCTCCCAGGGAATCTACTAAAAGAGCAAAGCCCATGTCCTGTCATCCCTGATAGAAATGTTTCCATGTTTCCCATTGCATTTAGGGATCATTCTAAAATTTGAAATATTTTTCTCGGCACTGGCCCACACACTCTCACACCTTCCAGCCATGCTGTCTTCTTCCTGTTCTTCCTATAGATCATGTTAATGACCCCCAGGGCTCCATCAGTAATCTACCTTAGCATATCTTATCTCATTTAACCTTTCTAGCAGACATGTAGAGTAATATTAGTCCCATTTTATAGATGAGGAATCTGAGACAAAAAGAGGTTAGATAACTCACCCAGAATCCCACAGCTAGAAAACGAGATAGGGTTTGAACACAGCTCCAGTCTAAAGAAAGGCTTTGCTCTTAAAATTCTTTCCTCCATTTTGCAAAAGGAGGAAAACAAATAAAATAGAAAATACACAAAACATCCAAAAGTATTTTAAGAACATTTAAAATTATATAATACACTGCAAAAAATATTTTTGGTAGGACAGATTGAAAGAACTTTGAAGTACATGGGTCCTACCCTTTACTATCCTACAGTCTCACACTGTGTGTGTGTGCATGCGCACGTGCTTGTGTGACTTCTCTATTAAGCTCTCTGCATTATTTACTTTTTCTTATCTGTAACTGTGTAGCTTTGTTTCTTTATATGCTTTATGATAGCCTGTGGTATCTGCTAAGCAGACATCCCTAATCTTTCTGTTCCTGTCTTTTATTTAGCCAGCCTTCTGTATTTTCTCCTCCACATAAGCTTTAAGACGAGCTTGGCACTTTTATAAAGCTTTCTTGGTGTTTTGTATTAGGGTTACATTCAATGTATCAGTTTTGAAAGAACCCCCAGGCCAGGCTACCCTTTAGAAGTATCATCATCATCTTCATGTCATAGCTTTTATATCCTCAGATAACATTTTACTGCTTCTTTGTATAGTACAGATCAATTATCATCATTTGGCAAACTCAGTAAACTGAGGGAATTAACTTTTCCTCCGAGCTATGGACAGCTTTATGCCGTGGGAAAAGGCTCTCATCCCTTAAACTGGACCTGGTGCGTTTTCAAGAGAGTTCTTGGTTCCTTGGTCTTTCCCTTAAGTATTTTTTAGCACTTGTGTTAATTTTGGTCATAGTATTTTCTGAAAACTAACTTCTGCACCTAAATCTCCACATGCATTGGCCTAGGTCCTTCACAATGGCCTCCTAGCTCTCTGAGGCCCCGTGGCTCCCTCCTCACCAACCCCTGCAGCCCTCTGACTTGCCACTGATGCTCCTGTGGGAGGACTTCTGAGTTCCCAGTCCTAAGAGCTGGGAACTGCCAGCTGACCTGAGGCAGCAACTGGAGTTGGCAGTGGGACCACCTCAGGTGACAGGAGGCATCCACACTGCTTTGATGACTCCATTTAGGGTCCCTTCAGCCCGCTCGGCAGCAGGCCGCCCACTGGGAGTCCTGCCTTTCCTGAGAAGGCTCTCAGGGACTCTCTGTAGGACCCAAGCTCGCCCCTCTGCTCTGTTGGGGTCCCTTTCCATTTCACTGTCTTCCCATCTGCTCAGAGTGGGGCACAGCACCTGCCCCTCCACAGGCTGGACCCAAATCCACACACAGCATAACGGCTTTGATTAGCAAAGAGCTATGGGAGTGTGTGCGGAGGAGCAGCTGTGAGCCCAAATGCGAGGGCCTGGAGGCATAAACGACAGCACTAACAATACAAATAACAACGGGCGTCTGTGTAGCACCAATATGCCAGCCATCAGTTTTGTCACTCTTTGATGCCACTCTTTAATTTTCACAACAACCGTCCAGTGTGACACTCCTCACCTTCATAGTGTGGCTGATGAAGCAAAAGCTCAGAGAGTTATATAACCTTCCTAAGGCCACACAACCAGAAGAAGAGTCAGAGTAGCCTAACCATTTGGCAAAGCCAATTTCTGACTTTTGGCTTCAAACAAAGGGCCCAGAGCTTTAAAATGGAAAACTTCAAGTCTGTCTATAGCAATAAAAGAGTAATATGCTAATTAGACCAGGCATCTTCTAGATGTCATTCCTGATGAAGCCGGGCCAGAGGGAAGCCAGCCCGGGTCCCGGGTGCCTGCGGGCGGCTGGAGGAGGGAAGCAGCCCCGGTGCCAGAGGGAAGCCGGTGCCAGCAGCCAGGGGAAGGAAGGCCTACTCTTGCAGGAATTTTTGTGCATCGGGCCTCTAGTAAATTAGTAAGAGTCATTTACAAAGCTTCCTGTTCCTCCTTATCAGGAAATGAGAGAATGTGTACATGTTAGTTAAGTTGTAAACATCACTGGAAGGCAGCATTTGCAGTGTCCTGGGTGTTTGGGATCACTTCTTTATGTCAACACCCACTAACGCCGAGTGTCCTGGAAACTCTGAGCCTGTCACTCTTCCTGAAGGCAATAACTATGCTGTGGGTTTCTACAAAGAATCCGTGGTTGGTCTATGGTTCCAAAATTAAATTACCTTTTATTCTGGGTAGAGATTTAAAAATATATTCATGAATAAGAAAACCATAAAAACAGATTAGGTGCCATTCATGCTGACAGTGAACGGGTTTCAACAAATCAGAGCCTACAGAGAGGGAGACGAATAGAATAGCCCACCCCTCTGCGGCTCTCCTGTGGGGCCTCCTGGTGCCCACAGATGTCCAGCCTTCCCGGCAGGCACAGCCACAACGTGGACTCTGGCACCTGGATGCCTGGGTTCGAATCGGGCAACCTCCTGGCAGTGCCCCTGTCTGAGTAACTCTGCCTCTCTGCGAGGGCATGATGATGATGTCCTTCTCTCAGGACCACCTGGAGACCTGCGTGAGGCTGTGCAGGAAGTCTGGAGCCCAGTGGCTGGCACAGCAATGGCCATTGTTGGCAATCATGAATCAGGTGGGGCCTGAGCACCATCCCAGACAGGCCTGGGGTTTCCAAACTGATGAGGGCAGCGGTTGACAGACACCCAACTCCAACTCCAGTGTTCTTAAAGGGGAGCCCCCGATATTACTGTAGTTTAGAAAGGAGGTTTCCTACCTTACCACAGCGCCAAACCCCGAGCCCAGGCTCACCCCGTCCTCCCCATCTCTCCCCTCGTCAACTTCATCTCTCCAGGCAACTCCTCTTCCATGGAGGACCATGGCTCCCGCAGCCTCGAGCTCCCCCACCTCAGACTTGAGCCCAGGATAAGCAAGCTTCCTCTCTCCCGTGCAGCCGGACAGGCCCTGGAAGGTCACACCGCCTCCCAGGTCTCATGCCCCCTCTGGGGCAAAGCCTGTTCCCAGGAGAAGGAAGAACGGAAAGGGGAGGCCCCGTAAGCAGCAGATGACTCCTCATGCCTCTGATGGAAACTATCGCTCAACTTGGCACATGAGTGTGTGTCTCGGTCTACAAACTCCCTGAGAAAGAATTTCAATGATTGCCACCACCCATTTAAAACCTTACTGCAGGGCACAAAAAGGCTGCCGCATCAGTTCCTCAGAAAGTCATTTTCCCACAGGAAGCAAAGCAATATTGGGGAAAGGGAAAAGAAGTGATGAGGAGTGTGTACAGTGACTAAAGGAAGACAGATTTATAAAGGTAACTCAAAGGAGAGCTCCCGTGCGTGCGGTGCAGATGTCTGAGCGCTCCCCTCGCGTGGTCTGTACAGTGCTGTGTTGGCTGAGAATGCCTCACTGAGCTGAGCCTGGGTGCTCTCGGCACATGTCCCAGGTACTGCCACCTGCGAGGGGCCTTCTCCCCAAGCGCCCTCAGGCAGTGAGCCTGGGCGCCCCGCTGGCACACAGGCCTGCAGGCCACAGGGGAGGCGGCTGCAGGAGGCAGTGGGAGAGACGAATTGGTAGAATTGGTAGTGCAGCTGGACTGCCCACCCCCCCTTCCCCACCGGCATTTTGGAGACACAAAAGGAAGCCCAGCCTTGGAAGAGAATAGTGTCTGTGATGACTTCTAAGAGGTAGTTCACAGAGGGCACTGGGAAGCGTCGCATCTCCGTCCAGTTATTAAAAACCTCCATTGATGGTCTTGCATTTTCTCATTTCCACTCAGGCAACAAAAGCAGGCTCATGCTGGAGTGACTCCCCCAGAGCCAGGCAACAACTGACCGCAGGCACAGCTGCAGGGCGGGAGGGGAAAGGCTGGAGCACTTTAAACCTTCTAAGAGAGTCATGCCCAAGGTCAGGAGACATTCTTGTGATTTCACAATACATTGTGTTTTAAATTTTATTTCAAAAAGTAACAATCATTCCCATTACACTGTCTAATATCAGATGGGAACTGTTTTGAAATTCCTATTTCAGTTATGTTTGAAGGAGAGCTTGAAGTCACTACTCAATAATGAAATAACTCAAGATGACGATCTATTAGTTCACTTATTACTTACTAGTGGCCCGGTACCTGAAATTTGTGCGGCGGGGAGGGGTGATGTCCCTCAGCCCAGCCTGCACCCTCTCCAATCTGGGACACCTCAGGAGATGTCTGACTGCCAGTTTAGTCCCAATCCCTGTGGGATCCGACAGGGATCGGGCCTAAACCAGCAGTCGGGACATCCCTCTCACAATCCGGGACCGCTGGCTCCTAACCACTCGCCTGCCTGCCTGCCTGATTGCTCCTAATCACTCTGACTGCTGGCCTTCTTGCCCCCAACTGCCCCCCCTTGCCAGCCTGATCACCCCCAAATGCTCCCCCTGCTGGCCTACTTGCCCCCAACTGCCCCCCCACTGGCTTGCTTGCCCCCAACTGCCCCCCCCACACTGGCCTGCTTGCCTCCAACTGCCCCCCCTGCCTGCCTGATCACCCCCAACTGCCCTCCACTGCCAGCCTGCTTGCCCCCAACTGCCCCCCCAGCCAGCCTGATCACCCCCAACTGCCCTCCCCTCCTGTCCTGATCGCCCCTAATCACCTCTGCCTTGGCCCCGCCACCATGGCTTTGTCTGGAAGGACATCTGGGAAGGGAAGGTCTCCCAGTCTAATTAGTATATCACCCTTTTATTAGTATAAATAGAGGCCTGGACCCCTGGTGGGGTCCAGCTGGTCTGCCCTGAAGGGGGTCCTGGATCAGGGTGGGGGTCCCCTTGGGGGGCAGGACCAGCCTGGGAGAGGGGCCTGGGGCGGTTTGTAGGCTGGCCACGCCCCCATTGGGGTGAGTGTCCCTGCGGGGGGCATGGCCGGCCTGGGCAAGGGGCTGATGGCCATTTGAGGAAGGTTTGCAGGCTGGCCAAGCTCCCGGCTTTGTCCAGAAGGATGGCCGGAAGGTCTCTAGAAGGTCTCCTGGTCTAATTAGCATATTACTCTTTTATTAGTATAGATGTTACTCTGTGTTCAAAAGCTGTCACCAACTCTGATCATCATAAATTGTCATGAAAGGACTCTACACCCAGGGAGAAGCAGTGGCCAGGGTCTGGGCCAATGGTCCTGGGATGTTTCTTCTGAGTTCCATTCATTGGCATCGTAGCATCTTATAATCTGCCTTCATCAGTTGGTTTCTTTATTCATAAGGATGCTGAAGTGCTAATGCCACACTTACCTAAGAACAGAGCAACCTGTCATTTTCCCTCAGAGAAAAAAGGCTGCAGGTTCGATTCCTAACAGGGCACATCCCTAGTGGGTTTCATCTCCAGTCGGGGTGCATACAGGAGGCAACCAATCGATGTTTGTTCAATGTTTCTCTCTCATTTCTCTCTCTCTCTCTCTCTCTCTCTCTCTCTCTCTCTCTCTCTCTCTCCTCTTTAAGAGGAGAGAGCTGGGTGAGGATTAAAAAAAAAAAAAAAGAATTTCATGGTCTTGGTGTTTCCTGGTCAGATCATCAGATGCCTCCCACAGGGATCGGGCCTAAACCAATAGTTGGACACCCCCCAAGGGGTCCTCAATTGGAGAGGGTGCAGGCTGGGCTGAGGGAACCCCCCTCCATGCACAAATTTTGTGCACTGGGCCACTAGTATATATATAAAAAGCCAGCATCCATAACGACCAGAACAACCAATGACCAGTTGCTATGATGCCCACTGTGGCCAGAAAACTGGCCTGAACAGGGGGTGGGAATGGCTGGCCAACTTCCTGTGGCCCCTCTCCCTGGCTGGCCCCCGCCTGATTGGCCTGCTCCACCACCATAGGCCCGCAGCCCCACCCCCAGGACTACCCTGCCCCTGATCACACCCCCCAACCCAATAGGGGGCGGGGCCAGCTGGCCAACCTCCTACAGCCCCTCCCCCTTCCTGGCCCCACCCCAGATTGGCCCCCCCAACCCCAGTCAGGAGCAGTGCTGGCTGGCCAGCCACCTATGGCCCCTCAACCAGGCCACTGGCCCCTGGTTGGCACCCCACAGCCCATTCAGGGGCAGGGCCGGCTGGCCCACCACCCTCAGCTCCCCCCCATGGCTGTACCTGCCCCCAATCGGCCCCCTAAACCCAATGGGGGGGGGGGGCTGGCCTGCCAACCTCCTCAAGCCCCTCCTTCCATCTGGCCCTGCCCAGGATGGGCCCCCACCACCCTGATTGGCCTGCAGCTCCTCCCCCTGGCCGGCCTCACCCCCGATCACCTCCCCACCCCAATATGGGGAGGGGTCTGCTAGCCAACCTCCTTTAGCCCCTCCCCCAGGCCAGCCCCACCGCTGATGAGCCCCCACCACCCTGATAGGCCCGCAGCCCCTCCCCCTGCCTAGCCCCACCTCAGATCGGACCCCCCCACCCAATCAGGGGCAGGACCAGCTAGACAACCACCAATGGCCCCTCCCCCAGGCTGCTGGCCCCTGGTCAACACTCCCTACACCATTTGGGGGCAAAGCCAGCTGGCCCACCACCCACAGCCCCTCCCCATGGCCAGCCCTGCCTCCAATTGGCCCCTCAAACCCAATCAGGGGTGGGGCCTGCCTGGCCGATTGCCTGCGGCCCCTCCCCTCAGCCAGCCTGGCCTTCATTGGGCCCCAATCAAGGTGGGCTGCCTGGCCAACCTCCCGCCATCTCCTCCTCCCAATAGGCCCAGCCCTGATCTGCCCTGATTGGGGCCAGGCCAGCCGGAACCCACCCATGCATGAATTCATGCACTGGGCCACTAGTATCTATATATATAAAAAGCCAGGGGCCATCACAACCAAAACAATTGGATGGACAACCAAGCAGGCTGTGTGAGGCAACCAGGCTGGCAGGGGGGTTAGTGAGGGATGACCAAATGATCAAACAGCAGGCTGCATGGGGCGACCAGGCTGGCAGGGGAGTTAGTGAGGGACAACAAAATGACCGAACAGCAGGCTGCGTGGGGCGACCAGGCCTTCAGGGGGGGGGCAGCGAGGGGTGACCAGGCTGGCAGGGGGTTCAGTTGGGGGCAATCAGGCTGGCAGAGGGGTCAGTTGGGGGTGACCAGGCCAGTGGGGGGGGCAGTTGGGGGCATTCAGGCTGGCAGGCAGAAGCTGTTAGGGGCAGTCAGGCTGGCAGGGGGGGGCAGTGAGGGGCTATCAGGCTGGCAGGCAGAGGCAGTTAGGGGTGATCAACTGGCCAGTAGCTATGATGCATACTGACCACCAGGGGGCAGACGCTCAACATAGGAGCTGCTGAGCTTTGGTCACTTGGCAGCAGCAGTTCTCAGGTGACACACCCCAGAACCAGAGAGGAGGGAGCCTGATTCCTTGTGATTCCTCTCACATTCAGGACCTCTCGGGGAATGTCAGATAGCTGGTTTCAGCCCTATCCCTGCAGGCCAGGCCAAGGGTCCCCACCTGCCGGAGGGACCTCACTCACTCCACAGATGCTCTTCAAGCCACGGTGCAGGCCCAGGTGCGGCCCACCGGGGAGGGACCAGAGCAGGTTGGCTCCAGGGCATGTCTGGCCCATCTTTCCCAGTCCCGCCCTGTGGGCCACCACCCAGGACCACCTTCTTTAGTCCCTGCACTGGAGGGACTAATTAATTTCCTTTCAATGTGCACAAATCCATGCACTGGGACATTAGTATAGTCAATAATATCGTAGTAACTAAAGATAGTGTCACATAGGTACTAGACTTATTGGGGGGATCACTAGACAGGTTTATAAATGTCTATAGACTACGTTGTACACCTGAAACTAACAAAAGATTTGGTATTATTTTTGGCCTCATGAAGTCTGTATGTGCCACTATTGTTATTTTCTAAAAAGTTTCTCTAAATTTAGTACAATTTCTCTCTTAAAAGTCAAAATTCACCAGTAAAAACACCTAGGTAGGTCTAGAGTTTAATCTTGAAATCATTTATAATTACAAATGTTATTTCTTTAAAATATAAAATACTATCAAGTTTCCCTATACGTTTTGTATCCATTTTGATAAGTTGTAGTTTTTAAGGAATTTGTTTTTTTAATCTAAGCTTTCAAATGTATTGGCTATGGTTTGATCTTATAACAATGTTCATAATAGTCAGCATCCTATATAATAAAGAGGTAATATGCAAATTGACCATCACTCTAACACACAAGATGACCACCCCCATGTGATCAAAGATGGCCACCCCCATGTGGACACAAGATGGCTGCCACAAGATGGCCAGCAGGGGAGGGCAGTTGTGGGTGATCAGGCCAGCAGGGGAGAGCAGTTAGGGGTGACCAGGCTGGCAAGGGAGGGCAGTTAGGGGTGACTGGGCCAGCAGGAGAGGGCAGTTAGGGGCAACCAGGCCTGCAGGGGAGGACAGTTGGGGGGGACCAGGCCTGCAGGGGAGAGCAGTTGAGGGGGGTCCAGGCCTTCAGGGGAGGGCAGTTGGGAGGGATCAGGCCTCCAGGGGAGGGCAGTTGGGGGGATCAGGCCTTCAGGAGAGGGCAGTTGGGAGGGACAAGGCCTCCAGGGGAGGGCAGTTGGGGGTGACCAGGCTGGCAAGGGAGGGAAGTTAGGGGCAATTGGGCCAGCAGGGGAGCAGTTAGGTGTTGATCAGGCTGGCAGGGGAGTGGTTAGGGGGTGTTCAGGCTGGCAGGCAGAAGCGGTTATGGGCAATCAGGCAGGCAGGTTGGGAGCCAGCAGTCCTGGATATTGAGAGGGATGTCCGACTGCCTGTTTAGGCCCGATAGAAGTAAAAAGATAGTGGCTTATATTTCCCCACACATTTATCATTTTCATGGCTCTTAATTTATTTCTATAGGAGTTTTCAATCTGGTAAGAATCCTTCATTGGGAAGAACTTCTTTAGCATTTCCTGTATCTCATCTCTGTAGATACAAATTGTCTCAGCTGATGTTTATATAAAAACATTTTTTTTCTTTTTCCTCATTTTTGTTAAAGTCTTTTGGCAGAAATAGAACTTAGAATTGGCAATTTTTCTCTTCGTTTAGCACTTGAAGTTCCATTGTCTTCTGGCTTTCATTAGTTCTAATAAGAAATGAGCCATCACCCTTAGTAATATTACCCAACAAGTGATGTGTACTTTTTTTATGCAGCTTTTAAGAGTTGTTTCCTCATCTTTGCTTCTTAGCTGTTTAATTGTGGTGTGCTGGTTGATTTTCTTTGGATGTATCCTGCCTAGTATGGCTAATTTATTTTTTATATTTAGGGTAATGGTTTTCACCAAATATGGGACTTTTCACCATTATTTTTTAAAACAAATTTTCTCCCCCATTCTCTCTTTTTCCCCTTGATTTTAATTCAAGGTATGTTAAACTGCTTAATATTGTTTTGAAGGTCATTGAGGTTCTGTTCACTTGTTAAAAATACTTTTTTATTTCTGTGTACATTGCTTTAGATAATTTCTGTTGATCTATCTTCAAGTTTATAGACTCTTTTTTCTGCATTATCCAATCTGATATTAAGCTTAACCTTTTTTTATTTACTTAAATATATGCTTTGCAATTCTAGCTCTGACATTTGGTTCTTTTTAATAGTTTCTATTTCTCTGTTATAGATTCCCACAAGTTTATTTGTTATTTTCATATTTTTCTTTAAATCCTTGAACATTATTTATAACTAGAGACCCAGTGCACATAATGTGTGCACTTGAGGGGGGGGGGTCCCTCAGCCTGGTCTGTGCCTTCTCACAGTCCGGGAAGCCTGTGATGGATTGCCCCAAAGAGTTAGGCCCTTCCCACCCACCACAGCACTGCCATGGAGTAGCCTGGGCCTCCCTCTTTGGGGCGATCAATCGTGCCCTGCAGAGGGAGGCCCCACCCACCTGCCACAGCCCACTGGTTAGTGGCCTGGGCCTCCCTCTTTGGGGCAATCATGGGGCAATGGCTAGGCCCCCGACCAATTGCATTGCACCAACCTTGGCTGACCTGGCGCCAGTGGGTGTCATAACATGGTCATCCGGAGGCTCATTCTGCTGTTCAGCCGTTTGGTCAATTTGCATATTACACTTTTATTATTATAGATAATCATTTGTAAGTCCTTGAATACTAATTTCAATTTGTGAGTCATCTCAACATCCTTTAATGTTTATGTTTTCCTGAGTTTTGTATGTATAGTTATTGTTTATTATGTGTTTTTATTAATGTGTTATTTAAAATATGTTCTCCTTTATATTCTGTTTCATGGCATTTTCATTCAGCAAAAGAATGAAATTATTGTCACATTTTCTAGTTCTTTTCAGGCTTCAGCTTATGATTTGTTGTGTTGGGATTACTCTGAACTTGTCTCAATTCCTAGGGTATGGCTTTTACTTTAGGTCATGGTGCTTACTCCTACAGAGTCACATGTCTTGGACATCAATTGAATGTTCACGGTGTCCAGTAAGATCTCTTCCTGTGAGGTGGTTATCCTTAGCCTCACAGAGTCCTTCTTGTATGTACACACTGAAGTGCTCATCAAGAACCCCCAGGAGAACTTCTAGATGACCTCACTGCAGCTTCTTCTCCTCCAGTTTTCTGTCCTGCTCATTTCAGCCTCCTCAGCTAGCACAAGGGTTGATCTACATTTTCTCAGTTGAACAATGACTTCATGGGGCTGTTTGCATATTACGCTTTTATTATTGTAGATAACTAGAGGCCTGGTGTACAAAATTCATTCATGGAGGGGAGATTCCCTCAACTCAGCCTGCACCCTTTCCAACTGGGGACCCCTTGCGGGATGTCCAACTGCCATTTTAAGCCTGATCCCAGGGATCAGGCCTAAACCGGCTGTCAGACATCCCTCTCACAATCTGGGACCACTGGCTCCTAACTGCTCACCTGCCTGCCTGTCTGATTGCCCCTAACTGCTTCTGCCTGCCAGCCTGATCACCCCTAACTGCCCTCTCCTGGAGGGAGGCCTGATGTTGCCCCCAACTGCCCTCCTCTGCTGGCCAATTTGGTTCTCATTGTTCAGTTCCTATGCCAGTCAGCGTCAAAAGCTCCACCTCCTAGGCAGCCATTGGCTCCCCACAGCACCCACCTTTGGTTCTCATTGGTCAGTTCCTATGCCAGTCAGCGTCAGAAGCTCCACCTCCTAGGCAACCATTGGTTCCCTACAGCACCCACCTTTGGTTCTGATTGGTTGGTTCCTATGCCAGTCAGCATCTCCAGGCCTATCTCTGGGCCTGATCAAAGAGGCGGGGCTTAACAGCAGCCCCCACAGAGGCCAGGAGAGAAAGAAAAGCCTGGCTGCTGGCTAAGATCAGAAAGAAAGAGGGAGAGAGAGAGAGAGGTAAGTACATTGATTAACAGCTTCCACTGAGGCTGCAGATCAGACCCCAACTCACTTTCTGGGTCTCAGCCACCTGGGAAGTCAGTGCTGGGTTGACAGGCTGCAGCTGGGCAACCCAGCGCTGACTTCCAGATGGTCTGCATTTGGTCGCAGGCTCGGCCCCTTCCCAAGCCCCAGGCTTTAGGCTTGGGAAGCCCCCCCCCCGCCCCGCCCCTCCAATCGCAGGCTGGGAGTGACCTGGGTGCTGAGGAGGTTCCCGGGAACCCAGGTATGTACGCAAATTAACCTCCATCTTTGTTGGGTTAATTGGCATACTCACTCTGATTGGCTGTGGGTGCGGAGGTACGGTCAATTTACATGTTTCTCTATTATCAGGTAAGATCATTTGAAAGGGTTTATTTGTGTTCTCCTGCACTCCATAATCTCACAGTGACCCCAGGAAGTGAGCAGGAATGAAAGTGGGTCTTACCTTATTATCTCTCATTTCTGTATTTCAATTCCTGAAAAGCATTGTTTCATATATTTTGTCTTCTTCCAGAAAGTACGAGTATTTACTCTTCTGCTGATTTTTTTAACTTGAACAACTGGTTTGTAAAACTGCCTGGCTCCCCAATGCCACCCCAATTTCCCTAGGTTGCATTGCCATTTCAGCCTACTTTTCTTTGAAACTCATTGGGAATCTGAAATAGATCACCATCTCAAACACTATTATTTGGTAGGATATGCTATTAAGTTTATGATTCTGTTAGGAATATAGATGTGAATTTTGAAATATCTGTTTAACATTGTCAAAAGCTTAGGAAATGTATCAGGAGTTCATTGAAAAACATATTTCTCCAAATGAATTTTTTTTTTAGCAGCAACAGGCTATCATGCCTTTAGTCACTTAAACTACTCCAGAGAAGCAAGTTGTCATTTTATTTGGTTTGGTTATTAACCTTGAACACTACTCAGATAATTTTTCTGAAGTGTCTTAATAAGTTTACCTAAAAATTAATCAAACCTCTCTTACTGCATTTTTTAAAAAAAGTTTTTCTGTTACCATAGGCCATATGACATACCAAAATAGTATCTATACTAATAGAAGGATAATATGCAATTGGTCAGGATGCCCTCACAGTAATGACTGAACAGCAGGCTGTGTAGGATGACCAGGCCGGCAGGGGGGTTAGTGAGGGACAACCAAACAACTGAACAACAGGCTGTGTGGGGTGACCAGGCCAGCAGGGGGGTTAGTTAGGGACGAACGACCAAACAGAGGCTGCATGGGAGACCAGGCCTGCATAGTGAGGGATGGACTGAAAGCAGCTGCCTGGGACAACCAGGCCGGCAGGGTGTTAGTGAGGGATGACCAAATGACTGAACAACAGGTTGCATGGGGTAACCAGGCCAGAAAGGGGGTTAGTGAGGGATGACCAAATGACTGAACAGGGAGCTGCATGGGGTGACCAGGCCGGCAGGGGGGTTAGTGAGGGATGACCAAATGACCGAACAGTAGGCTGCATGGGGCGACCAGGCTGGCAGGGGGGGCAGTGAGGGGTGACCAGGCCAGCAGAGGGGGGCAGTGAGGGGCAACCAGGCTGGCAGAGGGGGCAGTGAGGGGTGACCAGGCCAGCAGAGGGGGGCAGTGAGGGGCGACCAGGCTGGCAGAGGGGGCAGTTAGGGGTGACCAGGCTGGAGGGGGAGCAGTGAGGGGTGACTAGGCCAGCAGGGGGTTGGAGTTGGGGGTGATCAGGCCAGCAGGGGGGCCAGTTAGGGGTGATCAGGCAGGCAGGCCGGTGAGCAGTTAGGAGCCAGCGGTCCCAGATTGTGAGAGGGATGTCTGACTGCTGGTTTAGGCCCAATCCGAGGGGTCCCGAATTGGAGAAGGTGCAGGCTGGGCTGAGGGGACCCCCTCCCATGCACAAATTTCGTGCACCAGCCCTCCAGTTGTTTAATATGTAACTTCAGCCTAAATTTCCTAACCTTAATATTAAATAATCTTCCATGAACCAAAGTTTCTGAATTTAATGTAGTCCAGTATATAAAATGCCCCTATGTTCTTCATGTGTCCTATTGAAACTTTTGGGTCCAATATGTCACTTTTTTATTTAGAGGTGTTTTTCTGTGCCTTATTTAAGAAATATTTCTGTACACAACACTGAGAAGGTATTTTTCTATATCATATATAAAAACTTAAATTTATCCTTTGATTTATAATTGACTTGTTATTTAGTTTTCTGGGTAGTGATATTAGTTTCAAGACTCAGTACCACTAGCGAGAGATCATCCTTACCCGATGGCTTTGAGGTATCATCTTGGCATAAATTAGGTTTTCACATTATGTGTTGTCTGCTGTTAGGACTTCTGTTCTGTTTGTCTATATATACACATGAAGTTTAAAATAATAAAAAATATGAACAACACTAAGCCCACAAGTTGATAATCTTGATGAAGTGGACACAAGCTTTAAAAGGTACACAAGAAAAAAAAGACAATATGAAAAGGCCTATATTTACTAAAGAAATTTAATCAATAATTAATAACCTTCCAAAACAGAACTCACCAGGCCTAAATGGGTTCACTAGTGAATTTTACCAAACATCAAGAAAAAAATAATATCAGTCTGTACAATCTTTTTCAGAGGATGAAGCAGAGCGAATATTTCTTAACTCATTCTGAGCAATACCCTAATAGCAAAACCAAAAAAAACACATTACAAGAAAAGAAATCTATAGGCCAACAGCTCTCATGAACATAGACACAATAATTCTCAACAAAATATTAGCAAACTGAATTTAAAAAGTCTGAAAAGAATTATATGGCCTGATCAAGTAGGATTCATCTAGTCAACATTCACAAGTCAGTTAATGTAATCTATCACATCAGTAGACTAAAAATGAACAATCATATCAATTGATGCATTAAAAAATAACAAAATCAAACACTACTTATAACAATAATAATAAACTCTAAGAAAACTAGAAATAGAAAGGAACTCTCTCAACTTTATAAAGGACATTTATAAAAACAAACCCTATAGCTAACATAATGGCTAATGGTGAGACATTCTAAGCATTCTCACTAAGCTCAGTTACAAGGCAAAAATGTCTCCCTCCCCATTCCTTTTCAATATCATAGTGGAGTCCTTACCAATGCAATAAGAAAAGTAAAGAAAAGAAAAGGCATATAGATCGAGAAGGTAGAATAAGCTGTCTTTGTTCATAGGTAACATAATTGTTTATGCAGAAAACCTGAAAGAGGTGGCAAAAATGCCCCCTAAAACTTATCAGCCATAATAACCTTACAGAGTACAAGGTTAATATACAAAAATCAATTGCTTTTCTTTTTACCAGTAATGAACAAATGGAACTTAAAAATAAAAACACAATACCATTTTCATTAGCACCACAAAAAATGAAATACTTATAAATTTAACAAAACATACAAGTTTCATATAAGAAAAACTATAACACTCTGATGAACAAAATTAGCAAATCCTACCTAATAATAGACAAATATGCAAATTGACCATACCTCTGACACACCCACAAGCCATGCCCACCATCCAATCAGAGCGAGCATGCAAATTAACCCAAACCAAGATGGCTACAGCCACAGAGAGTAAGGTTTCCCAGGTAACAGAGGAAGCCAAGCTTTCCACCTGCCCTGGCCAGGCCTAAGCCTCCACTCAAGCTACAAAGTTTCAATTATAGAAGGTAAACAAATTCAAACAAATGGCGGCAGAATGGAGCTTGAGAGAGCAGGCCAGGGTTGCCGCCGGCAACAGGGGAAGCAAAGCTTTCCGCACACCCTGGCCGGGCCCACCCGCTTAAGGCAACAAAGTTTCAATTATAACCCCAACAGAAATGGCTGCCGGCCTCGGAGGGAGCCCCAGGCTTGGCTCCGCTCCAGGCTACAAAGTTTCAATTGTAGAAGGAAAATAAATTCCAGATACCAGGGCCTCCGCTTGGGTTGCCAGGGGGCGTGGCCGGCCTTTAAACCACCACAGGCCCCTCACTCAGGCTGCCCCATGCCCCAAGGGAACCCCCATTCTGATCCGGGACACCTTCAGGGCAAACCAGCTGGCCCCCACCCCTGTACCAGGCCTCTATCCTATCTAATAAAAGAGTAATATGCAGATTGATCATCACTGCAACACACAATATAGCTGCCCCCATGTGGTCAAAGATCCTGCCCTCATGTGGACACAAGATGGCCACCACAAGATGGCCAGCAGGAGAGGGCAGTTGGGAGGCACCCGGCCTGCAAGGGAGGGCAGTTGAGAAGGACCAGGCCTGCAAGGGAGGGCAGTTGGAGGTGATCAACCCTGCAGGAGAGGGCAGTTAGGGGTGACCAGGCCAGCAGAGGAGGGAAGTTGGGGGCAAACAGGCTGGCAGCAGAGTAGTTAGGGGGTGATCAGGCTGGCAGGCAGAAGTGGTTAGGGGCAATCAGGAAGGCAAGCAGGCGAGCAGTTGGGAGCCAGCAGTCCTGGATTGTGAGAGGGATGTCCGACTGCCCGTAAACGTGCAGTCGGACATCCCTTGAAGGGTCCCATATTGGAGAGTGTACAGGCTGAGCTGAGGGACAACCCTCCTCCGTGCACAAATTTCGTGCACCGGGCCTCTAGTATATAAATAAATGGAGAGATATTCCATCTTCATGGATAGAAAGAGGTCAATTTTTCTGAACTTGATCTATATTTCAATGAGATTTCACTTAATAGCTCAGTAACTTATTTTATAGCTATCAACAATGGCAATAGATTGGAGTAAATATTGTCTCTTCCACAAATGATGTTGAAACTGGGAATCCACATATAAAACTTAATCTTGACATGACAAAATTAACTCAAAATGGATCATAATTGTAAAATGCAAAATGATAAAACTCTAAGAAGATATAGGAGAAAACCTAGATGGTCTTGGAAATGACATTGGCTTGTGGGTGAGAAATCAGACACAATCTATGCAAGATATAATTCATAAGCTAGACTTCATTAATATTAAAAATGTCTGCTCTGAAAAAGACAATATCAAGAGAAGAAGACAAGCCACAGATTGGGAGAAATATATTGCAAAAGACGCATTTGACAAAGCACCACCACCTGAAATATGCAAAGAATTCTTAAAACCCAATGAGAAAAATGAGCAGCCTGACTATAAAATGGTTCTAAGACCTTAACAAACACCTCGCCAAAGCAGATATACAGGTGGAAAATAAGCATATGTAAAGATGCTCCTTACCATATGTCATCAGGAAAATACTAATTAAAACAACAATGAAATACCATTGCAAACCTATTAAAATGGCCACTCCCCAGACACCAACAACACTAAATGTTGATGAGAATATTGAACAACAGGAAGTTTCACACATTGTTGGTAGGAATGCAAAATGGTATAAGCACTTTGTAAAGACAGTTGGGTGGGCTCTTACAAAACCAAACACAGTCTTACCACATGGTCCCCCAGTCATGCTCTTTGGTATCTATCCAAAAGAATTGAAAACTGATGTCTACATGGAAACCTAAACACAGATGTTTATAGCAGCGTTATTTATAATTGCCAAAATCTGGAAGCAACCAAGATGCCCTTCAGTAGGAGATTAGATAATTACATTGTGTTACAATCAGATAATGGAATATTATTCAGCACTGCAGGTTTTATTCTTGAGCTAGCAAGCTATGAGGAGACATGGAGGAATCTGCAATGCACATTACTAAGTGAAAGAAGCCTATCTGAAAGAGCTATCTATGGTATGATTCCAACTAGAATACATTCTGGAAATGGTAAACTATGGAGACAATTAAAAGATAACCGAATAGGCAGAACACAAAGAAGTTTTAGGGCGTAAAAATATTATGTATGCTATTATAATGATGAAATAAATGACATTAGAGATCTGTTCAAACTCACAGAATATGCAACACCAAGAATGAAACCTAAAGTAAGCTGTAGAACTTTGGTGATTATGATGCGTCAATATAGATTGATTCTTGGTAAAAACAAAAAAAAAACCATTCTGGTCAGTATGCTGTTCATGAGAAACTTTGAGTGTATGGGGCAAAGGGCATATGGAAAATCTCCATGCCTTCCTTTCAGTTGTAAACTTATAACTGCTCTAAAAAAGAAAACCTTTTAAGAAAAGAATGGCTGAAACTCCCAAAAATTGGTAAAAAGGGCCTGAACCTACAGATTAAAAAAGTATTAATGAACTCCCCAAAGGGATAAACCCAAGGAAATCCACACTAAGACACGTATTATTTAAACTGTTGAATACTGAATACAAAGAAAACAACCTCAAAACAGATGAAGGAAAGTAGGGCGAGTATGAGAATATATTCATATAGCGGCATGGGCGGGCAAATTTGTAATTCCAGTATTTAAACGACTTATTGATCTATATTTTGCTTTAACTGGATTTATAAAATATTCAATATGAGACCATTGTGCTGGTTGCTCTGACATGTCTGATTTATAATATCTTGTGGTTGTATCACCTTTATAGGAATAAGAAAATTACATGTGAGTTTAATAATTTATTTATGCTGAAACAGATTCTGATAGACTCCATTAATCCATTAGGATCCTAGCATGAAAGAGTTGGCACTTAAATTGGGTGGAAGAATGACGCTGTACCCAAAGCTTGCAGGGTGCTGTTACTGCTTCCAAGCCAGAGTGGGCACTGTACAGAGCAATTACTTGGATCCAGGGAAAAAGTGTTGTGAGAAAAGACTGACTGACATGAGCTGTTCACTTTCATCGAGATCCTGGCTCGGTATCCCTGCAGGAAGGAAATAAGTCTGCCAACCCCGTTTTCTCCATTCTTCTTCTCTTTTGCTGAGTTCCATTGACCAAACCCAACTGGACGCCCAAGGGGCTCAGGAAAAGATGGAGAAGGGCAAGGAAGGATCCCAAGGGTCAAACAAGACATCCAGCTCACCTCACTGGGTTTACAGGGGTCTGCAGGTAAGAGTGCAGCCTTCGCAGCTCAGCTACCTTTAGCTGCATGAAGTTGATACATTTACCTAACCTACCTGAGCAATAATTTTCTCCTGTAATTATGGGAATGCAAAGTGCACTTATCTCATAAGCTTACCCTAATCCTATGCAGGGTGCCTGGTACACACTGTGTTCTCAATACATGTTAGTTATTAATTTTATTACAATGCTAATTTTTCAACCTTTTTATTTATGCTTACAATTTATAAAGGTTGACAAAAATATCTATTGAATGAAGTCTGCATTGCTATAAGGTGGGTTTTTAGAATCCTGGCTTTCTATAGATGAATCAGGAAAATAAGAGGCATATTTTGAGTGCCGGGTGTTAAAAGACAATACAAAGAAACAATTATGAACCCATACTTTTATATTCTCTTGAATCTGGGAGACATTTCTGTCTCCCTACCCAACCTCTCTGACAATGAAGAAGGTTTTTATAAATCATAATTTTCGTTTCCTACCTCTACATGAAGTTATGAAGCTGCACAGGACCTCAAAGATTATAGTAGATTTTTCTGTAGATTCTCTTTTTAATGCTGTTTTGATATTTAGAAATCTTCCAGTTGACTCCAGTATTCATAAGAATTTAATCCAAGGAAAAATTCCAGAAAGGGAATCTCACCAGCTGCCTTGTCAGCAGTACTACGGTTTTCCTGAGAAATGGAAGTTTTTAGGATGTTGAAATGAGAGTCTAGTTGCTTAGGAACTGTGACTGTAGCTGTCATAATGTGTCCAGTGACAGGGATGATCTTTCTAGGTGTGTTGGCATTGTTTTGATGACTAAAATGTGATGGCTGCTTCTCCTGTTGGCTAATGAAGCAGATAATAATAAAATATGAGGAGTCTGACAAGGTACCGCCAGGAATTGAGAACAAAGCCAGTAGTGCACTCTTTCTCATGAATTTATTTTGTTCTCAGCAGAAGGCGCTTAGGACGGATGATGGAGCTGGATGAGTTTGCATCTTTAATTTAAGGTCCCCAAATAAATCATTTTTTCTGTTTCATTTTATTCTACAAAATAAATTGTGTACCTTATGTTTCTGGCAGTGACTTTCATGCTGGCTGACTGTACAAGTAAATGAAAAATGAACAGTGATTAATGTCAAATACAGAAGAGGTTCCAGTACCAAAATTAATTAATTCTGTGAAATAAGAGTCATCTTAAAGCCTGTAAATTTAAAAATACTTGTGAAGTAGATAGTTATGATCCCAAAAAGCCATTAAAAATTAAACTTAATGGCTGACAACCATTTTGATCATAAATTATATATCTGGCTTTTGGCTAGATGTCTCCTCGAGGGATCGCAGACTTGTTGAGTGTGCGCACAGGAACTGCACACGATGACCGTCAGCACCAGGGTCACAGGGCCAGGAAATCAAGCAGCAACAGCGGGGTCACCAGGTGAAGCTGATGACATACAACCTGGAGAAGAATACAGGGAGCAGAAGTTAAAGGAGGGAGGCTTGTGGCCCACCAACAAGTCCTGACACACAGGCAGGCGTGTCGCAGGTGGACAGTCACAAAGGCCCCGTTTTAAAGTGGAGAAGGCATTTTATTTATCTATTTATTTTTAACCTTCACCCGAGGATATTTTTTCCATTGATTTTTTTCAGAGAGAGTGGAAGGGAGAGAAGAGGGGGAGAGAAAGAGAAGGACAGAGTGAGAGACACATCGATTGGTTGCCTCCCTGACGTGCCCGAACCAGGAATTGAACCCACAACCAACCAACGGGCTGACATTCTGACTACTGAGAGAAACTGAGGGCTAAAGTAAAAAAAAGAAGCTAAATTAAAGGTGATTCAATTTGATGGGCTGAGAGACTTCATTATGCACTGAATATCAAGGTAAGCTCATTTTAAAAACACTTTTTTAACAAGAGCTAAGAAGCACAGTAAGAATTTGTTTATTTTTCACTAAATATTTGCTAGATACTATGTTTAAGACCTTCACATAAATTATTCTATTTGATCCTCAAACAGATATATTAAATATTCAGTAGGTCTCTGCCATTATTATTATCAATTATTATTTCTAATTCTTTTAACTGACACTGGAGTTAACCATGAATAAAAAGCAAGATGAGGAGAATCTGAGAGCAGATGAGACGAAAGGGCCCAAGGCAGCCGCTCTGGAATTTGGCGCTGAGCTTCTTCATCTTAGTTGCAGCCATGAGGGAAACCTTCTGTAATGTCAGCTCAACCAGGAAATTTTTATTTTTGCTCTGCAGTGTGATTTTGCTGAATCTCCTGTTGATTTCAAGAGCTTTGAACATCTGTGGTTCTACTCAAGTAACACAATATTGACCCATCGCTCTGACTTATCCTATACTAGAAGCCCGGTGCACGAAATTCGTGCACGGAGGTGGGTTGTCCCTCAGCCCAGCCTGTACCCTCTCCAATCTGGGACCCCTGGAGGGATGTCCAACTGCCCATCTAGGCCCAATCCCACCAGGATCGGGCCTAAACGGGCAGTTGGACATCCCTCTCACAATCCAGGACTGCTGGCTCCCAACTGCTTGCCTTCCTGCCTTCCTGATTGCCCCTAACCGCTTCTGCCTGCCAGCCTGATCACCCCCTAACCACTCTGCTTCCAGCCTGGTTGATGCTTAACTGCTCCCCTGCCACCCTGTTTTCCCCCAACTTCCCTCCTCTGCCGGCCTGGTCACCCCTAACTGCCCTCTCCTGCAGGGTTGATCACCTCCAACTGCCCTCCCTTGCAAGCCTGGTCCCTCTCAACTGCCCTCCCTTGCAAGCCTGGTCCCTCTCAACTGCCCTCCCTTGCAGGCCTGGTGCCTCCCAACTGCCCTCTCCTGCTGGCCATCTTGTAGTGGCCATCTTGTGTCCACATGGGGGTAGGATCTTTGACCACATGGGGGCAGACATATTGTGTGTTGGATAAGGTGACCAGATTGTCCCGCTTTTGGCGGGACAGTCCCGATTTTTCCAAAAATAGGGACTTTTTTAAAATGCCGTGGGACGCGGGACAAATCGTTAAAAATTGTGACTGTCCCGCCAAAAGCGGGACGATCTGGTCACCTTAGTGTTGGAGTGATGGTCAATCTGCATATTACTCTTTTATTAGATAGGATAGAGGCCTGGTGCATGGGTGGGGGCCAGCTGGTTTGCCCTGAAGGGTGTCCCAGATCAGGGTGGGGTTCCCTTGGGGCATGGGGCGGCCTGAGCGAGGGGCCTGTGGTGGTTTGCAGGCCAGCCACGCCCCCTGGCAACCCAAGCAGAGGCCCTGGTATCTGGAATTTATTTTCCTTCTACAATTGAAACTTTGTAGCCTGGAGTGGAGCCAAGCCTGCTGCTCCCTCCGGGGCAGCAGCCATTTCTGTTGCAGTTAATTCACCTTCTATAATTGAAACTTTGTAGCCTTAAGTGGAGGCCTGGCCAGCCAGGGTGTGCGGAAAGCTTTGCTTCCCCTGTTGCCGGCGGCAACCCTGGCCTGCTCTCTCAAGCTCCATTCTGCTGCCATTTGTTTGAATTTGTTTACCTTCTATAATTGAAACTTTGTAGCTTGAGTGGAGGCTTAGGCCTGCAACAGCTATCAGAAAGCTTGGCTTCCTCTGTTACCTGGGAAACCTTGCTCTCTGTGGTTGTAGCTATCTTGGCTGGGGTTAATTTGCATACTCGCCCTGATTGGCTGGTGGGCATGGCTTGGCTGGTGGGCGTGGCTTATGTAGCGGAGTGATGGTTAATTTGCATATTACCCTTTTATTAGAGAGGATAATGAAACTTTAATATGCAAATGGACCAAACAGCAAAACAACTGATGGAATAGCCAGTCACTCTGATGTGCACTGACCACCAGGGGGCTCAATGCAGGATCTGCCCCCTGGTGGTCAGTGTGCTCCCACAGCAGGAGTTCCCCTCAGCCAGAAGCCGGGTTCACAGCTGGCGAGCGCAGTGGTGGTGGCAGGAGCCTCTCCCACCTCGGCTGCAGGCAAGTGGTAAGGAGCCAGGGGTCCCGGACTTCGAGAGCCCCAGACTGCGAGAGGGATGTCTGACTGCTGGCTTAGGCCCAATCCCCCAGGGGACATCCCAGAGGGTCCCAGACTGCTAGAGGGTGCAGGCTGGGCTGAGAGACCCCACCCCTCCCAGTGTACGAATTTCATGCAACGGGCCTCTAGTTTAAATATATATGTGGCATATAAAGCCTGTACATGTACAAACATTTCTTGGTGCTTACAATAGCTAAAGAAAACAAGCATTTGTTCTTATATGAAAGGAAAATGGATTTAAGAGTCTCTTTTTCTCTTTGTCATCTGTTATTCTTCTATCATCTTCTCTAAGCAATGGGATATTCTTTCCTTACTCTTTATGCTCTGAGCATAGTTTTGATTGGCCTGTATAACAGCAAAAAAAATAATAATAATAATACTATCTCTTCAAAGCACCCAGGATTTACCTAAGAAATTATGGACAAGATCTCCATAGAGAAAATTTAAAACCATTACTGAGAAATAGTGAAAGAGACTAAATAAAGGCAAAAATATCTCATTCATGGATTGGAATACTTAATCTTTTAAATATATCACTTTCCCCCAAATTGCAGTGGGCTCCCACTGCATGGGAGAACATATTCACCAATGATACATCTGATAAAGGGTTAATATCTAAAAGATATAAGGAACTCATACAACTTAACAAAAGGAAGACAAACAATCCAATTAAAAAATGGGCAAAGGACCCAAATAGATACTTCTCCAAAGTGGACATACAGATGGCCAAGAGACATGAAAAAAATGCTCAAAGTCACTGATCATCAGAGAGATGCAAATTAAAATGACAATGAGGTATGACCTCTTACCTGTCAGAATGGCTACTATCAACAAATCAACAAATGACAAGTGCTGGCGAGGCTGTGGAGAAAAGGGAACCCTAGTATACTGCTGGTGGAAATGCAGACTGGTGCAGCCACTGTGGAAAACAGTATGGAGTTTCCTCAAAAAAATTAAAAATGGAACTACCATTCCTACCATAGGAATATATCCACACAGGATATATTCCTAGAAAAAGGAATATGTCCTTTTTCTAGGAATATATCCTAAGAAACCTGAAATACCAATTAAAAAGAATGTATGGCTCCTATGTTCGTAGCATTATTTACAACTAGAGGCCCGATGCACGAAATTTGTGCAAGGGGCTGGGCCCTCGCAGCCACAGCGGCTGCCCTCAGCCCTCACAGCCCCGGCTTTGTCTGGAAGGACGTCCAGAAGGTCATTCAGCTGTTCGGTCTAATTAGCATATTATGCTTTTATTATTATAGATTATTATAGATAGGCAAGATCTGGAAACAGCCCAAGTGCCCATCAGTAGATGAGTGGGTGAAAAAGCTGTGGTACATTTATACCATAAAATACTATACAACAGTAAAAAATAAACAAAAATAAGTAAAAATCTACTTCAGAGTTGTGATTATTAGCAGTGTGTAGTACTTGTACAGAAATAGTCAAGTAACCCAATCAGAATTAAATTTATAAAAACAAACCTTCATATTTAATGGCATTTCATGTTGACAAAGTGGAGACAGCACATTCTCTTTAATAAATGGTGCTGGGACAACTATATATCTATAGAGGAGAAATGCAATGACTTATACCTCAAATATTACAATAAAAATAATTGCAAATGGATTAAAGGCATGAAAGGTAAAGCTAGAAACCATTAAGCCTTTAAAATATGGAATATCTTTATGACCTCAAGGTTGGTAGATCTTTCTAAAGACATAAAAGGCACTGGCACTATATTTTTGTGCAGTGCTTGTGTGTGAAAATTAACTGCATGTGACTAAGTAGCCTTTAGTGGGAAATAAAAAGGGACCTTATGAAATGCCTACAACTCAATAAAAATAAAGCATGCAAGTCAACAACACTGAGGATAGCTGAAACAATCACAGAAGGAAATTTAATGCTTTCAAGTCAGAAAAGTAGAAATGTTACTAATACCCAGATATCAGTAAAGAGTTAGAAAAAAATGACAGTTTTGGGTAAAATTTTATAAATGCCATACAAGAAAAAAAAATCAATGGATTAAAGAACCATATAATAGAAAATATTCAACCATAAAATTTTACTTTGAAAATATGGACAAAGCCCCAGCAGGAGAAATTCATTAGAAAGAAAAGAAAGGGTATGCAACTCAGCACACAACAGCATGGGAGGGAAGACAGCAGACACACACTTTTAAAGATGTTTTCAACAAGTATACCTTAAACCTAGATGCAATAAATCATTTCCTGGGAAAACGTAAAGGGACAAAATTGTCACAGAATGAACATTTTTAAAAATTCATAGAGCTCAATAACTTCTAATGAAATTGAGTTTACGTAAAGACCTTCCAGACACCGGCCTGGGCTTGGAGACAGTGCTGCGGTCTGTGAAAGAGGAAACCCTGAGGCACAGGTCCTTCCATAAAGGGGGCGGCCAGTTTCCCCAGGAACTGCAGAATCAGTGCAACTAGATAAGGCCTTTGGGTAAAAACTGTCTGTCAGCTCAGCTTCCTTGTTTTGCCGGAGAGACTTTGATAAAGTTGTAAATGTCATCAGAGCCATACATTTTCTTTAGAAATTTTTTCAATAATGGAAGACTGATGACACAAATGCTCTTTGAAAACATAATTCAGCAAACTAGATGTTACACCATGTTATACAGATAAAGGTGAACACTGAGGCACAATTAGCCCTTTACTAGTACCTTGAATGCGTTAAGGATAGAGTAATTGATAAACTGGGGTCGAGGTCTTTTCTTGTCATATCTATAATCTACAATTATTTGTTATAATAGAATTGAATCCTGGTAATTGTTTAGTCAACCTGTGACATCCAGTTTGTTTGCTTTGCATTCTAAAAGGTTCATTGTTAACTCATACGGCTCAATCTGTATATGCCTTTGTTAGAAATGAGATTTACTTATTTTATTTATTAGAAAATCAAAGATTGGCCATGTAATTTGTAATATGCATCCCAGCAATATGATGGTTTTCTCTCTAAAATCTCAACAATTTCATTTTATCATGTCACTGTTATAAAGTGGAAGTTTCGCTATGTAGTCGGGGCATCTGTGATCTTCATCAGGTGGAGGGATGAGCTGCATCCTCAGTTCTCACAGTGGGGCCTGAGGGTCCCAGAGCTTCTCAGAGACTCTTTGAGACAGATAATGAGGCCAAGCTATTTCCACGATAATATGAAGGTGCTATTTGCTTTTTTCACTGCATAGATATTTGCAATGATAATACAAAACAGAGTGGCATAAGGCAGCTAAAGCCTTAGCACAAACCAAGCAACGGCACCAAGTTATGTAAGTGCTCATTGCATTCCACTTTGACGCATCCACACATTAAATAAGTCCCTGTTGCTAAGAACATCCTTGCCGAACCAGTAGATAGTATTACTTTTACTGAATCTGGACCTTTTTGATATCGTGTGTGATGAAATGGGACGTGCCCGCAGAACTTGCACGCTGCACACTGAGGCATGAGAGCTCTACCAAGGAAATCACGGGCAGCTGTTTGAGGCATGAGCTGAAATAGTCACGCTTTGCACACAACCCCATTTGTACAAGCGAAGATTATTAGATGTAGACTTTGGCAGACATTTTCTCAAAACTGAGCAAAGTGAGCCTGCCAATTCAGGAGAAAGAACTGAAATTATTTGTTGCCAATAGTACAGCTTGAGCTTTCAAATGAAATGAAGGATTTTGGAAATTTGGCAGCTTCCCAGTACTTAAAGATGTCTCTGATGACACAGGCGGTGCGATATGAATGTATGTAATTTTTAATATTACAGAATTAAATGTGTCAACATTTAAAAGATCTGCTTTAGTCAGTGAATCAATCTTTTTTAAGCGACCGATGTGCTATGTTACAATATCACACATGTGCATATGATCCATTCAAAGTGCAGGATAGACCCATGGATTTTAAATGATTATAAACAGTTGTTTGACATGGTTTCAAATTTCACATAACAACTAACCTTTAGAAACTATTACTTTTCAAATTTCATGAAAGTATCAAAGAAAAATGTCCACAATTAGCTGACAAAGCTGTTAGAATAGATCACCCTTTTGCAGCCTTATCTATTTGAGGCCAGAATTTCTTCATATACTTTAAATTAAAAAAACTTTTTGCAACTTGAATGAAGAAACATATGTGAAAATAACAAATTTCTTTTATTAAAATTCACATTTAAGAGATTTGCAAAAATGAAAAACAATGCTACTCTTCTTACTAATTTTAAGTTATAGTTATATATTATAAAAATATACATTACATATAATAAAATATATGTTAATGTGAAATGGATTTTTATGATTATTTCAAGTAAATTAGTAATTAGTTTATAAAGTTTTCCATTTTAATTTCTAATATGGCCACTATTGATAAATGTAATATAATAGTAAAAAATGCTCTTTGGAATCCTCAATAATTTTTAAGATGTAAAGAATTCTAGAGATCAAATAGTTTGAGACCCCTTGAACTATACTTAGTAAGAAGATATATACTTAAAACAAAATAATAAAAGTAAAAAAAAACAATGAAACAAAATTTTAAATGCATCTGTAATCAAAAGAATAATATATTACTAATTACAATGTCAATAATTAACAAATTAATCACAGTATGTTTAATAAAAATAATATATTTTGTAAGGTGTATGCATATTTAAAGGTAGATATTAAACATAACAGGCTAAGTGCCTATTAAAGTGAAAGGCAGTAAGAAAAAGGAACTCAAAACACCAACACCTCCAGTGCTTTGCGGTGGCTGCACTTATGTCATCAGCTTAATGAAGAAAATGTTAGGAAATAAAGAAACAGAGAACTTTCCTTGTCCTGTTTAAGGTGTCCAACCTTCCCTGGTCCATGTGGCTCGGTTGGTTGCAGTGTCATCCCATACACTTGGGAGGTAGTGGGTTGGATTCCCAGTTAGGGCACATACCCAGGTTGTGGGTTTGATGCCTAGGAGGGGCATGTGCGGGAGGTGGCTGATCAATGTTTCTCTCTCACATTTGATCTTTCTCTCTTTCCCTTCATCTCTCTAAAATTAATAAATACATAATTTGTTAAAAGAGTAAATGATGATCCAATTAAAAAAGAACTACACAAGTCCTTACAGCATGCCCACACCTAGCTTCATCTTATTTTCTTTCCCCATTTTCCTCTATTTCATCATATATAAACACATACACAAACATATCTTTGTAAGTCTTCTCAAATTGGCAATTGTGAATGGATTTTTTCTTTTGAAAATCACAATTATAAATACAATTTGGTACAAAAAATTGTTTATCAATTAATCGATTCACTAAACTGTACCAAAAAACAAACAAAAGTAAATATGCCTCCTCTAACTGCAATCTATATATATAAAAGCCTAAGCGACCATTATGACTGGTCGACTGAACAAATGGTTGACTGGACGCTCAATGCAGGAGCTGCCCCCTGATGGTCAGTGCACTCCCACAGCCAACCTCCTGTGGCCAGCCAACCTCCCATGGTCCTGCCCCGCCCCCCCCAAACCGGCTGTCCCTGATTGGTCCTCGCCAGGACTGGGCAAGACAGCCCCCATCGGCCCCAATTGTGGGACAGGCCAAGGAACCCCAACCATGCACAAATTCATGCACGGGGCCTATAGTAATAATAGTAATAATAATAATAATAAAGAATGCCCCACACCCCTGGATTACTTCACCCTATTCTGGAATCTATTGAAGTCGATGTCATTGGGTTAGACCCACCTGTAAGCTGTACACAGTAATTTTATTTTCCCCCAGCACTCTGGGGCAGCTTCAGCTACACGCCAGCAGCTGCTAACCCCCTCTAACACACATGTCCCCTTCTCTGTGTTCCTTCAGCAAGCAGCCTACAGGCTGTATCCTCTCTTACTTTACTATCATGTAATGATAAGTTCACTGGGGCCATTAAAATACAGTCCATGACTAAATAAATTGGGTGACTCAGAAAGTCCTTAACAATCTTAGATTGTAATATTAATGACAAAAAAATTCAATGCCTAAAATTCTAAAATATCTCCAGAAAATAAAACAATATAACACCAACACAAAAAGATCTTTTTGTCTTATTCTGTATAAGGATTCCTAAATTTCTATGCCTGTTCTGATAAATTTGCATATGGATTCAATAAGATCAATTAATTCCAATGTTGTTTTTACAAAACAGAAACCAACAAATGAACAAATGGAACAAACAAACAAACTCATAGACATAGACAACAGTATGGAAGTTACCAGAAAGGAAGGGGGTGAAAGGAGGATGAAGAGGGTAAAGGAAGTCAAATATATAATGATACAAGGAGACTAGACTTTGGGTGATGAACACACAATGCAATATACAGATGATGTATTATAGAATTGTACACATGTAACCTATATAATATTATTAACCAATATTAGCCCAATGATTTAGTTAAAGACAGTTTAACAGGGTGTGTTTTTGAGAGGGTTTAATGAATAGCTTTCTTCCCATATGAGCTATGCCACTCATGAAATCTAAAACAGCAGAACCAGCCCCAGACACCTACTCACATACCTAGGTCAGGTCACATACAAAAGGAATCCAATTGATGTTCTCTCACACATCGATGATTTTTCCTATCTCTCATTTTCTCTCTCTTCCATTCCCTCTCTCTAAAATCAGTAAGCATATCCTTAGGTGAATTTTTAAAAATAAAATAAAATAAAATAAAATAAAATAAAATAAAATAAAATAAAATAAAATAAAACAGCAGAACCAGCCGCCGGAATAGCAAATGATCTTTGTGTTACCAATTAATTTGGGTAGGAGGACAGTTCAGCCTGATACCAATGGGCCTGTCAATTCACCCTCCAAGGTAGAGATAGTCTCCCAGAGACCAAGGCTAGTCAGCAGGAGAGTCACACCCACCCATGTTGCTACCTCTCACCATTAGAGGAAAAAGCCCTTAACTTGGTATTTTTGACAGATGAGCTCCATCTAAGTGAGAAACTTGGAACGATGGTTTCCAGTGGTCTTCTCTGGTGTGTCTCCAGCTCCTCGGGGAGGATAAAGATGTGTTTTAAGGCGGTCACTCCTCAGGGAGCCCAGAATAGTGCAGGGATGATAGTCTATAGGAATTGTGATACTTAACGATGATGACAGCAAACACTCATTGAAAGATTATCACACTAAGAACTCTTTTAAATATAATAATGCATTTTCACATTTAATCCTCATTTCTTATTTTTTTTACTTGGTTGATGTCAGAGGAATGGTGGTGTGAGAGATCCTCGTGGCCTCTCCCCCTAATATTTCAACAAATTAACCAACTATAATTCAACAAGGAATTCCCTGCTCAGTACAGAAGCACACCTGAGAGACCCATGCATTGAAACACCTAAAGGTGGGCAACTGGGAATAAACAGGGAGATGAGAAAGGAGGAAAGCACAGACAGTCCACAGATGCAGCTCTGCAGCCAGGAACTCAAGGCTTGGTCAGGAGAGGGGAGGAAGCTGTCAGTAGTAGGTGCTCCTTTCAGCGGGAGGATTAGAAAGCTGTGGGGGACAGTCCAGCAGGGCGAGCAGCAAGCAGAGTGAACAGTGTCTGAGCCAGCAGACACCTGACAGAGCACAGGGCTCTGCTGTTCAGCTCTCCCCTATCTAGCCTGAAGGTGGTACTTCAGACAAAAAAAAAAAATAGAACCACAGAGCCCTGTTGCCACTTGGATTCCCCAAAATCAACTCCCATTGCCCTTGGAGTTAGGTGAAGGAGCATATTATCTATAAATCAGGAGCTATTGCAGTAGAACCACTGTTTCCTTCTGTGACTGATCCCCAGATGGGGTGCTTGAGGTAGGACCCCATGGAGGTCAGGATTCACCATTACAGTGAGAGCAGAACAAATCCCAGCCCTAAGCAACATGGCTGTACTGTCTTACAGAAGCCAGAAGTCACAGAGTTCAAGACTGTGATTCAGCTCCATCTACTGGAAAACAATAGAAAGGTTTCTTCAGAGGAGGATGCTATCAGCCATTAATATAGATATAAATGCCTACGCAAAGGAGAACAGTAAGCACCATGAATAACCACAGTAACGAGGATGATTAGAAAGAAAATGAAAAATCCCCAGAAAGCAAGCTGGCACACATGGAAATTTGTGATATAAATGAGAGATTTCAAGATTGCAATTCTGAAACTACTCAATGAGATGCAAGAAAATACAGACAGGCAATTCAAAGTACTCAGAAAACAAATAATGACCAAAATGAGTACTTTACCAAAAAGATTGAAATTTAAATAAAGAACCAATCAGAAATGAAGCATGTAATTAAGTAGATTAAGAGTGAACTACTGAGAATAGAAAACAGAGCCAACCAGATGGGGGAAAGAATTAGTGATATCAAAGATAGGAATGTAGAAATGACACAGAGGGAAGAAGAGAGATACCTGAGGATAAAGAAAAATAAAAGAGCTCAACAAATACTATCTGACTCCATCAGAAAAAGCAATTTATATATATAAAAGCCTAAGTGACCATTAGGATCGAATGACTGCAATGACCGGAACGACTGGTCGACCAGTCATTATGACACTGACTACCAGGAGGCAGATGCTCAATGCACAAGCTGCCCCCTGGTGGTCAGTGCACTCCCACAGCCAACCTCCCACTGCTGGCCAACCACTCCCAGTCCTTCCACCTGGCCAGCAAACCTTCTGTGGTCCCTCCCCCTGTCCCTCCCCTCATCTGGCAGGCCTCAGCCAGCCTGGCCCCGATTGGGACTGGGCGAGATGGACCCAATAGGCCCTGATCTCTGGCCAGACCTAGGCATGAATTTCGTGCACCCGGCCTCTAGTATTAGAATAATAGGCATTCTGGAAGAGGAAGAGAGGGAGAAGGGATGGAGAGTTTATTCAAACAAACAGTGGATGAGCCCAGCTGGCGTGACTCAGTGGTTGAGCATCAACCTATGAACCAGGAGGTCACAATTTGATTCCCGGTCAGGGCACATGCCTGAGTTGTGGGCTCCATCCCCAGTGTGGGCATGCAGAAAGCAGCCAATCAATGATTCTCTCTCATCCTTGATGTTTCTATCTCTCTCTCTCTCTCCCTTCCTCTCTGAGATCAATAATAAAAATATGTTTTAAAAAATGGTGGAAGAGAACTTTCCAAACCAATTGAAAGAACTAGATCCTCAAATCCAAGAAGCCAACAGGACACCTAGTTACCTCAATCCAAAGATGCCTTCTCCAAGGAACTTTGCAGTAAAACTGTCAAAAGTAATGACAAAGAAAAAACTCTCAAAGCAGCCAGGGAAAAGAAGAAAGTGGCCTCCAAAGGAAAACCTAGAGCATTTCGTCTGACTTCTCTGCAGAAACCCTACAGCCCAGAAGAGAGTGGAAATACTCAAACGTCTGAAATAGAGAAATTAGCAGCCATGAATAATACATCCAGCAAAACTTTCCTTTAAAGATGGAGAAATAAGATGTTCCCAGACATATAGAAGTTGATGGATTTTATCACCAGAAAACCTACATTGCAGGAAATACTCAAGGGAGTTATTCTACCCGAGACAGAGAACATAAGGTCACAACACTACAGATAAGCTCACCAAAAGATTTACAGCATAAACAGAGATAATTTGTGACAACAGAAACATAAAAAGGGGAGGAGGAAAGGTCTGAACTGGCAAAGTAGAAGGATGCACTCAAAAGGAAAACAAAACTGTATATATGTAGCTTTATTTTTTATAAACCTAATGGTGACCACACACACACACACACACACACACACACACACACACACACACGCACACACAAGAAAATCCCCAAACCAGGACACATAGCTTAAAAAATGAGGAAACAGAGGAAAGTAGGGAATACCACCAAACAAAAATAAGTCAGAAGCACAAGGGAAAAGAACCAATGGATGCACAGAACTACCAGAAAACAAAAAATAAAATGGCGATAGAAATCCTCACACATCAATAATTACCCTAAATATAAATGGTCTGAGTTCCCCAATAAAGAGGCACAGAGTAGCACAGTGGATCGACAACCAAAACCCAATCATGCACCGGGCCTCTAGTATAAAATAGAAAGCTTCTGCACAGGAAAAGAAACTGACAACAAAACAAAGAGGTAGCTAACCAGATGGAAGATGGTATTTTTTTTTTTATTAAATATCAGTAGCTCTGACAAAGATTTAATTTCTAAAATATATAAAGAACTCATAAAACTCAACACCGAACAAACAACCCACCCAATCATAAAGTAGGCGGAGGAAAATATACCTCTCCCAAGAAGATATATGAACAGCCAATAGATATATGAAAAGACGTTCAACCTCACTGGCTATTAGGGAAATGCAAATCAACACTACAATGGGATTCTACTTCACATCTCTAAGAGTGACCATCATCAACACGACAAGCAACAAGTGTTGGAGAGGCTGTGGGAAAAGGGAACCCTCATTCACTGCTGGTGGGAATGTGGGCTGGTACAACCCCTACAGAAAGCAGTCTGGTGATTCCTCAAAAAATTAGGAATAGAGCTACCATATGACCCAGCAATCTCATTCTTGTGTATATACCAGAAAAACTCTAAATCATGTATTCACAATGATATGTGCACTTCTATGTTCATTGCCACATTATTCACAGTGGCCAAGACATGGAAATAACCAAAGTGTCCCTGATAGAGGGCTGGATAGAGAAGATGTGGTACATATGCACATGGAACACTACTCAGCCATAAGAAAGGATGAAATAGTGCCATTTGCAACAACACGGATGGATCTTGAGAACATTATACTAAGTGAAGGAACTCAGTTAAAAGATAAGAACTATATAGTTTCACTCATATGTGAGATATAAAACTGAAACTCGTGAACACAAACAGCCGTGTGGTAGTTGCTAGAAGGAAGAGGATCGGGAAAAGGAGATCCTAACATAAGGTGACAGGAGAAGATTTGACTCTGGGTGGTGGGCACACAGTGCAATATACAGATCTTGTAACATAGAACCCACACCTGAAACCTATATGATCTGTTGACCAATGTCACCCCAATAAATTTAATTTATAAAAAGTATTCTCTAAATAAAAAAAAAAACACACACACACACACACACACACACACACACACACACACTCATTCCTATGAGTACACCAAACCACAGAGACATTAACTAATAGTCTGCAGGTCTCAGAGCTGTTGGATGGAGGACTTGGGCCCTGGTCCTCACTTTACATTACCCAACATATCTGAAGATATTCAACTCATTGCTAGGGCATGATGGTCTTGAAATTTACCAATAATGGATGTTTTCTCTCCTCTTGCAATTGCTATAGTAACTGAAGCATGTCACGGAATGGAAAGTGCGCATTTCTCTCAATGAATCACGAAGAACATGGTATTAATCATGCATCGGTAGCCGTTTCACAACAAGCATGTTGTCTTGTTACTGATTGTGTTTTAGCAAAACAGATTACCCACCTTTCATGAGAGAAAAGGTTTTAATAGGGGAGCTTCTCACTGTCCGAGCCCCTCCTAACCATGGGCCCCCAGGAGCCCAGAGGGGCCGGGAGGCTGTCCTCAGCCAGAGGCATGTTCTTCCCTTTGGAGATGACTAAGCCCAGCAGAGAAAGCAGTGCGTCACAGTGCTTTGCCCACACGGTCATCACCATGGCAACCATGGTTGCCAGGTGGAGAATTCTCCCATACATCATAATAATTGCTATGTCCAGTTTTAGCAGATTAGAAAGAAAAATATGCACAAATTTGGCCTGAATTAAAATACTCTAAAGTAACTAACATAGTATATTGACATCACAACCAATAATATACTGTAATTATGTAATATTTATTGTTATAAAAACTCTGTATTTAGATATAAAAATATTGACCATTATAAATACTCACTGGATATATGAGTATCTCTATGTATTATCTCATTTAGTGGTTGTGCTGCACACACTCAAAAATGATGCTTTTAAAATTTAAATATCCTTCAAATAAGAAGAGGAACCATAGCAATTTTCATCTTTGGATGAGCAGGATGCTTATATGCAGTTTCCCTGGAGCAATAATATGGGAAAGATATGACTGAGTCCACTGAAGAAGATAGAGGGTAGGATTATGTCCACTTGTTAATATGGCCAAACTTTACTATGAATAACCAATAAACTAAACAATAAATATCAAAGGAGTAAGCAGTCCAGTTGCCCTATCAATAAGATAAAGGTCACAAGAATTCATGTTATCTTCCTATTGAAGGTCAGAGTTACTTTGAAAGACCTTTTTTTCAAACTGTGTTGCCTCCTTCCACTTAGCTATGTATCTGATTAGTTTGCAAAAGTGTATGAGGATGGACCAACTTTCATTTCAAAGTGCGTTTGGTGCCAAGTAATTAATAAAGTTGTTGAAAGAGGACCTCGCGGTGAGATGCGCATGCCCATCACCCGGGCGGCAGGCACTGGGGAGCAAGGCTTGAGCGGCAGAGCGCGCGGGTGGCCCTGCCGCATCCCTCTCCCCAGCAGACCCACTTCTCTGTTCAACGTTAAAGGACATCTAACTTTCTTTTTGGAAATAGGGTGCGTATTAAACATCACCTTGTAGAAGTGGGACGTGTTCAAGAGCAGAGGGACCAAACTTTGAGCAACCTGCTCCTGCGCATCTGAGGCTGAAACTGGGCTCCAAGGAGCCGTGAGGAGCGCAGGTGGGCCTTCCTCCGTGGAGACCATTACGTAGAAAGGGGAGATTTCGTGAGAAAGATTATCCAGGGGAAAACACGCAGAAGACTGAGCCGGTGCTTCGCCGGGGATGGAAGGAGGGGTGAGTGCTGGAAAGGAGGGAGAAGCCCTCCGCTCTCTCCTGCTCTTTCCAAGGGTACGTCCTGTGGGGCGCCCGGACAGCCCTGTGACCTCGGACAGCGAGTGGCTCAGGCGGTGGAGGAAGGGCAGCAAGGCTGAAAACTCCAAGAGGCAGGAGAGGGTTGGCATTTCCATCTCCTCCAGCGTCACCTGGGAGCCACCCTGCGCTGTGGTGGACAGCGGCTCCAAGGGGAACCCCCTCCAGTGCAGGAGGTGGGAAAGGGGGCTCCGAGGGCCCAGAGACTGAGACACCCCCTGGGTCCTCTGCCCCCCTCGCTCTAGCCAGAGGCGCCCACAGTGGCTGCTGTCCCTGTCCCTAAAACTCAGGGACAGGAGGAAGTGTGACTCCAGGAGTGCAGGGCAAACCCCGGGGGGGTGTCTCCCCTGTCTTCCCCTGGTGACCTGGGATTAGACAGTCACAGCCCCTGTAGGAAAGGGGGAGCCAGAGCCCATTGCCCTTCTGGCGGGGGACAGAAAGCCCCAGAACAGGACAGCATGAGAGAGGACACCAGAGAGATGAGATCAAGAGTGTGAACTGCTTGTCTCACCAGAATTTGGGAATGAGCTGCAGGATAGCACCCACGCTCGGGGCCCAGGCCCCCCGGGGCGGGCGAGGCCGGGCCTTCCCCCAGAAGCGCTGCCCAGACTTCCAAACGAAAGACCTAAAATCACGGCAGAGTCAGCTGCAAGCAGAAAGGGCACACAGTTCTGAAATGAGTGGAAAGCTAGACAATAGCAGGAAAGAAACAAAGAACAGAAAGCAAACAAGAAACAGATGGCAGATGTTCAGTTGGAAAATGCAGTCGCGGGAATAAAATAGACCCATGGACGCGTCGAATGCAGCAGGAGGAGGTGAGAGAGAGTGGGAACGTGGAGATGCAAAGCGCCCAGCTGCAGAGAGGAGACCTGAGCGGAGCCTGCGGCAGCTGCGGCCCACGGAGCGCTCAGCACTCGTGCCCTAGAGATCTCGCTTTGATTGTCTAATGCTCCCGTGTCACAGATAAATCGTGAGCTGGAGAAATAATTGCTAAAACCCGATCTGGGTGTTACAGGCACGTTTTGGAAGCTACGGCTCCTTTGCCGATGACTGCGTCCTGCTGTTCACAAGCCTGCGTTTTAGATGCACATGTGAACCACACCCGCGGGCATAGGACTGGGCTGAGCAGAGTGAGTCCTCAGCGTGGCCACACCGGCGCTCGCAAGCCCTGCAGGCCCTGGCGTGGGCTCTGGAGGGCCGTTCACTGTGGAGAACACTCTATAGCTCAAGTTAGTTAGAGCCGTTTATTCGTTAATATGAAGGTTATTCCAATGATTCGACACTTTGGTATAGTTTTCCTGTGAGGTTCTGGTTTCTTTTCATTTGCCCTGGCAATGGCTTCAGCATTCTGACACAGGAGTGACACAGCTAGCGTCTCCCTGTCCTGATACAAGCAGTGCTCACGTTCCTCTTTCAGACACGGCAAAGTCTCTTTTGTGCAGCTAAAGTCCTAGTTCGCTCAGGTTCAGGATCAGTCTGGATCGGCCCCAGAAGAGACAGATCTGGCCCTCATGTATGTCATGATTGTCACGCATGTTGAAGTGCTAATCTCCATGTGCTGGTATTTAGAGCTGGGTCTTTGGGAGGTGGTTAGGTCATGGGGGTGGAGCCGCAGGATGGACTTAGTGTCATCGAGAGGAAAGACGAGAGTTTTCAGTCCCCTCTGCCGGGGGGAACATAGTAATGTGGTGAGTGGCATTCCCCACCACCTCAGACCCCAGGACAGGAAGCCAGGGGTGGGCTGGTGGGGTAAAGTCTCGGACAGGCTGGCACCAGGAGCCTTCCCAGCCGCTGGAACCTCTCCAAGATGGTGTGCAGCCTAGCGCAGGCTCCACTGTGCCCCTGGGAGCTGGACCTGAGCAGCCCAGTCAGATTACCCCAGAGAACAATGGTCAGAACTATCTGTTGGCCCAGCTGGTGTGGCTCAGTGGTTGAGCATTGACCAAGAGTCACTCAATTCCCGGTTCAACTCCCAGTCAGGGCACATGCTTGGGTTCCTGTCTCAATCCCCAGTAGGGTGTGCAGGAGGCAGCCGATCCATGTTCCTCTCTCATGGATGTTTCGATCTCCCCCTCTTCTTCCTCTCTCTCTAAAATCAATAAAAACGTATTTTTAAAAAAATTATCTGTTGGGCCATGCCTAGAGGAGCCTTCTTGCATTCATTTCTATTGCTTCTGTAACAAACTTCCACAAACTTGGTGGTTAAGACCACGCACACTTACATCACACAGTTTTGCAGTTTGGAAGTTCAGCAGGGGCTAAGCCCAAGGGTCGCCAGGCCTGTGTACCCTCGGAGGGCCCCTGGGCGTGACGGTGTCCTCGGCATTTCCCGCAGCGAGGCATCGGCATGCCTTGCCTGCACCTTTCTCCCTGACCATCCTTCCATAGCCACAGCCCGGCGACACCGGGCCTTCTCAATGCCTCAGCCTGACCGCACCTACAGGCGCTTGACCTCAGAAGGGAGCAGACCCAGGGATCAGGACAGATGGTCTTGAGAGCCATTTCCCGCCTTCCACGACTCCCAAGTGAGTGAGAGTTCACCCTGCTAGAATTCAGTGGGACTTTAAAAGAGGCTGCATCAAAGATCTCTCCTTACCAAAGGCCTGCGAGAGGGAAAGTAATGTGTTCCCAGAAAGGAAATAGGGCCCTGTGCGTCCAGACTCGAACCTGTAGAGCGGACGGCCAGCGCCTCCTCTGCATTGAGCTCGCTTCTCGTTGAGAACAAGACGACAGGATGTGTAGGCCACGGGCGTGCTCCGCGAAGAGAGAGCATACACGTGGGCCCAGCAGGCTGTCCCGGCAGGAGAAATGTCCTCCTCTCTTGTGGGGCTGCCCCAAACTCTTGGAGTTGGTGGTAGAAAATAACCGGTAAATAAGAACAGTCTCAGAGGTCGGGTCCTCACACCTGTTTCCCTCAGTTTTCTCACCAAGTGCTGGCTGTGGGGACACGTTTTCCACCAGGTGGGCTGCTTCTCTTGAACATCCCAGCGGGGCCCACGGCAGCAGCTGTTTAGGGACATCACATACACAGCGGTCAGAATGGAGGGTTTATAAGTTCACGCACATGTTTGTATAGCTTTTCCCACAGGTTTTGCAAATATTTCAGTAGGCCCTTCCAGCCTTCTTGGGGGGACAGCGCAGTAAGGACCTTCTCAGGGAGACAGGACAGAAGGACCGTCTCGGGGGCTGCATGTTCACCTGGCCAGGTCGCCGTGCTCATCTGGACTCCTCTCACTACCCCCATGGGAATACATACATTGCTTCTTTAGAAATACTGTCCCTTCCATTATTATTCCCACTTCCTAACTTCAGGGCAACATAATGTCCCCATTCATCTGTCTGCTCTTCAATACTCTCATGGTCATTACAAACAAGGAAAGTCTGAAAAACCGTCAGAGCCAAGAGCCTCTGTAGTTAACAATATTGTATCAACTCTGGTCCGTTAGTCATAACAAATGCACCACACCAATGTAAGACGTTAGCAACAAGGGAGGGAGGGGTGCGCTGCATAGGAGCTCTCTGCACTATCTTGGTAATTTTTCTCTAAATCTAAAAAATGTTCTAAAATTTACAAATTATAAAAGTACTTATTTAAAAACTAAATTACCTATATAGTATATGTGTATATATTATACTAGAGGCCTGGTACACGGTGCACCTTCTCGCAATCCAGGACCCCTCGGGGAATGGTGGACTGCCGGTCTCAGCCAGATCCCCGCAGGCCAGGCCAAGGGACCGCACTGGTGCATGAATTCGTGCACTGGGCCTCTAGTATGCATATAAGATCTTTGGTTAATCTCTTCCCACCCTTCCCCCTACCCCCTTCCCTCTGAGATTCATCAGTCTGTTCCATGTTTCCATGCCTGTGCATTGAGCGTCTGCCCCCTGGTGGTCTTTGCGCATCATAGCTACCAGCTGCGGCCGGTCGTTTAGGCTTTTATATATATAGATATCAGCATATTTATGATTGATTACCTTTTTAATGCATTTAAGTAATTTCCTTTGAGCTTACAATTTTTTCTTTTTTCTCTCTCTCCCACCCTAATTTTTGCTGGTTTTATTTTTTACTATGTTTTAAGGATTATAACATATATATTATATTTCTAAACTATACTAATTTTTTAAAGATTTTCCTATAAATTGATTATATGAATGAAAAGCTAATAGATGGTGATCACAGTGTTATTATTGGAAAACCTGTTTGTAAAACCACATACGTGTTCAGAGGCATCTGGAAGCAACGTGCTCGTTTGTCCCTTTTCTAATTAAGCTAATCCTTTAAAACATTTCCTCCTAGCTCTTTTACTTCTTCCTCTACAGAATCTTGTATCTTATACTGTCATACTGTTCAAATTCTCTTATCTTTTCCCTTTAATACACTCTCAACAATTTTCATTCATACAGGGTTTACAGGTGGAGTAGTTATTTTTACAGGTCAGACACTTTCTTAGTTTTGATGTTGGCTTTAAGACTTGTTTGACAGAGATCTCTCAAGTGAGATCTCTCATTATGTTACTTTATAAAATGTACTTGTATGTACTGATGAGAAGTCTGTAATCCAAGGGGCTTACCAGTGTTTCCCTGCCTGGGGCAGCTCCTCCGATTAGCTCTATGCACTGGACTGTAAAACTCCACTACAAATGTCCAGGTGAGTGTCTTTCCTATTTTTATTAATTTATCTCTTTCAACACACAGTGGGGTCATTTCAATGTGAACGTGGGAGTATTGTACTTCCTTCCTTAACATTGTTATTATCCATCCTTACTATTCTTTTTTGATGTTTTTCTAAACTTGTTTTTTCCTTCTAGAAAGACTACTGGATGAACACTGGGATTCCTGCATGAGGGTATCCATGTTGCTAGGTTTTCTCTCTTATTTGCTCATTCTTCCTTTTTTCTTCGATGCCTTTGGAGAGTTTCCCATCATCTTTCAGATAATTAATTCCATCTTTGGCTGTTTTCATCATTCAGCCATCTTACATTTTCAATCTGGCAATATTTCAATTTCCAAAAAGCTATTACCCTAGTGTTCCCTTTTCAAGACAACCTTTTCTTATTTTACTACTAATACTAGACATATCAAATCTCTCTGAAATGTTCAAATTAGTTAAGTGTTCTTTTCAATTTTCTTGGATTATTTATTTCATCAAGCAAAAAATTTTGTTTGTTCCTCTTTTTCTGCTGAGCCAAACCGGCTAGGGCTGTTTCTCTTTTTAATTCATCATAGTCCTGTTTCCTTAAATGTCTGGTGACTCTTGGTTCATGGTTATGAGCGTGAAGCTTCTTTGTTTGTTTTTTTTTATTTATTTATTTATGATTAAGGTGTCACATATATGTCCTCATCCCCCCATTCCCATCCCACACCCCTCCCCACGGATGCCCCCACCCCCCTGTTGTCCTTAACCATTGGTTAGGCTCGTATGCATGCACACAAGTCCTTTGGTTGATCTCTCCCCCCTCCCCCCACCCTCCCCTATCCTCCCTCTGAGGCCCGATAGTCCAATCGATGCCTCCTTGTTTCTGGGTCTGTTCTTGTTCATCAGTCTATGTTGTTCATCATTTCCCCTAGATGAGTGAGATCATGTGTTACTAGAAATATACTTATAAGAACCAAATGTGAGATGAGCAATAATAGTTATGCTGACAGGCAAATGAATCAGTCTGTAGTGAGTTTCTTTCTGGACCAACAGTTCTTTTGAGACCCAATTTCAATGTTCACCAGTTCCTTATGTGTACATGTCGGCACTGACTTTTCAGCTCTGGATGGTGGACAAATGGTGGTAATGCAGGTCCGACTCCCTCTGGTTTGGTCTCGCCCGGACCCAGGGGCGCGGCTTCACCCGGACTCAGGGGCACACGGCCTCACCCGGACCTGGGACCCAGCATCACCCAGGCCCCAGGGCGTGTGGCCTCACCCGGTCCCAGGATCCAGCCTCACCCTGACCCAGGGGCGCGCAGCCTCTCCCAGACCCGGGACCCAGCCTCATCCGGACCCAGGGGCGCGTGGCCTCTCCTGGACCCAGGGGCGCGGCCTCACCCGGACCCGGGACCCAGCCTCACCTGGATCCAGGGGCACATGGCCTCACCTGGACCCAGGGGCGCGTGGCCTCTCCCAGACCCAGGGGCACGGCCTCACCCAGATCCAGGGGCACACAGCCTCACCCAGACCCGGGGGCACACGGCCTCTCCTGGACCCAGGGGCACAGCCTCACCCGGACCCGGGACCCAGTGGGGCTTCATCATCTTGATCCTAATTCCTGTCGGTCAATTCCCTCTCAGCAATTCCTTCGGCAATTTTCTCAAAGCTCCAGGGTGGCTGCCATGGAACTCGCTGGGCGGCGGGCTCGGAGAAGCTCCGGTGCACCTGGTGCGCGGCGGCAGGCTGGTCCGAGATCGCTGCGGCGGCACTCGGGTCTGCAGCGGCGACCAGTCACCGGGCAAGCGCACCTGGATCCGGGACCCAGCGGGGCCTCGTCTTCCCGATCCCAACTCCCATCGGTCAATTCCTTCTCAGCAATTCCTCCAGCCATTTTCTCAAAGTTCTGGGGCAGCTGCTGCAGAACTCGCTGAGCGGCGGGCTCAGCAAGGCTCTGGTGCGCCCGGTGCGCAGCGGCGGGCTGGTCCGAGGTCGCTGCAACAGCGCTCGGGTCTGCAGCGGCGGCCGGTCACCGGGCGTGCGCACCTGGCCGCTTCTGGGGCGCAGAGATTCTCAAATGATTTGGAGGTCAGCAAGCGCGGGGTCTCCCACCGCATGACCCCCAGGGGCTCGTCTGTCCGTGCTCGGCAGCGAGCGGAGCCGTCCCCTCAGCCAAAGACCGTCAGGGGAACTGCGCCGAGCATGTTCCAGGCCGCCATTGTGTCGCCAGAGCCGTAGTTCTTAAAGTGTGATCTTTGGCTCATCGGCATCAGCATCATCCCACGTCCCCCTCTCTTTTATTCTAGTTGTAGAGCATCCACTCAGCCAGCCCTCCGGTGGTTCTGGATGGTGTCTGCTCTGTTTTCCAGTTGTAGTTTCAAAATTGTTGTGGTAGGCAACAATCAGGCGTCTGCCCTATGCCGCCATCTTGGTCCTCCAGAAGATTCTTAAGTAACCTTATAAATGTGGTTCTGAACACTGTGTCGTCCATTAGTTTACTTTCCTTCATCCCTTCTATTCGTGACCTGCTTCAGTGTCTCCACCTTTTGGCTGCCTCCCTATATTGATGGAGTGGCTTTGTATGGTCAGTGACCTATAGGGGCCGGTAGCTCAGCTTCCCCAATCTCCCTAGGTGGTCGCTCTTGGTACCCCCCTTTGTGGGCTGAGTGCAAAGCCTTGGTGTTGTTAAGCCTTGATTGCTGTTGGTACACGGGAGGATTTGACCTCCAGTCCAATTGGCTGTGAGGATCAGCTGTGTCTATGCCGGGAGACAGCCTTATTCAACTAGACTTGCAAAATTGTAAAAGCCTCTGTGCTCAGCTTGGATGGGGCGGAGTTTCAGGGTGGAGCCTACAGCCTTGGCTTCCCATCAGCCCCGCCCTATGAGGTTCCTGGGTCTCAGTGTCCCTCAGTGTCCCTCTGTACTCCCTGCAAACACCTTTGAGAGAAAGGCTCCCTGGAGTTTCGCCCGCTGCCAAACAGTCTAGTCTCTCCCCCAATGAATCTGGATTCCCAGATTCTCGCCCGGAACTGGGTTTCAGTGTAGTCGGAACTGGGGCTCAGCGCAGTCTGGCGCTTTTGTCTCCTTCCCACCAGGGCAATTCAGTGTCACAGTCAACAGACCATCCTCTGCGCGCATTCCCGTGCGCGCCTCCGGTGCTCTGCCTTTCGCCACTCCTCTGCGTTTCCGCCTTACAGCCCATATTCCCCCAGTATGAGCCTGGCTTCCCAGGGTCTTGCCCAGAACTGGGGTTCAGTGCAGTAGGAACTGGGGTTCAGCACGGTCCAGAGCTTTTGTCTCCTTCCCACTAGGGCAATTCAGCAGCACAGGCAACAGTCCGTCCTCTGTGCGCATTCCCGTGCGCGCCTCCGGAGCTCTGCCTTTCGCCGATCCTCTGTGCCTCCGCCCCACAGCCCAGATTCCCCCAGCATGAGCCTGGCTTCCCAGGGTCTCGCCCGGAACTGGGGTTCAGTGCAGTCGGAGCTGGGGTTCAGTGCAATCTGGAGCTTTTATCTCCTTCCCGCTAGAGAACACCGGCCAGGCAGTCAGCCACCCCATCCTCTCCGGCTCCGTCCTCCCCACATGCGCGCGTGCTCGTGTCTCCGCCCCTGTCTCCATACCTCAGGCTTTTACAGCTCCTCTGATTTTCCTTGTGGTTTTCTCTTTTCTTCTATTTGTGGGCGTTTCAGTCAGCCAGCTTTCCTGTGGTTTTGGATGAGGTCCGTTTTGACTTTTAGTTGTATTTTTGAAATTGTTGGGCCAGGCTGTAGATTAGGTGTTTAACCTATGCCACCATCTTGGTTTTGCCGAAGCTTCTTTGAGTGTTAGAGATTTGTTTTTTATTTTGAGCCTTTTTTTCTAATAGCTCTCTCTAATGTGAACATTTTTTTAATGTTTCCTATTTTAAACCTAAAAATGACACAATCTCTCTCGAGTTTCACTCTGCTTACCATGGTGTTTTACAGGACAGCCCACTGCCCAGGTTCCTCCGTCCGCATGATCATCTCTGACCAGCAGCGCATCTCAGCAGGTCAGCCGTGACAGTGAAGGGAACTGTGGATTCAGGCTCATCTTCCCCTCATTTTCTTCCTACCGTCCTGTCTGCTCTGTCCCAAGTTTTTGGTACAGAACTTTATAGACTAAAAGCCTCCTGTCCCTTGCACTTTCTCCTGTTTCTTTGCCAATTTCAAGTCTGCGTGTGTGTGGTTCCTGGGAGAATGTTTACAACTATTCATCCACTGAGTTTGCTGGATCTGGTCTCTGTGGCCTCAGTTTTGTCTGGAGTGTTCAGCTGTACAGGTTGCTACTTTCAGTTAAGAGACGGCGCTTAGCCACACTGGCCCTTCCACCCTGCAGGCAGAGGCTGTCAGGTCCACGAGCAAGATGCCACTGCAGAGGAGAAGGTGCCCGGAGCCCAACGCGGCCTGGACGCCCCTCCAGCATTTCCTTTGCTCCCACAGAAGCAGGTGGTGGGGAGGGGGAGCAGTTGAGGCCCCCATGACAGCCACTCGACCCCTCTCCAAGTCCTCACTGGGAGGCAGGTTGGGGCTGCTTTCTCTGTCGCCTTCGCTGTCTTCATCTCTCCCAGGCAGGGAGTGGCACCCTTGTGGCCCAGGACCAAGGTCATCTTGCCCTTGCCTTATTCCACTGGCTCTTCTCCTGGTGACAGGGCAGGTGGGTGTGGGGGAGACAGACACAGACACAACGGGCTCCCCAATCAGCATAAATCAGACTTGGTGGCATGTTCTTTCTTTCATTGTCATTCAAATTGTGCACCTTTTCTCCCCTGTTCTTGGGAAATGTCCTTATCGCCAGGGCCCCGCTACCTCTGCTGTGTGCTGACCTCTGCCTACCTGGCCCGGAGGAGGGCTCAGCAGGGAGGGAGGAGGGACTCACCAAGGCCTTGACTCCTCTCCTCGGATTTCGCCCTTCGCTTCCTGGTTAAATGTTGTTCATGTTTTCACTAGAGTCAAGCAGCCATAAACTCATTGAGTCTGTGTTTCAGTGACATTTTAAAAAAAATATGCAAACCCGCCCTGACTGGTTTGGCTCAGTGGATAGAGCGTGGGCCTGCAGACTGAAGGGTCCCAGGTTCGATTCCGGTCAAGGGCATGTACCTTGTTTGCGGGCACATCCAGGCACATACCTGGTAGGAGATGTGCAGGAGGCAGCTGATCGATGTTTCTCTCTCATCGATGTTTCTAACTCTCTGTCCCTCTCCCTTCCTCTCTGTAAAAAATCAATAAAATATATTTTTAAAAAATATGCAAACCTGCTTTTCTCCTGAATCCCACCCCTGGGGGTCACCCGAGGAAGCTGCTCTTCCTCTTGGAACTCCAGGAGTGAAAGGATTTGGGCCTGGGGCCTGGCGCTGCCCATGGTGCTGGCGCGGCATCCAGTGGCGAGATGGCGGAACCAGCGGGAGTCGGTTTGCTTCCCATCACTGGGAACTATCAGACCACAGGGTCTTTGGGGTCTTCATACTTCCCCTGGTGGACCCGGGTCCTGTGAGAACCGTCTGTCCATAGGCACGTAATTCTGTCCTGCTTTTTCACAGTTTACTATCTATGCAGTCAGTGGTCATTGTCGCCTCACTTACAAAATAATTGTAAGAGCAGATCCAACACCAGATCTAAGCAATGAACACGTACCCGCACACGGACCGCTGCTGCCGAGGTGGTGGCTGTGTGCGTAAGGGATGAGCTTGTCTCAGTAGTGACTCCAAACTTTCTCTGTGTGCGGATCTCAATGCTCAGACACCAAACGCCAACTGAAGACCTGGAACCAAAAAAAATGGGGTGAACCACAGAGGCACCACTCCACGAGATGAAGATAAAAACGTCTCCATGGCTATGAGGCTGTTTAGGGGAGGGGAGAACGAGAAGACACTAGAACGAAAGAGCTCTGAGAGATGAGAGATAGGCTAGAGACATGAGGACAAACCTGTGTGTTTAGCGTTGAACTCTGGGTGTTAATGACTGGGTTACGCTGACCGCGTGGGATTGTTCCCAACCATGAAACAAAGTGCGTTAAGCCTAAGAAGTATGTGTTCCAATACAAATGTAAATGTTTTGAAGTCAAAATAAACTTTACCGTTTCATCTTTTGAGATTTTATTTCCTTTAGCTTGAAATATAAACATTTGGAAAAAGGCTATCATTTAATAGAGCAGCACAGGGGCTGAGAGCCGCACTGATGGGCAGCAGGGGGGCGCCTCAGGCCCACCGGGGGTGTCCTTGATGGGTAAGGATACTTCCTTAGAACATCACCTTGTGTATTCCCTGAAGGGACATTACCTCTGTAGGAACCAAATTGAATGGTAAGTAATAAAGTTGTAATTAAATGGCTAGTTGGTGGTTTCCCACTGCGAGCATTGGACGCAATCTTAGTTTTCTACAATACTTGCCCCAGAACCCTCATGGGTCCAGAGGATGTCGTGTGGTATGCAAGGCAGTCATTAGCCTGATGAGCAACTCACTTAAACTCTTTAGAACATTCTCAAATTATAAAGCTTTTTGTTCGTGATTGGATTTTTGCTGTAGGTAGCAATTGGATGTTTCCCAGAGAAATTCTCCTCTCCTGCTAACCTAATTTAAAAAAGTCAGTCATGGACTCCTGGGTTCAAAATGAAAAGCCACCCATTTCTAAAGCGAGTGGGGAGAGGGCCTTCCTAGCCACCCTTCTGAGAATACCATGCAAAATTTGACTATGTCAGCCTAAACTGAGGCAACCAGGGCTAACACTTCCCCATATAGTAGATGTAGTAGATTGAAACATCATTTATCACCTCCAGCTTCTGTGGGTCAGGACCCGACGAGGCCCAGCTCACTCAGGCTTCTCATAAAGTGCAGTCAAGTCATCTCAAGGCCTGACCAGCAGAGGTTCTGTCCTAACCCCGCTGCTTGGTCTTGGGCAGGACGCAGTCCTTCCTGGCTAGAAGCATCTCTCAGTCCCTTGCCATGGGGGGTCTCTCCTTAGGACAGTGGTTTCATCAATGTGAGCAAGAGAAGGAGCCACAGAGAGAGTGTGAGCCACACATGACAGTCTCTGCCTCCGCTCTCAGCAGCTACATCCTGTCCCCTTTGTCATGTTCTGTTGGTTAGAAGCTAGTTACTAGGTCCAGCCCACTCAGGGAGGGATTACCCAGGGTGTGAACACCAGGAGCCCAGGCATGGGACCATTCTAGAAGCTGCCAGCTATATTTAGCATACAGGAAAACAGGCACATGATGAATAAAGAGAATTCCAAAATTGAGTAAACCCTTCTTTGAGGTCCTTTGTGTCAATGTTCTCCCACAGACCATCATTATCTTCAGATTCAATCAAGCATATCAAAATTAACTTTCTTTTCTTCTTATTTCTAACTAGAGGCCCAGTGCATGATTAAATCATGCACGTGTAGGGTCCCCTAGGCCTAACCTGCCATCCAGGCCATATCCACTGCCCCGTAAAGTCTAGCACGCTCCGCGGACATTACTGGCAGCCTGCTCCCCGCTTTTGATGGCAGGGGGTCCGCTGGTGCCAGAGTGGACACACAGCTCCCCGCTTTTGATCACGGGGGAGTTGGGTGTCCGCTGGTGCACCAGGCCTTTCAAAAGCCTCCAGCGGAGGCTTTTGGCCTGGTGCCAGAGCAGACAGACACCCAGCTTCCCCACTTTCACTTTCGATCGTGGGGGAGCTGGGTGTCTGTCCGCCGGTGCACCAGGCCTTTCAAAAGCCTCCAGTGGAGGCTTTTGGCCTGGTGCCAGAGCAGACAGACATCCAGCTCCCCTGCTTTCACTTTCGATTGCGGGGGAGCTGGGTTTCTGTCCGCTGGTGCTGGAGCGGACACCCAGCTCCCCGCTTTTGATGGTTGGCGGCGGGATGTGGGCTCGCTGCCCCAGAGGCCCCTTCTGTGCCACAGCACAGACATGGCACAGACACTGAGCTCATGCTGCCGCTGGCGATGCCAGCTCAGCGTCCCGCTGGCCCAATCGGTCACCCCGGCAACCCCAAATCCCGCCCCCTCCCGTGCCTTCTGGCCAATCGTGGGCATAGCGAAGGTACGGTCAATTTGCATATTACTCTATTATTAGGTAGGATGGGTCCGTGGTCGGCAAACTGCGGCTCACGAGCCACATGCGGCTCTTTGGCCCCTTGAGTGTGGCTCTTCCACAAAATACCACGGCCTGGGCGAGTCTATTTTGAAGAAGTGGCATTAGAAGAAGTTTAAGTTTAAAAAATTTGGCTCTCAAAAGAAATTTCAATCCTTGTACTGTTGATATTTGGCTCTGTTGACTAATGAGTCTGCCAACCAATGGCTTAGGCTTTTATATAATATAGATAGTTCTGGAGACCAGTTCAAACTGGGTCTTAAGGGCTAAAATAAAGGTGTCTGCAGGACTCTTCTGGAGACTCTAGGAGAAACTGCCCTTCCCAGCATTCCTTGGTTCCTAATTCTTTCCTCCACCTTCAATGTGCATCACTCAAGCCTCTGCTACTACTGTCACTTCTCCTTTCTGCTGGGGCTCTCCTGCCTCCCTTTTAAAGGGGCCTTGTGATGGCACTGGGCCCACTGGGAAAATGCAGGCTCACCTCCCATCTCAAGATCCTCAACTCAGTCACACCTGTGAAGTCCCCTTTACCATGTAAGGGTAGCATGTCCACAGGCTCTGAGGACTCGGCTATAGACATTGAGGTGTGGGGGCAGTTTTCAGCCTACCACAGCTGTCAAATTAGTTTTCCAATCCTTAGAAAAATTATTAAAGCATAAATATAAATATGTGTTGAATGGAATGAAGATCACAATACAACAGGTCAAAATTTGTGGCGTGCAGCAAGAGCAGTTCTTAGAGGGAATTTTACACCATTAAATGTTTATATTAGTAAAGAAATGAGTCTATTACACATCACATCCTAAACTACTTGCACTTGTTTGAATTGAAGGGTATTTGTTCTTATTTTAATGTACACTTGGTACTAGTAAGAGCTACTTTTAATCCATGTTGAGCCTGAGTTTATTGGAGAAGAGTGGATCCCCAATAGTTTTGCTAAAAGTGACTGGTTGACATTATATACCTGTTACATTTTCTATCATAATTGTTTTTTTTAAAATATGTTTTCATTGATTTTAGAGAGAGAGGAAGGGAGAGGAATAGAGAGATACAAGCATCAATGAGAGAGAAACATCCATTGATTGGCTGACTCCTGCACACCCCACACTGGGGATCGAGCCCGCAACCCAAGAAGGTGCCCTGACCAGAAATTGAACCAGGGACCTCCTGGTTCATGGGTCGATGTTCAACCACTGAGCAACACCAGCAGGGCTATCATAATTGTTTTTTAATGTTATATACAGATGATATATGCATCCAACGAGTGCACTCTAAGATATTATTTCTTTTACAGTTAAAAAGGACAGTTTGAGGCTTCTCAGACATCATAATGGACAAGTATTGAAATACAGCAACAGAGAAGAGGCCGAAATGGGATTACTTAGCTACATATTGATTTTGCTGTAACTTTTTAATTTTTAAATAATTTCATATTCACAGGAAGTTCAAAGACATGCTCAGGATGTTCCACACACATTTCAGCCAGCCTTGCATCTTCCACAGCCATAGAGCAGTATCCACACAGGCACTTCCCACATAGAGCAGTACCCACCACTGGCACTTCCCACATAACTCACGCAGAGCTCATGCGCATTATGTGTCCTCAGGGTGTGTGTACACGGCTCTACGCAATAGGTAGAGTCACATGGCCATCACCACCAAGATGCTCAATTGAACCATGAGCACAGGACTCCGTCATACCACCCTTTATATAACTCTTCCCCTATCCTACACCTGGCAGTACCAAGCTGTTCTCCAGCTCTATAATTACGCTATGAATGTTATAAAAAAGGAATCATCCAGTACATGTCTTTTGAGATTGGCTTTTTTCACTCTGTGTAATTTTCAAGGTCCATCCAAACCGTTATGTCTATAAACAGTTTATTTACATTCATAGCTGAGTAGTGCTCCCTGGCATAGATGTACCACAGTTTGGTTAACCACTCACCCATTGATGGACATTAGATAATTCCCTGTTTTGAGCTATTACAAATGAAGCTGCTATGAACATTCATGGACAAATTTCTGCATAAAAATAAATTTTAATTTCTCTGGAAGAAATGCCCAAGAGAGCAATTGCTGGTTCTTTGGGTGAGTGAGTAAGATATATCATGTTTTTTTTTTTAGAGAGAGGGTGGAAGGGTGGAGGCACACACACACACACACATTGATTGGTTGCCTCCTGACAGGGACCTGGACTGGAACCTGAAACCCATGTATGTGCCCTTGACTGGGAATCGAATCCTCGACCCTTCAGTGCTCAGGCGGACACTCTAACCACTGAACACACCAGCCAGGGCAGTCATTTCATCTTCTTTGTATGCTAAAGGAAATGCTCCTTGTAAATGTTCACCACCTCTTCACGAAATCCCTTCTGTATAACCACACAAACCCGAAGAGAGGTCTCGGTTTAGCATGCAAGCTGGCCCTTGTATGAAGCTTAGGGGTTTGCATCTGTCCACAGTCTCTCCTGAGATGTTCCTACTCCCTCCACAAGTCTAGAATTACAGGGGGGATAAGAAAGACCGCGAGGGAGAACATACTCCCCCTCTGGTACGAGGGCAGCGCGCCCTTTCAGAAATGATGGGAGAGGTGCCTCTGCCCTGGGCTCTCAGCAGGGAAGAAACCTCGCGGCCTCCCTGCAGGCGGCCCGTCCGTGGAGGGCCCGCGGTCACTGGGCCCGCGCTCCAAGAACGGGACCAACCTGGAGGAGGTTTGCTCTTGCAACACGAAAGAGAAGCAGCTTTTGCTTCTATTAAAAAGAAAGAAAGCTTAGTGAGATGGTTTCCCAGGGACCGGAAGCAGGACGCTCATATGAAAGCAAAGAAGCAATTGCCTGCGGCCACATCTTGCGAGGGAAGCACAGAGACGCAGAGACAAAGCCCGGTGGCCCCCACACAGGCCGCGGCTCTGGACTGGCACTGAGCGGCAGAGGCCACGGTCACAGCTGTGGCTCCGCTGCCTCCGGAGCAGCTCCTGCAAAACAGACGCTGACACCCTCTTCGTTTTTCTCCGTTTTTCATAAAAGTGAGAATCCTCTTAAGATCTCCCCTGATTAGCAAAAGCAGGTACTAAGGTAGGTGTTTCGGAACAGCAACGTGGCTTACCGTGAATTTTGAAACAGCAGGACACACCTGCTCCCATCCTCTGGACCCGGCCTCCTCCGGTTCTGTGTGGGCAGGCCTGGTGTCCAGAACCCGCAGGGACTCCCCAGTCTTCAGTCCCTGGGCCGGCCTCGGGCCACAGTCCTCGCCACCGGCCGCACCCTCACTCCCTCCTCTTCCTCACTGCAGAGCCCTGGCCTTCTCTACCCCTCACGGCCTGCCCCCGCCCCACGATAGACCCACAGGATCTGTGAGGGTGCAAAGCTCACACTGCCCCTCCGCTTGCTTGAGTTCCCTATTTTCCCTACGAGTTGCTGCTCCTTTGATGCTATTTTCATTCCACGCACATTTTGGAAGTAGCGGCATAGGCGTTCCTTGTGGGTGACGGAGAGCTGCGCCTGTCCTACACAGCTGGCCGTGTGGTCACCCAGTGGGCCACTCCAGCTGCTGCAGCCGAAGCTTGCTGCTCGCCTGTGCAGCCGTGTGCTAGGGATTACACTGTGAATGATGACTCCAGTTTCATTGCATATAGCACATTTCTCAATGAAATAACCAATTCCTATCGCATAACATGTCAGCTGTATTCCGGAGGAATGAGAATGAACATGGAATTTTTAGCAAGAAGTTCGCAGTGACTCCGGCTCATCCTGCCCCCTCCCCACGGGCAGATGGTTTTAATGCGTCAGCTTGTCAGTCCCTTCAGCGCAGGGGACACGCGCAGGAAGGCCAAGGGCACCGTTTCCGTGGCTCGTGCGCTTTGGGGCGTACAGAAAAAATTCTGTACAAACACAATGCAACACCAATACAATGATATTTTAACCAAAATTCCCGTTTCTCCGTAGTTTATATCTGACCGGTTGCGTTTCCATTTCCCCTGGTGTTGAGGGAGGAACAGAAAGAAACGCAGTCGCTGTCCGAGTCTGCTGCGGTTGCCATGGCTGCACCGGCATCCCGTGCTTTTCTCTGGATGGAGCATAGCAACGCGGACGGACGTAACGGATCTCAAATGCGAGCTCGAAGCGCGTGCGCGTGCAGCGTTGGACCGCTGGGGGCTACGTGTCTCTCTTCCTCCAGATGATCTAGAATCTTCTTCAAAATGATCCCACCTACTTCCAACCCATCGCCGTGGCAACCGTTTCCAATGCCTACAGCTCACTATCAAGTCGTAGGAAGAGGCCTGGACCAGCGCTGGCCGCTCCCCTGGGCCCCATCAGAAGCACGGGCGTCACCTTTCCCACCTCCGCGGTGCTTGGTGAGCCGGGTGCAGTACCTGTCCTCTGTCACCTCGCAGGATTCTTCCTGTCCCCAACAGGACTCTTCCCTCGCAGGATTCTTCCTGTCCCCAACAGGATTCTTCCCTCGCAGGATTCTTCCTGTCCCCAACAGGATTCTTCCCTCGCAGGATTCTTCCTGTCCCCAACAGGACTCTTCCCTCGCAGGATTCTTCCTGTCCCCAACAAGATTCTTCCCTCGCAGGATTCTTCCTGTCCCCAACAGGACTCTTCCCTCGCAGGATTCTTCCTGTCCCCCAACCTTGCTCAACAGGACCCCTTCAGAGGCTCCCCCGAGGAGACTGCAACCCCAGCCTTGGTCTCAGTCCTAGCCAGGTGGGTATTGCCCGCAAACTTAAGGTGACCAGATTTTAACATAGTTAAAGCGGGACACCATTGTGGGGGGGGGGGGGGGTGTTCTTTTTATTTTATATATTTTATTGATTTTTTACAGAGAGGAAGGGAGAGGGATAGAGAGTTAGAAACATCGATGAGAGACAAACATCGATCAGCTGCCTCTTGCACACCCCCTACTGGGGATGTGCCCACAACCAAGGTACATGCCCTTGACCCGAATCGAACCTGGGACCCTTGAGTCTGCAGGCCGATGCTCTATCCACTGAGCCAAACCGGTTTCAGCTGGGGGATTAAAAATTTGGTCTATATTGTAATTGCTTTTGGTTTTTTTAATAAAAGGAAATTCACTTCTTAGATCATCGTTGAATTTGCATCCTCTTTTCTTACTCATTATGTTAAAAATCTAAAAAAAATAATTTAAAATTATATTATAAATTATTATATACATATTGCTTAAAAACACAGTAAGTAGGTACATAATTACATGAACATATTTCATTGTTAGTTTATAAATTAAATTAATTTGATTGTTATAAAGTAACTATATTTTAAAAATTATTTTAATCCTATATTTCTTTCTAAATAATAACAATACTAACTTGTATTATTTTTCCTCTGAATTTGCCGTAACGTAAGTCGTAAGTGTCACTTTCAAGGCCGGCGCTAGACTTTTTGCCGCCACTATATAAATAATACGAGTACTGCCTGCTAAATTCAAGAAAATCTATGTATTTATGAAATAAATAAATAAATTACTTACCTAAATTATCTGAATAGCTGATTTGTAATGACATCACTTGTTTAACTAGCTTACTAGCACGCAGTACGATGTGTATCGTCTGAGAGACAGTTACAAAATGTTTTCGTCATTGCCAATCCCAAAAAATGCCATTGTTCATTAAGTCCAAACAATGGTGGTCGAATTCTAACAACTGATCAACAATGCGAACTTTGATAAGCAGTTCTCGATAATCAGTTCTCAACAATTATTTGTTATTATTAAAGTTTAACATTATAAAATTAACAAAAATAATATAAAACTCATATCCTGGCTAAATAGCCACATGGCCTGAAAACCGTATATTCCCTTCCCATTCTCCCACCGTTCCCTAGCTTGTCGTGCATTCTTTCCAAAAATCGGGACTTTTTTAAAACGCCATGGCACGCGGGACAAATTGTTAAAAATCGGGACTGTCCCGCCAAAAGCGGGACGTCTGGTCACCTTACCCAAACTGAAAATCACTGGAACACAATCAGTGATCCATGCATACCAAAACGGTAGGTGACATTGGCTAGGCAGACACCACCTTCCCCATGCTCATGGCCTCTTCCCCGCCCCCCCGCCCCCCTCCCTCCGCAACAGTGAGGTTTCTGCACCCTCTTTTGTAAATGTGTATTCTCAGTGAAGACTGTGGACCCACCAGCAGCAGCAGGTCCAGGTTCCAGTGTCGGCCCACTGCTTTCGGGTGGGGAGCCTCAACACAGCGAGGGTGCAGGCCCAGACGCGGCCACTGTGCCACTGCCGCGCTTTCCCCTCAGTGGCTTCTCCTCCGCAGGAGCAAGGAAAATCTCTATTTCTTGGCTCCCTTAAGTTTGAGTGGGGACATAGGACTAATTCTGGCCAATGGGGTATGGGCAGAAGTAATATGTGTCGCATTTATTCCTGAGCACCCAATTGTCTCAAATGCTCCGGAGCACTCTCCCATGGTCGTGGAATTGACAGCATGTCAGTTATGGCTGCAGTCATCCCTGGACCCTATTGGAAGCACGCCCAGCTCAGGGACAGAGCACGCAGCAGGATGAGAAGAAGGTCTTGCTGTTTAAAGCACCGACCTTCTGGGGCTGTTTGTTATCACCACGTAACCTGGCCTATCCTGACTCTGCACTTGGGAAGTGGAGCTCTTCAGAACTAAGGCAGGCTTACCCCCAGAACTATTTGCTGACACTAGGCAAAGAGTGGATTTAGTTCAATGGCCAGGAGAGGGGCCAGAAGAGGGAAGTTACTCAAGTCACACTCAACGTTGATGTAAATAATAGGTAAACGAGATGGCTGTCAGCACCTAGACCTGCAAAGCCTGTGGCCTAGGGGCACCCCTGGACCCAGTGACCTTAGCCAGGGGCCATTCTTCTGAGGCAGGAGGGGACAGAAGAGATCGTCCATCAGTATCAGAGCCGGAATGATGCAATTCAACAAAAACAAACAAAAGCACAAGTGGTGGTGAGGGCCTTGGGGGCGGGGGGCAGGGGTGGGGCAGGGGTGAGCTAGAAGAAGCCAATGGGAGGGGAAAAGGAGACACATGTAATCCTCTCTAATAAAAAGGTAATATGCAAATTAACCATCACTCCGCTACACAAGCCACACCCACCAGCCAAGCCACGCCCACCAGCCAATCAGGGCGAGTATGCAAATTAACCCCAGCCAAGATGGCTACCATTGGGTTTCCCTGGGAACAGAAGAAGCCAAGCTTTCCACACACTCTGGCGGGGCCCAGGCCTCCACTCAAGGATACAAAGTTTCAATTATAGAAATGGCGGCAGCCACGGATTAGCAGGAGGCTTGGCTCCGCTCCAGGCTACAAAGTTTCAATTGTAGAAGGTAAATAAATTCCAGATACCAGGGCCTCTGCTTGGGTCACAAGGGGCGTGGCTGGCCTGCAAACCACCACAGGCCCCTCGCCCAGGCCTTTCCACACCCCAAGGGAACCCCACCCTGATCCAGGACACCCTTCAGGGCAAACCAGCTGGTCCCCACCAGTGCACCAGGCCTCTATCCTATCTAATAAAAGAGTAATATGCAGATTGACCATCACTCCAACACACAAGATCAAGATAGCTGCCCCTTTGTGGTCAAAGATCCTGCCCCCATGTGGACACAAGATGGCCACCACAAGATGGCCAGCAGGAGAGGGCAGTTGGGAGGCACCAGGCCTGCAAGGGAGGGCAGTTGGAGGCAATCAACCCTGCAGGGGATGGCAGTTAGGGGTGACCAGGCTGGCAGAGGAGGGAAGTTGGGGGCAAACAGGCTGGCAGGGGAGCAGTTAGATATCAATCAGGCTGGCATGGGAGTGGTTAGGGGGTGATCAGGCTGGCAGACAGAAGCGATTTAGGGGCAATCAGGAAGGCAGGCAGGGGAGAAGTTGGGAGCCAGCAGTCCTGGATTGTGAGAGTTGGACATTCCTCAAGGGGTCCCAGATTGGAGAGGGGGCAGGCTGGGCTGAGGGACACCTCCCCTCTGTGCATGAATTTCGTGCACTGGGCCTCTAGTACAACAATAAACAGTTTTTAAAAACACAGTGAAATGCCGCCTACAACATTTCCCCCACTGCCTTTATTGTGGAGACCCTCAACTCATAAAATAACAAATAGTGTGTGGTCATTGCTGTCTCAAGAAATTGAGTCAAGAAATTCTGATGTTAAATTATACAGAAAAATCATAAATCATATAGCAAAAGCACTTCCCACTGAGGGGCTGGGATTTCCAAGGTGCCAAGCTCGCCTTCAACTGCTGGGGCTGAGAGAACAGCCCTCTCCCGCCCCACCCACTGCCTGCAATGCTTGCACACACTTCACACCCGGTCAGGGGAAGAGCGGAAGCCCACGGCCAGCAGCAGCGGGACACCCCATGAAGCTGCATCTTCCTTTAAAGGACATGGGAGGCATCTCCATGCTACGGACAGAGCCTGCGGTCACATTCTCCCACCACACCCCTCCTTGGTGGGGGACAGGACTTGCCTGAGCTGTAATCAAACTCTTATGAGCAACCATTTTCTCTTCCGAGTTCTCGTGCTCTTAGGAAGTTTCCTATTCCAGGCAGTGCCCTGGAGGCGCACTTTGATGGGAAGGCAGAGGGAGAAATAGTTGATTGTTGCCATAGCTGCAACCGTTGTAGGATCACTTGATATGACATCTGCCTTAAAACCTCACTCACGTCTTTGATACCCTCGGTACCAAGGAAATTAACTTTGTTGATCGTTAGCAGGAAAGGAATGGAGGCCAGATGGCTCCTGGTGCACTATGAGATCATGGCTGCAGTGACCGGAGAGTGGCAAGTGACGGCAGACCTGCACCAGCACGGAGCGCCATCTGCGGTAAGCCTGCCGCAGGGCCAGCCGCCGCAGTGAGTAGAGAGCAGACGCTGAGGAGAAAAGCTACTTCCCGTTACGTCAGTCATGCTCATTTGATTTTGATGATTGCATAGTTTTGCTTGAAATTGCTATAAAAAATTTGTTTTTTTTTAAAAGATGCCTAAGAAACCATGAGCTTAAGAAGTTTAACCAAGTTCTTTATTTTTCCACAGCCAGCAGCAGCAAAATGCAAATAGTGTAGGTCACCACCCAAAGGCTCCCAGACCTTTTCTTTTCAAAGTCACCCATTCATCACTCAAGTCAGAGAAGTTCTGGGAAGTCGGGAAGAATAATGAGACCCCAGGTCTCTGCTGAGGGTCAGAGCAGAAGCAGAGGCGAGTACCCGCGGGGGCGGGAGAGGTCCTGCACTGGTGGGGACCCAGGAAGCAGAGCTGGGCTGGGAAGGAGGATGTTCTGTGTGACGCCCCCCCTTGGGTCAGCCCCGCTCTGCAGGATGGCTGGCAGACAAAGCAGCGGCGCAGGCTGACCCTGGGGAGCATAAAGGACAGAGGCAGGCGTGCCCTCTTTCCTCCGGGACACAATGTCACGGTGGGTGGCAGGTGCCCAGGTCTACCAAAAGCCCTCTCACACCCCTTGTGGGGCTGATCGTACCAGACAGTGCTGGCAGAGAAGTACACGAGCAGGCTATGAGGCGGGCCTTCCAGAAGCTCCTTCCAAGGGGCTGGCTCAGCCTGCTGCGCCCCCTGCCTCTCCGCCCGCTGCCCGGGGTGGAGCCACAGATGTCACCAGGATGGAGACAGGAGCAACCCCAGGGCCCTGGTGCGGCCGTTCAGCGTTCCTGATTGCGAAGAGGAAGATCCCAAGAAGCCGTTGTTCCTGGGGGCTTGTCACTCAGCTAAGCGCAGGCCTGGCCTGCTGATGCGTGGGGAGGGGGAGGCCAGCAGCAGCCCCGACCTCAAGACCTCCGCGAGGGCACTGGTGCCCTACCTGGCAGCTGGAGGAGGAGGCTGGGGTGGGAGGCCCGGGGTCCACATCAGAAAAGGGAGCCCCCCCCACTCCCCAGCACCCTCTCTTCTCATAGGGACAGGGATCTTTGACGGAGGGTGCGCTGCTCTCTCAGGTCACCAGCTTCAGCACTTCCTGAAAGCAGCTGTTTTGATGGCCTGTGGTGGCAGCAACAGCGGATCTGAAGCAGGAGGGAGCAGGAAGGAAGCCGGGAAAGCTAACCCAGAAGGACAGGGTGGTAGCAAAGCAATGAAATCACCGCGGCTCTGGTTCAGGTCAGCTGGTAGGTAGGAAGCATCGCCTGGCGATTAGGAAAGACAAAGAAGACATGGAGGATGGAGCATCATTCTTTCTCCATCTCTGCCAGACACGCCTCGTGGTGACATTCGGAGTGACAACTCTGTGCCAGGTCTTCTCCTCTGTGGTCTTGCTTAATTCTAGAAGACCCCCCAAAGCTCCCAGGCGTCATTCTCAGGCTCAGGTGAGGACCTGGGGCACCCGTCTGCGTTGCCAAGCTCAGGCGGGAGTGCCCCAAGACAGCCCGACTCTACCGGCTCTGTGGAGCTTCTCCTTGTAAACGTGACCATAAAACCCTCAGGAGAGAGAGAGAGAGCCTTCAATTAGCCACCAATCCAGGTAACTTAATTTCTTGTTAATTGAGCACTAGCCAAAAACCTCTCCTTTAAAACATGTTTCCCCAAAGTGTGTAAGACACGCTCTCTTGACTTAGTGAACCCAATTAATTGTCTTTGATAATTTACTTGAATTGATACATCTCGCCCACTGTTCTGACAATCATTTCTCAGCATTTAATGGCATACACACCACAGATTCTTAGTTTTTGTCCAATCTTCCACTAATTAAAACTGAAAAGAACATCTCTAGGCATAAACTTCTTTCCTTTTATATTTCAAACTAGAGGCCTGGTGCATGAAATTTGTGCACGGCAGGGAGGGGTGTCCCTCAGCCCAACCTGCACCCTCTCCAATATGGGACCCCTCGAGGGATGTCCAACTGCCCATTTAGGCCCGATCCCAGTAGTAGGATCGGGCCTAAACGGGCAGTTGGACACCCTTCTCACAATCAAGGACTGCTGGCTCCCACTGCTCGCCTGCCTGCCTTCCTGATTGCCCCTAACTGCTTCTGCCTGCCAGCCTGATTACCCGCTAACCACTCCCCTGCCAGCCTGATTGATGCCTAACTGCTCCCCTGCCAGCCTGTTTGCCGCTAACTGCCCTTCCCTGCAGGCCTGATCACCCCTAACTGCCCTCCCTTGCAGGCCTGGTTCCCCCCAACTGCTCTTCCCTGCAGGCCTGGGTCCCCCCCAACTGCCCTTCCCTGCGGGCCTGATTGCCCCCAACTTCCCTCCTCTGCCAGCCTGGTCACCCCTAACTGCCCTCCCCTGCAGGCTTGATCACCCCCAACTGCCCTCCCCTGCTGGCCTGATCGCCCACAACTGCCCTCCCTTGCAGACCTAGTACCTCCCAACTACCCTTCTCTGCTGGCCATCTTGTGGTGGCCATCTTGTGGTGGCCATCTTGTATCCACATGGGGGCAGCCATCTTTGACCACATGGGGGCAGCCATCTTGTGTGTTGGAGTGATGGTCAATTTGCATATTACTCTTATTAGATAGGATAGAGGCCTGGTGCACGGGTGGGGGCCGGCTGGTTTGCCCTGAAGGGTGTCCCGGATCAGGGTGGGGGTTCCCTTGGGGCATCGGGCAGCCTGGGTGAGGGGCCTGTGGTGGTTTGCAGGCTGGCCACAGCCCCCCAGTGACCCAAGTGGAGGCCCTGGTATCTAGGATTTATTTATCTTTTATAATTGAAACTTGATAGCCTTGAGTGGAGCCAAGCCTCCTACTTGCTCCCTGGCCACAGCCATTTTTGTTGGTATTTATTTATCTTCTATAATTGAAACTTTGTAGCCTTGAGTGGAGGCCTGAGCCAGCCACGGTGTGCGGAAAGCTTCTTCCATCGCCGGGGGCAACCCGAGCCTCCTGCTCTCTCCGTGGCAGCCATCTTGGTTGGGTTAATTTGCATACTCGCTCCTGATTGGCTGGGGGTGTGGCTTGTGGGTGTAGCAGAGTGATGGTTAATTTGCATATTACTCTTTTATTAGATAGGATTAGCTTTAGATACGTCTAACGTGAAATGTTAGCTCACCTGGGTTATAACATACTTTATAGCTCTTTGAATGCTTCCCAGAGTGTTTACAAAATGCCACACTAGTTTTTTCCACGCCGTTGACAGCACTTGGCATTATAACTTTTGAAACAGTTGTAGAGTGTCCTTGCTCAGGATGAATTTAACTGTAAGTTGGTAATAGACGGGCTGGCAGAGCTGTGGATACGGTTCTCAGGGAAGATAGATAAGGCTTAGCCATGAGAGGAGGAAGCACCCAGAGAAGGTCTCAGAGGGCACAGAAGTAGCCCACCTCCATGGAAGTCCTGGTGTCCTGGCACTTCTCAGTGGCTAGCTCTCCAGACAGGAAAAGAGAAAGGTCCTGGTTTGCAGTGTTTGTCATGGTGTCAACTTCAACTACCTTGGCCCAGGGTCGGGAAAATGGGTAACTGGGCTCTTGTGAGATGGTGGGTGCTGGCCCAGCACATCACTGACAGGGGGCCAAGGGGACCCTTGGGAGGAATAGTAAGGATAAGAACTTGGGCATGGGTGTTCCACCACCACCCTCCATACTGCTGTGTAAGACTTGCCACCCAACAGTTCTGGACACTTACAGGGACCCCAAACAGAGCATGGCATACCTGAGTGCCCTGTGTGGTCGAGATACACGTGCCACTTGACCATGGCACCGGTGCACAGGCCCTGGGAGATGCTCTGTGCCTAGTGGAAGCAGTGCCCCCCATGGACCACCTCCCCTAATATCTGCACAAGGTCTTGTTCAATCTGAACTGACAACAAAGGCCTTGAACTGTGCATCATATTTCATGTATAGTCATATCTCTATTGGTCATCTATTCCTATGAAATAGGAAAATCCTAACTCAACATAGTCATAACTCATTATGAGTGACAAAAAGTAGTTGATTACTCTGGCAGACAGTTCTAAGTACTAAGATTGAAAATGGACCCAGAAATGAGAAGATATTTCTCAACAGACACTGTTTTCAGTGCTTTATCTGGTTTTGGCTAAGCAGCAGGTAACACTCAAAAGCCATAGGTTAGAAGTTTCAATGGAGAGATCACAGCAAATGGAACCTTAATTGCTATTTCACTTGGTTCTAGAAAGTATTTCTTCATGTTCCTTTTTAGCATTTGGATATAGTTTTAAATTACTTATACTATGACACTGCTTTATTTTTCTAACAAATTTAGAAACACAGGAAATATTGGGAAGCTGCTGATAGCTGAGCCATTCCATGACAGGGGCCAGTGTACTGACAGTGTCTTCTATTTTCTGTTTCTGATTATTTGACATCTGGGAACTTGCTGATCCTGGAGTGACCCTTCCTCCCAGGGTTAGACAATTCCTTCAGACATCGAACAGCTCACCTATGAGCATGCCGGCAGATGCAAACCAACCAGTGCACAGCCCATTCCCAACCCTCTCCTCTCTGGGGCTCTCACACTCGGGCTCACTATCCCCCTGCCCTTCTTACCCAGGGCCAGGTCCCAGATGACCAAGGCTGGCCCCTGTGCCCGCCACTGAAATTAGTCACTCTGGCCAATCCAGAGTCTGCCCAGACATGCTTTGGAGTATCCATCCCCATCCTCTTACTACCACCATGCAGAGGATTTGATGGCTGGAGCTCCAGCAGCCATTTTGGGCCATGAGGATGCGTCCCATGTCCTAGGGAAGTAGAACAAAATCATCTAACGAATGTGGATCTCTCATGATTTCATAAAGCCAATGAACCCTTTTCATGTGACAGAGAATAAAAATCTATGTTGTCTAAGTAACTATTATTTGAAATTTTGCAGTTGTATTCAATAAAATAAGCTCACATAATATACTATCCTTAATGTAAAAAAATAATTATACTACCTTGGCCTGAAGTCATGGGTTCAAGCCTGTTGAGGTACTCAATGTGTCCCAAAAATATGTCACTTGATCACTGCTACTGACATCATTTTCAAAAAGAAAATAGCCCTGCCAATGGGACTTAGTACTTGAGCATCAACCTATGAACCAGGGGGTAACTGCTCGATTCCTGGTCAGGACACCTGCCCAGGTTGTGGGCTCAATCCCCAGTAGGGGGTTTGCAGGAGGCAGCTGATCTGTGATTCCCTCTCATCATTGATGTTTCTATCTCTCTCTCCCTTTCCCTTCCTCTCTGAAATCAATTAAAACTTTAAAAAAAATAGTTTAACTTATCTTTAATGTCAAAAATTTGTTAGGAACATTTCCTGTCAATGGTCAACATACTCAGTGCTGGAAACCAGCATGTTCAATATCCTGCCCCTCCCCTTTTTCTAAGCACAGAAGACAAAGTACTGCTGGCCTGGATGCGATTGTATTTACAATTTTCACTGTTTTCTTGAACCAGAGATCAAGGTCAAGAAGCAGGCCCAGCCAGTGTGAATCAAGGGGTCACGTTATCTTATCAGGCCACATGCTTGGGTTGCAGGCCTGATCCCTAGTAGGGGGTGTGCAGAAGGCAGCCAATCAATGCTGTTTTTCTCTCATCAATGTTTCTATCTATCCGTCTCCCTTCCTCTCTCTCTAAAAATCAATAAGAATATATTTTTAAAAAACATAGATCAAGAGGCATATTGTTAATTACCTGCTGCTCTGGAGAATAGAGCAGGACATGATTTTTCATTCATAAAACCTTCCCCTTCCCATGCCAGTCATCACCAGTCCCCATTAGCACGCCAGGGCAGCCCAGTGTACCCTATGCAGAGCATATCACCTCTTACAAAATTGTCACTGTTATGCCCAGATTTCGTGATCCCCAAAGACCACCAGGGAGCCTAGACCGATACAAAAGCAAAGAGCCTTTATTCGAGCTAGCTTGAGCTCAGTCCCACACAAACCCACCGGTGCAGCAGCGAGGTGGAGCGAGAGAGTGAGCTTCAACAGAACAAAGGTCTTAAAGGGGTCTCGGGCAGGGGAGGGTTGGACCCCTGAGTTGGCTGACCCCGATTGGTTGGGTGAGGGCTAAGTCCAGTTACACAAAGACAGAAGGCGGTTAGTATTCTTTTGGCCTTTGGTTATCTCCCTTTGCATTCTTATTGGCTGATTTAAGGGCGGGCTGGGTAACTAACACATTCTATGCTTTTTCTCAGAAAAAAAAGGAGTCATATCAGGGACATAGTTACACAGGATGGAGGACACAGCACAAAATGGAGTCAGTCCTGCTCTGCCTTTTCAGTCACATGTTAAACAAGTGACAAGGTTCAAACATCTCCTCTAGCGTGGGTTCTCTGCTGACCCCTCACACGTGCCACCAGCATGTATTGAGCTGATTCAGGTGTGACACAGACTCAGAAAACACAAACGCACTGGCCACTACTCTTCCACATGGGAGACCATTGATATTACGTGATATCCAACAACAAATAAAGGAATTTAACCAAAAGCCAATTGTGCTTCCTTTCTGAGGACATCTGTAATAAGCTTCGAGTTTGGTCTTATTGGCTTCTGTGTGACAGTATGATTTGTGTCCCTTTCTGCAACAAAAAATAGAATTTGTGGTTTATTTCTTTTCTTTAACAGCATTTCATTAATTTCACACTTAAAACCATTATATTGCATTTAATCTATTAAAGAAGGAGACCTGACTGGCTTACTAGTGATGGTGAAAGGTGGGTGAATTGATAAGCTTTCTCAAAGAACCACTCGATGGCATGAGGAATCCAGACTCAGATCACATCATAAGACATTTTCATCTTATTCCCCAAACATCTGTTTTCTTGGTTGGAAAGAGATTCCCATCTTCAAAAATGATCATACTTGCAGATCCACAGATTCACCATTTGCAGAGACTCCGAGTGCTGAGGACATTATAAGTTTAGTATTTTGCTACTATTCTATATAGTGTACAATACTGTACACTTCATTGAGTCATGACTTAGACATACAAAGGAAAAAAAGATACACTTTAACAAACACCAGCATGTATGTACCAAAGCATGAGCATGGCCCAGAGGACAGGCATAGGTGCACAGAATACAGCCTGGAGGACAGGCACAGGACCAGGGGCTCTGGAATGGCTGTTGTGAAGTTGGAACTCAACTCTGAGGTTCCCAATGGGACTTCTGTAAGAGCCAGTTAGTTTTAAGAATTCAATCTAAAACTAATTTGCAAATTCTAACACTAATTATCTTTGTCTTGTGTGGACAAAAAAGAGCCACATGCTATCCTGACTAACTCAGGGAAGGCTTGCGTGGCAGCCTTCAAACTCAAGAGACTTAAAGTGACCACAAAGGATGGTCTGAAATTCAAACCTTCCTGAAATTAAAAAGCAGTTTATAGTGGGTAGATATGTCCTAGGCCAGTATCTTCCCTGACAAAGGTCAACTTCCATCTTTACTGAGCATATTGTCTTTTTGCATCTAAGATAACATACCTCTCCCTTCCTCTCTCTCTTTAGTTACAAGGTCAGGTAACCTGTAACTTCCCTTTTTCCAGACCCCTCAGGGCACAACCAAATGCACCAGAATGCCAGGACAGAGACCACAAATTCCTTCATTGTTATTGTTATCATGTTAATTGTTGACTGTTAACTACCCTGCACCCACCTAAGCAAAAGAAGCATGTGTCTATCATATTTTTATCCAATCACAGAGTTTCCCCCAACTGGCTTTCTCCCACCTCCCTAATCTATCACCAGTGGATTTCATGGAACCCACCTACATCTCCTCCTTTGATTGTAATGTATCAAAAATGATTGTAATGAAAAACCACCATTCTCCGGAGCACTATCTCCATACGTTGAGATTCTGCTTCCCCGAAATTGTTGATGGTTTGGCTCAAATAAACTCACAAAATTCTTTACAGATTTGAATTTTTTTATGTTAACATTTGAAAACAGAAACTGCCTACACAACTCAACCAGCTACATCTTGAACCGTGCTGACCTTTTGGCAAAGGCAAGATGTCCCAGAACGCTGGAAGAATTGTCAGCCAATTAGCCAAGTTTATTGCATATTTTCTGTAATCTAATTCATTTTTCATTGACACTACTCAGCCTAAATTTGAAAATGCTTAAAACTTGTCAAAGAGGATAAAAAATAATTTACAAGTCTGACTCTGGCCTGTTCTCAAGAACTTATCCTTTATAGTAGCACTGTATCTATTTATATTGTATATATTTTATTTGTTATTTTAAGAGGAAAACAGTGACAGAAAGGAAATGCTAATCTTTGAGATTACAAACCAGAGATAACCTATTGGTTAAGATAAAGTGGGTTACATTACCACACCAAATGAAACAAGCAACACAGGTATTTCTCCCTTGGGCTATATGTCCACTGCCAGTCCTAGGAAGCTCTGCCCGCCCTCACCCTCCTCCTTGCTCTGAGACACGTGTTGATGGAGCCACCACTGTCTGGAGCATTGCTGCTCCTGTGAAGGAGAGGAGAACCCTGGTGGCCTGTTGGCAATGAAATGTTGTCTTCCACTCACGCTCCTCGGCCAGATAGGTCAGATCCGACTCCACAATTAGGGTGCCAGGAAGTGTGACCCTACTCTGTGCCATGGGGGCTGCATTGAATCCCACCATGAGTGTTTAGATGGGGTTCACTGCTCATTCTAACAAGTGTTTACCGGGTACTTACTGGTCCAAAGTGCCAAGAGGGCTCAGCAATGACTTCCGGTTAAGCAGTATGAAGCAAATCAGCACATAAGCTAGAAGCATGTTAGCAAAATGAAACATGTTGGAAGAGCCATAAAGAAGAGGAAAACAAGAATCAAGAGGAATCCTGAACACCGTGAGAATTCTTTTGATTCAAATGACTGGGAAGGCTTTATAGAGGAGTTCATTGGATGGCAGCCCTAACATAGGACAATGTTCTAATAAGCAGGAATGAGATAGGGAGACAGAAAGAAGGGATTTCTGAGTAGAGGAAACAGCAGGGCCAAAGTCGTGGCTTTCAACATACCAGCTTTATAGTTGCATAGTGCCGTATTATTATTATTATAATACTAGAGGCCCAGTGCATGATTGAATCATGCACATGTAGGGTCCCCTACACGCTTTCGCTTTTCACGGTGGAGCTGGGTGCCTGTCCGCTGGTGCACCAGGCCTTTCAGAAGCCTCCGGCTGGGCAGAGGCTTCTGAAAGGCCTGCGGCCGAAGCAGACAGGCACCCAACTCCCCCACTTTTGATGGTCCATGGCAGCTGAGGGGGGCTACCCTGCTGTTGAGAGGCGCAGGGGGTGGGACTCCCGCCCCCTGCGCCTCTCAACTCAACGGCCGCTGAGGGGGGCTGCCGTGGACACCTGGCTACCCTGCCGTTGAGAGGCGCAGCAGGGTGTCCGCGGCAGGCCCCCTCAGCGGCCGCGGATCTGGCCATTGAGAGGCACAGGGGGCGGGACTCCCAACAGCAGGGTAGCCTCTCAACAGCAGGGTAGCCCCCCTCAGCAGCAGCAGATCCGTGCCTCTCAATGGCCGGATAGGCCACCCCGAGTCCCGCCCCCCAGCCTCCCACCGCCCAATCGTGGGCGTAGCGGAGTGATGGTAATTTACATGTTACTCTATTATTAGATAGGATATTTTTCATGTTTTGTACACCCAGTGGCCAGACATTACATAACTTAATATGTGATTATCCCAATAAATCTCGCACCCATCCAGCACCACACATAGTTATTAAGATGTTATTGACTGTATTCCCTATGCTGTACTTTACCTCCCCATGACTATTCTGTAACAACTCATTTTGCTTCTTAATCCCTTCACCTTTTTTGTCCACTCCCCACCCACTCTCCCACCTGGTAACCAACAAAAAGTTCTCTGTAGCTATGAGTCTGTTTCTGTTCTGCTTGTTCATTTTGTTTGTTGATTCAATTATTGATAGATATGTATTTATTGCCATTTTATTGTTCATAATCTTTATCTTCTTTTCTTCTTCTTTAAGAAGACCCTTCAGCATTGCATGTAATCCTGGTTTGTTGGTGATGAACTCCTTTAGCCTTTTCTTGTCTGTGAAGCTCTTTATCTGACCCTCAATTCTGAATGATAGCTTTGCTGGGTAGAGTAATCTTGGTTGTAGGTCATTGCTTTTCATCACTTTGAATATTTCTTGCCACTTCTTTCTGGCCTGCAAAGTTTCTGTTGAGAAATAAGTTGACAGTCATATGGGAGTTCCCTTGTAGGTTCCTAACTACTTTTCCCTTGCTGCTTTTAAGAATCTCTATTTGTCTTTAATCGTTTGCATTTTAATTTATTTTCCGGCATATAAGGTGACTTTTTAACCCAGGAAAATCTTCTATACGCCCAGTCATCTTATACATTGGAAAATACGGTATAATGTGTCTTAGTGTGTGTCTCTTTGGGTTCATCTTGGGCTCTCTGTACTTCCTGGACTTATATGTCAATGTCCTTCACCAGGCTAAGGAAGTTTTTTCTGTCATTATTTTTTCAAATAGGTCTTCAATTTCTTGCTCTCTCTCTTCTCCTTCTGGCACCCGCATGATGTGAATGTTGGCACACTTGAAGTTGTCCCAGAGGCTCCTTACACTACCTTTTTTTTATTATTATTATTATTCCTTTTTCTTTTTGCTATTCTGATTGGATGGGAGGGTTTTTGTTTCTTTGTTTCCTTATATTCCAAATCACTGATTTGATTTTCAGCTTCATCTACTCTACTGTTGATCCCCTGTAAATTATTCTTTATTTTTGTTAGTGTAGCCTTCATTTCTAACTGGTTCTTTTTATGCTGTTGAGGTCCTCACTAAGTTCCTTGATCATCTTTATAATCAGTGTTTTGAACTCTGCATCTAGTAAATTTCTTATTTCCATTTTGCTTAGTTCTTTTTCTGGAGTTTTATTGTATTGTTTCATTTGGGCCATGTTTCTTTGTCTCCTCATTTTGGCCACCTCCCTGTGCTTGTTTCTGTGTATTAGATAGAGCTGCTATGTCTCCCAGGCTTGGTAGCATGGCCTAATATAATAGGTGTCCTTGTAGGGCCCAGTGGCACAGTCTCCCTGATCACTCCTGCTGGGTACTTGAGGTGTGCCCCCTGTGTGGGCTGCATAACCTCCTATTGTAGTTGTGTCTTGATTGCTAATAGCACATCAAAGGGAGGGATTTACCCAGGCCAATCAGCTATAAGCATTGGCTGTGACCACTGACCACCTACCTCCAACCACCTTGGAGGATCAGATGTGTGGGGATCCACAGCACAGAACGGGACTTACTTCAGCAGGGCTCTGGTGCTCACTGAGTACACCCCTTGAGTGTGTCGCTTAGATGTGGTCTGGCTCTAGGACCCTCTGGGAGGTGCAGGCCAATATCAGCTACCACTTTTGTTCTACTGGGGACCTCCTGGCATAAGCTACAAAGCAATGTGCAGATAGCTGCTTCCTGTGTTAGGCTTGGAGGTGCCCAGGCAAGGCCAAGCTGTGAACCAAGGTCAGATGCTGCTAATTTTGGGGCCTAAAGCCACTTAGTGAGAGGTACAGGGCTCACTGAGGCCATATGCTGTTTGGTCAGAGATTTTAGGAAAATCTGAAGCATGAGCCAAGAAGGGCTATTCCTATGGTAAAGCCACTGGAAACAGCTTGGGTAGGCTCAAAAGTTGGTGGGATGGGGTCTTAGGGAATCACCAGGGTGGGGCAAACAGTATGAATCAAGTTGATGAAATCTCAGATCTCAAGTGTGGCTCCTGTCTGCTGGCTGTGTGGGGGGGAAGTACTCATCAAAGGAACAGTGGCCTCTGCCAGCACTTATGTCTGTGAGAAAGCTGCCTCTCCAGCTCTTGCCCTGATGCTAAACAATTTAGTTTCTCCCCATATGTCTCCATTGCCTTTCAAGCTGTTGTCCCAGCGCTGGCGCTCAGAGGGAATGAGTCTGAGTAAGTCCATGTGCGGACCCTTTAAGAGGAACTGCCTGGGACTCCAGCAGCCTCCCTGTGACTCAGCCACAATCCCCACTGGTTTTTACAGCCCAAAGTTACAGGGACTTCTCTTCCTGGCATTGGAGCCCTGGACTATGGTGCCTGGTGTGGGTCTGGGGCCCTCTCACTCCTCAGAAGGGACTTGTGCAGCTGAGGTATCCCTCCTGATTTTTATCTGCCACATGTGGGTATGGGACCAACCCATTCTACCCCTCCATCCCTCCTACCAGTCTTGATGTGCTGCTTCTTCAATTCTCTAGCTGTAGGACTTCCACTCAGCCAGATTTCAGGTGGTCCTTAATGATAGTTGTTCTGTAGTTAAGTTGTAATTTTGATGTGGTTGTGGGAGGAGGCAAGCACCGTGTTGATCTATGCCGCCATCTTGGCCGGATGTCCTGTATGATGCCAGTTTTACAGTGACAATGACAACTTAAACCAAGTCCATTTCCTTGTCCTCCTGAGTTCCTGATACTAACTGGTGGCTATCACATGGGCTGTTAAAGGTCCTGTGTGGTGTCTGACGGGTGCTTCACGCATATGCACACATGCATGCTTAGTGCTGACAAGCACTTGGTACTTGATACTTTCAAGAGGGACTCCTTGAAAGTCAATGTGTCCTTGTTATGGGATAGATAGCAAAGAATATAATCCTGACTTTGACCCAAGGGCAATAAACCTTTCCTACCTACTGTACATCCTTTTGTTGTCCCTAATAAAAAACCTGCAGTAGGCTGATGCCACATTCATTATGACTGGACCTACTTCTGCAGGTTTTCAGGACCCCCAGATTTCCCACCTTATAGAAGTTCCATGAAAACTGGGGTTTCCTCATGTTCCTGTACGCAGACTAAACCCTTCCATTTGCTTGAGGCAAAGGGAATGTGAGGAATTATAAGAGCAAATCAATAAAACAACAATAATGATAACTGTTATCCTTATAACTGTAGAAGTTATATTAAAATACCTGAGGCAGATGTCTGCGTCTCTGGGTCACCAATCATTTGTGAAAGACTGGGGTGGGCAGAGGCCTCCTTTAGCTCAGAAATAGGAATGGGATGGGAAAGTGACCGAGAGCAATTCCATGCTGTGAAAAGAGGAAGGCAGGTGGGGTCCTGCTCTGTCTGAAGCAGGATGGTGGCAGGACAGAGCAGCTGCCTCAGGTCACAGCTGACCCCCATTCACGGAATCCAGGGCAACAGCAAGTCTACAGAGCCCAGGATGGTGCATGGGCCATGCTGGAATTGGGCCGGGTAAGGATGGAACATTCCAGACAGTTTGGGGCTTAGAACTAAGACCAGTGAGGTCACGCCATACTTGGAGTGGTTTGGTGGCAGCAGCTCTACTATACTTTTCTCTGCACACCGATATTGGAAGATGCTGTACATAGAAGGGCCCAGGACCCCTCACACCAATTCCACCAATTTGCTGCCTGGGAAACATTTATTAAAGGGGAGCCCCATATAATAAGCAACCCCCCAGGAGATTTAGGGAGCTGGCTGGCATTCCATATTAAACTTGGCTAACAGCATCTGTACTCAAAGTTTATTCCACATTTCATCACCAGGAACTTTAAAATACCCTGAAGTCAAAGCCACATTCCAGACCTGCTGAGTCATGATTTCTGAGTGGAGCCTGGATAGCAATAGGTTCCAAGGCTCCACCAGGCATTTCCATGGGTCACAGCTGGTATACTAGATTATAGCCTTGCTACTCAAGGCACGGTCCATGGAGCATAGCATTAGCACCTCCTGGGAGCCACTGGAAATGCAGGTTTCCAGGCCCCACCAGCCCTCTGACTCAGGCTCTGCTGAAGCACAAGGTCCTCAAGTGCTTTGTTTGCACATTAGAGCTTGATGAGCACCAGCAGGATGCCCTTTAATGGGGCCTAATGGGGCCTAGGATTGAAATGATCTGCTAAATGGAGAAGCAGAGTAATGGCACAGTAATGACCTGGGGTGGGGACGCTGCTGAGAGCAAGGCCTGGAAGCTGTTCAAGAAGCTCACAGAGCCGGAAAGTGTCTGGTTGGCCGCTGCATCTGCACAGGTTAACTCCCTCCGCACTGCAGGCTCCACAAGACAGCTCCAAGTGCTTTGGCTTATCATTAACCAGTTAACTGCCACTGGTCCAAAATGGAAACTATCCCCACACGCCACACGCCATGATAGTTTGAATTGAATTTAAAAAGCTTCTATAGATGCTTATGGCATACAAAGGGTTAATTTACTGCCCAGGGCTGACCAGGAGCAGACGTTAACAATCCTCATTTCTCAGTAAGTGAGGTTAGGATCCTGCCCACAGTCACCTAGCTATTCGAAGGCCCGGGAATGAGTTTGCTTTGCTTATTATTGTTTTCCTGTGCTAGCCTGGAGAAAAAGGAGCAAGGACCAAGGGCGGCCAGCAGAAGCGGAGCCCCGGAGCGGTGCTGGGCTTCTGGATCCAGCCCACGGAAGAGTCTGGCCCTGGTGGAGAGGCGGGCACTCCTATTTTGAGCCAGGATGGAGCATCCTGTCAGCCCAGTGGCAGGGGCTGGGCGGGAAACACCCAGGGAACAGCGCAGGGCCGCTGCGGTGGCCACCCCGGGCTTGCACAGAGCCAGGCAGTCTTCTCTGTGGTCCAATCACAGAGGAGCAGCTGCGGGAACGAGGTCATGGCCACCGGAGACAGGCTGCGCCCTGAAGAATAAGAAACCACCGTCTCCCAGCAGGGTTTTAGAACGAAAGCTTTATTTTAATGTTTCATTATTTTCAGAACATCACTGGCAGCTGGGAATCAGAATGCAAGGGTGATTTTTGTAATTGAAGAGTAATTAAAATATGACAGATAATGGAATTGGAACAATAAAACACCTTAAATATAAATATACACATGGACATCCCCCAGGTATGAAAGCCACGCTCTGTGAGTGCTCTGCGTGCAGTGCTGTGTGGGCACCGCGCTCCTGGGTGGAGCTGCGAGAGCCTTCGCGTCCCATGAGCTGTGGATATTTCCGGAGAGCTTATGTAAAAGCCACACATTACAAATTTTGAAAAAAATTATCACAAAGCAACCTTTAAAATATTTAATATATTGTTTATTCTACAAAGAATGAACACTTCTGAAATATTACAAACAGTGAAACAAATATAGTAGCTTATGGATATGTACAATGCACTACTTTATATTTCAAAAATGCAGGAAGATAAAGTATATGTGTTAATATATATGTAATTTTGATCTTATGAACAATTCAATATTGCTCTGGTTGGTCCTGCTGTATTGCATGCATGCCCAGGGCATGCCATGGCTTGTCGCTGGATGGAGGAAGGGCCGGCGGGCGGGACAGAGGGAGCGCAGGAGCCCCATGCTTATTTCCAGATGCCAGCCAAGCACTATCCGGGGCTTTTAGCTTTCGGTGCGGTCAAACTCCCGCCCACATGCACTGGAGGTGCATCCTCAGGAACCAACTCCCTTATCGTCGCTGCCACCACCTGCTTCCATGGGAGTGACTCTCAGCCCTGAACCACGGGGCCCTGAGACCTTTGCCACAGTGTCAATACTGTCAGTTTCCTGTCCCAAAGGGGACCTCAGAGCAAAGACTACGTTGAAGCTTCGCCAGCTTCCTGTGAACGAGACCAGATTTCCCACAAGTATGCGTCCCTCACACTCTGCAACTCTAAGCACTAAAAACATGGCCCTGGCCTAGGCAGCGAACAGCAATCTCATCGTCAGTAGGAGGACAGCTGGCAGGGAGAGCTCAGGCTGGAAGCCTGGGACAGGCCAGCGTGGCGACACCAGCTTACTGCCAGCACAGAGCCTACCCAGGCCTCCAGGTCCCTTCTGGCCAGAAGTCCTGCTTCTTTTGCCACTTGACCCAGAGCCAAATTAAAAATTGGTACATTTCTCTAAGAATAGAAACAGAAAACAGGTAGACACAAGTTGAAAGACAACTGTCCTAAAAGTCCACCAATTAGCTCTCCCTGTGTTGGCGGTGGACAGTCCCGGAGCTGGACAGCCTGCAGGAGGGCATCCATGAGGACACGAAGAGGCCTGGCCGGCCTCGGGCCCCGCTGACACCCAGGCCCTCCCATACCCTCCCTGCTCAGGTGGGAGACCAGCGCCATCGTTCTCAAAGCACCTCCCCACACACACTAACCCGTGGGGGGCGGGGGGGCGGGGAAGGGGAGTCATTAGAAGAACAGAGGGTGAGACAATGGCAGGAAAATATCCCCAAAGGCTGACTTAGGGTTTGTTGAAATCAGGAGTGGGAGCGGCCACTGCGGCAGCTCAGGCCTGCTCCGGAGGCAGGTGCAGGGGAGAGGGGCCCGAGGAGGGTGCAGTCGCCCACTGGTGACACCTCTGCCCGGCTGCTGCCCATAGCAGCCAGCCTGGGCCACGTCTGCTGCCAGGCGGGTGCAGGAGGAGTGCCGAGAGGAGATTCCGGAGTCGGGTGCCTGGGCTGTGCTTACGGGAACAAACGGGAGAACTTGGGCTCCGTCAGCGGGAATTTTCGGGAAGCAGAGCCAAACCGGACACTGGACGGCAGAGAATTAGACCGGCGGCCTCGGCCCCACCGCCTGCCCCGTGCGCCCGCTGGGCAGGGGCCAGGACGGCCGCGATGGGGCTGAAGGACTAGGGTGCACGCAGATCATTAGGAAAAAAGGGGGCCCTGCCCTGCACTGCTCTTAGGAGGCATTTCTGAGGGGACCCGGGAGACCGTGTGCTACTCGAGGCGTTTTCCAGGAATGCAGTGTGTCGAAGGGCATCGAAACACAGCGACAACTGCCGTTCAAAGTGCATCACAAGGTGCAGGTGTGCACTTCCCGTCGGGCCACCTGGAAGGCAGTGTGTGCTGGGGCCTTCCCGCGGCCTCGGTCGGCTGCCCCACCGGATCAGGCCCGCCACAGGCAGAAGACAACCACGCAGCAGGAGAACAGGACGTCTCCAACAGCGAAGTTAGTCGCTTGTGTTTAAAATCTGAGGCTGGCAGAGGGCGCACCCTCCTGGGTTAAGGAAGGAAACTTCACATGTAAACCCTCTGAGTGCCAGTGCCGCGGTGCCCGCGCTCACGCCCGCAGCGCCCTCACAAGCAGGCATCCATGAACCCAACTGCACGTGAACAGGAATCCTCTGGAAGGCTGAGCTGGAGCCTCTCTCCTCGAGGCCCAGGGAGGTGAGGGCACCCCTCAAGGCTCACAGGTCAGCGGGGAGTGAGCATCTCTGGGGGAGGGTGTGGTTTCAATCCAGTTAAAGAACCAGAGGAAAGCAACTTTGGCCTGGCTTCTCCCCCCCCCCCCCCCCCCCCCCCAGGACAGCACTGGCTGCTGAGCAGAGGAAAGGCTGGTCTGTGGTGGACCTGCAGCCCCAGGTGAACATGCTTGGACACACATGCAGGGGCAGTCCCTCCCTCCCTCGCTCCACTCCTGGCGGCACACACACACACACACACACACACACACACACACACACACACACACGAGGCCACAGAGGCTGCGGGCACTCTCAGCCCCCTGCCACGCCGGCACGTGGGTTTTCGCTGGACCGTCTGACGGATTCCCTGGTTCCGGAGAGGGGCTTATTGTTGGTGGTATGGAATGCCCTCTTAAGGACAATAGGGCAAGTCTCAGTCAAAATGAGATAGTTAACATGTGGGCATCTTACATGCTGCCCTGGCGGCGGCGGGTTTCACGGGGAAGAGGGAAGGTGAGGTGAAAGGGACACGAGAAGGCATTCACATGACCACGCACTTGCCCTTGAGCTTCTCTTTCCTCTTTTGCTGCTTGCTCTTCTTCCCATCGATCTGTAGGCTCACGGTCCTGCGCTTCTCCAGGTTGAGCAGCTCCTGGAAGAGCTCCTTCACGTTGTGGTTGAGCTTGGCCGAGGTCTCCATGAAGGCGCACTTCCACCTGCGGGCCAGGGCCTCCGCCTCGCTGCTCTCCACCTCGCGGCTCGGGCTCTCGTCACACTTGTTCCCCACCAGCATGATGGGGATGCTCTCCACGTCCCCTTTGATCTCGCAGATCTGTTCGTAGATGGGCTTGAGCTCCTCCAGGGACTGCCGGCTGGTGATGGAGTACACGAGGATGAAGGCGTGCCCCTTGGAGATGGACAGCCGCTGCATGGCGGGGAACTGGTGGCTGCCGGTGGTGTCCGTGATCTGCAGCGTGCAGATGCTCTTGTCGCAGCTGATGACCTGCCGGTAGGTGTCCTCCACGGTGGGGATGTAGCTCTCCCGGAACGTGCCCTTCACAAACCTCAGGACCAGGGAGCTCTTGCCAACACCACCTGCTCCGAACACGGCCACCCGGTAATCGTTGCTCTGTTCCGGCATGTTGCTCGAGGGCTCCAACTCTCAACCACAGAGCACCTAGCGGAGGACCAGAGGTTGAGAGAATTAGTAAGAAAGCACCTTGAAAGAGATCACTTGGGTTGCTCTACCCTCTTTGATAGCTTAAAAGAAACGGAAGTGATACAGTTTGCTTTCACTCTCTCAACATTCAAATTTCATTTAAAAAATCCTTCAGTTCTAAATCCAATAAGTATAGTCAATCCTCAACTTCTAAAGAGGCAGGCAATCTACTCGGTGGCCAGCTGGGCAGTCTGTCTCTTCTGACTGGACCGTGACTCGAGCATCTTTGCTCACAGATGCACCATTTACCACAGGAAGGTGCCGAGTCCGCCCAGAAGGCGGAACCAAGGAAAGCTCATGGAGAGATGGCATTTCACGCCCCAACACGCACGCGTTTTACCTCAAGTTCTGTAAACACCCAGTACTCTACTCATAACATGTGACTTTTTTTTTTCCGAGCAGGGGAGGGGACACAATGAGAAGGAAAGGCTATTGATCTTCATTCACTGTCCAAATTAACTCAGGAAATCCTCACCACCTTTCAGAACTGGTGTCGCAATGAAGAAACTGGGAACACAGAAGGAGTCTGGGGATGCCGTGTCCCGGCCTGGCAGAGCCAGTGAGAGGTGAGGCTGAAATGCAAGCCAGAGCGCCAGCCCCTGGCCCTCCTGCAGACTGTGGCGGCAGCGCAGGCGCGGTGCGGGGGCCACGACTCAGCTGGCGAGCCGTCCATAGGCAGCAAGAGTGGACAGTTAACAAAAAAGCTTGGAGAGCCCTTTCACTCATCAAAATTCAGACGGGTACAGGTGCTTTATGTTTATGAATCAGAGGAGTTGAGCCTTACCAAGAGAGTAGTATAAACTGCTATTAACAGCCACTAAAATGGAGTAGGATGGCGTTTGTCTTCATCACAAACTCCATAGCGATATCTACTACCTTTCATCCTGCCCCTTCTTTGATACGAAAGGTCATAAATACACAGAAAAGTGGAAAAGGAAGCAACACTGAGGTTTTGTTTTAGCTGAAGTCTACAAATTATAGAAAAATATGAAACATGAAAGCCATTTCCTCCAGACAACCACTGTGCTTTCACTTCTCAAATCTTAGGGTAACAGAGGACCAACGGTGACAGAGCCATTGTAGAGGCCAGAGCAGCTATTAAGCATGGTTCCCATGGAGGGAATGGCTGCGGCCAGTAGAGGGACATCAGATCAAAGACGAGGACTGCGCATCCCGTACACGGGCCTCCAAACCGCTCTAACACTGAGCGGCTCTCCGTGCACTCTGGAATCCCAAACCTCCCGAGAAGCTGAAGAAGCATCAGTGCTGAAAGAGGACGTGGAAAGATGTCAGGAAGTTTATGGACGGAGAAAGCCCGTGAGGAAGCCTGCTTAGGAGCGTGACTGTTCCATGAAATGTTCATAAGGTCACTGCGATCACTTCACGAGCACAGCACTGCGGGAAGCCGCTCTGCTTGTAACAACGCGGTGGCCTGTGGGCTCTGGTGTGCAACCTCTCTGCACCCCCGCGTGGGCCCTGTGCGCGTGGGCAGCAGGGTCCACGCGGCCCTGCTCTTCACCAGAGGGAGGGCCCACATTCAGCAGGAAGGGCACATGGCTTAGCAAGCTCTGCGTCCCAAAACCTCTTGGTCTGCAGCTCACAGCCATTCTGTGTTTGATGACTATTCTCGGCCAACCTAAAATGTCTCCATGATTAAACTGGCAACCAAGCAAGATACAGTAAACAAAGATAAAGCATAAAAAAGAAGAATGTGTAGTACTGTAATTCATGTATTCAAGAAATATCCATTGAACTTCCTCTAAAGGCCGGGCTCTGGGCCAGCAAACAGCTGTCAGAGGACAGACCTCAGCCAGGGGCTCTGATCTGGAAGAACTTGGGATCAAGTGGAGCAGAAATTCAATGTCACAAAGATTTAATAAATTACATGACAGCACGGCTGCAAAGGAGAGGTTTAAAGGAGCCTACCCAGCCTGGGGTAGCAGGACCAACTCCCCTAAGCAGGTGGCATGGGAGCAGGAAGCCAAATGGTGCACAGGAGGCAGGCAGGTGAAAGGTGAAAGTTCACTGGATTTCTGAGAGAGGTCTGGGGCAATAACTCCATCCTCATCTCCAACTCTCTAACAGTTTTCCCCCAAACTATATTCTTCCACTTCAGATTCATTCATTCTACAAGCATTTATTAAAGAAGAAAAACCCTCCACATAATATGCAAACGTGGTGCTTACCCAACAGAAGCTCACAGCACTAGAAGACAAGCATAGGAAGGGTGCATGATACCCACTGGGCAGGTGCGGCGGCAAAGTCATAAACAAAGGCAGGCGAAGAACCGGGTGGGGCGCCTGTCCTGTCCACGCCCTCAGGAAAGGTTTCGCAGAGGGCTGCGGGGAGAGTGAGGTAATGAGAGGCACGTGTGCCGACCAGAGGCAAGAACCTCCTGGAGCGGAGCAAGGGCAGGATTAGGGCCAGCACTCAGGAGAACCACGCGTAAGCAAACAGCACTGCAACAGATTAAAACCCAGGGAGAAGGCATGTGGCATGAGGGGAGAGGATCTAATGCCACATCCGACCCAGACTAACAAGAGAACTTGGCATGCCCTTTACTTGAACTTTCTGCACTTGAGTTGCCTAAGCTGTAAGATGATGGAGTAACACCTCATCTTTTTTTTTTTATGTATATATTTTTTATTTCAGAGAAGAAGGGAGAGCCACCCCAATTTAATAATATAAGACGATGACAAAATGTGAAGGGGCAGATTCTGTCAAGAAGACGTGGAGGGTGTGCAGCTAAAGCAGTGCACAAAGGGAACTTCATAGCTACAAACACCTGCATTAAATGAAAAGAAAGGTCTCAAATCAGTATGTAATCTTCCACCTTACTAGAGAAAAGCAGCAAACTAAACTCAAAAAAAGAAAAAATTAGATTATAGTAAAAATTAGTAAAACAATAAATATAAACACAGGAAGGATGAACTAATAAAACCAGAGTGGTTCTTTAAAAATATCAACAAAATTATCAAACATTTTGTTAAACTGACCAAGAAAAAAAAAGGTGAAAAGACTCAAATTACTAAAATCAGGAATGAAAGAGGAGACATTACTACTGACTTTACAGAAATAAAAAAGATCATAAGAGACTCCTACAATTAACTGTATGCCAACAAGTAATATAACTTAGATGAAACAAACTACCAAAGCTGACTCAAGAAGAAATAAAAATATAAATAGACCTGTAACAGGTAAAGATATTAAATTAGTAATCAAAAATTATCCACAAAGAAAAGCCAAGGTCTACATGGCTTCACAGGGCATACATTGAAAGAAGAACTGATAGCAGTTCCTCACAAATGCTTCCAAAAAAGTGACTAGAGAAATGCTTCTCACTATTTCTGAATCCAGTATTACCTTGATACCAACACCAGACAAAGATATCACAAGAAAACTACAGACCAGTATGTCTTATACTAGTAAAAAATTCAAAAATTTTTATAGATACAAAAATTCTCAGCAAAATATCAGCAAATTAAATTCATCAATGTATAAAAGAATTATACAGCATAAATAAGTAGGATATATACTAGTATGCAAAGTTGGTTTAACATCCAAAAATTAATACAGCACACCTTATCAATAAACTAAAAGACAAAAGCTATGATAGTTTTAGTAGATACAAAAAAATGACAAAATTCAGCACCCAATCGTGAAAAATAAAATGAATAAACCTTAAACCATTTTGAGCAAACCAATATAAAAACACAACTGCAGCAACTTGTTGTGATTAAATAAGGGAATAAAAGGTAACTTCCTTAATCAAATAAAGGGCTTATAATTTAAAACCCAGAGCTGAAATAATATGTAACAATATTCTCTCCCTACCATTAGGAAAAGATAAGTGTTCACTCTTACAGTTTCCTTTTTCTTTTTATTGTAATTACAATTTAATACTTGTGTAGACACAAATGGTCATTCTCCCAGAACCAAATAAAGCACCAATCAGAATTATATAAAAGTAATTACAATCAAGAATTTGTTTTTATCTTTTTTGGAGATGAAAAGTTTTAAGAAACAAAAGGTTGTAAAAGTAATAAAATTTAATTTTGTTGTATCCTAATTGCTTAGTATGTTCTATTAATTCCAAATAATTAAAATATTATAAAAATATATTTTCAATCTTTACAGAATGAAGAGAAGAACACATTAATCATTAAATAGTCTTGGATTTTCTTTACTTCTGAAGCACAGTAACCTCCATTTTGGGTAAAACCTGCTGTTTAAAATTTTAACCCTGATATTCTGGCTTCTGTAAGCATTTGCTTGCTTAAATAATAGGGAAAAATAAGGCTACTCCCATTCCAGAGAGGCCATAAACTATGGCTCAGACAGAGTTGTCAGTGCTGGTGCCAGATACAGTCTCACGGACCTGTCCCAGCACACAGGACCTCTTTCTCAGAAGGTCCAGAAGTCTCATTCCAAATTTGGAAGACAAAGAACTGAAAAAGATATAAATAGGAAAGACTTCCTCTATTTGGGGCCCAGAATTCCTCTTGGCTCGCTAGCGCTAGTGAAATGAAAGACTCCAAATAAATTTGGCTTATTGATTAAGGCGTCTTCTGATGTACAGTATAACACCTCTCCCACAGATGAATTCACAAATATAAAAATCAATGTAATTTATATTATGAAGTACAAATCTCCAACAGCCATATAGTCATATGTTTATGTGCAAAGTCGATGTTGCATATGTCTTTGCTATGGAAAGCAGAGCACAGGCTCAATGGACAAAGCTGTCTTTGAGGAGCTGTGAGCGACTTATTTCAAATCTGAAGAACAATATTTTGTCAGTAACCTTCCCCAAAACCAAGGCAGGAGAGGGTTTCCTTTCTTTGTTCTCCATGTGGTCAGCGTCATTCTTAGGGGCCTGAGGTGACAAGAAGACACATTTCACAAAACAACACAAGTTTGCCATCTGTCCACGGAAGACCCCTCCTCTGATAGGGGTGGCTTCCTTCCACCCATGTTCTACCAACTTTGTATCTTCTCAATCGTCTTTCCGACACTAACCAACTGGCTAACACCTTCCTGTTGTTTCAGATGCTGCTTGAATTCCTGTGACAGTTCTGCATCTATGTAATATCTTTCTTCAGATTTGATGCTCAAAATGACTCTGCATCCTGATTTGGACATGGCTTCACTTAGTCCAGTGGTCGGCAAACTGCGGCTCAAGAGCCACATGCGGCTCTTTGGCCCCTTGAGTGTGGCTCTTCCACAAAATATCACGGCCTGGGCGAGTCTATTTTGAAGAAGTGGCGTTAGAAGAAGTTTAAGTTTAAAAAATTTGGCTCTCAAAAGAAATTTCAATCGTTGTACTGTTGATATTTGATTCTGTTGACTAATGAGTTTGCCGACCACCGACTTAGTCAATCCTTAACCTGAGTAGGTACATCTAGTTCACACTGAATTGTATCTAGTTGAGCACGCAACTGCTCTTCATCAGCTTGGATGGCATACCACTCCTGCGCTGAACTTCCTGTTTGATTAGGGCCTGTAAGGTTCTGTGGGAAAGGCCCATGAGTTTCCTCTTGTATTGTGCAATTTTGGCCACAGCTGTAGTTTAATCTTCTGTAATTCACCAAAATCTTCAGCTATAATATCGAATTTGGTCTGATGCTGCCTAGTCATCTGATCTTGACCCTTCAGTCTTTGACGCAGCTCTTTGAAACCCACCCTTGGTTCAGCAACTAACTTTTCAGAACCAGGGTTATCCACCTTCGCTTGTTCCCAGAGAATAGGATCATGGCAACAAGAGGATTCTGTAAAAGCTGTTGGATCTGTGACAGGATTCCAGGGCAGGAGGACTAGGGAAACTGAGGCAGGAAAGTTAAAACAAGGCCACACAGGGTGGGCAATTAGCAGCCAGTTTGTAACTAAAAGCCATTATCTTCCCCAGCCAAGGACACAGAGCAAATGGTTAAAAGCCTCCCTAAGGAGAGGATGCAGGAGAGGAGGGGGAAGGGGCAGGGAAAGGGGGCAGCTTTACTCCCTAAGCAGAGAAGCCAGCAGTCTCAGGTTTGGCAAGATAATGTTGCCAGGTGCTTCTCATGATTTCTGGGAAGGCCTCAGCAAAGTAAAGAGAAAAAAAAAAAAAGGACCTTGACAATGAATCTGTCCCAAAATAGTCAGCAGAGGGGTTTTGAAGCCTATAGACAGGAGGGTATACAATGCCTCAGACCCCCACCCAACCTGCTCTTCAGGTTAGCTGAGTGAGCCCGTTCATAAGCCAGATGCATAGGTTTGCTTGCTTTGCTTTTTTCAATAAAGATGCATGCTTTGTTTTAATAAATTGGCTTTTCACAACGCATTCAAGGTCTCTTGTATAAATACATTTATGTGAGAAGACAAGGATCGAGGTTGGGGACAGGCTCAGGGGCTGCCCGGCCCGGGAGCACCTCTCTGGTATCAGTGAGAGGTGGCTGGAACAGATCCGGGCAGACGCGGTAAAACCGTTGGATCTGTGTGGGAGGAAGTTCTGCTCCAGCTAGAGAGAGGGTCCCACAAATTTGCTGCAGTTGTGTCTCTATATTGGGTTGTTCAAAGCGGGCCTCTAGCCTTGTAGCTGGAGCTCTTCTTGGAGTACCATTTGGAGAACACTCAATAGCATAGATGTCAACTTCTGTCTGATCGTCTGGCAATGTGTGAATGCCCTCTGCTTTTACTGTAAGGGCCTGAATTGCATACTTTAATCGGGTGACTTATATTTCAAAAAAGTTGTTATTTAAAAAAAACACACACACACAAAAAAAAAACCCAAAGACATTGGGAGGGGCAGGAATCCACTGTGTGTGCTGCCATTATCTGCTTCTTCTGAAACTGAGTGACCGCTAGCAAGGAATAGGTCCACGGACCCCAGTGGAGAACGTGTTTCAGGTGACAGCCCGGGCATTGTTCCTAACAGCCAGGTACCGAAAATAGCCCACGTGTCACAACAGAAATGATAAGCAAACAATGGGATACTCATACCATCGAATCAACATACTGAATGGAAACATTCCTACAGGAAGAGAATGCAGTACAGAGACGAAGCCTACAAACACCTGGTTGAAGCTGACAGTGGAGACGCAGGAGGCACTAGAAACGTCGCCTCTCTCCTCTCCCTATGGGTGGTGGCTACAGAGCTGTTCGTGCGGTTGTCCAGATTGTTCTGAATAATTTTATTCTTTTTAAATTATGGAAATGAAATACCAAATTTTAAAGAAGTCATCAAAAACTGGGTCCTCCCATAGGAATCACTCTCAGGTCCCAGTTAAAAACCCTATTGTTAGATGCCGGGTACAACAGGAATGGGAAGGAAGGCTTTGCCTTTGGAGAGCGAGAGGTCAGTGAAGGCCGCCACGCAGCAGGTAAGTGGTATGTGGGCTGTGACGAGAGCTGACGTCATTTCGCACCAGGCTGGAGAGTGATGGGACTGACCGAATGACTAGAAGGACGAGTGTAGATTTCTCCGTAGAGATATTTGGGGGTTAAGGAAAGGGGAGAGGACAATCGGTGTCGGGTAACGTAGGTTAAAGGAGTGGAGAAGGTTACCTGCAGAGGCCTGGCGATGGCTGTCCAACGGAGCGAATCAGGAGGAAAGCAGGGCCACTGGGAGCCAGGCTGTGCGCAGCAGGTTGGTCTTCAGGGAGAGAAGGATGGAGCGAAGAAAGGGGAGGCGACGGCACGGACGCCTGCTGGGACTGGCACAACAACCCAACCCACGCCTGCGGTCCGGCCTAAACACTGCGAACAAACCAGTGAAAGTGGTGTCACGCATGTCTTTAAGAAAAAAGATTATAAAATCCTCTTTCATTCACACTCACAGGCCCCTTCCTTTGACAGTCCCCATCCCGCTTTCCAGAAATCACCAATCTGGAAAAAACGAGGCTCCGCTGTCACTTCCTGGTGTTCACCATTGTAATTTTAAAGAACACATTCATTGCTTTCATGATGGATCTTAATGTCTTTTTATTTTTCAACCACAGCTGGCAGACAATGTTGTTAGTTTTAAGTGCACACGTGGTGACTAGACATGTATAACCTATGAAGCGGTCACCCTGGCACTCGATGACTTGACGAGTGACTCTGGGCCACATCTACCTACAAAATCCGCAGTTACCTTCCTCGGCGGCCTCGGTCCCGTCAACTGATGCTGTGCTTTTAGTCATATACCGGCATTTACGTTTTCCAGATGTAATATTTACAATTTGTTCTACGTTTTAAATCATCTTCTATGCTTTTTCCGTGGGCTGTGTCTAAGCCTATCAATCCACAGCATTAGGAGGACCTTGTAAAGGCTTTCGCTGTAGAAGGAGACAGTGGGACCGGACACCCTGCGAGGGGAGGTCGCCCCAGCAGACTTCACTCATTAAAGCAGGATTTCTGTGTCAGCAGCATTTAGCTCTTACTATTTTTTTTTTTAGCTCTGTTTGTTTTTTGCCTAGGTAACTCTCAGTTGCCAATTTGTGTACTTTATCACCTTCCTTTCATCCACTTTATATTTTCATATAGCCATTACTGGTAAATTCTTCTAGATGGCATTAACATTTCTGAGTTCATGCTCTCACTTGGTTCCTTCAGTTTTAAGGATTATGTACTTTTTAACTTTACCATTCAGAATTGTTGATGGGAAAGCTAACGTCAGTGTGCTTCCCTGTCTTTGTAGGAAGCTGGGTTTTCCCTTCTCTTTGGCGGAGTTAGGGCACTGTCTCCATTCTGGAGTGAGGACATTTCGTCAGGATATGTCTAGGGCTGCTTTTCAAGTGCGAGGTCCTTGGGGGTGAGAAAGGGTTAAAACCTTATCCTTTCTGCAGCTTAGAGACATTTTCTTCTATTTCTAAAACGTACATCATCCCTATATTTTTCCGGGAACTTGTGTTGTATGATGGGCCCTCTACCTGGCTGTGACTTCTGTGGAATCTTCCCTATATTTTCAATAGTCTTTCTTGTAGTCTGACTTTTCTGTTTTCACAGAAGTACTTTCTTGTTTTAGGAAAGGCGATACAACACTGGATTTCAACAAGATTGCTACCTGAGATTTGTTGCTACTGGTCTTATGTTCTTATTTATCTGAAAATCTCCGGTTCTGTTTGTTTATTGTTCTTCTCTTCCACGCTGTTGGTCTCACCAAATGTCTGCTGGTTTCGGGTGGCCCCCTACTTTATGAAGGAGTCACTCCTCCTCTGGGGGAGGCGACTGGCCTGGCTTCTCTTGGTAATGCACAGCCCTGTTGCCCTCACCAGCAGATCTCTGGAGTGACTGTCCCTCTACCCTCTGCTTTCCTTTTCTTGAACTTGTTTGGACTAATCTGTCTCTACAGTCACTTGTACTTGAAGCTTCGTATACACAGACAGATGCACAAGGGAAGGAGCAAGGAAAAGATGTGGACTGCTCATCCCAAAGAGTCACAAAATCTAACAATGTACGTCTTGGAATAAAGAATTCAAAATGAGACTTTTAAATACTGGAACTCAGCCCCGAGGCTCTCCTCATCTATAAGGCCTGAATTCTGGGGAAAAGGAATTTTGACTTCCTGAGTCACAAAAGCCACCACCTGGGAGAAATTAGATTCTGGTGAATGACATGAAAGAAGCATCTTAGTTAAACCAAGCTTTGCATGTATTACATCTGAATTGAGCCCGCTTCCAAAAACAAATAATTAAAACAGAGAACAATGATTGAAAAAGTTCAACTACTTCAAAGTAAAGCGTTGGAAGTGGGTATCCTCGCCTGCCCATGCCCCCCACAGCCCGAGGCAAGGGCAACCGCCTGGAGGTCACACGCTTGTCTCCCTCGGCGTTTGCTTGCTTCTCCGCAAGGCCTTCTTCTGAAATGCCTTTGTCTTTATTATAACATTTAAACTTTATTAACTTTAAACAAACTCCACACTTAAGGTTGGTACTTGAGAGTCTATATGTAAAACTACGACTACTAAAAGGTAAGTGGGTCATGTAAGTAGAAATAAGGACTATTACTGAGATCAACATCAATCAGGGTACCCTAAAGGAAACCAAGAAACCGTTTCAGCAGCGCATACTTCTCTAGGCAAGAACATCTACTTTTATATAATTTTAGAATCTCAATTTAAGAAAATTCATTCCAGGTGCCTTCATTGCTGAACTTAAAAAATGAGATGTGTTTCTCAGAGGGAAACATGTGCCTGACTGTAAGGAAGTCAGACCTTCACAGCCCGTCTTTCTCCAAGGAGCAGAGTCGCCTGGCCGGCGTGGCCCAGCAGTTTAGCGTCAGCCCATGAGCCAGGGGCCATGGTTCCCGGTCAGGGCACAGGCCCAGGCTGTGGGCTCATCCCCAGTAGGGGGGCCTGTGAGAGGCAGCGATCCATGATTCCCTCTCTTCATTGATGTTTCTCTCTCTCCCTTTCCTTTCCTCTCTCTGAAATTAATAAAATCCTTTTTTAAGTTTAAAAATGAAAGCAGCAGCCTCCTCTTTTCAGGAACCTGGTCTCACCGCGCAATGGAGAAACCCACAGAGGCCATGTGAGCGCAGGCGCTGATGCCGGCGCCACACCCGCACCCCAGGAAGGCAGCCCCCGCCCCAGGCGGGGCAGGAGAGGGTCTCAGGAACTCAGTGCAAGACTCTTAATGTCTGTGCGAATGCAATATATGGAGAGAAATCGGGCATTTATTGGGATGCAAGGGGCAGAATAAATGATTCTTTCAGAGTTTCATTAGCAAGAGGCAAATAAGCCCACAGCTTAAGCATAGAAATAAGGTTCACTGATGTTTGTCTGAAGCTACTCCATCTGGAGAACGCATGATGGACAGGAATCCCAAAGAGCCAGATAAAATGCACTTGGAAACACTTTCAGACTCCCCAGCGCCTGACTGCATTGGGCCATCTCTGCTTCTGCCTGTTGCCTGCACGTGGGTAAAGGAAATTAAAGGGAAATCATTGCAATGATAAGCAATGCTACCATCTAGGTCACAGGACACGTCGCCCAGTTTGACCCGCATGCCCAGTGCAGCATGGAGCCCTGCAGGGAAGTAAACACGGGAGGAGGAGGGCAACTGTCATGCAGAAGCTGTGCCCAGGAGAACGTGTGTGGTGCCAGGCACAGCGGCTTTGTGTGCTGCCGCAGGTCCGCATATCCAACCATGCACTGTGCACCTGCTGAGTAGACGGGCTTCTAGTTTTAGCCAAATAAAAGGTGGCTAATTGGCTGAGGAATACAGACTGGCAAGTGGCTGAGAAAGATTCCTTCCAACAATCACGAACTATTTTGTCACTCAACTCTTGGAATCCAAGAATCCATTGCCCAATCCAAGGTCATGAAGAGTTATCCCTCTGTTTTCTTCTAAGAGTTAGAAGAAAGCTATTCTAAGAGTGGTTTTAGTTCTTATATTTAGATCCTGGCTCTGTTTCCATGTTGGCATATGGTGTAGGAAGGGCCCAACTTTATCCCCTGATGTGGAAATCCAGTTGCCCCACTTGTTGAAGAGACAATTCTTCCTTCATGAATAGTCCTGACTCTTGTCCGAATCAATCAAGTATAAATGGGCGCGTTGATTTCTGTGCTCTCAGTTCCACTCCATCGGTCTCTGTGTCTATCCTGGGCCAGTACGTCACTGTGCTGTCTACTGTAGCTTTACAGTCATTTTGAAATTAGTGAGTGTGAAGCCTCAGTGTTGTCCTTCTTTTTCCAGAGCATTTGGCTGCTGGGGGCCCCTTGCGATTTTGTGCAAATAACTAAACTAGACTTGATCAAAATTAAACACTATGCAACAAAGGACATTATCAAGAAAGCTAATTGAGAATCTACACAATGGGAGAAAATAGATATACATGATAAGGATCTAGTATCTAAGATATATAGAAAACTCTCACAACTGAATAACAAAAAGAAAAACCAACTAAAAACTGTACAAAGAGCTTGAATAGACATTTCTTCAAAAAAGATACACACATGACCGACAAGCCCATTATTAGTCATCAAGAAACACTGGTCAAAGCCACAGCTCTGCCACCTCACACCCAGTAGGATGGCTACCATTTAAAAACATAAAAGCAAAAATGAATGGTAAAAACAAGTGTCATGGAACATGTGGAGAAACTGCTGGTAGAAATCTGAAATGGTACAGCCTCTCTGAAAACAGTGAAACAGAATTACCACATGATCCAGTAATCTACTTCTAGGTATACTTCCAAAATGATTTAAACAGTGTGTAAGTGACATATTCCTATATAATAAAAGGCTACTATGCAAATTGTCCCCTCGACCAGGAGTTCGACCAGGAATTCAACCAGGAGTTCTACCAGGGGGTGGGGCCGGCCCACCAACTGCCCGCAACCCCTCTCCCCTGCCAGCCCAGCCTGCACGAATCCGTGCACCAGGCCTCTCGTACTGGTATAACTGAAGAGGTGTTTGCACATCCATGTTCATAACAGCGCTACTCACAATAATTAAGAGGTGGGAGCAAGCCAAGTGCCCACCAATCTGGATAAACAAAATGTGGTCTACACGCAACGGAACACTGTTCAGCCTTGGGAGGGAAAGCAGCTCCGACAAAGGCTACAATGTGGTGAGCCCTGTGGACAGTACGCGGGATGAAGTGCACCAGTCACCAAAGGACAAAAAGGTCTGCGCCACTGCCGTGCGGTCCCTAGAGCAGTTAAAATAATGGAGACCGAGCGCAGAACGCTGGGTGACAGGGCTGGGAGGGGTGCTATTGCTTCATGGGGACAGCGTTTCAGTTTTGCATGATGAAGGGGTCTGGAGATGGAGGGCGGTGAAGGCTGTACAATGTGCTTAAAACCCTGCACCTGTACACTTCGAAATGATTAAGATGGTAAATGTTAAGTTCTGTATATTTTGCCACAGTAAAAATATATGATTGTAACTAACAATAAATGTGAGCACAGTTAGCATCACATTATACAGAACAAGCAATGAGCTGTAATCTGATCTGACAAAACCAAAACTATCTAATTTCCTGAAAAGACTAATTGAAATTTGCACCTACATTCACGGTAATGTGAGGCTTAACGATTAGCCAGAGCATTTAAACTCCACCGCAGACCGCGCTGCCCCACCTGGAGCCGCCGCCACCTGCGTGAGGCAGAAGCAGATGCCCTGCACCGAGCTCAGAGCACTGCGTGTGAAAAGGAATGTCTCCAATGTGCCCACCGTAGGTGAGTGGGTGAAAGAGCTGTGGTGCATTTACACAGATCTCAAAGGAAGAAAATTAAAAGGAAGGAGATTTTACCCTTTGCAACAGCATGGATGGACCTGGAGAATGTTATGCTAAGCGAAATTAGCAGTGAGAGAAAGATAAATATCACATGATCTCACTTATATGTGGAATTTGATGAACAAACTGAACTACCAAGCAAAACAGAGGCAGACTCATAGATAGAAACCATGCAGACAGCTCTGGTGGGTTAGGGGGTGTTGGGAGGGTGGGGGTGGAGGGATTGAGCAAAAAAGAAAAAGAGAGAACTCACTGACATGGACAACAGGGTGGTGACTGCGGGGGAGGAAGTGGGGAGGGCACAGAGGGGGTAAATGGTGATGGAAAAATAAAAAGTAAAAAGAATGTTAAATATCTCTCTCACAATTTTGATATTGATTACAAGATGAAATAATAATATGCATATACATTGGGTAAAGTCAAATATTTAAATTAACTTCGCCGGTGTCTTTGCACTTTTCAAATGCTATGACTAGAAAATGAAAATTACACACGTGACTAACACTGTGTATTTATTGGTCTGCACTGCTCTACAACATAAAAACAAACCTCCAGGCTTTTTTAGCAAAATTTAACAATACATCATATTTAATCTAATATATTACAAAATTTAATTACACTTGATTTTTTTTTTTTAGTGCTTAAATCCCCTTCTTATTGATAGTGCAAGGCAAGAAGCCACAAACCACCGGAAAAGACTTATTTTCCTGCTGTGGTAAAATATAGAAAATAATACACCGAATGGTAGGGTGACAACTGAAATGCATACCTTCCTCTGAATTCTATATGGAAATCAATAGAAAACAATGCTGACGGTTTGAACAAAGCAATATGACAAGTCTCACGGGGCAGAGATTGGCTAACAGTTGAGCAAAAGTGCGAATGAGTCAAACCCACTGCCGGCCTCTGCTGTCCTTTGCTGGCATGACTCTCTCCGTAATAACAGGCTCTGGCACCTTGGCCGTGGGTACGTGAGCACTGGCACTTTCTCCCTCCGCCTCCGAAGATCCGTGCCCGAGAGAAGGACTCATCCACCTGCCCGTCAGGGCATTTAACCCCACCCAGACTCTCAACACAGCGAGCACACTGACCAATTTCCTCTGCTGCCCAGCACATTATTGTGAGACAACCAAGGAAAATTGCAGCAGGGAAGATAAATGTGCTCTATAAAGAACCAGAATATATTTTTGAAAAATCTACATATGAAAACCACTCACAGCATGGCAGGGTCAAGGGAAATAGAAAATCACAGGAGGATGTGTGTCACATTCCAGACCAGAGGAGAAGGGCTGAGCGCTTCACTAACCGGCCCTGGTTACAGCCGAGACCTGGCGGCCAGAAGTGCCCAGGCTGCGGGACACCGTGCATTGGGTAGTTCCTCTACTTTCAATACAGAGGAAAGCCTTTAGGACATATAGGTTCCTCACTGTATTTTTATGGAGATAAGGAGCAACACAAAAATAATTTCTACCACATGTTGGCTCACTCGTTATCTTGTGACAAAGAAAATATGTGTTGCGGAATTAAAGGGCACGAGTTGTGTGTGTTGTTGTTTTTTATAAAAAAGCAACTGTTCTAAATTCATTTCCAGTGTCTGTGTGGCAGGTGGCTTTAGTCGTGTGCCATCTAGCAGGAATTTTTCAAAAATAAGCACCCTTCCTCCAGCCCTGCGATATAAAGGTGACATTTAAATGTGAGCGGGGACACAGGGCCTGCTGTGGAAAGACAGCTGTCTTATGGAGAAAGCATTTTGAAAAAAATACATATAAAAATTCTTCTACCATGACTTTTCCAGAAGCAATGCAAAGGCGTCCCTAAAAAGCTTTCCTATCTGCACAATTAAACTTGAAAATCAATTCTTTTTTCATTTTAAAGGTCTCCCACTAAAGGGTTTCATGGGATGGGTACGTTTGGTGAAACACATCTATGCAGTTTCCTTCAGTTTCATTCCGAGTGCGGGGACCACAGAGGTGGTAAGAGGCCAGAGCGGGACTCCTGGAGAGCGGCCATTCCAACAAAGCTTTGAGCGTGTTGACCTGTGAAATCTGGTGCCTGGGGAGGAGGGCCCAGCGGGCAGGTGCTAGTGTGGTGTGCCCCAGGGACATGGAAGGCTCTGAGTGCAGGAGGGAGAAAGGTAAGGCCGGAGATGCAATGGGCAGGGGACAGGAAGGGGCCGTGTCCAGGCAGCTTTCACTGTGAGGAGGAGGAGAGGCCACGGAGGTTCTGAGTAGAGGAGAGGCAGGGCTGATGCCTGCTGCACTGGGGCCTCCCGAGGACTCGGATGGACAAGAGCGGAGGCAGAAGGCCCCTGGGGAGGGCCGGCTGGGGTGAGGGTGCTGGCAGGAAATGTGGGGGGATGCCACTGCCCCTGGTTCGCTCACCAGTCAGACAGCCTCACACCTCCGCCCTTGGTACGCTCCCCTCCCTGCTAAACTCGCCCCACAATGGTGTCACCTGGTTCCACGACTTTGGGTATCAACCATATGCCCACGGCCATCTGCCCAGGCACGGCCAGGCCTCTCGCCCAAAGTGCAGGCGCTCAGGGCCCTCTCTCTCCTGGATGTTGCCACTCGCATGCCTTGGAGACAACCCAAAGGCAACGTGAGCAACGCTGACCTCCCCAGGACCCGAGACGGCTCCCCTTCTCTCAGCCCAGGCAGCCTTCGCCCAGGCCAGCCTACACCCTCGGAGTCCTCCTGAATCCCTCTTGTTTTCTCGTACCTCACGTCCAACCCATCAGCCACATGTGTAAGTGGTATCTTCAAAACACGTCCAGACCTAACCATAAACCACTTCCCCTGGTTCCCAGGTGCCCCGAACGCCTGCGCCTCTTCCAGGGACCTCTGCCGCGGCTCCTGAGGGGCAGTCTGCTTCAGGCCCGGGCGCTGGACCACATCATTCCTGCGCAAACCCTCCGTCTCCCGCCCTGTCGCCCTGCGAGTAACAGCTCGAGAGCTCTGCCCCCACCGGCACCGCACCCTCGCGTGCTACTTCCCCTCTCTGATACGATCCGCCACATTCCTCTTCAGTGCCACTCGGACACACCTGGCATGCACTCCTGCCTCAGAGCCTTCGCACCAGCTGTTCCCGCCACCTGTTCCGCCCTTCCTCCCGCCTCCCACAGACTATGTTCAAACATCACCTCTCAGCAGGAACTTCCCTGACCACCCATCTGAGTTTACAACCCCACCCTCAACCCCCCAGCCCCGCTGTAACCTCTTCCTGCTTGACTTTCTCTATAGCACAACTTCCTTTCTGACATACTACCTATTTTCCAGTTTTAAAATCTGTGCTTAATTCCACTATATTACAAGCTCTATGAGGGCTTTTTATCTGTTTCATTCACTAGTGTCTCCCTAATGCTTGAACGCTGCATGTCTGAGTCTGCAGTTGACTTCCGATGAGGCCAGGCTAAGTGAGTTTAGGGACAGAGGCAGTGGGTGTTGTCTCCACTTGGCCATGCACCTGTGGTCCTATCCGCACAGGTGGGCTGAGTGGGTCTCAGATGTGGCTTCCATCCTGCAACAGCAAGGACCAGTGGGGACCAGGCCCCTACTTCAGTGACAGGGCGGTGCTGCTGCTGGCGATGGCCGCAAACGGCCCCTGCGAGGAGGGAGCACTAACCACGCCAGACACGACCCCCGGCAGGCCTGTGTGGGAGAGCCTTCAAGGATCAGGAGGGTGGCATGGCCCCACGGTCACCAAGGGAGAACGCAATGAGGTGAGGCTGGAAAGGGCGCCTGGCCACAGCCACCAGGTGCTCAGAGGGTATATGCAGCCATGAGGGGTGTGGTCAACACAGAAAGTGGACAAAACACCTGTCAGAGCAAACCAAGCCCAAGCGGGCAGGTTAGGTTGGAGCGACAGCAGGGCTGGTGGAACCTCGATCGGTGACGGTTGGCGGGGGAGGAGTTAAGATGTAGAGAGGAAAGTGTCCAGAAAACTAGGGCTTCCGATTGGTAGAACTAGAGATGGATGACATCATGGACGGAGAGTGGTGGGCGAAGGTCCACTGTAGAGGGAGAACTGGGCTTGGTTTTCAGCGTGTGGAGCCCGAGCGTCTTGGACAGTGGAGGGCTCACAGCGAGGGGGCAGGTGGACAACGTGTCCCGGGCCAGCGAGCATCTGAGATTGGGGTGCACAGGCGGGGTCCTCAGTGGAAGGAGGGCCCGAAGCCCAGCTTGTGGGGGACAGGGCTGTGAGAACAAGAGCGCAGAGGCTCACACATGCCTCGGGGGGCGCCAGTGCAAGTCTGAAAGGCAGTGAGTCTGCAAGGATCAAAAGCAGGGCTGACTTAAGGTAGAAGCAGCAGCTGCACTAAAGGGCCATGTTATGGAGGCCGAGGAGAGTGAGGGCTCCCCAAACAGGAGGGCTCCCCCTCGTCACTGGTGCCAGAGCTGACGTACAGAGAGCCATGGGAAGCCCCTGGGCTGGGAGGCCACGGAGTCCCCCGCAAGAGAACCAACCGGAGGACTTTCTGAGGCAGCACATGGAGCACGGCAGGAGCCAGGAGGGAGCCTGAGGTGCAGACGTCGGCACAGCCGCTCAGACACAGTTCCCAGGACTTGGGTTGAAAGTTGGAGGAAAGCTTGTGAACTGGTGGCTGAGTGGTACCCTGTTTTGAAAGCTTAACCCTTTGCACTCGCTTGCTTTTTTCTCAATTCCTTTATTCGATGCTAACCGTGTCGAGTCACACTCGACATCCGAGTGCCAAAGGTTAAAGGCTTCTTTTTAGTTAATGTTAAAATACAGAGACATGAACATGTATGAATGTTACTGGATATAGCAAGGTGAAGTGTAAGTTCTGGGAGAGTGCACAGAGAAGCTGAGCAAGCGTGCCGCACCCGGGCCTGTGGGATGGGGTGTCCTGATCCCCGGGGAGGGGACTTCCCAGAGTTGCAAGGGTCCCCGGGACTGCAGGTGTGGAACGGAGGAGTGGAGGAAAACTCAAACACACGGCATGTGAGGACAGGGGAAGGAAGAACACTGCACCAGCCAACGCCCTGATGAGCAAACAAGGACAATCAGGCCAGGAGCTACGGAGTGAGAAGGCAGCCCAGGGATCGCTGGCCATTTCCTGTGCTGCTCGACAGCCACCGGCAGGCCAGCCAACCACGCTCCGCGCTGGCTGCTGGGTGCCCGGGACCAGGCAGCCACCAGCAGGCACCCTGCACCCAGTCCTTGGAGGCTGCCAGCCCAGGCCAGGCCCCAGTGCCACTGCATTCTGGCTCAAGGCTGGGATGACAACAGTCCCTGCAGGGGATGTTCTCACACCCTCAGGGGCACTCAGGTGGAGTCAGAACTGCCCGTGAGGAGGTGAATCAGTCCAGGCACAGGGGCAAGTGCTGATGGAGGAGGGAACGAGATTTCCCCAGACACAAGACGGGGTCCCAGGAGGCTGGCTCAGAGGATGCTGTGAGGGGAAATCACTGTTTCGAGGTGATTTAGAGGTTGGGTACCAGGTGAACTAGAAAAGGCTGATGCCAGTGGCCAGCATCCCACCAAGAAGCAATGTGCAACTATAAGATAGCGGCCCCGAGCCAGGCTGTGAAGGGGAAAGAGAAACCCAGACAGTGAGCGAGAGGAACCACCGGTTCTGGTCAGACAGCACGGTGGGCGCCCAGGAACCCTGACCACCACGCAAGTGTCCAGAGGTCCCGTACAAGCCTGACCTCGAAACACCTTTGATGTAGGGGTTAGCAGCCCCATTTTACAGATAAGGGAACTGAGACTCTAGCTCAGGGCTGGGGAACATCTGGCCCTTGGGCCACATAAGGCTTGTGAAATCATTTGGTCTGGTCCTGCATTAGGGGAGAGTTAATTAAATGTTTGACCAAACATAGCAGGCTAATTTTTAAGTTGATACTTTTGTATGGCCAGTGAATTTACACTAATAAAAGAGAAAGATGCAAATTGACCGTACCTTTGCAATGCCCACCAGACATCAGGAATGAGTATGCAGATTAACCCAACAAAGATGGCGGGTTATATTGCATACACAGGCGCCGAGCGGCCAGAGGCGGGATGCTTGCGTCATTGCCATGGCGACGACGCAGGCGTTCTGCACCGCCCCAGCCGCTCCGGGCCTCAGGGCAGCGTGGGAAGGCGGAAAGGCAGCTCCGGCCGAAGAGAAGGTGGTACCAGCAGCCAGAGGAAGGAAGGCCCATTCTTGCACGAATCTTCGTGCATCGGGCCTCTAGTGATGTTATAAATATCCAAATGGCCCTGGGCAGAAAAAGGGTTCCCCACCCCCGGTCAAGATGGTTAAAGTAGCAGCACATTGCTCAGCTCGTAAGGGGCCGCACCTGCACTTCTACTCAAGGTTAGCAGATCCAGTGCAAAGCTCAGCCAATCCCAATTAGTGACAACTGAACAAGGAGCTCTGGACTCCAAAATGTTGAGGAAGTTTTCTTTATACCAACATGTACTATTACCAAGCAACTTTCAGAGTGTCTACAATTTATTTTTAAAATGTAATAGTGATATTAGGCAGCTAATAATGGGTGACTGTATGTTTTCTGACTCATCAAAAAGCCACAGATGCCTTTAAAAAGCTGAACTCTGAGCCATCATAACGCACACCTGGGAACATGGGTGATACTTATGCCCTGGGTATTTAAGCCAGAGTCTCCACTTAACCCTGACGCCAGGGCAGTGTCCTGGTCAGGCTGAGCAGCCCTGGGGTATTTAAGCCAGAGTTTCCACTTAACCCTGACGCCAGGGCAGTGTCCTGGTCAGGCTGAGCAGCCAGGGCCCAGGCTGCAGGGCCGGAGGCAGAGTCGGGGTGACTCTGTGATCTTCACGTGTCTCAGAAGGCAGAAGACATGAAAATGGTTAGGATTCACATACCTTTCACTGTTCAGTGGAAATAAAGACTCAAAGTTCCTCACGAGTACAAATTTCTCACTAGTGACGTTCCGAACGAGCACAGATCCTATAATTTAGGTGTAAGAGGCAGTGGCTGTCTCAGGGCTGTAGGGCAAGATCCCGGGCCCAAACAGGGTTCATGTTTCTATAATGGAAGTGGGAAGACTTCATGGAATTTGGAATTGACCTAAAGCCGTGGTCGGCAAACTGCGGCTCGCGAGCCACATGCGGCTCTTTGGCCCCTTGAGTGTGGCTCTTCCACAAAATACCATGGCCTGGGCGAGTCTATATTGAAGAAGTGGTGTTAGAAGTTTAAGTTTAAAAAATTTGGCTCTCAAAAGAAATTTCAGTCGTTGTACTGTTGATATTTGGCTCTGTTGACTAATGAGTTTGCCAACCACTGACCTAAAGGATACACATGGATAATCTTTTGAGAGAAAAGTCTCAGAATGTCCATGTAAGAATGAAAACAGTACAAAACAATTACCAATGCAAAAATCAACATTTCCTATACATTTCCAATGCATTGACTTGACTGAGCTCACTTTTCACATAAACTCACAGCAGCGACTAACGTGATTTCTGTTTCAACTGCCAGAAATAGTCAAGAGCACAAATCAGATGGAAAGGAAGGTGGGTAAGGAGACACTGAGCATAAGTCACAGGTGAGTGGAAGCAGGTGTTAACAAAACGGTGCCTAGTCAACGAGGGGCAGCTCTCAATAGAGAGAGAGAGGGAGAGAGGGAGAGAGGGAGAGAGGAGCACTGTCTCCCAGTGTTCCCTGCAGACCTGTCCACATGGCCACCGGAAGAGCACACCGTGCTTCGTAACTCTGCTCGGACTGCATCACTTACCAACCTGTTTCTCACTGAATGCTTTTTTTGCTCAATGAACAGCCTTAAACATAAACATCACATCTTGATTTTTCAGACTATGTGTAGAATATACTCTTATAAGTGGAACTGCTGGGTCAAAGGGTATGTGCATTTTAACGATGGTAAAGATTGCCAATTGTCCCCAAAAATTAGCACCATTGTGCCCCCAATGTGTATGGGAGTGCTAGTTCCTCATACCTTTCGTAGTCCAGTGTATTAGCCAACTCTTTAATCCTCTCCAATGGAAAAAGAAATCTGTTTCTCATTATTGATCGAATCGCAGTTGTTTAATTTGTATGACACTGAGCATCTTTTCATGTGGAAGCGGTTTTGCTTGTATGCTGAGACCTGCGTAGTCTTGCTCTCTGCTCAGCTTCCTATTAGCTTGCACAGATGGCCCTTGCCCCGTATGGAGGCGGTCAGTAAGCATACTCCCTCTCTGTGGCTGGAGCCAGCATCTCAGGTTTAACACGCCCATCGTGTGATTCAGACACTCATAGACTCTGAGACCCACTGTATTCAGGAAAGTAGACTTCATCGAAAATATGTTGCTAATATTCCTTCCCAGCTGTCATTTGTCTCATGATGTTGTTGTTTATTTTTTCTGGACAGAAATTTAAAATTTCTATGCAGTCAAATTTAACAAACTTCTCCTGTTTAGTATCCCAGTTTGGGATCATCCTTAGAAAATTGTTTCCTCCTCTGAGATTATTAAAAATTCTCCTGTATTTCCATTTTCATTCTTTATGTTTAAATAGTTGCTACACTAATCTGATTTATTTATGCATCTTGAAATTGTTGGTATATTTATACAAATTTAAACACTGAAAAGATGGAAGAACAAAACAAGAGATGCAGTGTCATCTGTAAACCCACCGGAGAGAATAAAAAAAATATACAAACACTCGGTTGTCGTGACTCCTGGGAAATTTAGGTTCTTTTCAAAATCTAGGTCACCAGTCATTTCTAGCATCCAGCCTTCCCACCCTCCTTTGCTGGCGGACCTCACTAAGATAGCGATGCCCGTTTTACATTCTGTGGTCCCTCGTTCTTCTGTGGTCAAGAACCCAATGAAGACCAAAGGGGCTCGAAAGAGGAGCACGCTCTTTCTGTCAGCGCCAGGGACTCTCCCAGGCCAGGAGGCAGGGACTGCCCACAGGTCTCCTGTGAGCAGTGGCCAGAGAGGGTGGCTGGGGGGTGGAGTTGAGAAGATGAGGCCAAGTGCATACAAAAGGAAAGTGCCGCAGAGCTGGCGGCTGGATCCGATGGGGGACTGAGAGCGCCTGGCTCTGGGCCGGTCCAGAGACCGGGACATGCTCCTTTTCCCCTCTGCTCAGTATCATCTGAGGATAAACTCCAGAATCAGAAGTCACAGGTAGATACATTAAACACCGTCAAAAATAAACTTACACATGATCTCAAATTGCTCTAATAGTGTGATCTTGGACCTTTTATTTACTTTTATCAGTAAACAGAACCTAAAGATGACATCCGAAGGAGAGCTGCCCCTCCAAGGACTCCTCAGCCCGAGTTGTGGGGAGTGTGGGGACCCCAGCTTCAGAAGTGAAGGGAGGAGAAAGAGAGAGAGGACTCGTGTGCGAGTGTGTGTGCATGTGCGCGTGTGCGCACTAAGGCCTGCTACAAAGTTGTGTTCTCTTTCTCAGAAAAACAATCACTTTCCAAACATGAATTAGCTTCAGAAAATACTGCATAAGCTCCTTCCATACTAAGTGCTCGTCTCCTTCACTCTTGGTTTCCGGGACGAGAGCCGTGCGGCAGGCACCAGCAGGAGCCGCCCGGGCTGAAACCGCACCGTCACGAAGGGCGGGAGTCGCGCCGTGTTTCAGGAGTAGTATTCCCGGTCGGTCATATAGCATTCACATGTCACCAGCTTCATCTAATGGTGGACATGCACACACACAAACATCAAAAATGTGAAAACCAAGCCTCGCAGCGAAGGATACGACCCAAAGCTCTGCCTTATACCACCGCGGGCTGTGGGCTGACTCCCAGGGGCTGGCGGCTGAGTGCCCAGGAGAGGGATGGAGACAGCCACACTGGCTGGTCTCCTATGGGACTGGGCTCTCCCTGCTGACACTGAGATCAGGGACTGGCCCGAATGACCAACCGGGAATACTACTCCTGAAACACTGAAGCAAACTAGTCCCACAGCAGGAGGGCCACGCGCCCGGAGGCCAGCCCCTGCTTCCGCCACAGCAGACTGCAGCTGCCCGGAGGTCCCGTCCACCAGTCTGTCCACTGGTTACAGTCTGCACAGTCAGGGGATGTAGCTGACCAATCCTCTTGTTTACTGATACAATTTGAGCAATTTGAGATTGTATGTAAATTTACTTTTGATGGTGTTTAATTGGTTTAATGTAATGGCCTTTAATATTTCAGCTTTTAAATTGCTTTGTCAAACGATTAAAAATCTATAGCTGTGCTGGTCAATACACTGGCCACTAGTCACGTGGGTTACTGAACTCTTGAAACGTGGCTAATCAAAATTGAGATATTCTGTAAGACTTAGCATGAAAAACGTATATATCTTATTAGTACTTGGTATCCTCCTATATAATAAAAAGGTAATATGCAAATTGACCATCACTCAAACATACAAGATGGCCGCCCCCATGTGGTCAAAGATGGCCACCCCATGTGGACACAAGATGGCCACCACAAGGTGGCCGTCAGGGGAAGGCAGTTGTGGGCAATCAGGCCAGCTGGGGAGGGCAACATATTGGGTTAAAGGAAACATATTAAAATTAATTTTACTTGTTAATTTTTCTTTTCTAATGTGACTACTAGGACATTTAAATTATGTGTGTTGTTCACACATTTTATTTCTCTTGGAGATACTGACTTACGGGAAAACACTTAACTGCACTGAGCAGAGAGCAGCAAAGAATCTTTCTTTCCTGAATGGCCAGTGGCAAGAGCAAAGGAGGAGGGAATGAGAGGGCATTTATTCTGAGTCTTTACCTCATCAATAAAGGAGACACTTGCAAACCCATATAAAAACTAAAACATTGTTTGAAATCAATTAAAAAATAAAGTCAATACTTATATGTGTGCATGCGTACATTTACCTTGCTAGAGAACATTAGGAATTGTGACAACATGACAACTATCATCTTCCCTTTTGATGAAAAGCAGCTATTTTCCAAGAAAAATCATAACCAAAAATAACTAATGTCCTAGAAATCAGTTCAGCTTTTAAAGAGACATCTGCCCATTGCAAATACACGTACCAGATAGGCAGATAGATGGGTAGGTCTATAGACAGAGGACAGGTGCATCGATGGGTGACGGAGACCCAGCCCACTGTACACATGAGCACGGGATGCAGTGTTTATCGGAACTGGAAGTTACAGATGGGCACCGGATGCTCTTTTAACTTAAAACAGCTGGCAAGCCACCGTCTCACCACAGACAACCAAATGTTCCACTCTGTAACAAAGAAATTCTTATAGTGCAAAAGTTTACTGTATTTATTTTGGGGGTAAATGATTATTTTTGTCTAAATCAATAGGTTAATTTCCAATATATTAATATACCAACTATGGCCACAAAATCAGAAGAATGTACAATGTTTTTATTTTCTCAGATTCACTCTCCTTTCAATAAAAGAACCTCCATCATTTTAATTTAATTTTTCAGTAAGCTGTGGAAGCCGCAGAGCAGACAGCGTCCACCCTGGGACACTCGGCTCCCGGCGGTGAAGGCCTGTGCACAGGGTGCACACACAGGACATCAATGAGGAGGCTCGCACACCACTGCCCACTGCCGAGAGCGCTGGCCTGCTGGGCACAGCTGCAGAGGGACGCCACAGCGTGGCACTGATGGAGGTGGCTTCTGTCTCTTTTCTTAGGAACAACTCTATCAAGGCTCTAATGAGGAAAGATTCTGGAGGCTGCTACGTAACCGTGCACACAGAACTGCCATGTGCAGATGGGACCGAGGTGTGCCCCGCAAGGCTGAGCCCTGTGCTCCGCCCCCTGTCGCCCTGCACCACTGTCCCCACCACAGACTAAGGGCTGTCGGATGGGATGAAGAGCTTCCTGGCCTGTGGGCTTCTATTCCTGTAAGACGGGCTGTGTGCGGGCTTCCTGTGCCGGAGCCCACAGGGCCTCCCCATGTCCAGAGATAGAATTGTTGACAATGCAATTTCAGACAACAATCAACAGAATAGTGTTATCCCCCACAAATCTGTTCAATTTTTTCTAACGTTCTTCTCCCCTTTCCTCTCCCTCCCCCTCCCGCTCTTGGAAGCCTTTGATTGATCTGGAATGTACATGCTCGGTCCTTGATTGTTATCTAGAGCATCTTCATGAAAATTTTAAAAGTTTTTAGCCCAAAGCAGAAAGGACTTCCTGTGCTCACTCCACCTTCTCAAGGGAACGGGCTGTTCACCAGATGACAGGGACACATAATGAGCGATTCCTCAGGAAGGGAGCTGAGCGCACCCCGAGAGGATCCCACCAGGAGGTCCTTTTGCACCGTCAATGGGTGGAACCCATCGTCCACGGAGCTTCCCGTTCAAGTCTCCCAAGCCCCACAGAACGTGAACTGGAGTTTTAAAGGGGAAACAGCATTTGTCGCCGGGGTCTCAGGCCTGCTCCGACGCGGGGGAAGCCCGCGATGCTCTGCAAGCCCGCCTGGGAGCCGGGAGCCGGGAGCCGGGGAGCCGGGGTCCGGGAGCCGGGGGCCGGGGGCCGGGGCAGCCGCGGTCATCGTAGGCGACCACAGCCCACCAGCTGGGGGTGGGAGGCAGCACCCTGCGCGCATTCTGCTCCTGGGACAGGGCGGCAAGCAGGAGCGCACGCAGCGGTGAGGCTGTCTACGAGACCGAAACAGGCGGCCAAGCCTCCCCAAGCCCAGAAGGGCTGGGTCCCGGAGAGCGGGGCTCCCGCAGCCGCCACCATGCCTGCTTTTTTCTCACTTCGGACCACATCTTCTCAGGACTTGGATAAACCCATTAAATCACCCACGTTCATAAAAACCCCTGGGCCACAGGCTTTCCTAAAACACTAACTTCAGTTTTGGAAGAAACCCCAAATAATGTCAGTGGGTTTTTTAAAAAACTTGTTTTAAACCAGGGTATCAAAATGTTCGCCTCCCGGAGGGTGCCCTCGCCACCTCCACCCAGTGTTTTCTGCTGACTCGCCCTCCCGGAGGCGGCCGTCCGGCCCAGGGCGCACCCACAGAGGCCCGCGCGCAGGGCCCGGCGCGGACGCAGGACGCCCCCGCCAAGCCGGGAAGCCTGTTACCTGAGGAAGGGCGGCTGCTCCGGGCTTCTCCCCGCTCGCCTCGCCCCGGACGGCAGCAGCGGCCGCGATCCGGCTCCTCCCGAGGCAGGCGGGGCGCGCACTCCCCCGCAGCCGTGACGACGCTGTCAGCTGCTCGCCCGCCGGTGCCCCCCTCGCTCCTGCGCCCCGTGCGCCCCGCGGTCCCGGCCCCGCGCACCTGCCCCGGCGCTCTGCGCTCCGGCGCCGCCCCACCAGCGGGGCGGGCGGTCCCAGCCCCGCAGCCCGGCCTTCCTCCTCCCTCTGCGATCTCCGGCTTCTGCGCCGCCGAGCGCCTGCTGCAGCCCAGGCTGGTCCTGCGTAAATGGCGCCGGCTCTCCACCAAAGAGCTTCCAGGCGCCACCTACTGCCCGCTTCTGGGATGGGCGGCAGGGCTGGAATTCTCTGAGGTCTCAATGAATTAAAATGCTTTCATTGAAAGTGCGCCAGGTTATTTCGTTTTAGGCCGTTCACGTTGCCCACTATAATTATCACTAACCACATGAGCCTTTCTTTCCGTGTCCAGATACCAGATTGAAACCCTACGCATTTAGCAGGCAGACGAAATGGGCCATGCCCGATAGCCGCTGCTCGGTGCACATGAGTACATTGCAATGGGAGGGACTCGTGACACAACCACCATTGGCGAGCCGAGGCCAGAATTCCCTTTTCACCGAGTAGTTGCACATGGTTGTTTCAAGGAAATGACCGGGTTTATTTCTGATATTGATAAACAATTTTGTCCAAGAAGTATTGGTCAAAAACAGGTGAATCAGCAAGAAATAAGATTTATGACTAACAATTCTGTGCCGACATTTTAAAGATGCTTGCCTGTAACACTGATCCGTAAATTTAAACTACGGGTTTGAGGAAATATTTCCTCCCTATTATAACTTATTATTTTTAATACTACCAAATTTGCTAAGGGTTGAGCAATATTTAATATTTTCTTGATTTTAAATTAGATTTAGCTCATCATAAGCCCATTTACTTGTTCTAAAACTGTTTTTGAATTTCTGTGTCATTACAAATGGCATTGTCCTTTGAGGTTAGTTTCCCAAGTACATTTCTACCCTGTACTCAGAGGAGATACTTGTCTTTAAAACCTAACTGAAGAATGATCGTAATAACCAGTAGCTTCATTTTGCTTACTAACTCACCCGGTGCTGACCTGCAGCCATGGCCATGGGGAGGAAAATAATTCACCGTTTTGTCGGTCATTCGAGACCACCAGCCCCAAATCTAACGAATGATGCCGGGAAGCAGTGGCCTCTCTCTGCCCATCTCCTCTTCCTTTCCGGTGGCGGGATGGCCCCTGGGAAAGTGTCCAGAGCAGGGTCCAGACACACTGGGAAGGCTCTGGGCTCCCTGCCGCCATTTCTGGAATCTGAAACCACCATCTAGACTAACAAATCAGGATGTTTTCCATGACAACCCAAAATATAGGTTATCCAGTTAAATGATAAAGTGGAGGTTGAGGACTAACCAGAGAAGGGTGAAAAATTTAAAGAGCTAAAAATATTGAGGTGGGGGAATGGGAAGGAGCTGGGAGGAGGGGGGAGGGGGAGAATGAGAGATATCTATAATACTATCCTATCTAATAAAAGAGTAATATGCAAATTGACCATCACTCCAACACACAAGATGGCTGCCCCCATGTGGACACAAGATGGCCAGCAGAGCAGGGCAGTTGGGAGGGACCAGGCCTGCAAGGGAGGGCAGTTGGGGGTGATCAAGCCTGCAGGCGAGGGCAGTTAGGGGTGACCAGGCTGGCAGAGGAGAAAGTTGGGGGTGACCAGGCCTGCAGGGAAGGGAAGTTGGGAGGGACTCAGGCCTGCAGGGGAAAGCAGTTGGGGGGGGGGGGGGCAGGCCTGCAGGGAAGGGCAGTTGGGGGGAACCCAGGCCTGCAGGGAAGGGCAGTTAGCGGCAATCAGGCTGGCAGGGGAGCAGTTAGGCATCAATCAGGCTGGCAGGGGAGTGATTAGGGGGTAATCAGGCTGGCAGGCAGAAGCAGTTAGGGGCAATCAGGAAGGAAGGCAGGTGAGTGGTTGGGAGCCAGCAGTCCTGGATTGTGAGAGGGATGTCTAACTGCCCGTTTGTGCCCGGGATCGGGCCTAAACGGGCAGTCGGACATCCCTCGAGGGGTCCCAGATTGGAGAGGGTGCAGGCTGGGCTGAGGGACACACACCTCCGTGCACGAATTTCATTCACTGGTCCTCTAGTCAACAATAAAAACATATTAAAAACAGAAATTAAATGTTCAACAACATAAAAAATAATAAAAATATTGACGGCAAAAAGCCAGTTCTAGCCCAGATCTAGTAGGGAGCAAGAATCTGGAGTGGGTGAAGGGCACCAGTTCGATTTTGCAAATTACACATTATGGGAGAAGCCTGCGTTTTGCCACATATGATGAGTATTTGTTCTAGAAAGAGAAGCAGGGCCCAGGGCCCATTTACACAGGAGCGATGGACTGAAATGGTCTGTCTGCCACTCCCCCAGCTCTGACTGCATCGGCCAGAGGAGCAGAGTGCTCCCGGGACCTCATCGTCAGGTCAGATTGAATAAGATCCCAGGACATGCCGAGGCCTTTTGGGGTGAGAAGCTCCAGGCCAGTGTCTTTCACACTCTGCCCTGATTCAGAACCACCTTGGCAGTCTTGTTAAACCCAGCAGCTGGGCCAGGACCCAGGTTTTCTGATTCAGCAGAGCTGGGGCTGGGCAGGATGTGTGACCCACCCCAGGCCGGCAGTCCTGCTGAGGCTGCTCGAAGCAGCACTGAGCTGGCCACCTGGGTGCAGAGACTGGCTCCTGTGCTAATGTGCGCGGGGAAGGGGGCATAGCATTCCTCTATATTCCAAAGCAGATTGCAATGGACTCAGCCAATCCAACATCCTTCATTCCGAGGAGGTTGTGTCCTTCTCGTAGACTCACACATGTGCCCACGGTCTTTGGGGGAGACCATAAAAGGAGCCTCTCACCTGCATTCCCACTTTGCTCTCATGACCTAGGGTTCTGCAAGCTTACATATGGTCTCTATGCAAATCAGAAAAAGGACCCTCGTGGGGGGACCCCATCACTCTCTCTCCCCCTTAAGACAGAGCACGGTCTGAGGGTCAGAGGACCCTTTGTGCAAAGAACTTTCTTGGGACAGGCACTGCCCACTCCAGGTTCAGCTGGGTGAGAGGGCACCTGCGGAGCCCGGCCCTCTCTCGTGCTCTGCTGGTCACCCTTCAGTGTTACACAACGGCATTGCCAAGCACGCCAGCCCTGCTCCTCCCCCGGGACCGCATGGTCCATGTGAGAGCCAGCAGCTCCATCTGGGACCTGGCCCACAGGCCCAGAGCGTGCAAACACCATCCAGGGAGAGGCAGAGCCAACTCCCCATCTCAAGGGCAGGAGCGATGGAAGTAGGAGAGCCCTGCTGGGCAGCTGAGCAGGCAGACACAGGAAAGACACACCTTGGGCCTGGTTCCTTCGGCCTCACTGTCTCCCTTTCGTCCTGTTTCCTCTAAAACAGGAGTGTGGGCACCAGCAGGTTCGGCACCACCTGCACAGTCGTTAGAAATGCAAACTTCATCTCACCCGGGATTTATTTAATCAGAAACTCAAGGAGGGACCCAGCAATCTGTGTTTTAGCAAACAATCTAGGTGATACTAAGGAGCCTAAGACCCACTGCACTGAAGTTAGTTTTTTAAAATACATTTTTAACAAATGCCATGTCAACATATCTCCTTAAAAATTAGTGCAAGGCTATGCCATCTTGAAAATTGCTCAAGGGAGGGTGAACCCCACCCCAGATGCTTCTGGTCCTGCACCTTAGTACTTGTCTATTCAATCAAATTCTAAGAGTTATCACATAAGGGGCGTGGGGGAGGACACCCCATTTCCCAGCAGTCTTGTCAGCAGTCAGGATGTCCTTCTCCAGGACTGGCCATGACCTTCTTCTTCCCGCCTCTATCTTCTCCCCATGGAGCCACTCTAGTCTAATTGCTGGGTGGGCCAGACCCTCCAAACTAAGATCTTGACCCTGAAATGCAAGAAGCTTTTCACATCTACCTGGAGAAAAGAAAGCCCAGGCCCAAGAATAGAAGGGCTCCCCGCAAAAGGGAAGAAGAAAATGCAATTAGTCTTTGGATTTTGTCCCTGAGTTCACTGGCCCCAAATCAGAGCTCTGAAGTTAGGTGGGCCCTTCAGAGATGCCCCAGCTGGCGAGCAGCACTGGGCCCGCCCCACATGTGTGCTGTGCCCCAGGCCCTCTCTGAGCGCCATTCCCAGGACAGGCGCCTGCTGAGAGCCTCCAGCAGCAACACTGCGGCCACTGGGGCACGGGACTCAGCCCCACGCGTGTGTCAGTGTGTAGTGCTCCCCGCACCCACTTCAGTAGCCAAGGACGATTGGTAGAAAATGGCATCAATTTGACGTGAATGAAGAATCTGAGAGCAGGCCTTTCTGCAGAGAATAAAGGTTGTGTGTTACTCCGCTGGTTTTGACCCTGATTCTGCATGTTTAATCACCCCTTCAGGCCTATCCACTGCACCAGGAGGCGTTGCCTTTTCTCCCTCCCCATCCTTGATGCCATGTGCACCCCGCCAGGATGGGGTGCCACACTGTCTATTTGCTTTTAATCTTTCAGCTCAGCAGGCCCACACAGATGCTAGAGCTGCCAGCTGTTTTCTGTCATCTGAGAGTTATGTTATCCCTGTTTTATCTAAGGTTGACCTAGTTCTCTTGCTCTACTAACATATGAACAAATGTAGACAGATGTTATATCCATAAGATGCAACTTGGTAAGCTCTTACTGCTCTGCAGGTCCCTGGGTCCCGCCCAGCAGACCCTGCCTGTCCTCCTTCCCCAAACATCCCTGTATCCTGTGGAACATGTGCCTTATTCATCACGTTCCTCTGAACCCTAAACTGCTTTGTGCAAGACTCTGCCACTTTTGCCACAATTCAAAGCTGACACCTCTGCAGTCCTCCCTTCTCCGGTAGCATCTCATGCAGACTTCCATCTCATGCCCCAGCAATTCCTCAGCTCAATGAGCTGACCCTTCTGAGACATAACTTCCCCTCTGGCTACACATCCTGCTTCCTGCTGGCTTGTAGCACGTTCTTCCTTCTGAGAGGATTTAGAGATGAGAGAGGCAGTTAGGGCAGGGTCCCTGGGAAAGGAATGGGTGTGTGAGGGGCAGAGCCAGCTCCAAACCACCAGAATGTTTATCTCACCAGCACAGAGGGAGCAGAATGCTACAGGGGGAGGAAAGGGGAAGTGCTGGGTAGGCTTAGAAGCTTTGAAACTTTGAAACTGACACCAGGCAGGGAAGGGGGAGATCAGCCAATTGGGAAAAAGCACAAGGGGACATAAAACGAGGAAGGGTCCAATTAGAAAGTAGCATGAACAGACAAAGAGGCAGCAGCATTTATAAACCCTGAGACAAAGAGACTTCACGGGTTACCATTTTGGGGCCCCTCCCCAGGCGGGGGTTTGTATATGCTTGCAATAAATGTCCAGGCTTTTGCATAAAATGTTTTAGTCCATGATTTTTTATTCTTCAACTTCGTGGGACAAGAACCCGGAATAAGGACTCCGGCTTGCCATTAGGGGTAACACTTTCATCTTGCCATCGTTTGGGTCATCTGCCATCTCCAATCCTTTGGGTCTGGAGGTCTTCCTCTCCACTGGATAGAGTGCCCCTTGAAATGCCCCGCTTTCTCCTGCCCCCCGTGCCTTTATCCTCTTCTCCGTCCCAGAGCTCTGAGAATCCTGCCCAGCCTTTATGTTGGCTCACAAGGCTCTCATGATGTGGCAGTTGCAGTGTCTCCAATTCCATCTCTGGCCCTCTTCCCTCTGCTCCCAGGAGCCAGCCAAACTAGCCTTTTCTCAGTTCCCTAAATGCACCAGCGCCTTCCTCCACTGTGCTTGCCATCAGCTCTGTGGGCTCATCGGGCCACACTCATTCCACGCATCTCTGCCTCACCTCTGCTCCTAAGTGCACTGTCCATGAGAGGCCTTCCATGGGTGCCCTGTTTAAGGGTGATTGCCGCTTGGTGTGGGTGAATTGTGTCCCCTCCCAAAGGGTATGGGAGGACCATCCCCCAGTCTTCAGACACGTGACCTTATTTGAATACAGGGTTATCACAGAGATATTTGGAGAAGATGAGGTCATATGGGAGTAGAGTGGGCCTTTGAAATGACTGGTATTCTTTTAAGAAGAGGAGAGGAGATGCGTGGAGGAAGGCAGCCATGTGGTGATGAAGGCAGAGGTCAGAGTGACAGACACACCTACAAGGATTACCAGCAAACAGCAAAAGTTAGAAGAGAGGGAAGGATTCTCCCCAAGCTTTCAGAGGGAGCTGGCCGGCAACAGCTTGAAGGACTGCAAACTCCAGCCCCAGAATCCCGGGTCCAGACTCCCAGCAACAAATCCCCTGAGCCCCAGCCCCTTCCTTATTTTGTTATGGATTCTGCCTCCTTCATAGTCTACACCACAATTAGTCTCCATTTTCTGTTTGTTGACTAGTCATATAGTTTTCATGGATGTTTTTGTGTGAGAGAGAGACATTTGTGCTTTGAGAGAGAGATATTTCCAATTCTAGCATTCTACGTAACTTTAAATATATAGGGATGATCATTAGCATTATATGAGATTTAATGCCATCTGGTCTATGGCTTAGGAAGAGCAGCTGCGGCAAAACTACTTGCATGAAGAAAATGCAGGAGAGGCACGTGCAGAACTGATGCCCTGTCTTCGTTTATTGTGGTTTTATTCTTTCACCCAACCATGAAAAATTCTAACTTAACTTGCTATAGCGAGAATAGGGGAAGAAATCTTCAGTTCACCAATCACTCTTGCTTCAATCACTGAGCTCAGGCTGCTGCTACCGCAGGAGTAACGGGCCAACGGGATGATAAATGGCTGTTATGTGGAGATGTGCTCTTTCAAAGGACAGTCCCACAGGTCTCTCAGTCCTGCGTGCAGGAGAGGTTCCAAAAGAACAAAGAACAACGGGCGCCAGAGGGCCTTTATCTAAATGTCACTCATAAGCTGGGTAATGAGAATTGAAGGAGTTCCAATGGAGATAATAAACCAATTTTTGTGAGAGAAGATGAAGTAATTAATTATTCAACTTCATTTCCACAAACCACATTCATCCTTAGCTGTTTAAGTAGGAAGCAGGCTGCACACTGCACTCCCAAGTACCTTCTTCAATAAGAAACCAGCTGTAGTTCAATTCAGGAATTCTGAGTTTTCGGGTCAGTGGTTCCTGGCAGACATTTGTAGGCACAGAACCACCTCTGGGGAAGGCAGGGCCCTCCCCTTCCCCTGCTGGGATGCTGGTAGATGCACAGCCTGTGGTTTCAGCAAGGTCCCGCTGGGCCAAACAGCAAGCAAAAGGTGGGCCCTCGGATGCAGCACAGGGAGCTTCCCACCAGAGGCATCATGGGCTGGCTTCCCCACCTCCCCTTGGGAACCTTGCTGGAGGGAGGAGTCTTGGAATTAAACTGGGTAAGAATTTTCCTTTGGTTTTGCAGCATCCTCCCAGGTTTGCTGGGAGCGGGGAGCGGGGGCGGGGGGGGGTGGCGGTTGGGGGGGGGGAGGCGTCACAGTATTTGGAGAAGCCCTGTGGATGGAGCACTGCCGAAGTTTCCGGAGCCAATGACCGGGAATATTCCTCTTTGCCAGTTCACCTGTAGTTTACCTTCTGTAAGGCTTAATTTCCGAATGTATACTAGAGGATGTCCATGTTCTCTTTTAGTTCCAAACTTAGTTTTGTTTTTTCAGAACAATAGATTTGATCAGTTGAAGGGGGAACAAACCATAGGAGCCTGAACAGCAAGGCAGGCACGGCGTGTCGGTAGAGTGGCCCTGCCTTGAGCACTGGCTTCTCCCTCTGCTGAGCCGCCTCTAGAAGATGTGACGTTCCACCCCGAGACCCCCATAAACTCATCCCAATTCCTTTTTAAACGTGTAATTAAATTATTGGGGTGATAATAGAATTGTACACTTGAAACCTATACAAATTTGGGGGCTTTGAGGGATGTGAAACCTGAGGCTTCCTTTCAATTCAACACGACCAAGTTGGCTGCATCTGCCTGGACATTTTTTTGTTGTTGTTTTGTGTTTTGCTTTCAAAAATCCTACTGCATTAGTCATGTTTCCTCAGACATAGAACCCATGAGGTGTGTGTGTGTGTGTGTGTGTGTGTGTGTGTGTGTGTTCATTACTGCCATGTGCTGCATAACGACATTCCCCTCAATGACAGAATGCATACAATGGCGGTCTTGACAGGGGCAGAAATAGAATATTGGGGACCAACTATAATTGTAAGAAATATTATTCATGCTCTGTATGTTTTGTTCTGATTAAAGAAGGCACATTCTAACCTGGCTGGGGGCTCACCTGGACATGCGGGCCATCCTCCCCATCGGAGCTGCCTGTTCTCATGGAAAGATTAACAGCCTTGTTGCAGAAACCAGAGCCAGAAACCAGAGCCGCCAGCCCTTTGAAGACCCCAGCCTTTGCATACCCACAGGCTTTTGCAAATTTCCAGCTGCATTACTTGTTAACTGGCCTTTGGCTACCCTTTTGCCTACTTCCCCATGTAATCTTTGTTCTTCTACCCAATATAAATAGCTGACATGGGAGTGGGGGTGGGGCGGTCAGAGCAGATGTTTGTGGATGACCTGCTGCTCCCACACCGCTGGCCAGGCCTGGCGGAGGCTGCTGGCTGCTGGCCCTGGGCGAGGGAGCCACTCTCAGCACTCACTCCCCCTGAGCGTGAGCGAGGCTGCGAGTGCTGCTGCGAGGCGCTGGGCGTCGGGGAAGCTGCAGAGAAGCTGATGGTGAAGAGAAGAACCAGGGAGCTCTGCCCTGAGGATGGAGCCTCCCTTCCCGGCGGTGCCGCGGGGAGCACCTGGACGCGGGGAGGCCACAGCGCCAGGGCCCGGCTTCTAGGAGCAGAGAACAGTCTTGCTTGGGGCCACGGCGGGGCCCCAATGGAGACCCGTGTGTCTGGCACCGTGAGACCCGCCTTCACGCGTGTCAGTGACACGCACGCCCGTGACCCGCAGAGCAGTGAGCCTCCTGGTGGCCGGCTCCTCCCCCAGAAGCCCCTCACGTCCAGGCGGCGCCATGGGGAGGGCTGTGTGGGGACAACACCTTCAGGATGTGCTCACTGTGGACACCGCCCTTGTCGGTGCTCTTCATCCCGATACCCAAGTGGTGGGCATCCTCTCAGCCGCCTTTACCGCCAGGAACGGCCGGGAGGTGCAGCCTTAGTGTGTGCCTGGGCCGCCTGGGCCTGGCTGTGCGCAGCTGAGGGAGGACGGGTGCCATTCCGAAGGGTGAGCGCGTCCACGCTGCACCCAGAGCCTCGCTGTGAGCCCCCCGTGAGTCGACGGCTGTCACTCGGGGAAGACACTCACGGGGTTCGCCCGTGATGTCAAAGAACTTGCCACGCACGAGGGGCTGCCAGCTCAGCAGCTGGAGAGAGGCCAAGGCCCCCCCTGGGCGTGGAGGGGGTGGCCCCGAGGAGCTCCTGGCGGGGGTCCTGGGGAGCTGACGGATGAGGAGCTGTGGAACCTGGAGCAGGAACGCAGGGCTGAGAAGAGACGGGGAAACGGAAACTGAAGGGGAAGGAAAAGAAAATCCCCAAGAAAAAGCCCAGTGAAGCGTTTAGCAGGAGCTTTTGCAGACCTCCGCAAGCTCCTGGGAAGTTTGGAAACATCACCCCAACACCAAAAGGTTTTCCCTGATGGAGAGGGATGTCCATGGTGCATTATATGCTTGCAACCTAATCTATGATTCAAAAGCAAGACAAGTGAACCATTGTGGTCATAGTTCTGACCAGAGTGACACCTGCTTCCTCAGGAGACCCTCAGGCCGGTCCTCCCAGAGGGGCTCCCGGCGGGCACTGCTGTCCCAGGAGACAACAGCCCGTGGCTGTCACTGCCCGTGGGCACTTCCCAGGAAGACATGTGGAGATGGAGGCAGTGGCATTTGAAGTATGGTAGCAACCATACTTGGGTAAAAACTGCTGTTTGAATTTTAACCCTGCTATTCTGGCTTCTGCACTTACTTACTTACTTACTTGCTTAAACAATAGGGTAGTTACCTCAGCTTCCAGACTGAGGCCTGGAAACTCACAGAGGTAATTTTCCTGTGCCTGTGGACCAGGACTACAAGAGATTGATTCCCACTGACTCAGTAGCTCCAGGAGTAGAAACTGTAGATAACCTTTAGAGATTACTGACTCTGCTTGGGTCTGCTTCTGTAAAATCTGCTTTCGCAAGATAGGGCCACATTCCAATGTCCAGCAGGACAAAGGAAAATTCTTGTGGTTTAGACCTTTAAAAGGACTGCCTACACCTGGAACAGCGCGGTCGTGAGGGTGGACTCCACCTGCGTGTGGTGCTCTCGCGGCTGTCCTGGCCAGTTCAATAAATCCTTGCCTGCTTTTTTTTAATCAATCAGCCTCCGGTGGTCTTATTCTGACTCCAGGGTTCGACCCCACAGCAGCATTGATGGTCCTGACCCTGCGTGGGCCTAGGCTAGTGCATGTGTTCATGTGTTCGTGTCTTAGTGTTTAACAAAAAAGTTTAACAACTGAAAAGTAAAGCAACAAAATAATTTTAAATAGAAAAAAGCATATAGAATTAGGATTTAGAGAAAATGTTTTTGTACAGCTGTGCGATGCATTTGTGTTTAAGCTGAGTGTATGACAAAATAGTCAGAAAGTTAAAATTGGAATAAAATAAAAGAGTCCCAGGAAGCTGAGGTGAATTTGTTATTGCAGAAAGGAAGGCGTTTTCATAAGCTTACTGTAGATGAGTGCGCCGTGTTTGCAAGATCTGCAGGGATGTACAGCATGTCCTAGGCCTTCACTCTCCTCACCACTCACTCACGGACTCACCCAGAGCACCGCCAGTCCTGGTGAGTGCATCATTTTTATCTGTCACGTGTTTACTGTGCCTTGTGTGTACTTAGATATGTTTAGACACACACAACACACTTACCCTTGTGTTACAGTTGTCTGCGTGTTCAGGAGAGTAACACGCTGTATGGTTTGTATGCTAGGAGCAATAGGCTAGACCGTACAGCTTGGGTGTGTAGTGGGCCGCACAAAGATGGTGTGTGAGGTGCACTCTGTGGCGTGTGCATGAAATTGCCTACTAATGCATTCTTCAAACAAAACTCTGCTGTTAAGCGATTGCAACTGTAAAAGGAATTGGCTCACATGATTATGGAGACTTCTGTCCCAAGGTATGTGCTTGGCAGGTTGAAGACTAAGGAGCCAATGTTGTGGTTACAGTCTGAAGGCCAGCAGGCTTGAGACCCAGGAGGACCTGAAGTCAGGAAAAGCCGAGGTCCCAGTTCAAAGGCCACCAGGCAGGAGATCCCTCTTAACTGAGGACGTCAGCCTCCCTCCTCTATTCAGGCTGCCAGCTGATGAGAGAGGTCCCCACACTGGGGCAAGCATCTGCTTACACGGTCCACCAGGTTCGAATGTTAATCCATCCAGAAACACGCTCACAGGAACACCTGGAGTAATGTTTGACCCAATGTGTGGGCACTGTGTGGCCTCTTCAGGTTGACACATACAATCACACCCACCAAAGGGTTAGTAAGAAAAGACAACGCGGGAGTGGGGAGAGTCAGAGGACCATCAGAGCGTTGGGTACAGGATGGGCGATGGGCCCGGGTGGCCGAGGGCAGATGCAACTTTGAAAGAGGCCCTGGAGCAGAAGGACAAGTTTCTCTCTGTGGTGACTCCAGGGTCAAGGGTATGAAGAAGGAGTGTGGAGAGGAGGAACCTACACCAAAACAATTAATGGAAAAAACGAACAACAAAAAACAAAACACACCTCTGGCCAAGGGTTGAAAGGACCAGCTTTCTCTGCTCGGAGGTGGAGCAGTGAGCCAAACCCCAGGATAAAGGCAAGGAAGTAATCACAGACGCGGGTGATCTCCCTGGCAGGGACCCGATCTGAGTTGGTGCCCAGAGTAGCTCCTCCTGGACGGACTGGGCACCCTGGAGGAGCCCGCCTGCCCCTGTGGTCCTCGCCCAGGCCCGCGAGGTGAAGCCTGGCGGGTGACCTGTGCTGCCCACAGTCCTAGCGCTGTGGCCAGCTCCCTTGTCCGCAAAGATGTGAGGAAGGCAGGGGACAACCACAGGAAGCACGTTGGATCGCCCGGCTCCCATTGATAATAAAAATGGTGTCAGCATAACAAAGCCCAGCGGGCAGCCCGGAGCACGAAGCCCTGGAGGGAATGCTCTGTCCTTTTCATTCTCCAGAGGTCAAGCACAATCACCGTCACCTCTCCCCCGTGACACTAACTCTGGACACTGCCCTCAAGGGATGAAGTGTGAATAGCAGGTCAGATGTGGGGTCTTCGGGCATTTGTGTGAAAGAAAGAGCGGTCCTCAGTGCCTTGCGCGTTTTCCTGAGATCTGCTGACTGTCTGTGTGGATGAGCGGACAGCGCGGGCCGAGCAGAGCCGCTTCCTTTGCGTTCAGTGCAGTCTCCTCTCACCGGGTCGCTTCCATTCCTGGCTTCGGCTCTGTGTTATCTTTTCCATCGATGCACACGATTCTCATCCTGACAGCACTGGCTCCAAGATGCCATCTGTGCCATGCCAGTCCTCGCGCTCAGCAGCCTTTGCCAGCTCTGCCACCATTCCCAGCATTCAGCTGTCTCAGATGTCATTCCTCACTACACACGGCCTCCCCTGCCTCCTGGACAGCCTGATTCTCAGGGCGAAGGACATGCCGCGGGTTACCGTGTCCTTTGCACCTGCCACCCTCACCTCAAGGCTGCATTCCAGCCCGGGGCACAGCATGCACTGCACGTTGGCAGAGCTGGACCGCTCCTTGGCGTGGCGTTTGTGAGAGGCCTGATCCTGCACGTGACATGACCTGACATGACGCGGATGTGCTGTTTCCTGTTCTCGCATGTCTGCTGGCTCGGAGAAACCACTCTTCTGAATTTGGGGTCTGTCACTCGCCCAGTTCTCTTGGCTCTTGAACTAGTTAGCACTCCCAAATGATGGGCTTCCCTCGCCGCGGGCAGCATGATGTGATGCACTGTGTGCATCCTCGGCAACTTTATTTTCTCTCCCTCCTCTCTGTGAGCTTCATCTGCAGGGGTCTGGGCATGATTCATTTTACTTCTGAATGACGTTCCTCTCAATATTTATGACTAATTTGCTATTGCAAACAATGGCTATGTGAACGCTTTTACACAAGCCACCTGACAAGCGCAGGGACTGGCCCTCCCAGGAGTGACACTGCTGGCAGCTCAGTCTTCAGCTCCGCTCAAGAGGCCCAAGGTGTTCCCAAACAGTGGCGCCACCTCCTGGTGCTCAGGGCGTGAGTGCAGGCTGCGCCACACACCCTGACTACTGGGTTCTCTTCATTTCTTTTAGGTCTGATGAGTGAGAAATGCATCAAGCTGCTTGCTTCATTGATTACCAGTGAGTCTGGGCATTTAAAATATATATTTAAAATATATATATTTTCCCCCTTGTAAATAGACTCTAGATTACTGGCACATGATGCTTTTCTCTTTTGATTTTAAAGATTTCATATTTATTTATATATTTTTGTAGGACCTAGAAATTGCATAAGCTTTTATTTTGTTATTCAATTAGTGACATTCAATATTACTTTATATTAGTTTCAGGTGTGCAACATACTAGTTAGACAATTATATAATTTACAAAGTAATCACCCCAATATTTCCAGTACCCACCTGGCACTGGATGTAGTTATCCCAATATTATTGCCTATATTCCTTATGCTGTACTTTACATCCCCATGACTATTTTGTAACTTCCAATTTGTACTTCATAATACCTCACCTTTTTCACCAACCCCACCTCTATCCCCTCTGGCAACAATCAGTCTGTTCTGTCTTTGAGTCTGTTTTGGTTTTGTTTGTTCATTTATTTTGTTCCTTAGATTCCACATATAAGTGAAATATATGGTACTTATTTTTCTCTGTCTGCCTTATTTCACTTAGCACAGTGGTCGGCAAACTGCAGCTCGTGAGCCACATGCTCGCGAGCCGCGGTTTGCCGCTCTGTTGACTAATGAGTTTGCCGACCACTGTGTAAGGCATTACCCTTACCCAGAAGCTTTGACTTCAGATTAAAGACATTAGTACATTATTAAAATGTTTTTTAAGTGTTTTTCCCTAAGGCAGTGGTCGGCAAACTCATTAGTCAACAGAGCGGCAAACCGCGGCTCACGAGCCGCATGTGGCTCGCGAGCCGCCATTTGCCGACCACTGACTTAGCATAATACTCTCCAGGTCCATTCGTGCTGTTGCAAATGGTAAGATTTAATTCCTTTTTATGATTGAGTAACATTTCATTGTACAAATGTACCACATTGTCTTTATCCAACTGATGGCCAAGTGGGGTGCCTCCATATCTTGAATATTGTGAATAACGTTGCAATGAAAATAGGGGCACATAGGTCCTTTTGAATGAGTGTTTTGGGTTTCTTGAGACATGTAACCAGGAGTGGGTTTGCTGGGTCATAAGGCATTTTTAATTTTTTTAGAACCCTCCATGGTGGCTGCACCAATCTTCATTCACACCAACAGTGCAAGAGGGTTCCCTTTCCTCCACATCCTCCAGCACTTGTTGTTTGTTGATTTAGTGATGGTAGGCATTCTGACAGGTGTGAGGTGAAATCTCATTGGGTTTTAATTCGCTTCTCTCTGACGATTGGTAATTCTGAGGATCTTTTCATATATCTATTGGCCATCTGTATGTTCTCTATGGCGAAGTGTCTATTCAGGTCCTCTGCCCTCTTTTTAATTGCATTGTTTGTTTGTTTGTGGTGTTGAGTTTTATAAGCTCTTTATAACTTTTGGATAGTAACACCTTATCAGATGAATCATTGGCAAATATGCTCCCCCATTCAGTAGGTTGCCTTTTCATTTTGTTGGTGGTTTCCTTTGCTGTGCAAAAACTTTTTAGTTTAATCTAGTCCCATTGGTTTATTTTTTTCTTTTGCTATCTTTGCCTGAAGAGATATAACAGAAAAAAAAATTGCTAAGAGACATGTCAGAGAATTTACTGCCTATATTTTCTAGGATTTTTATGATTTTGAGTTTTACATTTAAGTCTTTAATTCATTTTGAGTTTATTCTTGTACATGGCATAAGAAAGTGGTATAGTTTAATTGCTTTTGCATGTATCTGTCCATTTTTCCTGACACCATTTATTGAATAGACTGTCTTTACCGTGTTGTATATTCTTGCCTTCTTTGTCAAATGTTAATTGGCTGTGTAGGAAAGGAATTATTTCTGACTCTCTATTCTCTTCCATGTGACCTATGTGCCTTTTTATGCTCATGCCATGCTGGTTTGATTGCTACAGCCTTGTAGTATAGTTTGATATCAGGTAGCATGATAGCACCAACTTTGGTCTTCTTTCTCAAAATTACAGTGGCTAATAACAGCAATAATCACTCTCCAATATATTACAAAAGTTAGTTATTTATCAGTTCATTGCTTGGTATATCTCCCCCAAAAGAATATAAGCTCCTATTCTGTATTATTTTATAAGGTAAGCCAAGGGTCTAAAGCAGTGTCTAGTGCATAATAGGTGCTTATTAAATGTCACTAATTATTCTTTCAGGTTTTATTTATCTACCATCTATTCTGTGCAGATGGCATATTTTAATGTCATGCCCTTAATGGACAGCTGCTTATGTTGGTTGATTTTTGTAGTGAAAGCAGATGTATTGCAAACATTCTGAGGTAAAAATGACCACTTGGAGTAAACATTTTCATCCGCATACAAATATGCTATACTACCTCTCAACTTAAAGTCCTCCATCTACTACCTCCTTCCAGCTACCATCTTATTTCTCCAATCTATATTAATAATAGAGGAATATGCAAATTGTCTGGGATGCTGTCACAGTAACAGTAATGACTGAACAGCAGGCTGGCAGGCTGCATGGGGCGACAAGGCCAGCAGGGGGGTTAGTGAGGGACGACCAAATGACTGAACAGCAGGCTGCGTGGGGCGACCAGGTCAGCAGGGGGGGCAGTTGGGGGAGACCAGGCTGGCAGGTGGGGTGGTAAAGGATGACCAGGCCAGCGGGGGGGGGGCAATTAGGGGCAATCAGGCCAGCAGAGGGGAGCAGTTGAGGGCAACCAGGCTGGCAGGGGGGGTGGTTGGGGGCAGCCAGGCCAGCAGGGGGGTAGTAAGAAGCAACCAGGCCAGCGGGGGGGGCAGTTAAGGGTGACCAGGCTGGCAGAGGGGGCATTTTGGGGTGACCAGGCTGGCGGGAGGGGGGGCAGTTAGGGATGGCCAGGCTGGCAAAGGGGCAGTTGGGGGAGGCCAGGTCAGCAGTGGGGGCAGTAAGGGGCGACCAGGCCAGCGGGGGTAGGGGGCAGTTAGGGGCAACCAGACTGGCAAAGGGGCAGTTGGGGGCGACCAGGCCAGCAGGGGGGTAAGTTGGGGGTGACCAGGTCAGCAGGCATGTGAGCAGTTAGGAGCCAGTGGTCCCAGATTGTGAGAGGGTTGTCTGACTGCCGAACATTCTCCAAGGGGTCCTGGATTGGAGAGGGTGCAGGCTGGGCTGAGGGGGCCCCCCAACCCCCGTGCATGAATTTCGTGCACCAGGCCTCTAGTATTCTTTATAAACCAGAATTAATTCTCAAAAACATTATATATTCCCACTGTCTCCACTCCCTCTCCTCTAGTCACTATTCCAAAGTCTTGGTCTGGCTTTACCCACAGCACCCAGTGAGCCAGGCTTCCATGGGGCCAGATCTAATGTACTTCTCAGCTGCTGCATAACCTTCCCCTCACTGGGCCGTGAAAGGTCCTCTCTGCTCTGCTGGCTCCCCTGCCAGTGGCGGCATTTTCTGAGCTGTGTGTCGTCCTCTCCCTGAGCACCTCTCCACATTGAGGCTCCTCGGAGTTTGATTCTGGGTCTCTAATCTCTTCCTTGTGCTTTGTTCCTTGTTCATCTCCAAGGTTTGATCCCATCTTGGTGTTCATGACAGAGTTGTCTGGAGCTTTGAGCGCTCTGTGGCTCCACTCCGGCATTTCCAACCATGGCCTCTGACTCCCACGTGGTCCTTAGAAATGCCTGTTTCTAAAACAAACCCTTGAGTTCTGTTCCCCATGTTCTGTCCCCTTGTTCCTCGTGTCATAAAGAGGGCCACCATCTGCTCACGTGTCTAGCCAAACCCTCGACCATCTTCCTAGCAGGTGTTTGAACATGTTCCTCCCCCTTGGGGTCTCCTCACGCCCTCCCATCAATCCCCCTTCCACCCTTGCCTTTCTCTAATCCAGGCTCCCCCCAGCAGCAAGAGGGCTCCTTGAGAAATAGAATTCCGATGGTATTGGCCTTGGGCTTCCCAGGAGACTTGCCATGAAACCCACCCTTCGCCATCACCTCCAAGGCCTTCTCCTTCTTTCTTGTAGAGCCTTTGTGCTCCTTTCCCCTTGCCCCCGGCTCTCCAGATGCAGCGATTCCCTCCCTCCCTGACCATCCTACTCTGTCAGTGCAGGGACCTCGCACTGTGGCTCTGTGCACGGGACTGGCTCCTACGTTAAATGGCCTCTCTTCAGAGGGGCCTGCAGACCAGCTCGCTGCCCAGGCGGGGCCTTTCTACATGGCCCAGGCTTCCTTCTGTCAGAGGCCTCATCATCCTGGCATTGTTTTGTCTGCGAATAGGTTTTGCATTGCCAGTCTTCACCTCTGGGGCAGCAGATGCAAGGATGGGACAGAGCCTCCGTCCTCTGTCCCAGCTACAGACAAGACATTTGCTCAATATTAGTTAAATGAATGGCATTTCCCAAGTACTTCACTGTTGGGAGCACCATACTGATTTGCATTTCAGAAACAGTCAGAACTACTTTAACGTAATATTATAGGACACAGCTGCCACAATTGTAACAGTGCTCCCTGCCATGAAGGTGCACCAAACTTTTAGATCCTGATAAATAATAGGCATAATTTAAGGTTGAAAAGGAAGGGGGAGCAGCCCAGCAATGAGTGAGTTGCCTTCAGTTACATGTGAGGATCAGGGCTGATTGCATTTGGAATTATCATTCCCTCCTACACCAGCCATGATTTATAACTTCTCACAAGCACGTAGCATATGTGCCATAATTATTAAAACTGAGTTAATGTAAACACTAAAACAGTCTCCAGCTAGCATATCCATCCAATGGGAATGTGACTCAGCTTGGAAAGGAAGGGAATTCAGACACGTGCCACAGCATGCATGGCCCTGAGGACACTATGCTAATGAAAGAAGCCAGCCACAAAAGGAGACATGCTGCCTGATTCCACATATAGGAGGCATGGGTTCCAGGCAAAATCACAGCCAGAACCCAGAACAGTGGTTGGCAGGGGCTGGGGGCGGGACAATGGAGAGTTAGTGTTTGATGCAGACAGAGTTCCAGCTTGACAAGAGCTCTGGAGCTGGCCGGTGGGGAGGGTTGCACAACAATGGAATGCACTAAGGCCACTGAGAAATGGTCAAGATGGCCGATTCATGTTATGTAAATTTTATTGCAATTTAAAAGGCATCTCTGGCTTTATTCTCTACTGGGTACCCTCATTTGCTCTCGCATCCTCTTCCTCATTCCCTTAATTATATCATGTCTTATTAGAGTGCATGTATTTATGTGACTCAGCTGAAATATTTCCTTGAGCTAAATGTGGGGTATATTTTTTAATTGCACTGATCTGATCCCAGACGTGGTGGATTTGGAAGCATACGTGCCACTTTCGTGGATGAAAATGAACTATCAGTTTCACAGCTGGAGTGGGGGCTGATGCCAGGCGGTAAAGTACCCCAAGGTACGGACGTGGCCCAGGATAAGTGACAGGGAGGATACCAGATGCTGGGCTTTGCACAAGAAGCAGATGATATGGGTCAGGACCACAGGAGGCCCGCACCTATTTGTCCATCTGCCTTTCTCTAACTCAGCGCACTCTCGGAGGGCAGGCCGTGCCTACCAGCACCCTCTCCCTCAAGGCACAGCCCCCTCCAGCGTGTCCAGAGATTGACACAGCCCCATGGTGCTGATCTATTTAGCTCTTACAGTGAGGACAGGGTTATCAGCATTTCAGATGGGAAGATTGAGGTGTCAACAGTCCAATAACTTGCCAGGTGGTGTGCTGTCACCACCAAGGAGCTGGTTCTACTCTCGTGCATGCCTAGCCCTGTGCTTTCCCACAGGGGCCCCTCAGACACTGCCCCAGGGACTCCTCGGTCTCCCACGCCAGGAGGTCCCCAGAGTCCAGGAGTGCTCCGCTGGCCTGCAGTAAAGCTGTGATCTGTCTGCTTCTCAAGAGGGGTGACTAGGAATGGAATGCAGCCACAGCTGCAATATGGTGTGTCAGGTTCTGGTTCTCGGGACTGCCCGCTGGGAGAACAGGCATGGAATCGAGACATTCTCTTAGTGTCCAGTTGCCTTCTATCTTCCTGGGAGAATTTGTAGAGACATATCAGCTCTGAGGCAGGCACTTGGCTGGGGTCCAACTGCACTGGGCAGAGTCCGTCGCTACGCTGTCCACGTAGGCTGTCTCCTCACCCCTCCTGGAAGGCCCTCTGGCCAATCGTAGGCCTGAGCGTTGCTGTGGGAGGCTCTCGGTGCAGCCAGCAGAGGTGTGCTGTTTGCAGCCTTCTCTCTGCAGGGAGGGGTGGTGGGCTGAGGGATGCCCACTCCTGTCCACACAGGGAGCTTCCAGGGCACCTCCACGGTGAAGACCCCTGGTCACCATGTGGCCTGCACCCACAGCAGTGCCAGCCTAGCCTGGGAACTTGGTAAGAACGCAGGTTCTCAGGCCTTCCCACACCAGTTGAACCAGAAACTCAGGTGGGGCCCAGCCCAGGGTTTAGCCAGTGCCCTGTGATTCTCATGCATGCTCAAGGGTGACAGCCCCCGAAAGTGGAGGGGACCCCAGGGAAGGTAGAGAAAGACAAGGGGAGAAAGACCAGGTAAAGGCCAACCTAACTGCCCTGAAGAGGCCATGTCTTGTGAATTGAATCAGAAAAGTTACCCAAGGGCATTCTCTGCTGTCCAAGGGCTGCTTGGCCAGCATACAGTTGCCCTGACTGTCACCGTGCTGTGTGCATTCCTGGTGCTGCTGGGCAAGGCCCAGGGGTTCAGGTCGGATCAGAAAGCAGACCCAATAAAGATGACTTCCCATCATCATGGCCATCATCACCCTGCTTCAGGCCATCCTGGCCTCCCAGAGGCTGCACTGCCTGGGGCACAGAGGGCAGTGTTACCCACTGTCCATTTCTCTCAATCATTTTCTCCATGCCAAATGTGGGTCTAAGTATTCTGCAGATGCTTTCACTCAATTGCATAACCATCCTGTTTGTTTGGTATTATTGTTATTCCAATTTTATGGATGAAGAAGCTGTGGTCGGTCACATGGTTAAGCTCACAGGAACTCCCAACTGAGAACTGGCCTGCCAACATCCTCTGTATGACTAGGGCCAGCCACTCCCCTTCCTCACAATTTTCTCCTCTGTATAAATAAGAGGCTACAAAGGGCCCACCTCACAGGCTTCTGGTGAGAGCCCAATGGTCAGGACAGTGCCCCTCCTCAGTGCTTGTTGACACACTTGGGGAGCCCTACAACTGGTTTGATTTCGGGGATTCTGTTTCCCTGTTTGCTCTGCTTCTCTTGAGTGGAAATCTTTATAGATTGTCAGCCTTCCTCCATCCACATTGTCTTTATCTACAGAAGGAACAAAGCACCACATGTACACACATCATACACAGAAACATACACCATACACATACACACAGACACAGACACCCATTTACATACATTACACACACACAATATGCACACATCCACATAATACGCACACATGCACATACTCTTTGCATATTTAGTTCATGCATACTTCATTAGATAAATTAAATTTTATGTCCTAAGCAAGAAGAACACAAACAGACCCACACTCAGACACATCATAATTAAAATGCCAAAAATTAAAGACAAAGAGAGAATCTTAAAGGCAGCAAAAGAAAAGCCATTTGTTGCCTACAAAGGAGGAGCTCCCATAAGACTGTCAGCTGATTTCTCATCAGGAACTCTATAGGCTAGAAGAGAATGGCGTAAAGTATTCAAGTTAATGAAAACCAAGGATCTGAAACCAAGTTTACTATATTCAGCAAGGCTGTGATTCAAAATAAATGGTGAAATAAAGACCTTCCCAGACAAAAAAAAAAAAGGCTAAAGGAGTTTATCACCACCAAACCAGCACTACAAGAAATGCTAAAGGAACTGTTGTAATGAGAAGATATATGTATATCTCAAGTGGCCAGATTATTATGATCTCTGAATGCATAATAATCTGGCCACTCAGTGTATGTATTAATAATCTGGCCACTTGGTGTATGTATGTGTGTGTGTGTGTGTGTATTAGAGGCCCAGTGCATGAATTCGTGCATGGGTGGGGTCTGGCCAGCTTTGCCAGGAGGAGGGGACATGGGCAGTTGGCCGGCCTGCCTGCTGGTCGAACTCCTGGTCAAGGGGACAATTTGCATATTTGCCTTTTATTATATAGGATATACACTGAGTGGCCAGATTATTATGTGTTCAGAGATCATAATAATCTGGCCACTCAGTGTGTGTGTGTGTGTGTGTGTGTGTGTGTGTGTGTGTGTGTGTGTGTGTGTGTGTGTATATATATATATATATATATATATATATATATATATAGAGAGAGAGAGAGAGAGAGAGAGAGAGAGAGGCATACAGAATTAAAAGGGCCACAAATAAGTACTATCAATAATAACCTTAAAAGATTAAATACTCCAATCAAAAAGACACAGGTTAGCTGATTGGATAAAAAACATGACCCAATTACTAGTATATACTATCTACAAGAGACCCACCTCAGAAAAAAAGACCCACACAGGAAGAGAGTGAAGAGATGGAAACAAAATTTCCCATGCAAATGGAAATGAAAAAAGAGCTGATGTAGTAATATTCCTAACTGACAAAATAGATGTCAAAATGAAGGCCATCACAATAGACAAGAAAGGTCACTACATAATACTAAAGGGATTGATGGAACAAGAGGATATAACCCTGGTAAACATATATGCACCCAATATCTAAAAATGCTTCTACCAGACTTTAAGGGAGAGATTGACAACAGTACAGTCATAGTAGGGTACTTGAACACCCCACTGACTTCACTGGATCGATCTTACAGATAAAAAATGAACAAGAAAGAAGTGACTCTAAAAGACATGCTGGATCAGATGAATTTAACTGATATTTATAGAACATTTCACCTCAAAGCTACAGAATATGCATTCTTCTCAAATGCAAATGGGTCATTCACAATGATAAGCCACATGTTAGGACACAAAACAAGTCTCTACAAGTTCAGGAAGATTGAAATCATATCAACCATCTTCTCATATCACAATGGAATTAAATTAGAAATCAACTATAGCAAAAACACTCAAACAAATAAAGGCTAAACAGCATGTTATTAAATAAAGATTGGGTTACCAATGAGATTAAGAAATAAATAAAAAAACTTCCTGGAAACAAATGAAAATGAATACACAACAACCCCAAATATCTAAGACACAGCAAAAGCAGTCCTGAGAGGGAAGTTCATAGCACTATAGACCTACCTCAAAAAAAAAACAAGAAAAATTAATAATAAACTATTTAATCCTACAACTTAAAGAGCTAGAAAGAGAACAACAATAAAAACCAGGAGTAAGTAGAAGGAAAGAAATAATAAAGATTAGAGCAGAAATAAATAACATAGAGGCTAAAATAACAATACAAAACATGAATGACACTAAGAGCTGGTTCTTTGAAAAGATAAACAAAATTGATGAACCATTAGCCAGACTCAACAAGAAACAGAGAGAGAGGATCCAAATAAATTAAATCACAAACAAAAGCCGAGAATTAGCAACTGATGCCACAGAAACAGAAAGGATTGTAAGAAAATACTATGAACAACAATATGCCAACAAGTTGGACAATGTGGATGAAATGGACAAATTATAAAAAATACAATCTTCCAAACTGAATCAGGAAGAATCAGAAACCTGAATAGGCCAATAACAACTGAGGAAAAAGAAGCAATAATCAAAACACTCCCAAAAAACAAAAGCCCAGTTACAGACAGCTTCACAGGAGAGTTTTACCAAACATTCAAAGAAGAATTAACACCTATACTCCTAAAACTATCCCAAAAAATCCAAGGGTAAGGAACACTTCCAAGCTCTTTTTATGAGGCCAGCATTATCCTAATTCTAAAATCAGATAAAGACACTACAAAAAGAGAATTATAGGCCAATATCCCTGATGAACATAGATGCTAAAATCTTCAACAAAATATTAGCAAGTTGGATCCAGCAATATGTTAAAAAGATTATACATCATGACAAAGTGGGATTCATTCCAGGGATACAAGGCTGGTACAATATTCACAAAACAATAAATGTGATACATCACATAAACAAATTGAAAGACAAAAATCACATGATCCTATCAATAGATGCAGAAAAAAACATTTGACAAAATCCAACACCTATTTTTTATTAAAACTCTCAGCAAAGTGGGAATAGAGGGATCATACTTCAACATGATAAAGGCCATATATGACAAGCCTACAGCACATATCATGTTCAATGGGGAAAAACTAAAACCATTTCCCCTAAGAACAGGAACAAGACTGGATGTCACTTTCACCACTCTTATTTAACATAGTACTGGAAGTCCTTGCCACAGTGATCAGACAAGAAGAAAAAACAAAATGCATCCAAATTGGAAAGGAGGAAGTAAAACTCATTATTCGCAGATGACATGATATTGTACATAGAAAACCCTAAAGACTCCATAAAAAAACGACTAGATTTAAAAATGAATTTGGCAACATAGCAGGATACAAAATTTACACCCCAAAATTGATGTGTGTATATTTTATACACCAATAAAATGATTTCTCAGAAAGAGAAGGAACTAAACAAACAATCCTGTTTAGCATTGCCACAACAACAACAACAACAACAACAACAACAACAAATAAGATACTTAGGAATAAACTTAACCAAGGAGGTAAAAAGACTTGTACTTGGAAAACTACAGGACGTTGAAAAAAGAGATAGAAGGAGATATAAACAAGTGGAAGAGTATTCCATGTTCATGGATTGGTAGAATCGACATCATTAAAATGTCCATACTACCCAAAGTAATCTACAGATTCACTTCAATTCCCATTAAAATACCAACAGCATATTTCACAGATCTAGAACAAATACTCCAAAAATTTATATGGAACCACAAAAGACCCCGAATAGCTGCAGCAATCTTGAGAAAGGAGAACAAAGTTGGAGGAATCACAATAGCAGATATCAAGTTATACTCCAAAGCCACTGTAATCAAGACAGCCTGGTACTGGCCCAAGAACAGGCATATAGACCAATGGAACAGAACAGAGACCCCAGAAATTGACCCAAACCATTATGCCCAATTAATATTTGACAAAGGAGGCAAGAGCATACAATGGAATCAAGACAGTCTCCAATAAATGGTGTTGGCAAAATTGGACAGATACATGCAAAAAAAGAAAATTAGATCACCAACTTACACCATTCACAAGAATAAACTCAAAAATGGATAAAAGATTTAAATGTAAGTCATGAAACCATAAAGATCTTAGAAGAAACAACAGGCAGCAAAATCTCAGATATCTCTCCTAGCAATATGTTTATTGATACATTTCTGCCGTGGTCGGCAAACTGCGGCTCGCGAGCCACATGCGGCTCTTTGGCCCCTTGAGTGTGGCTCTTCCACAAAATACCACGGCCTGGGCGAGTCTATTTTGAAGAAGTGGCGTTAGAAGAAGTTTAAGTTAAAAAAATTTGGCTCTCAAAAGAAATTTCAATCGTTGTACTGTTGATATTTGGCTCTGTTGACTAATGAGTTTGCCGACCATTGTGCTAAGAGAATAGGTCAGTCAGAGAAAGACAAGTATTACATTATCTCACTCATATGTGGAATCTAATGAACAAAATAAACTGATGAGCAAAATAGATCCAGAGACATAGAAGCATAGAACAATCTGCGGAATCTCAGAGGAAAGCGTGGAAGGTTGGTGGTGGGATGTGATCAACAGAAGAAACGGCATATAACCCACGGACAGACAATAGGGTGCTGAAGGCCTCAGGCAGGGGACGGGGTGGGCTAGAAGGGGTCGATGGGCAAAAAGGGACATCTGTAATACTTTCTACAATAAAGATTTAATTTTTAAAAGTTGAAGCTTTGTGAAAGAAACCAAACATTTATTTTTCACTCAGAAAGAGATGCCTTTGTTAGTTAAGCTTAAGCTTGATACATAGCTAAACAGAATTGGCTAACATGTTTTTATTCCAACAATAGTTTTACACCTGAGATTTTTACACCTGAGATTGGTCTCCCTATATTCTTTTTTTTTCTATCCTCACCAGAGGATATGTTTATAAATTTTTTTTTTTTTTTTTTAGAAAAAGAGAGAGAGGGGGAGAGAGAGACGGAGAGAGAGAGGGAGAGAGAGAAACATTGATGTGAGAGCAAAACATTGATTGGTTGCCTCCCATACACACCCTGACCAGGGATCAAACCCGAAACCTTTTGGTGTCCTGGATGACGCTCCAACCTACTGAGCCACTCGGCCAGGGGGTCTCCCTACATTCTTAGTCAAAAGCCTCTATGAGATCTTTACAAAACATATTGCATGTTCCTAGGTGTTAAGAGCAGAGGAAAGCAGGTGCCCTGTGTGCCTAGGGGTTGTTCCGGGTAGCTGGACTCTCCCTCCACCTGTCCCGCTGCCGCAGGAGCTCTGCTTTCCTCTGTGTTTAAGGCACATCCTGCCTTTTGACATTAAGTAACATTTTCACTTTCAAAAATAAAACCTGTTCCCAGCGGATTGATCTGCTCCACAAAGCTAAGGAGACAGAAATAGGAAATTGCGGCCTGAGCCTTTCAGCATCAGACATTTAACTGTCTTTGTGGCTTGTCTAGGAGGCTGTGTGTTCTGAAGACCAGAGAGTGAAACCGATTAATAAGCAATACCACGTGCCTTGGGCCAGTCTATTTTGAAGAAGTGGAGTTAGAAGTTTAAGTTTAAAAAATTTAATCGGTTTCACTCTCTGGTCTTCAGAACACAGTCTTCAGAACACACAACCGATTAATAAGCAATACCACGTGCCCTGTGCCCTCCTGGCTGTGCCCTCCTGGCTGTGCCCTCCTGGCTGTGCCCTCCTGGCTGTGGATGGTCCCCTCATTGCTGTGCCCTCCTGGCTGTGCCCTCCTGGCTGTGCCCTCCTGGCTGGTCCCCTCATTGCTGTGCCCTCCTGGCTGTGCCCTCCTAGCTGTGCCCTCCTGGCTGTGCCCTCCTTGCTGTGCCATCGCGGCTGGTCCCCTCCCTCTGCCCTCCTGGCTGTGCCCTCCCGGCTGGTCCCTTCCTTCTGCCCTCCTGGCTGGTCCCCTCCTTGCTTTGCCCTCCTGGCTGGTGCCCTTCTGGCTGTGCCCTCCTGGCTGTGCCCTCCTGGCTGATCCCCTCATTGCTGTGCCCTCCTGGCTGTGCCCTCCTGGCTGGTCCCCTCATTGCTGTGCCCACCTGGCTGTGCCCTCCTGGCTGTTCCTTCCTGGCTGGTGCCCTTCTGGCTATGCCCTCCTGGCTGTGCCCTCCCGGCTGTGCCCTCCTGGCTGTGCCCTCCCGGCTGTGCCCTCCCAGCTGGTCTCCTCGTTGCTGTGCCCTCCTGGCTGGTCCCCTCATTTCTGTGCCCTCCTGGCTGGTGCCCTCCTTATCGTGCCCTCCTGGCTGTTCCTTCCTGGCTGTGCACTCCTGGCTGTGCCCTCCTGGCTGGTGCCCTCCTGACTGTGCCCTCCTGGCTGGTCCCCTCATTGCTGTGCCCTCCTGGCTGTGCCCTCCTGGCTGTGCCCTCCTGGCTATGCCCTCCTGGCTGTTCCTTCCTGGCTAGTGCCCTTCTGGCTGTGCCCTCCTGGCTGTGCCCTCCTGGCTATGTCCTCCTGGCTGTGCCCTCCTGGCTATGCCTTCCTGGCTGTTCCTTCCTGGCTGGTGCCCTTCTGGCTGTGCCCTCCTGGCTATGCACTCCTGGCTGTGCCCTCCTGGCTGTGCCCTCCCAGCTGGTCTCCTCATTGCTGTGCCCTCCTGGCTGATGCCCTCCTGGCTGGTGGCCTCCTGGCTGTGCCCTCCTTGTTGTGCCCTCCTGGCTGGTGCCCTCCTGGCTGGTGCCCTCCCTGGCTGGTGTCTTGCTGTCAGAGCAAGGTCTAATTCTTGGAGTACTCACTCCTACGTCCTGCTCACAGCACTAATTGTGAGAGCGAGTTCCTTCCCGAACCCTGATCGCTGGGTGCACTGTTGGAAGCACTCACTGCTCCTTCCTGCCGACTGGTCCAAGTGTGGGAGCACAGGCCCTGCCCTGCTACACCAGCTGTTGGGTCTGAGCCCCTCTGCCTGGGGCTGGACCTTCTGGGATGCTGGGTAGTAGACGAGAAGCCATGAGAGGTCGTAGATATAAGAGTTTTCATTGTAGGTCCAGTGGCCATATAGCCACTGCTAACAAGGAGCTACTAGACAAAACAGTTCTCCAAAGTAAAGTCCTATCCGGGAGGTAGCCACACACTGGCTAGATGACAACACAGCTTTCCCACAGAGCAGCCTCCAACATAAGAGCCATACAAAAGCCATCCTTAGGGCAACGGACTCTCTAAGCAGCCGCACCTGTGGTCAGTGATGCCTCTTCCCCATTCTGCAGCCCTGCACTGGCTGGTCAGTAAACTATAAGACTGAGACAAAAAAGCTTCCTTCCAAATAGTGACCTCAGTCATCTGGGTTATAGAAGGGCACGCTTGCGCAGTGTGCATACAGATTCCTGTGCCTTGCTCTTGCACCTGTGTATAGTCCTTGGACACCCTGATTAAGATCCCCATGCTCAGAGTGGCCTTGGACATCCAGCATACTCTGAACAAGGCCTTCACACTCTAATTGGCCTCAGCCATCCGGCCTACTCTGGCATGGTTCCCACTCCTGCCTTGCTGGTGCCCTGCCTTACTGGTGCCCTGCTAGCCCAGGCAGCCAAGGGAAGCCAAGACTCACTGCCCACAGTCACCGGGCAGAGTGGCCAGTCGTACACCTGTCTGCAGTCCTAGGGGTTTCTGTATCAAAATTGTAGCTTTAATACATTTCTCTCAGCCAGAGCATCACACCCCAAACAGAAATAGGTGCACATAAAATTTAACAAGAATTCCTTCCCCGAGGTCTCAATAAGAAGAGGAAGCGAGAAGAGAAGGAGACAGAGGCCAGCACCTGGAAACGGGCATCCAATGACTCAGTCCATAAACGCAGTCTCTCAGGCAGCACTGTGCCTGGCTCCACCTCACCTTCTCCCCTGGGAAACAGGCAGAGGCCAGTCTCCTGCACTAGCCAGTCACCTGGCACCTCTGCTCTGAACCAGGACGCGGCTTGGGGCCCACACATGCTGAGCGCCTGGCAAGCCATCTGTAAATGGCTCCTCCCTGACCAAAGACCACCTACTGATACCTCCTGCGCCACCAGGAGAGGCTGCTGCAGGGTGGCAGGAGCCCAGGGGGTGGGGGGTTGAGCCCAGGATAACACAGGAAGTGTCCCCTGCGCTCCCCATACCACACAATTCTGTCAGGCCACCTCCTTGACCTCCACCCTATCCTGGCCACGCAAGTCCAGCGCCCGTGGCTGGGAGGGGGAGTCCAGGCCCCACAGCACTTACCTTGCCCATGAGCTGGCTCATATCTGACACTGTCTCTGGGCACAAAGCTTTGCTGAGTCTGCACCTCCTGCTGCTTCTTCTTTAAGGCCCGGCCCCGGCGGCCATCTCGGGTATAAATCTGATAAACTATCTCATGAGCAAAGCCATAATGAATAGCACTGAAGTGGTGCTAAATCAGCGGAGGTAGTTCATGTCCATGGGTAGAACAACTCAATATTGTCAAGATGTCAGCTTTTCCCAACTTGATGTATAGACTCAGTGCAACCCTCAACAAAACTCCAACCCAGTTACTTTGCAGAAATCAACAGCTGGAGCTTCTAGGAAGAGATAACGGCCCAGCAGGGCAGCACAGTACTGAAGAGAGCACAGGGGAAGGACTCTGCCTGCCCTGCTCTTACTAAAGAGTTTTTGATCTGTGTCATTGGCCAACGAAGAGGCAAATGGACAAATGGAACAAGAGAGTGCCCCCAAATAGACCCACATAAATGTAGACAACTTATCTTTGACGAAGGAACTAAGAAAATACATTGAAGCAAAGATAATCTCTTCAACAAATGGTGTGGAAACAATTGGCCAGCCGCATACAAAGAAATAAATAAATCTAGATACAGGCCTTCACCAAAATTAATTCAAATGTATTATAAATCTAAATGTTAAATACAAAACTATAAAACTCCCGGAAGGCAACATAAGAGGAAATCTAGATGATTTTAGGTATGATGATGAGTTTTTAGACACAATCCCAAAGGTATGCTGGAACAGTAAGATGAAGGTGCTGTTCTCTGCCATGGATCCTGTCAGGAGAGTGAGAAGGCAAATTGCAAACTGAGAGAAAAGATTTGCAAAAGACATATCTGATAAAGAACTGTTATCAAAATAGACAAAGAACTTGGGAAACTTAACAATAAGAGAACAAACAACAGAATGAAAAAAAAAAATGGGCAAAAGACCTTAACAAACATCTCACCAAAGAAGATATACATATTGCAAATAAATGTATAGAAAAATGTTCTATGCCGTATGTCATCAAATAAATGCAAATTAAAATGGCTATGAGACACAACTAAACACCTGCAGGAATGGCGAAATCTGGAAAACCGGCAGCACCAAATGCTGGTGAGAATGTGGAGCAGCAGGAACGCCCATGCATTGCTGAATGGAATGCAATGTAGTTCAGGTACTTTGTCAGGTAGTTCGGGAGATTTTACAAAACGAAACATGCTTTTACCAAATGATCCCACAATCAGGTGCTCCCAAAGCAACTGACATGTATATCCACACGAAAACCTGCACATGTTGGTTTATAGCAGCTTGTAATCGCCAAAACTTGGAAGCAACCGAGATGTCCTGCATAGGTGATGGGTAAATTTAATCAATGGAATATTACCCAGTGCTGAAAGAAATGGACTATCAAGCCCTGAAATGACATGAAGGAATCTTTAATGTGTACTCTAAGTGAAAGACGCCAGTCTGAAAAGGCTACATACTATGATTCCAGCACTATGACACACTGGAAAAGACAGAACTATGGAGACAATAAAAAGTTTGGTGGCCCCAGGGGCTTGGGGGGAAAGGTGGGATGAATAGGCAGAGCACAAGAGTATCAGGACAGTAAAAATACTCGGCATGATACTATGATAATGAATACATGTCGTTATACATTTATCCAAATTCATGGAATGTTCACCAACAGTGAACCCTGAGGTAAATTAGGGACTTTGGATCATTATGATGTGTCATCACTTACAACAAACAAACCAATCTAGTGGGGGGTGTTGACAATGGGAGAGGTTATACATGTGTCAGGGCATGGGGTTTATGAAAAAAAAAACTTTATACCTCCTTCTCAACTTTGTTGTGAACCTAAAAGAGCTCTAAAAGATTAAAATCTTCAAAAGGCCAATCTCAAAAGTTATAAAGGTCATTAATATATTATTCCATTAAATATCATTCTTGAAATTACAAAATTAGAGAACTAGAACACAGATTAGTGGTGGCCAGGTGTTGAGGAGGGGCTGGGCGGAAGGGGTGGACCTGGCTGTGAGAGTCAACGTGAAGGACCCCTAGTCGTGCATGGATGCTGGATTTGACGGTGTAGATGTCAGTATGCTGGCGGTGATGTCACCACTGGGGACCCTGGAAACAGTATGTGGCTACATCCTTGCACGAGATCTTTCTGTATTATTTCTTATAACTGCATAGAAATATACAACTACTTTAAAATAAAAAGTTTAATTTTAAGTTCTATCTCCTGAATTTTTACATTATTATTTGCATCTAGGAATTTTACTTTTCTCCTCTCTATAATTTCAAATTTTTTTTTCATGTTATTACATCTTGATTATGTTGGTCAGTGGCTTTGCCTCCTCCCCTCGCCCCCCATAGGACCAAGTCTTAGAATTAGCTATCTTTCCATTCTTCTAATTTCAATTTTATTAACTTTCTATATAAAAAATGATTTATTTTCATTATTTTTTCTTTAGTTTAGCTCAGACATTTAATCTGTAGAATTTTTATCAGTATTGTCTCCTAAATAGTCTATGTATGTACACCCATATTTAGATTTTTGCTTCTTTTTGGCACAAAAATTATTGGACAGTTTTTTTTTAATATCAATTTAGTTATTTTGTTTGTATTATTATTTCTACATTACTGGATTATATTCAGGGATTTCTCTATATTTATAGAAGCCTAAACAACTGAATGACCAAACGACCAAATGACCAGTCAACTGGTCGCTATAACATGCCCTGACCACCAGGGGGCAGATGCTCAATGTAGGAGCTGCCGCCCGGTGGTCAGTGCACTCTCACAGTGGTAGCGCTGCTCGGCTGATCTACAGGCGCCAGACGCCAGGCTCATGGCTGGCCGCCACAGCCTGGAGACTACAGTGGAGCAGCAGCAAGCCTACTGAGCGGTGGCGGCAGCAGGTGCAGCGGGGCCGGGATGAGCAGGAGTGGCAGGCAGCATTGGAATGCCAGTTTCAGCCCAATCCCCACAGGCCATGCCAAGGGACCCCACCGATGCACGAATCCATGCATCGGGCTTCTAATCTATCCTATCTAATAAAAGAGTAATATGCAAATTAACCATCACTCCAACACACAAGATGGCTGCCCCCATGTGGTCAAAGATGGCTGCCTCCATGTGGACACAAGGTGGCTGCCACAAGATGGCCAGCAGAGGAGGGCAGTTGGGAAGGACCAGGCCTGCAAGGGAGGGCAGTTGGGGGCAATCAAGCCTGCAGGGGAGGGCAGTTAGGGGTGACCAGGCCTTTAGGGGAGGGAAGTTAGGGGCAATCAGGCTGGCAGGGGAGTGGTTAGGGGGTGATCAGGCTGGCAGGCAGAAGTGGTTAGGGGCAATCAGGAAGGCAGGCAGGCGAGCAGTTGGGAGCCAGCAGTCCTGGATTGTGAGAGGGATGTCCGACTGCCCGTTTAGGCCCGATCCCGATAGGATCGGGCCTAAACGGGCAGTCGGACATCCCTCGAAGGGTCCCAGATTGGAGAGGGTGTAGGCTGGGCTGAGGGACACCACCCCCCCATGCATGAATTTCATGCACCGGGCCTCTAGTATCATATATAAAAGCCTAAGCGACTATTAAGACTGATCCACTGCTCCACTGGTTGACTGGTAACTATGACAACACACTGACCACCAGGGCACAGACACTCAATGCAGGAGCTGCCCCCTGGTCATCAGTGCGCTCCCACAGCCAACCTCCCACAGCTGGCCAACCTCCCGTGGTCCCTCCCCCTGGCCCGCTGGCCCTGGCCTCAATCAGCCCCATCAGGGCTGGCTGGCCAACATCCCATGGTCCTTCCCCCCCGACTGGCTGGCCCCAATTTGCCCCAATGGGGACTGGGTGAGACAGCCCCAATTGGCCCCGATTGCTGGCCAGGCTGAGGGACCCCACCCATGCACGAATTTGTGCACTGGGCCTCTAGTCTATACTAATAAAAGGGTAATATGCTAATTAGACCAGGTGACTGGACATCTTCCAGACATCCGACTTCCTTCCAGACAGTTAGGGGGTGACCAGGCCAGCAGGGGGGGTAGTTAGGGAGCGACCAGGCCAGCAGGAGGGCAGTTGAGGGGCAGCCAGGCAGGCCAGCAGGGGGACAATTGGGGGGAGACCAGGCAGGCTGGCAGGGGGCTAGTTGGGGGGTGATCAGGCAGGCAGGCAGGCAGATGAGCGGTTAGGAGCCAGCAGTCCTGGATTGTAAGAGGGCTGTCCAACTGCCGGTTTAGGCCCACATCAGGCCTAAACCAGCAGTCCGACATCTGCCGAGGGGTCCCAGATTGTGAGAGTGTGTAGGCCGGGCTGAGGGACCCCCTCCCTCCATGCATGAATTTCGTGCACCAGGCCTCTAGTGCAGGTATAAGAATCAGGTTTTGAAAAACAAATTGCAGTTTGCATTTCTAAGAAATGCATTTCAAAGACACAATGGTATGTTTCAAGATAGGTGTAAAGCAAAAAATCTAAAAGTAAAGTGCCCGTTTTTACCCATGAGCATAGCTTCTGCTTTCCACACATGTGCATATGTGCTTTTGCTGCAATCCTTGCAGCCTCTTCTCACTAAGCAACAAAGAAAAGAACCAAAACTTTAAAGTTGAAATTCAGAGTTCATAAGTGTCATCTTCCTGCCAAATAGCAAAATTGAATTTTGCTTCAAGGAATCCCATCATTTTATTGGCCCTATTTCCACTGTCACAGCTGCTAAATGACCTATGGTGGGGTTATCATTTTTATTCTAGAAACTTCTTTATAAGCAGTTTTCAACTGAATTAACCAAGGCAGCCTATTCTTACCATTCTGCATCTTTTGTTATTCAAATTATTCTAGTAGACAGAGGGAAAGTATTCACTCAGCTAAAATGGAAGAAATTTGCATAGTAAAAGCATGGCAGCCTTGTTATAACCATAATAACATAGACTTATTCTGCAAGTATAAATGAAGTCATGAATATAGCAGTATTCTCAGTCTGAAAGGGTCATTTCAGACACCTATTCAATATAGGAACTGTGGGCCTTCTGGGGAAAGGAGAAGTTCCTTCTTACAAGAAATGTTTTTATCAGAAAAATTAAGGGACTTTTTTTAAAAGTCTTGAAGAAAAATCTAATTGACAGTGATGAGCCCCTACTCTGTTAGAATGCAAAATAGGAGAAATGTTGGGAAATAACTGGTGGCTGCGGGCCTCACTGGAAGTTCTGTTTTGTTTTGTTTCCATTTGCTGGAATAATGATGACCTACTGCTGCTGGAGAATCCAAGTCTTCCCTAGCCACTGAAGTAAGCATTTTCAGAAGCCCCCACGGGAGAGTGAGATGTGGTAGAAGACTTTATTTGTGTGGGGTTACATCACTCAGGCTGCAAGGTTCCATGTCCCTTAACCCAGTCCTGGAAAAGGGGCCGCTGTGGGCTCCACAGAGCCGGAAGCAGGGTCAGTGTGCAATCTCTGTCCCGTGCGCAGCGGGCCCAGTTCAGCACAGGCAGACCCAGGCTCTTAATCCATCATGTGGAGCCCACATGGCCACGGCCACGAGGACCCATGCAGGGAAATGCACCCCCTGCACAGGAGTCTCAAGAGAGGTAGAGGGCATGAGCCAAGAACAAGCGAACTTCCTTGTCTAGGAGTTTACATATTCAGGTTTCCCGCCCTGGCAGTGGCCAGACCTGTTCTGACCACTGATTCACTCCCAGGTGGGACTGATGGGCAAGCACCTTCCCATGTCACTCAGACCTTACTGGGCATGCGTCCAAACTGCCTTTGACCAGTGGGGAACAGACTTGGACGGTGTTAAATTGCAGCTTTCTAGCAAAGTTGTAGAAATGGAATGCCTATATTTCTAGTCTCCCCTTTACTCCTTTCCTGTTAAATAATAACCAGATTAGCATAATGGTATTACTACTTGCAAGTGAGCATTAGCTGAGAATGGAGTGATCAGATGTAAGGGTCTGAGATTCCCAGTGCTGCTTGCTAAGTCATCTTCCTCCCAGTCATTTCAGAGGATGACCTGGAGGGAGGAAAAATGAGAGAATTAGGGAGTGAGAGGGTATTTCACAGAGGAGTCTCCAGAGGAATCTAATTTCAGAAAAAAATGGCAAGGAGACCAAAAGGCAAATGTGGAGGGAGTCCGAGCAAAGGCGGGATGAAGAAAGAAGATGAGTGCAGAAAGCCAGGAAGGCCACCCAGCCATCACAGTCTGACTTGCCATCCCACTTAGGGTGTGAGCCCTCTCTGTCAATGTAAGAAACGTTCAAACCTGTGAAGAATTTGTGTGTGTTTATTGAGCCAAAGTGTCGACAAATGCCCGTGTGAGAAATGGCTCACCTGTCCAAATGTCAAATGACAGACTAGAAAACAGAAGCGTGGTGAAATGAGATTTTTAATAACACTCTTGAGAGCGAGCGCCCATTGTACAGGATCACACGTGGGGCAGGGGACATAGCCTATTTATTTAGACCCTCCTCCAGTTCCTCATTGGCTGAGGACTATGTGGTCACCTGTTTCCTAATAGGTCGCCTAGGTCTTACCGTCTCCTATTGGGTTATTTAGAAAAATGGGCTGGGGCCTTTTCTAGTTGCCTCCACCTCCCTTTGTCTAAGGGAATCTTCCTGGAACATGTGCTACCAGCCACGCGCACAGCTCTCCCCCTCTCCCCGCCCCCCACATCCTGTTTGCTCTGGGGAAATGCAGGGACCGACTGGCCACATGCTGTTTCTTTTCTATGAAGATGAATCAGAGGCATGTTTCTTACACCAGGAAACAAAATCTCAATAGGCTAAGAATGCTCCAGTTTTGCACCATGTTTTATACATTACAATCAAAAGAGAAACACAAGTGGGTTACATGAAATCCATTGGTGATAGGTTAGGGAGGTGGGAGAAAGCAAAGAGGGGAAATCTCTGGGATTGGATAAAAAGTAAAATGATAAACACATTAATAGTCAACAATTAACAAAACGGTAACAATGAGAGGATTTATGGCCTCTGCCCTGGTGTCTTGGTTGTGCCCTGTGAGGTCTGGAAAAGGGGGGTTATCCTAACATTCTGAAGGTATGTTAAGGTAGATGCAAAGGACAATGGACAGGCTCAGTGAAGGTAAAGGTGACCTTTGTCAGGGAAGATACTGGCCTAGGACATGACTACCAGCCATAAACTGCTTTTACTAGTAGTTAAAAGTTTTTATTTCAGACCACCCTTTGTGGTAACTTTAGGTCTCTGAGTTTGAAGGCCACCACACAGGCCTCCCTGAGCTGTCAGGTCAGCATGTGGCCCCTTTTCGTCCACATCTCCCAGCGGGGTCACCTGCCCAGTGAGGCTACAAAGGACTGTCCATCACAGCTTGTTGTCATGCTGTCTTGTCACCCTGGTTGAAGGGTTCCAAGAGACGCTAGCGAAGCCTCAATGTGGTAGGGCTAGGGACATAAGCCTTTAGAGAGAGGTCCGGGCTCCTCATCTCCCCAAACTGGTCCTCTTTCCAGAAAGAGGAGACGTTGCAGCCACACTTCTCTGGCCTCTGAGCACGCCCTGCACCCCGCTCGGATACCTCTGTGTGGGGGATGAGGTGTCCCCGCTGCTCTGTATTTCACCAGCATTTGGATGCTTCCCAAGGAAAGGACAGAGATCCCAGACCTGGAGTCAAACCAAGGACAGTCGGATTGTTGATGATGATGCGAAGGGCACCAGGTGTTAGACTGGACATGGGTTCAGCAACCTGGGTACTTGGATTCTGGCTGGGAAAGAATTCAGGACCAAGACTCAAACTGGAAGAGCAAGTTTATTTAGACAGTCACAGAGGTGAAGGAAGTAATTCCTAGAAGAAATGGACTCAGGAAACAGGTTACAGAAGCAAAGGAAGGGCCTTAGAAGCGAGGAAGGGAAAGGTGCTGCACTTGTGGGGATGGGGAGGCGAGGGAGAGGCGAGGTTGTGCTCCCAGGAGGGAGAGGTGCTGGCTCCTCGGCTGAAGGGCTTTAAGGGTGGAGGCTGTGGGGGAGGCCCCAGGGGAAGGTAGCAATAGAATATGCAGCAGCTTCCCAGGTGAGTCCTTTCAGGGTGTGGTCTCCACTGATTGATTGGTCGGCACCAGGGCAGGGGCCATTATCCAATTAGGCCGGTCCTGAGGTCAGTTGTGGGATTGCTTGTCTGGTTTTGCTGCTTTTCTGGGTCTGGAGCTGAAATACAACTGAGGCCCAGATGTTATCTCTCGGGAGGAAAGGTCAGGGGTTCAAACCGCATGCTAGGGGAGGAAAGGCCGCCCTGGGGATGAGGCCCCACCCTACAATTGTCCGTTCTAGGCACTGGGGGCTTTTCACCTGGTGACCTTCTTTCTGTACCGGCCCATCTCCTCGCTCTGCTAACTTCTAACTGCCTACCACAGGATCGCAGAGGTCTGACCACCAACAGACAAACTGTACCCTTCCCTTGGAGACACCGGCAATTTTGTCTCTTTCTTCTTTTTTCCAATCCCAAGCCTCCATTCCTGTGAACTATAAGCCCTGAAGGTAGGTTTTGTCTCTTCCATCAGGGAGCCACAGGATGACAAGAGTCAGAACTTGGCCTCCAAAGGCGTGGGTAAGCCCCAACCAACTATGTGCTTGTGTGACATTTACTGAGGTACTAGCACCTTGAATTTTACGCTCTTCGCCTGTAAAACAGCAGTCCTGGAGGTTTAGAAGACTGAATGGAAGAACATGTGTCAAGCACCCAGCCACATAACCAATAGACAAAACCCCAGAAGTCTATATGCGTTTCCTGTTGCTGCCCTAACAAACTTCCATAAACTTAGTGTTTAAGTTTAGAACAGCACAGCATTTATCACTGCGCAGTTCTGGAGGTCAGAAGTCCCACACAGGTCTCACCAGGCTGAGGTCCAGGTGTTGGTGTGGCTGTACTCCTGCTGGTGCCTCCAGGCGGGATCTGTTCCTTGCCTCTGGTGCCCCAAGGCCTCCTGCTTTCCTTGGCTCATGGCCCCGACCAGGCTCACTCCAAACTCTGCTTCTGTCATCACCTCTTCTCTGACTCTGCTCCTCCTGCCTTCCTCCTGCCCTATAAGAAGCCTTGGGCTGATATAAAGCGGGGGAAACACAGGCTAGTCTTGCCAACTTTGCCATTTAGGTGACATATTCACAGGTCTGGGAATTAATGTGGGTATCACTGAGGGCCATTATTTGATCAACCATGTGAAAAAGGCTGGAAAGAGTGAAAGCAAAGGCATAGCTGGATAGAATGGAGAGGGGACTACACGGGTACAAGCCCCTCGTCCTTCATGAGAGGAGGCAAGGGGTGTCTGGATATATGACTACAAGGGACCAAACAAGAGGTCTGAATGCTATTTAAAGTGTCTAGGTAACCAGTAGAGAAATGGAGACAATGCATGTCAAAAATTGGAAGGAGGCAAAGACAAGTAAAATAGCAGATGAAAAGTAAAATTCGAGCCCAAATGACATCATTAAACACTTGTAGTCAATGTGTGAATCTAAAGGAGCAAAATGAGGAACTCAAAAAACAGGGCAAAACCTACTGCAGCTCTGGAAACAACTGCTAGCAGAATGGAGAACAACTTCTCTCCCTCTCACTCCCTCATTCTTGCGTTGCTTGTTTGCACTTTTGTTTTGCTGGAATAAACATCCAGAGAAAGGAAGCATCTTTGCAGGCCTGCTCACGGAAGGTCCCCTTGTTTGTCTCTCGGAACGGGACCACACCTTCTGGAAGCTCTGTCCGCTGGCCGTGCCTTCAGTGGTCTCTGCTACAGAGTTTCATCCCCTCTCCGCAAGTCCCAATTAGATTAGGAGGCAGGGAGAGCTGAGCACGTGCTCAGCTAACTGCGTGGACCAGCAGCCCGGGGGTGCGTGGGCACAGGCTGGGTGCTGTCCCAAGCCCCCGCCCGAACCTCGCAGGCAGCAGGTGCGTGCTGCCCAGACCCCGCATGCCGCACTGGGCTCACTGCAGACAGCGAAAGGAGGCCGCCCCTGAGGCTGCACTAGCATTTTTTTTATTTTTTTAATGGTGCACAATTGTTTATTTCTGGAATTTTTCATTTCATCTTTTCAGACCACAGTTGGCCATAGGTAACTGAAACCACAGAAAGTAAAACCATGGATGGGGGTGGGCTATTGTACACAGAAAAGCCCGCATTGGAAATAAGAGTGTTTTTTTCTCTTCATCTTTTTTTCTTTGTTGATAAAGGTATTACATATGTGTCCTTATCCCCTCATTGCCCCCCACCCCCGCTCGTGCCCTCACCCCTGGTGTCCGTGTGCATTGGTCATGCTTATATGCATGCATGCAAGTCCTTCGGTTGATCTCTCCAGGCTGCCCTTTTAGAAAGCAGTTTTGCTGTTTGCATACATTGATCTGATTTCTAAAAGCTATGAGGCACAGATGTTTTACTGGAGGAAAAAGAACGATGTAAAAGACATCGCCAACGTGTCGCTGCTGGCAGTGCAGCCGGACCTCGGCTCTCCATTCAGCTAAGGAAGAGCTCAGAGCCAAGGACTCTGATGCAAGAGAAGGGTTACTTAGAAAGCCACAGCGGCAGAGGAGGCGTCAGCTGCGCTGTGCGGATTCAGGAAACCTTACGAGGCGAAAGGAGGACCCTTGGAGCTTAGGAGAGGGCGGATCCAGGCTGGCCCACGGAGGGTGCCGAGGAGAGGAAGGAGGCTCCTGCGGCCAGAACCCCTATGGAAAGGCGGAGGATTTCGCAGAGCTGAAGAGCAAGCGCCTGAGAAAGAAGTTTGCTCCGAAAGATGCTTGGAAAAGCAAGGAGGAAGCTTACCTATGAGAAAGCCAAGCACTACCACAGGGAATACAGGCAGATGCGCAGAACTGAGACTCGGAGGGCCAGGATGGCAAGAAAAGCTGGCAACTGCCATGTACCCGTGGAACCCAAATTGGCACCGTCATCAGGGTCAGAGGAATCAGTGGTGTTCGCCCAAAGGGCTGAGGGGTGCTGCAGCGCCTTCGCCTTGCCAGGTCTCCCAGGCCCCTTTGCTGAGCTCAGCAAAGCTCGATGAACACGCCGAGGCTGGGACCGTACTAGTACTAGTATATTGCATGGGGGCTCCCAAACCTGACGCCAGTAAATGAACGATCCACAGGTGGTTATGGCAAACTCAACACCAAGCGCATTGCCTGACCGATGACGGTGATTGCTGGATGTCTCGGTAAGTATGACACCATCTGCACGGAGAGTCCCGTCTGTGAGACCTACGCGGGTGGAAAAGCTTCCAGCAGGCACGCAACTTCCCGTGGCCCTTCCAGTGACCTTCTCCATGCAGAATGAAACAAGACCCATCCCCCCCCCACACACACACTGTGCAGAAGGAGAGGCTGGGAACGAGACCAGTCAGCAGGCTTGCTGGGAGGATAAGCTAGGGGTGTGATTTTGTAATCTGGTCAGTCAGTAACAGCGAGTGCTGTGAAACTGGAATAAATATGGGCGAGCGCAGGCATACTCATAGAGAGCATGCCCTGGGCCTTGCCTTAGGGACATGCAGCTGTTTTCTAAAGCAGGAATTTAGGGGAGGTGCGGGGGTCCCCACAGCATCCAGCAGCTCTCCCGGGTGCTCTTTCAGGGCGCGGTCTCCGCTGCGTGGTGGGCACAGGGCTGGGTCATTAGGCAGCAGCCGGCCCCGCGGAGCCACGTCCTCACTGGTCTGGTTTCGCTGCTTTTCTGGGCCTGGAGCTGCAACACAACGGAGGCCTCAGTATTACCTCCGGTTGACCAGAACTCTGTCTCTGTGGTCAACAGGCCCGAGGCTTTGTTCCTAAGATTATCTGATGGGGCCACAACCTCAGTGTCCTGAGGGCTTAATGCTTAAGGGAGTGGATGTGCAGGGCTTGTCTGGGAGTTGAATGAGACTATTCTCTGCCTCTTGTTCCCCCTCTAAGGGTTCTAAACCGCACGGCTAAGCCCTAACCAGTGTGGCTCAGTGGATAGAGCGTCGGCCTGTGACTGAAGGGTCCCAGGTTCGATTCCGGTCAAGGGCATGTACCTTGGTTGCGGGCACATCCCCAGTAGGGGGTGTGCAGGAGGCAGCTGATCGATGTTTCTCTCTATCCCTCTCCCTTCTTCTCTGTGAAAAAAATCAATAAGTTATACTTTTAAAAAAATAAAAATAAACCGCACTGCTAGCAACACGCTTGTGGAGGGAAGGTCCCTCTGCGGAGGCTCTCGCCCACAGCAGTTGTTTTCTCTGGTTTTGCCCATTGCTGGGCTGGGGACTTCCGCCCTCGCTCCGCTCTGCTCATGCTGCTGACTCCCGCCACATCACACTGGGGGGGTCAAGCGTGAACAAGAAAAAGAGGAACCTGAGCCTTCTTGAAACTGACAGAGAAGGTCTTGGAGAAATAGTTGCAAGTCCAGGATCTGCCCCAGGGCAGTCTGGTTTGAAGCTGAGTGGGGGCTCCCCCCACCCTCCCGCGGGCTCCCCAGCAGCCCGGCATTGCTGGGAAATGAGCTGGTCTCCAGAGAACCCGGGGCAGTGTGGCCAGGGGACTGGGGCAGAGTCACTTGCAGAGTAGCTTCGTCACTGACAGCCACTGCTAGTCACTGCGATAATCCGGCACTCGGTTCCGAATCCTGGTCGCTTGTAGATGTAAAAGGAAATAACCCAGAAAATGTGTAAGGTCTTGAAAGCCACCTGAGACCTGCCCAATTGTTTAAATTGGTCATTTCCAAGGATGTGAGCCGCGCTATGCTGGGCGGGGGCTCTCGGACCCTGTCAGCCTCTGCCTCAGCCCAGGAAAGGGCAGATGGCTTCCACCATAGGCCTGCGAGGAACCTCTGTAAACAGGCGAGGGAAGGTACACACCCTTATCACCTTCCTGTGCACGAAATGAGAACTCTATTTAACAGAAACACATCTAATACCTCCCAAGGAGCAATTTGAAACTATGCCTGTCGATGAGATGGCATTTCATCTGCATCTATGGCTGTGCATGCCCCAGGGCCCTCTCAGGCGAAGGCCCTGGCCAGCTGACTCCGGCTCTTTCTGGAAGCTGAGGTTCAGTGCCTGCCCAGGATGAACAGGTTCCCGCCTGCGGCCACACTGCCCTCTGCTGGGCGCAGAGGCAAAGCGGCAGGAATGTTTTCAGGGGAAGCTTTCTCATTTTGAACAAACTTTATGAAATGTATACCGGAACTTTGCACGGAAAGGAAAGTTGGACTGTATCAGTTGCAAAGTCTCTCTCTCTTCAAAGAATTTGGAGAGAGAGACTTTGGAGAATTCAGAGAATTTGTAGCCGGTGGGAGTGTAGGGGGTGCACAGACAGATTTGAAGTCAGGCTCATGCTGGGCTCCCAACTTTCCTGCCCCGGTTGTATCATCTTGGGCAAGTTTGACATCCCCTGTTGGCCTCAGTTTTCTCATCTGTGAAATGGGATTATCGTAAGGATACCCAAATATTAAAGAAGAAAAGGTATGCAAAGTCACCCGCAGAGCATGTGACACAGTATTTCAATAATACTGGTTACCATTATTGCTTCAATCTTCTCCTTAAAGATGCAGAAACTCAGAGCACTTGATCAAGGGTCCCAAGGCCATGTGTCTCTGTAGGGCTGAAGAAGGGGCAATCCGGCCAGAACGGCCCATCCTCCCCCTTGGGTCCTGGGCTCCAGTGAGCTCCTCTCACTCCCCCTCCTAGCTGCTGACACCTGGCCTTGACCCTTTGCCTGAGCAGCCCCGTCGTCCCACACAAGGAAGTGTTGCCTTCTCCCCGAGCAGAGGGGCTGTCATGCAGGGCAATGTGAGATTCTCAAGGTGGGGAAAGCATTCCCTAGCTGTCAAAGATCGGGGTGGGCAGTGAGGTCTGAGGGGAGGGCTGTCTACCAGCTAAATGTAGGACCATAGGAGGGTCCATTCCCTCACCTCTGCATTCACTCACTCGCAAGTGTTTATTGAGTGCTGCCATCTGCCAAGCATGTCTCCTCAGCACCCGGGGTGGGGGTGGGGGGCAGTGACTGTGACTGGGCTGCAGATGGGCTCTGCCACGCCCGTGGGCACCTGGTGGATCGGCTGGTTCCCCTTTTGTGTGGTTTGTCACATCCCCAGTGTGACCAAAACCCGCACTAGGGCATCATCCCATGCTCTGCAGGGAGTGGTCCCTCCGATGAACAAATTACCGAAGGTAAGGACTTGCATTGACTTTAAACCGCCTGCACCAAAATGACAGGTGCTGGCAGGGTGGCCACGAGTGCCTCAGCCCCGCAGTGTCCTCCCGCAGGCCCCGGGCAGTTCAGGGCCGTTGCACAGGCCTGGCCGTGGCTTGGGTGGGCGTTCCAGGACCAGCCCTGCTCAGCCACTCACACCCCGAGCTCCTGGTCGAGCGTGTCATCTTTCCTGTCCAACTTCTCATCAGGTGATGAAGGAGAATTGCGAGCGTCAGACAGAAAAAGTCAAGCCCCCGGTCGCCGACCAAGATGAGTGCTAAATCAATGGCAGTCAGTCATTATCTCATACCTATGCAACATGCATACACATATGTGCTGTGTATATGGAAGTTCACACACACACACACACACACACACACACTGATGCATGTGAAAACATGTATACCAACTTCTATGTCTGTGCATAAAATATTTAGTCGAATGCTGGAGATGAGGAAAATATGTACACTCTTGCAATGACAAGCGGTAAATACACCCACTTTCAAAGGGCGCAAAAAGGGAAACTAACCTAAGGTGACAGAAATCTGAGTTGTAACCCCAGAGAGTGGAGCCCTGCTGGAAGTGGGCGCTGCCTGGGGCCGGGAATGCCTCTGTGTGCACTGCGGTGGGGTTACCCCAGCAGGCGCCTTTACACACATTTGTCACAATTCATTAAAACACTCACATGAGCTTTTTATTTATTGTATGTGAATAATGCCTTAACCTTATAAGCAGATCAAGGTCAACCCAGTGAAACTGCATCTTGCACTGCCATAGTTTCCTATGCTTAAGAATTTTGTTAAAAGCCAGATGAAATCCTCCCCCACCCCCCACCCCCTGCACACACACTTACTAAAATCTTCCTATGGCTTCTTCTTGGTTTTATAACACAAAGTATTTACTGTGATTTATGAGCTGACTGGATCTAGCCTGTCTCCTCTCCACTCACCCACCAAACCCCCGGCTTGAATGCCCAGGTGCTTCTGTGCCCCCTCTTTAGGACGTCCTCACCCACATCTGCCCGCAGACCCCTCAGCATGACTCCGTTCGCTCCCCCCAGACGTCTGCTTCAGCCGCCTTCCCGGCTCGGCACCTCTTCCCGCGGGGCCTGCACCTCCACGGCGTGCGCTTCTGCCTGAGTTCCCCTGCGGATGACAGCTGGCTTGCTGGTTGTCTGTCTCCTTGTGGGTCCTGTGTCCCCAGCACTCCGTACTGCCTGGTGCACAGCAGGCACCACCCACATACATACAAACACATGCATTTATATATGCATGCACATGTTCACATACATGTACATACACACATGCACACACAACACACATATACCCACATGCACATAATACACACATGTGTGCATGCATACACACACAGATAGACACACATACGCACTGAACAAGGACCGTGGGGGGCGTTGTAATGATGCCGTCCTGGTCTGATTACATAAAGTACTGCCGTTTCCTTGGGACCCTTGAGACCTTGGGAAGCTCTTTGTAGAAATCTCCGCTGGACGCTCTGCTTCTCCAGAGGCTCCCGCTTTCCACGTCGCAAAGATGCCTAGAGAACAGCTCACACGCCCCGAGGAAGGACACGCCCAGGCCACAGCGAGAGCTGCTGCTCTGACTCAGCTGGGCACGCACATATTGTATTGGCTAGCAAGGATCTGACTTCGGCCACTCTCCTTGAACAATAAAAAGGTTGTTTCAATTATATCTCAAATATAAACTAATTAAAAGTCACTTATACCTCGGGGGGGGGGGAGAGAGAGAGAGAGAGAGAGAGAGAGAGAGAGAGAGAGGAGGGGGAAGAGAGAGGGAGAAGAAAGAAAAAGAGGGGAAGGAAGGAAGGAAGGAAGGAAGGAAGGAAGGAAGGAAGGAAGGAAGGAAGGAAGGAAGGAAGGAAGGGAAGGAAGGGAGGGAAGGAGGGAGGGAGGGAGGGAGGGAGGGAGGGAGGGAGGAAGATTGCTTAATTTGTAAGACTCCACCAAGGAAAGTTTGGTGGTAAGTGTGTAGACCCAGATGTCATATTAACCACCTTGCTGGCTAGATGTACCCTAGTTCATTCAGTCAGTCTTATCAATTGCTCATTAATAATGACATACCTTGTCTGCGATATCTAGAGCCTTATCCAGGGCTGAAGGTACTGGTTTCGCAAAGAAGTAACGTGCTTTCCACTGACGCTCCGAAGCTGACAGGCACAGGAACCGTCGCTCTGTTTCTGAGCCGCCGCGTGCAGGCAGCTGTGGGCTGTGAGGTGGAGATGTGGCCATCGCCTCATGCGAGCCTTTCTCCTGTGACCCCGCCAGAGCACGGTGCGCGCCTCTCCCTCAGCCTCTCCGTCCCGCTTGGTGCTGGGCCTCGGGGCAGGGCTGGTGCTGCGTGAGTGAAGGCAGCCCCGTGTGCTGCGGGCCAGGTGCCAGGATGAAGTGGCCGCCTGTATGAACGCTGATCACCGAGGACCCACGCTGGCGACACCTCCCTGTCCCCATTTTGCTTAGGTTACAATAACATTCTTATTACTTGTTGAACTAACACAAAGTGCTTAGTTTGTGTTTTAAACTGTGAAAATAAGTGACTCATGTTCTGAAGCAACTGTACACTTAATCCTGCAAACTGTTCTCCGGGGGGCAGGTACACACGCTCGGGTCCCAGGAACTTAAGGAACAAAACTGGGAGTGAGGGATGTAAGAGCAGAGATCTGGGTTCAAATCCAGGTTCTACAACTTCCTGCCTGTGTTCCTTCACCTCTTCTTCCTCGGGGTCGCCATCTATGACCTGAGCCACTTCATAATATGACCCACTTCACAGGGCCCTATGGGTCACATGCACACTATTTGCCCAGTAACTGAATATATTCATAAACATATCCTTAGTGTCTCTTATAAACAAAGGGTTATGCAGATGCTCTAAGTGCAGTAGAAAGAGGGAAGTGCCCTGTCTTGAGTAAAAGAAGATGTAGAAGTTGTTATGTACGCTAGAAAAAGGGAACTGGAATCTAGAGAGGTATAAATAAAATAAACATATTCACTGGTGTCAGCGATCTGACCTCTTTTAGTTTTCACAGTAACAAAATAGAGTACCACATTGTTCAGTACTTCCAAGCCTAACTCAAAATGGCTTAAGATAAAGAAAGAGAGAGAGAGAGAGAGAGAGAGAGAGAGAGAGAGAGAGAGAGAGAGAGAGAGAGAGAGAGAGAGAGAGAATGGGAATGGTGGCTCCCAGGACTGGGGCACCCAGGTGGAAATGGAGTTTTGCTCTAGCTAAGGAGGACCTGCAGGTTAAATGACGTGTGCATGGCTTTCTCTTTCTTGGGCCTTTCTCCCAGCTACCGCCATATCCTCCTCTCTTTCTTCCTATTTGCCAGCCTATTCTCTCCCACTTCGGAGTTGCCCTCTCTGCGAGCAAGAAGCATGGCTCTGGAAGCCTCCCGGCTCTGTTCCTGCAGAAACAATCCCACGGGGAGAGGCCTCCTTGTCCATGACTCCCACGTCAGTCTCAGGGGAGCGCCCAGGTGGGCCTAGCTGGTTACATGCACACTGTTTGCCCAGTAACTGAGCTTCCGCACATGGGGTGCCCTGATTGGCACTAGAAAAAAGAACAAACTAAGCCCAAAGTTAGAATAAGAAAGAAAATAATAGCAAGAGCAGAAACAAATGAAATAGAAAAAATTTAAAACTCAATAAAACTAAGTGCTGTTTTTTCATTTTTATTTTTTTATTGATTTCAGAGAGTAAGGGAGAGGGAGAAAATGATAGAAACATCAATGGTAAGAGGGAATCATTGATTGGCTGAAACCCACAAGCCGGGTGAATCTGCAACTCAGGCAAGTCTGAGACCTGGGCACGTACCCGCACCGGGAATCTAACAGTGACCTCCTGGTTCATAGGTCAACAATCAACCATTGAGCAACACCGGCCGGGCAGGGCTGCTTTTGTTAGGGGGAAAAATCAACAAAATTGACAGACCTTTAGCTAGCCTAAGAAAAAAGAGAGAAGACAAAAAAATAACAGAAATAAAAGAGGATGCATTATAACTGAAGCCACAGAGATTCAAAGGATTATAAGAGACTACTATAAACAAACATATGCTAACACACTGCGTAGTCTAGAAGAATGGATACATTCCTAGAAACATATAACCTACCAAGATTGACTCATGAAGAAACAAAATCTGAACAGACCAATAATGAGTAAATACACTGAATAGGTAATCAAAAATCTCCTCCAAAGAGAACCCAATATCAGATGGCTTCACTGGTGAATTCTACCAGATACTTTAAAAAGAATTAGCACTTATCTTTCTCAAATTCTTCCAAAAACTAAGGAGGAGGGAGCACTTTGTAATGCATTTTACAAGGCCAGCATCGTCCTGAAGCCAAGAGCAGGAAGTGATACCCACAGAAAAGACTACAGACCTGCATCCCAGTGGCCTGAGACGCAAAAGTTCCCAGCAAACCCTGGCCCCTGAGTTCAGAGCCCAGTGAAGGGTGAGACACCGCGGTCCGGCGGACGGATGCACGGACGCAGGATGGCTCAGCATATGCAAACCAATAAGAGTGAAACACCACACTAGGAAAATGAAGGGGAAAATTGAATGATCGTCTTTTAAAAATGCAGAAAAAACATTTAACATTTAACATTCTTGCTCTGGCCGATGTGGCTCAGTGATTAGGGTGTTGGCCTGCACACCAGAGGGTCGCTGGTTTGGTTCTTGGTCAAGGGCACATACCTGCATGGAAGGTCCCATCCCACCACCCACCCTCACAGGTGGGGTGCATGTGTGGGAGGCAACCAATCAACATGTTTCTTTCACATCTATGCTCCTCTCTCTCTCTTCCTCCCTCCTCCCTTCTTCTCTGTCTTAAAATCAATGGAAAAAATATCCTCACTCCTAGGATGAGAATAAAAATAAAACAAATTTAATATCCTTTCATGATGAACACACACACACACACAAAACAAACAAACAAAACAAAAAAAACCTAGGAATAGGCCCTGGCCAGATAGCCAGTTCGTTAGAGCATCGTCCTTGATATGCCAAGGTTGTGGGTTTGATCCCGGGTCAGGGCACATACAAGAAACAACTAAGGAGTGCATGAATAAGCGGGACAACAAATCAATGTCTCTCTCTCTCTCTCTCTTTCTCTCTCTCAAAAATTATAAATTTAAAAAAAGAAAACTAGAAATAAATAGAAGGAAATGACCTCAAGTTAACAAAGGCCATATATGAAAAGCTAACATCATCTCAGTTGACAGTGAAAACCTAACATCAGTAACAAGTCCAGGGTGCACCTCTGTTCAACATAGAGCAATCCAAGTTCAAGCTGGAGCAATCCAGCCCAACCCTGCTCCCTGCTCCAGGCCCTCACCCGCCTTTGTCTGCATCCATGGGTCAGTCGGACATTACTCTCACAATCAGGACATCACAATCAGTCGGACATCCCTCTCACAATCACAACGGGCAGTCGGACATCCCTCTCACAATCCAGGACTGCTGGCTCCCAACTGCTCGCCTGCCTGCCTTCCTGATTGCCCCTAACCATTTCTGCCTGCCAGCCTGATCACCCCCTAACCACTCCCCTGACAGCCTGATGGATGCCTAACTGCTCCCCTGCCAGCCTGTTTGCCCCTAAATGCCCTCTCCTGCAGGCCTGGTCACCCGTAACTGCCCTCCCCTGCAGGCCTGGTCACCCTAATTGCCCTCCCATGCAGGCCTGGTCCCCCCAAACTGCCCTCCCCTGCAGGCCTGGTCCCCCGCAACTGCTCTCCCCTGCAAGCCTGGGTCCCCCCCAACTGCCCTTCCCTGTAGGCCCAGTCGCTCCCAACTTCCCACCTCTGCCGGCCTGGTCCCCCCTATAGCCCTCCCCTGCAGGCTTGATCACTCCCAACTGCCCTCCCCTGCTGGCCTGATCACCCACAACTGCCCTCCCTTGCAGGCCTGGTCCTCCCCTGCTGGCCTTCTTGTGGTGGCCATCTTGTGTCCACATGGGGGCAGCCATCTTTGACCACATGGGGGCAGCCATCTTGTGTGTTGGAGTGATGGTCAATTTGCATATTACTCTTTTATTAGATAGGATAGAGGCCTGGTGCATGGGTGGGGGCCAGCTGGTTTGCCCTGAAGGGTGTCCTGGATCAGGGTTGGGGTTCCCTTGGGGTGTGGGGGCAGCCTGGGCAAGGGGCCTGTGGTGGTTTTCAGGCCGGCCACACCCCACAGTGACCAAGTGGAGGCCCTGGTATCTGGGATTTATTTATCTTCTATAATTGAAATTTTGTAGCCTGGAGTGGAGCCAAGCCTCCTGCTTGCTCCGTAGCCACAGCCATTTTTGTTGGGATTTATTTATCTTCTACAATTGAAACTTTGTAGCCTTGAGTGGAGGCCTGGGCCTGTCAGGGTGTGCGGAAAGCTTGGCTTCCTCCATTGCGGGGAAACCCAAGCCTCCTGCTCACTCCGTGGCTGCAGCCATCTTGGTTGGGTTAATTTTCATACTCACTCCTTATTGGCTGGTGGGTGTAGCTTGTGGGTGTAGCTGAGAGATGGTTAATTTGCATATTACTTTTTTATTAGATAGGATGCCTGTTCTTGTGCCAGTACCAGGCTGTTTTTATTATGGTGGCTTTGTATTATAACTTGATACCTGGTATTGTGATCCTTCCAACTTTGTTCTTCATTATCAAGATTGCTGCAGGTATTCGGAGTCTTTTTTGGTTCCATATAAATTTTTGAAGGATTTGTTCTAGATCTGTGAAATATGCCATTGGTATTTAATTGGGATGGCATTGAATCTATAGATTGCCTTAGGTAGTATGGACATTTTAATGATGTTGATTCTACCAATCCATGTACAAGGTATATTCTTCCACTTGTTCATATCTCTCTCTTTTTTTCAACATCCTGTAGTTCTCTGAGTACAGGTCTTAACCTCCTTGGTTAAGTTTATTCCTAAGTATCTTAATTTTTTTGTTGTTGAAATGGTAATCAGATTGCTTTTTTAGTTTCTCTTTCTGAAAATTCATTATTAGCATATAAAAAAGCGATCAGTTTTTGGGTGTTGATTTTGTATCCTGCTACATTGCCAAATTCATTTATTAAACCTAGTCATTTTTTTGGTGGAGTCTTTAAGGTTTTCTATGTACAATATCATGTCATCTGTGAATAATGGGAGTTTTACTTCCTCCTTTCCAAATTGGATGTATTTTATTTCTTCTTCTTGTCTGATCATTGTGGCTAGGACTTCCAGTACTATGCTGAATAAGAAGTAGTGAAAGCGGACATCCCTGTCTTGCTTCTGTTCTTAGGGGAAATGGTTTTAATTTTTGCCCATTGAGTATGATGTTCACTGTAAGTTTGTCATATATGACTTTTATCATGTTGAGATATGCTCCCTCTATTCCCACTTTACTAAGAGTTTTTTATAAAAAGTGGGTGTTGGATTTGTCAAATGCTTTGCCTGCATCTATTGATATGATCATGTGATATTTGTCTTTCAATTTGTTTATGTGATGTATCATGTTTATTGATTTGCGAATATTGTATCAACCTTGCATCCCTGGAATAAATCCCACTTGGTCATGGTGTATGATCTTTTTAATATATTGCTGGATCCAACTTGCTAATATTTTGTTGAGGATTTTAGCATCTATGTTCATCAAGGATATTGGCCTGTAATTCTCTTTCTTTGTAGTGTCTTTATCTGGTTTTGGGATTAGGATAATTCTGGCCTCATAAAAAGAGCTCGGAAGTGTTCCTTCCTCTTGGATTTTTTTGGGATAGTTTGAGGACTATAGGTTTTAGCTCTTCCTTGAATGTTTGGTAAAACTACCTTGTGAAGCTGTCTGGACCCAGGCTTTTGTTTGCTGGGAGTGTTTTGATTACTACTTCTATTTCCTCAGTTGTTATTGGCCTATTCAGGTTTTCTGATTCTTCCTGATTCAGTTTTGGGAGATTATATTTTTCTAGAAATTTGTCCATTTCATCCACATTGTTGAGCTTATCGGCATATAGTTGTTCATAGTATTTTCTTACAATCCTTTGTATTTTTGTAGTGTCGGTGGTTATTTCTCCTCTTAAGTTTCTGATTTTATTTATTTGGGTCCTCTCTCTCTTTGTTTCTTGGTGAGTCTGGCTAATGGTTCTTCAATCTGTTTTATCCTTTCAAAGAACCATCTTTTGGTTTCATTGATTTTTTGCTTTGTTTTTGTCATCTCTATGTCATTTACTTCTTCTCTAATCTTTATTATTTCTTTCTTCTACTTACTAGTACCTTGGACTTTTCTTGTTGTTCTCTTTCTAGTTATTTAAGTTGAAGGGTTAAATCGTTTTTTGTTTATTTTTTCTTGTTTTTTGAGGTAGGACTGGAGTGCTATAAACTTCCCTCTCAGGACTACTTTTGCTGTGTCCCAGAGATTTGGAGTTGTTGTGTGTTCATTTTCATTTGTTCCTAGGAAGTTTTTTTATTTCTTCCTTGATCTCATTGGTAACGCATTCATTGTTCAATAGCATACTATTTACCTCCATGAGTTTGAATATTTTGGGGTGTTTTTACTGTAGTTGATTTCTAATTTCATTCCACTGTGTCCTGAAAAGATGCTTGACATGATTTAAGTTTTCTTGAAAATATAGAGACTTGTTTTGTTTCCTAACATGTGGCTTATCTTTGTGAATGACCCACTTGCATTTGAGAAGAATGTGTATTCTGCAGTTTTGAGGTGAAATGTTCTATAAATATCAGTTAAATCCATCTGATCCAGTGTGTCTTTTAGAGCCACTTCTTCCTTGTTCATTTTTTACCTGGAAGATCTAACAAGTGAAATCAGTGGGGTGTTAAAGTTCCCTACTATGACTGTATTGTTGTCAATCTCTCCCTTAAAGTCCTCTAAACGTTTTTTATATATTTAGGTGCTCCTGTATTGGATGCATATATATTTACCAGTGTTATATCCTCCTGTTGTATTGATCCCTTTAGTATTATGTAGTTACCTTTGTTATCTTAATTTGGAAGTCTATTTTGTCAGATATGAGCATTGATACCAGCTATTTTTATTTTCCCATTTGCATGGGAAAAAATTTTCCATCCCTTTGCTCTCATCCTGTGTGAGTCTTTTGTTCTGAGGTGGGTCTCTTGTAGACAGCATATAGTTGGGTCATGTTTTTGTATCCATCAAACTACCCTATGTCTTATGATTGGAGTATTTAACCCATTTACCTTTAAGGTTATTATTGATAGCTACTTATTTATTGCCATTTGAATTCTATATGCCTATTTTTCTCTCTATTTCTTCTTCTCATTACAACAGTCCCTTTAGCATTTATTGTAATGCTGGCTTAGTGGTAATAAACTTCTTTAGCCTTTTTTTTTTTTTTTTTTCATCTGAGAAGCTCTTTATTTCACATCTACTTTGAATGATTGCCTTGCTGGATATAGTAATCTTGGTCTCAGATCCTTTCTTTCCATTACCTTGAGTACTACATGCCATTCCCTTCTGGCCTGTAAAGTTTGTGATGAGAAATCAGGTGTCAGCCTTATGGGAACTCCTTTGTAGGTAACAGTTTGCTTTTCTCTTGCTGCCTTTAAAATTCTCTCTTTGTCCTTTATTTTTGACATTTTAATTATGATGTGTCTAGGTGTGGGCCTGTTTGGGTTCTTCTTGCTTGGGGTTCTCTGTGCTTCCTGAACTAGTGTGACTTTTTCCTTTGCCAGGTTAGGGAAGTTTTCTGCCATTATTTCTTCAAATGCATTCTCTATCCCTTTCTCCCTCTTCTGGCACTGAAAATATTGTTATATTTCATGTTATCCCACAACTCTCTTAAGTTGTCCTGTTGTTTTTTAAATGTTTTCTCTTTTCGGTTCTCTGATTGAGTAATTTTTTCAACCCTGTCTTCTAATTCACTGATTCAATCTTCATCTCCCCCTAATCTGCTGTGTATTCCTTCCAATGTGTTCTTTATTTGTCCTATGTCATTCTTTATTTCTGTTTTCATATTTACTACATATTTCTCATGCTGTTGAGCATCTTTATCTTCATTAATCTGTACTCTATATCAGATGAATTTCTTATCTCCATTTCATTTATCTCTTCTTCTGGAGAATTCTCTTGTTCTTTCATTTGAGGGTTGTTTCTTTGTCTCCTCTTTTGGCTGCCTGTTGAGATTTGTGACTATGTATTAGATAGATCTGCTACACCTTTCAATCTCCAGTGCAGGACAGTGTCAAATGCTGTTTGTGACTAATTAGATTAGGCAAAGACTCAATGCCTCCAGAGACCGCCTCTGCCTACAGACTGATAGGATTCCATCTTGAATAGTCCTTAGGCAATTGTCCACAGGTATGGCAGGAGTTTTTTTCAATAAGGATTTTTCAATAAGGTTTTTTTCAATTGCTTCTGCCAGGAGGCTAATTGTTATTCACAGTCTCTTAATGGGCCTCAGAAATACCATGCCATGGGGCAAAGTGTGTTCCCATAGAGTGGGTCACCTGTCTTCCCATCAAGCAAAGCCACCAGTATAGCAAATGTCTGCATGAGAAAGATGCCCTCTGCAACTGAGGGAATGGCTAAGCACAGGAAACCAGGGTGTCTGCCCTATTAGTTCTTACCCCAAAGCCCCAATCCTGGCTTCTGCTCACACAGCTTAGTCCACTCTGCCCTCCCTTTGCTGGAGCACAAGGCAAGTGGTTCCATAGGAATTTTGTGTGTTGGCCCTTTAAGAGGGTGCCTGCATTTCCAACCATCTCTCCATGGCAGGCAGCAACCCCACTACTTTTCACAGCCAGATGTTGTATGGGGTGTTAAAGTTCTGGTGCTCTCTTCTGGGGCACCCAACGTGGGGATTAGACTTCCAGAGTTCTTAGTGGCAACCACCCACAGCTGAGATATCTCTCCAGAACTTCAGTTGCTGTCTGTCAGAGCCTGGCCAGTCCTTTCGTTCATCCATCCCCCCTACCAGTCTCTATGCAGTCTCCATTTTCTGTACTCAGTTATTAGGGTTCTTTCCAGTGAGTCTTCTATTGATTATTCAGGAAGTTTTTCTGTATTTTAGTTGTAATTCCAGTTTGGTCCTGGGAGCGTGTCCGTGCAGCATCCACTTACTCTCCTGTCGTTTTTAATCTTTACCTTCATTATTAAAGTTCCTATTAGATACATATTATCTTTGGAAAACCAGAGATCTTTATAGACTCAGGTCTATTTATAAATTTTGTTCCAATTCATCCTCACTCACCTACTGGCCCCCATACTATCCTCATAATCCATTTTGTTTTTGACTCAAATCAAAGAGCCCCCATTTGGAGAGATGGGACCTGGGCCTTCTGGACCTGCAGATTCAAAAGTCAAAGAGTAGGCAATTTTGGTCAATCACTCCTTTCTTGAATTTCTACTTGACAATCACATTTGCAGCAAACTGTGTTAATAATTATAAAAATAGATTAAATTAAAAACATCATTTTTTAATGTTAAAATAAATAAGATTTATTTGAACTAAAATAAAAATCCAGTTTACACATTTATTCCACCCTTCAACCCCCTGACTCTGGCAAACACCAACCTGTTCTCTATATCTATGAATTTGGTTATATGCAGGTGTCCCAAAAAATGTATATACATTTTTTTTTGATAGCTCAGTTTATGTTACTTTCTTTTCAGATTTAACCCATTGGAATGAATAATTATTCAAAGTGTGTATACATTTTGGGACACTCTATATATGTATTTACTTTCCACATGTAAGTGATATCATACAGTACTTGTCTTTCTCTGTCTGACTTATTTCTCTTATCATAATGCCCTCAAGGTCCAGCCATGTTGTCACAAATGGCAAGATTTCATTCTTTTTTATTGCTTAATAATATTCCATTGTATATACATCACATATTCTTTATTCATTCATCTGTTTGGACACTAAGGTTATTTTCATATCTTGGCTATTATAAATAATGCTGCAATGAACATAGGGATGCATTTATCTTTTTGAATTATTGTTTTTGTTTTCTTTGGATAAAGGCCCAGATGTGGAATTGCTGAATTATGGTAGTTCTGCTTTCCATAGGTTGCACAATTTAAAGTCCTACCAATAGTGCACAAAGGGTTCCTTTTTCTCCAGATCCTCTCCAACATTATTGCTAGTTTTTTTAGAAAAGCACTGACAGATGTGAGGTGAGAACATATTGTGGTTTTGACTTGCATTGTGTTGAGCCCCTTTTCATGTACCTGCCGGCCACCTATATGTGTTCATGTACCTGTGGGCTATCTGTATGAATGAAAAGAATAAAACCTTTTCAGTCTTATCTGAGTTTCATTTTTATCCGACCTTAAACCCAGTCAATCCTAAAAATTTAAGTCGGGCAGGTTTTTCAAACATTACCAATGGAACAGATGTGTGAGCAAGCAAGAAATGCCTGCTCATGGAACCGAAACGTATTTGAGTCAGAAAATATAATTTCTGTTCCTTGTTTCTATGCATATTTTTTCTCAGTACACCTAAAATAGATTGTGCTTCCCAGGGTAGTAATATTAATAAGATTTCACAACAACACACTTAATGCTTTACATTAGAAGACTTTCCTAAAATAGTGTTAAGGTGTTTATTAAGTTACTTTATATTTAATTTAATTTTTCCAATCCATCATTCACCATCCCCCTAAGACCACATATAGACTGAAAGGAACACTACTGAACTAAAATAAAAATACCAGTCCTTTGTCACACAGGGTCAGTTTTGTGGCCTAATTTTCTACCGTCTGGGATAGGCATTTATAATCTCCAGCATGCAGGGCCAAGGACGACACACAGATTATTTGTCTGGGTGGCCGTGAGTAAGTTGATACTAATATTTCAGCCCCAAGGACACCCTTAATAAGTGGCCTGTGTCCTTGGCCCTCTTCCCGCTGCTGGATCCTTTTGCCCTAGTCAAGGCCTCCTTCCTGCAACCCCCTGCCCTATCCTCCCGTCTGCTGCGAGGCACATGCTCTCTCCACCCGCAACTCCTTCATAAAAACCCTCAAACTTCAGTGCCTAAGAAAAAACCAAGAGTTGGAATTCTGGGATGAGGAGTGTGAGGAGTTTGGGGAAAACTCTCTCCAGTGAAACTATTATTTAACATATATATATATATCTATATATATCTATATATATATATAGATATATATAGATATATATAGATATAGATATAGATATATATCGATATAGATATAGATATATATCGATATAGATATAGATATAGATATATATCACTGAACAATTTCTAATCTCTGGAAATTGTTCTGTGGTCATACAGCAAATAGAAAAATATTTGTTAAAAAATAGCAAAATCTCAGTAAAAACAGGAGGGTGTGTGTCATTTGAGCCATGACCCACTTCTACCTCCTCCCCCAAGCTCAGCAGCCAGGGCCTCACTCTGGGTGGATGCAGCCCACAGGGCTGCCTCCCTGCCAGCTCCCAGTCCACAGCTGTGGTTCCACCAGAGGGGCAGGCCACTGGGATCTCTCATGCTCCCCACACCCAGCTCCATGTACACAAATTCTGCTCCAGGGATGTTCATCCACGAGAACAGGGCTCCCTCTCCCAGCCCCCACTTGCAGGACAGAAGTTCCACAGGGAGTAGACCAAGACTACCACCCCACCCAATGTCCTGCTAGATTCAGGGGTGGGGAACAGCCAGCCCACGGGCCATATAAGGCCCTTGAAATCCTTTGGTTTGTTCCTGCCAAGGCATTAAGGGTGAGTTAACGAAATGTTTGACCAAATACAGCAGGCTAATTTTTAAGTTGATAATTTTTAAGTTGAGCCCTGGGAGGAGCCAGGGTCTGGTCCAGCCAGGAGACTAGAGAAATGCACAAGCCAACAGGCAAACATCAACCAACTAGCGCTTAAGGGAGAGGTCAGTGTCCAGACTGATTATACTAGTATATATGTCACCTAACATGTCCAGTCCTCAACCAAAAAGGAAAAAGACATGCATAGATTCAGGAAAGCATCACCTGTCCGCAGGAATTGAGCAGGCAAATAGAAAGGGCCTTTGAGGGACCCAGATGTGTGAGCCTAGCAGACAAAGACTTCAGAGGAGTTATAAATATGCTCAAAGAAGTAAAAGAACCATGCTTAAAAAATTAAGAAATTAAAGAAGATCTAAAAACAAGTGAACCATGTTCATGGATGAGAATATTTAAAATCGTTAATATGGCAATATTCCTAAATTGATATATAGAATCAACACAGTCCTTGTCAAAATCCCAGATTCTGTTATAAAAATTTTCAAGCTGATCCTAAAATTCTTATGACAATGCAAAGCAAGAATAATAGCTAAAAAAATATTGAAAAAAAACAAAAACACACAGTTGGAAGAGGCAAACTTTCCAACTAAAGAGTAACTACAAAACTACAGTAATTGGGACTTTGTAATTCTGGTGTAAGGATAGATACATAAATCAGTGAGGTGGAATTTAGAGTCCAGAAATAAGCCTTTGTATTGATCTTCAACAAAGGTGTCAAGACAATTAATTGTGGACAAAATACAGCTGTCTCTTGAACAACAGGGGTTTGAATGGTGTGGGTCCATTTTAGGATGAATTTTTCAATAAATACATATAGTGCTGTAAATGTATTGTCTTTTCCTTACGAGTTTCTTAATAACTTTTTCTTTTCTGTAGCTTACTTTATTGTATGAATGCAGTATATAATAAATATAATATATGAAATATGTGTTAATTGACTATTTATTTATCAACATAAGAAAAATTCAAATCTAAAGAATTTTTGTGAGTTTATTTGGGCCAAACTGTCAGCAAATGCTGGGCAGCAGAATCTCAAGGACCAGAGAGTGGCCGTTTTGCACCTTGTTTTATACATTACCAACAAAGGAGGAGACAAGATGTAAGTGGGTTACATGAAATCCATTGTTGATAGATTAAGGAGATGGAAGAAAGAAAAGCGGGGAGACCTCTGGGATTGAATAAAAAGTAAAAAAAAAAAAAAAAAAAAAAGACACCTACTTCTTTTACTTGATTGCAAGATAGTTAATAGTCAACAATCTATATATGTAAAAGCCTAAGCAACCGGAACGATGGGAACAACCAGTCACTCTGAGGCGCACTTGACCACCAGGGGACAGATGCTAATGCTGGATCTGCCCCCTGGTGGTCAGTGTGCTCCCACAGCCAACCTCCCCCAGCCAGCCAACCTCCTGCACCCCACCCCCCCAGCCCCCTCCGCCAGCAGGCACCAATCGCCTGATAGGGCTGGTCCCAGGGCTGGGATGGGGAACCAGGGGTGGATGGTGGCAGACTCAGCCCCTTTCCCAGGGGAGCCAAGGGCCAGCTCCCTCCTTGGGGCCAGTGGCCAACCTCCCATGCTCTGTCCCTCCCTCCGGCCGGCAGACTCTGATTGGCCCACCATGGTGGCAGTGCAGTGGCGAGGGAAGAGGGGGGAGGCAGGGAACCATGTGGTGTCCATTCCTTCTGTGCCTGGCCCAGCAACCATCACCTCCTCTCCAGCCTGGCCCCGATTGGCCTTGCCCCGATTGGCCCTGATCACTGGCCAGACCTACAGACCCCACCAGTGCACAAATTTTGTGCACTGGGCCTCTAGTGAACTCAATAACAATGAGGGGACTTATGGTCTCTGCAGAGCAGTGCCTGTGCTTTGAGGGGTCTGGGAAAAGGGAAATTACTTTGACACTCCAACAGTATGCTAAAAGACAATAGGCTAAATTAAGGTAAAGATTGACCTTTCTTCAGGGAAGATACTGGCCTAGGCATGACTACCCACCATAAACTGCTTTTCAATTAAAAAGTTTTAATTTCAGACCATCCTTTGTGGTTACCTTAGTTCTCTGAGTTTGCAAGGCCTCCATGTAGGCCTTCCCTGGGCTCATCAGATTAGCATGTGGCCCCTTTTCAACCACAAATGTAAGAAATAAAATGATAAAACACCTGGAGAAATACATAGAAATAAATACCAGGCCTTGGATTAGGGGATGGTTTCTTAGCTCTAATACAGAAAGCACAAGCAACAAGCAAAAAATTAAATAACTTTAACTTCATCAAAATTAAAAAAGATAAGTGAGTCCATTGCAAATAACCTACATTTGCATTAGAGGCAAATAGAGTATATGCAAACACGCCAAGGCCCCTTTCTTTGTGTGGATTTGGTGTAGTGCTCCGTCTGATGTGGCAAATTTAAATTTTGCCTTTTGGCACTTTCTGGGATTCCCCCCCCGCCCAATATTTCTATCTACAGCCACACTGAGAGCTGGCTGTAATTATATTTTGAAAAAGTAACCTAGGCGAATGCATGGCTGCATGTTGAAGTATGCGAAAGGGAAGTTATTTTGAGCATGGTTTTCCCTCCTTTTTCTTCCTTTCTAATCTATAGTGCCAAGGATCATCTCTCGCAGTAAAGACACACAGTAATTGTTTGCTGATTTGAATTTCACAGAAAATAAGAAATCTGAAGTACACAGAGGAGACTTGACTTGCTCAGAGCCACAGGCCCAGGAAAGGAGCGGTGTTGGGGTGCCGGGACCATAGCCCACTCTTGCAACCCCTGGGCTAAGACTCTGCACGTGGTCTAAGCTCAGATGCTATCGTAGGTCCTAAGTAACTTTTTCTTTCTTGTTCAAAACCTCACTGACAACAGAAAAAGAAGGAAGTCTACTATTTGTAGGTGAAAGGTCACTTTTAAAAATGATTATTTTTAATCCTCACCCACAAATGATAGATGTGCCCTGACAGGGAATCTAACCTTTTTATGTACAGGACTATGCTCCAACCAACTGAGCCACATAGGCCAGCGGGAAGGTCACTGTATATCAGGGCTGCACTGGAAGGGACCCCATGGCAGACGGAGGCTGTCACATTCGGTGGCGTCTGGCAGATAGAGAGGCATGGCCAGGTGGTGGGCATCATGAGATTCAGTGATGCTGGCCGAGGAGACTAACTTGCCTACATAAGACAAGATAGGGTTAAGTTATTTCATTTTGAAACAGTTAAAATGGTGAATTTCATGTTGTGTCACTTTTATCTCAATTTGAAATAATTTTTATAGCCCTAGCCAGTTTGGCTCCGTGTATAGAGCATTGGCCTGCGGACCAAAAGGTCCGGGTGTTAGACCTGATCAAATAATTGACAGGATATCCCCTCCCCTGGGAACTGACCTTTAGGCCACTTCACAACAGACATTCTTTTGCTTAGCACTTGCTAAGACCACATCCACTTGCTAAGACCATTATGTTTCTCCTTAGGACCCGCACAGAGAATTCTCCGCCCAGAAAAGGCCACCTAGAGTCCAGATGACCGAATAAAATTATAATCCCTTACCATTTGGCCTCGTGTGTTCCTCCTTTGGTGACCTTAACATTTGGTGCCGAAACCCGAGAGGGTTCCACAGGGGCACCCCGAGTTTGCTACTTGGAGAGCAGTAGGCAGCGGCAGCTCATCCTGGGCTTACCTCCCGATCCTACTCGGGTGACTCGATTGCAGGCCTCCATTAGGCCTCCCTCCCTTATGCGCCCTCCTGAACCAGCCAATCTGGATCAGGAACCTCTCCTTCTCCATTGCTGACCCTCCATCCCACACCAGCCAGTCTTCTCTAGGTGAGTGACGTTCCACAATTTCCCTCGTCTGGAGTCTTCTGTCCACTCTCTCTCACTGACTTCTCGACAGTCTCTCTTCTTGAAAGTCCTAGTGCTGGGCCAGAAGACTCTTCAGCCATCCAGGCTTGGGTTCTTCTGGACTGGGGACGCCCAGTCTGGAGGGTCACTCCTCGTTTCTCGTGGTGATTTGTTTAGCAGTGGGGACGCCTGCCTTAAACAGTCACCTTTGGATCTGTGGTCTGTCACTCACCCTTCCTCTCTCGTGGGCCACGTCACACGCCCTCTACACACTCCCAGGGGAGATCAGGCCCAAGGTCCTCATTATCTTTTGTAACACTGTTTGGCCACAACATAAACTAGATAATAGGTCTCAATGGCCTAAAAATGGCACTTTCCATTTTAAGACATTGTGCAATTTACATAATTACTATCACCGCAATGGAAAATGGTCAGAGATTCCCTACGTCCAGGCCTTTTCACCCTTCTGTCCCAACCCTCTCCCTCAGTCCTGCTCTACCCATCAGACCCTTCTCCTTCAAGCGAAACATCATACCCTAACACTTCTGATTTTGAATCTACTTTTGACCCAGCAGACCACCAACCTCCACCCCCTAACATACCCCCTCCCTCACCTGCAGTAGATTCCCAAAATGTAGACCCTCCTAACCAGCAGCCACCTTTTCCCTGACCCCTGAGAGCCCAAATCCCAAGAACGCAAGCTCCAAAATAGCCTTTTCCCACCTAACACTTGTTCTTGGGCCACCCAAAGACCACCCTCCTCAACAGCCTCTTTTATTCCCATTCGACCCCCTGGGAGGTACCAGGAAATGAGGGTATTGTCTGGGTACACATCCCATTCTCTATGTCTGGCCTCGCACAGATTGAGAGGCATCTTGGGTCTATTACCACTGACACAACCACCTTTACCAAGGAATTTGAGTACCTGACCCAGTCCTATGACCTGACCTGGCACAACATCTGTCATCCTGTCCTCCTCTCTCACCCCAGAGGAGAAGGAGCACATCTGGCTAGAAGCTCAGGACCATGCTGTGCCCTCCACAGACAGGACTCGGTGGCCAATCCAGTTGCCACTGATGTGGTCCCCCAACTGACCTGAGATGGGACTTTCAGGTTATTTTTCCAGGGTGCCAGCTCCAATGCCATATAATCACCTGTCTCATTGCCAGACTCAAAAGGCTGTCTATAAGGCGGTCAGCTATGACACAATAAAATCACTCAGGGTCCCTGACAGAAACCCAGCTCTTTTTTTCCCCCACTTCAAGGAGGTCTTATGGACATTTAGCACCTTAGACCCCACCTTCCCAGAGGGAACCCTTCTTCTGAACACTCATTTTATATCCCAATCATCCCCCAACATATGCTGCAAGCTTCAAAAAAAAGACAAAGGTCCACAAACACCTCAAAAAGACCTAGTTAATCTGGCCTCTAAGGTCTTTAATAATAGAGACCAGGAGACCCAAATCCAACAAGGTAAGATCAGGCCAAGGCTGAGGCCCAGAGGCCTTTCAGCTCCTGGCCACCACTCTCACAAACCCCAAACGAAGTGCCAGTCCTCCAACAAGGGTAAGTCAGGGCCTCAGCCTCCTCCGGGCCCTGCTTCAAATGCAACAAGGAAGGACACTGGGTCCAGTCCTGCCCAAACCCGAAACCCCCGCCTGGGCCCTGCCCAAGGTGCGGAAGGGAAGGCCACTGGAAATCAGGCTGTAGTCTGGCCCCTCCATGTAGGACCTCAGTCAGTCCAGCAAGGCCACCCTCTGGATCCAGTTTGGAACTCCCAGACCTCCTGGGACTGGGCACCAAAGACTAAAGCTGCCCAGGCCCTGACAGGGCCCCACAGACTTACATCACCAGGGCAGAGCCTCAGGTAATGATGTGGTGGCAGGTAAGCCCATCTCTTTTTTACCTGACACTGGGGCCTCTTGTTCTGCCCTCCCCAAATTCACAGGGACCCTTGTCCCCTCCTCAGTCTCTGTTTTGGGGGTTGACAAACTAGTCTCACAGCCATTAGCCACCTCACCTCTATACTGCATCTTACTAGACACCCCCTTTATCCACCCTTTTCTCGTTCTACCTCCCAGGGCTGCAGTGCATCCCCTCATAAAGCCCAGCTGTCCCGAACCACAGTGCCCTACCTCAGTGTCACTCTCACCCCACAAGGCCGAGCCATTCCTTGGACTGTAAATGCATTGTTTCCTCCATGGCTGTTCCCTCCCCAAGACAAGAAATACTCTCCTTTCTCAGGCTCGCTGGGTACTTTCGCCTCTGGTTCCCAACTTTAGTCTCCTCAAAAAGCCCCTCTATAAGTGAAGGGACCCCTCACTGAGGCTTTAGATCCCAAGGCCACATTTGCACCCACTTTAATGCTCTGAAAACTGCTCTCACTTCAGCACCTTCTCACCCCCCTTCTCAAAGAACAACTTTCTTTACTACAAAACTTCAAATGCTTACTTAACAGTCCTGCTACTATCAGAAGCTGAACTGAACTCATTGTCACCCAAACCATAGCATGTTATCACTAAGGAAAAATGGGGTAGTTTTAAATCCAATATTTTTAAATAACATAAAATACTGGAACATTGATTGCTAGACATGTTTTAATTCGCCTGTTCTTAGTTTTTATTACAGAAGGTCTCTTGTACTCTGTTGAAGAGATAATTTCTTGAAAGTAAGAGTGTATTTAAACTGTGTTGATAAATGTCAATCTGAGAAATGCTGGCTGTTTACATTTTGATTATCATTGGAAATTAAGGTTTCTAAGAGTTAAAAACTCTAATTCAATTGGAAAGAAATCTTATGGTTTTGCCCTGACCAGTTTGGCTCAGTGGATATAGTGTCGGCCTTCGGACTGGGGGGTCCCAGGTTTGATTCCGGTCGGGGGCATGTACCTTGGTTGTGGGCACATCACCAGTGGGAGGTGTGCAGGAGGCAGCTGATCGATGTTTCTCTCTCATTGATGTTTTTAACTCTCTATTCCTCTCCCTTCCTCTCTGTAAAAAATCAATAAAATATATATTTTTAAAAATAAATCATACGGTTTTGATAATAGAAGGCATGAGGCATGGACATGCATTTTGAAGAAAAAAGAAAGTGAGTTAAAGTTGTAAGAATGTTTTTGAAAGTTGTAAGAAGGTTTGTGAAAGTTATAGAAGGTTAGTAGGGAGAAATGTGAAAAGGGAGTTACATAAATGACACAGGCCAGTGAGCCAGAACAAGCAAAATAGGGAAACTGAGATAGTAAAACAGCAGTTTGTAGACATCTATAAAACCAAGGACACTTAAGAGTAAATGATTTGAGAATAAACATCATTTTGGTATATTAGACTACAACTCTCCAAACTAATCTCTTTCCTTCCAGCAGACCATTTGTCATAATTCTTATTGTTCTAGCTTTTCCCCCAGTAGTACTAAATGTATAAAACAGTTTGTCTCCACCAGGCTACAAGCCCTACTTATACTCAGGAAGTACCACCCCTAGACACCATCACAACCTCCTTTGTGCCCAGGCCTCATCGTCCCTCTAAGCCCCGGAGAAAAGAGGATGGGCCAGGGCCAGGGCCAGGTACAGAAACTCACTAGGGCAGAAAGCTCTGGATGCCTAGCAAAGGGCAACACTGGGAAAACAAGAACTTCATCCTCAGGGTAACCTATCCTCCCTTTCATATCACCAGTCAGGCAGCTTAGACCCCTGATCTTTTCCTCCCTAAAGACAACATCTAGGCCTCAGTTGTATTTCAGCTCCAGGCCCAGAAAATCATCAAAACCAGGCAAGTGATACTGTGGCAGCCTTAGGACCATTTTTTACCTTCCAAGTCACTCAACAGGACACTCTCCAGCCTTCACCAACCAGTCTCTTGGGGAAATCATGCTGCTTCAAATCCTCGTCCAGCCGACTACCATCAAAGTCCAACCCCTTGTGATCTCACTATCCCCCCTCAGTAGGAAGTGACTACAGAAGCTATGACTTTCATCCCTATCCCATAAAACAAGAAGGCTGGAGTGTTAGATCTGATAAAATAATTGAATCAACACCCCCTCCCCTGGGAACTGACCTTTAGGCCACTTCACAACAGACATTCTTTTGCTCAGCACTTGCTAAGACCACATCCACTTGCTAAGACCATTATCTTTCCTCTTAGGACCTTCCCAGAGAATGCTCCACCCAGAAAAAACCCACCTAGAGTCCTTTAAAACCTCTGACTCCCTGTCTTTGGGTGCTAGTGCCATTTTGGGGCTCAGCCAATCTGGTATCCAGATGACCTAATCCTATATAATAAAGAGGTAATATGCAAATTGACTGTCACAACCTCACACAAGATGGCTGTCCCCAAGTGGTCACAAGATGGCCAGCAGGGGAGGGCAGTTTTGGGTGATCAGGCAAGCAGGGGAGGGCAGTTAGGGGCAACCAAGCCTGCAAGGGGAGCGCAGTTGGGGGCGATCAGGCCTTCAGGGGAGGGCAGTTGGGAGTGACCAGGCCAGCAAGGGAGGGCAATTAGGGGTGACCGGGCCAGCAGGGGAGGGCAGTGGGGGCAACTGGGCTGGCAGGGAGAAGTTAGGCAATGATCAGGCTGGCAGAGGAGTGGTTAGGTGGTGACCAGGCTGGCAGGCAGAAGCAGTTAGGGGCAATCAGGCAGGCAGGCAGGCAGGCAAGAGGTTGGGAGCCAGCAGTCCCTGATTGTGAGAAGGATGTCCGACTGCCAGTTTAGGCCGCAGAGATTGGGCCTAAACCAGCAGTCAGACATCCCCTGAGGGGTCCCAGATTGGAGAGGGTGCAGGCTGGGCTGAGGGACACCCTGCACCCCCCCCCCCCAGTGCACAAATTTTGTGCACTGGGCCTCTAGTAAATTTATAATCCCTTACCACTTTGGCCTCGTGTGTTCCTCCTTTGGTGACCCTAACACCAGGTTCGATTCAGCTTAAGGGCAAGTACTTTGATTGTAGACTCCTCCCTGGTCTGGGCCCTGGTCTGGGATCATGTAGAAGGCAACCAATCGATGTGTTTCTCTCACATCGATGTTTCTCTCTGTCTTTCCCTCTGTCTTCTACTCTCCCTAAAAGTCCATGGAAAAATATCCTTGGGTGAGGATTGACCAAAAAAATAATAATAATAATCTGTATAGAAGTAAGCCTGATACTGTCCTAACTCTGGAGATTTTTCCCTTTTGTGCCAATAAAATTTTACTATGTCTATAGTTGGAGTTAAATATTATTTTCCTTGCAACCTAAAGCATCTTATCATATATCATGTATGACTGGTGTATTTTTAATTTGAAAGAGATAAAATGAGTATCTTGCATTATAAATCTTAAAATGTACAATGCATATTCTATAGTAAAAATGTGTGATTTAAATTTTGGATAAAAGTGGTGAACCATTCAGTGAGTATTAAGACCCCAAGAACTAGAATGAAAAGAAAAATGATCCCTCCCTCCTTTCCATCCAAGATAAAAGGGAAGGAAGAGCAAACAAGAATGTAAAAGTTACCAATGGTGACCAAACAGGAAAAGAAAAAGGGCTGAAGGAGACGAACTCGGGGAAATGCTGGCTCATGTAAAAAACAGAAGTTTGAGAGGATCAGGGTGAGGTCATGTGCCCACCTCCCAGAAACCACACCTGGCCAGTCCACAAAATCCTGACACTTCTCACTCAAATTCTGAAAAACGAATAACAATTTATTCTTAGTGTTTCCCATTTTGGACTATGGGGTAGTAAAAATGGCTTAGTGGAGTCAAAGAAACAAGAGAAATGTCTGTCATCAGCATGGCTATCAGGGTCTGAAGCCTCCAGGGACCCATGGAATTGGAGAACCGATGTTTAAAACTGCCTCTGAAAGAGCAGGGGAGCTATCCTTCTCCCTCCCCTAAGGAGTGGTAAACCCGTCTATATTCAACTCAGTCTCATGTAGGAGGGAGGGCCCAGACATTGCAACACAACTCCCTCCTCCACGCTCAAAGGCTACGGAAAATCAGTAAAGGGGCTAATAAGCCTTCACACTGTCACCCAGAAAGGGAAAGTAAAAGGACCTGATGTAAGGATCAACTGTTACCCACAGAGGAGGAGCAAATAGAAAGTGTGGAGAAAGCCAGCAAGCATGGCCAAGGTAAGACAATGGACTAGCAACTGTGCTCCAAGAATAAAGAATCAGAATGAAAAGATGACAGATAAAGACTCAAATGGCTTGGATTTCTCAACAGCAACACTGGAAGCAGGAAAACAATAGAATAATGACTTAAAACTGTGAAGAAAAATAATTTCTGAAGGAGAATTCTATACAATCCAAGCCATCAATTAAACCTGAGGGTAGAACTTTTTGGATATGGAAGTCTTTATAATATCTACTTCGATTTCTCTGGAAACTCCTGGAAGTTTGTGATACACCAAAATGATGGAGTAAGCTAAGGAAGAGAAATGCATGAATACAAAAAACGAGGACCCCAAAATAGAGGAGAAGCAAAAGGAAGCATAGAGCAGAAACAGAAGAAATGCATCCTTGAGAAGCTATAACCACAAGTTGACTAAAATTGTGCCCAAATTCACATCACTTAGCTAGTCTGGAAAACAGAAGATGGGAATTTTCTTAATTGTCCAAACACTAGTTGTACCCTGGGCTTCTGACAGAAGCAAAGGCAAATTCTTCCTGAAAGAAAATACCCTCTTCCTAGGCCTCAACTAATTTCCACAAATAAAGTTTTAGGAACAATCAGTGACTGCCAGTCAGATGTGACCAAGCACACATAGGAAGCCAGGCACCAGGGACAAGAACCACAAAAGCCCTCCAACAATGGTACCACACAGGGGACTGCATGTGGTGGAATTCCCACAGCAAAACCAAAAACATAGGTTGACTACTTTTAAAGAAATTTCAAAAAGACTCCACAGGGAACAGGAGGCTTTAATCACTGACTTCAGGTGTCCCTGAGACCATCCTGGTTCAAGTTTACCAGGAGGGCTTCCAGGACTCAGGTACAATCCCAGCTAAGAATTATTGCCATCTTAATATATAAAGAGCCAGGGTCCATCACAACCAAAACAACCAGATGAACTACAGAACAGTGGGCCCTGGGCCGCTGGGGCATGGCGATGGGAGGGATGTGTGGGCCCCGGGCCGCTGGGGGGTGGTGGTGAGAGGGATCTGTGGGCCCCAGGCCGCTGGGGCGCAGCAGCAAGAAGGGTCTGTGGGCCGCAGGCTGCCAAGGCACAGTGTTGAGAAGGGTCTGTGGGCCCTGGGCTGCCACAGCACAGCATTGAGAAGGGTCTATGGGCCCCAGGACACCACTGTGTAGTGGCGAGAAGGGTCTGTGGGTCCCGGGCCACAATGGAACTCTGGGTCTCATGTGATTGGGGGTGTAGCTGGCCTTCAAACCGGACCCTGACAGGAGGGAGGAGGGAGTCCCATTCCCTACAGAATCGGCCTTTGGACGGCTTGATGTCAGTAGCCTGCCAGCCAGGAATCCCATTCACCTGCACCCTGGACCTTGACAGGAGGGAGGAGGGAATATGTCTAAAGACCAACTATTGGCACAAAGTACCTCTGAAGCCGAAAGAAACCATTGTTGGCAACAGAATGTATCTGAAGACCAACAATTGGCACAAGGTACCTCTGCAGCCGAAAGAAAGTGGCAGCGTCAACAGAATATGTCTGAAGACCAACGATTGACACAACATTCCTCTGAAGCTGAAAGAAACTGGCGTCATTGACAGAAAATGTCTGAAGACGAACATGCCTCTGAAGTTGAAAGAAGGCAGCGGTAATGACAGAATATTTCTAAAGATCAGTCATTAACAAGTACTACCAATACTGGTAGAAACTGCCTTTACAGCAAAAATGGAGTAAATGAGGATGCAATTATCGAACATAGTTGTGATGGAATGACTATTAGATGTCAATTTTGCCTATCACTAAATTTCTCGATGAAAAGCCATCTGATGGAAAATTTACTCAATGTTGTAGCAAAGTTTGTCCAAATGATATACATTTTCCAGAATACACAACATATTTTAAAAATTTAATGATAAACGAAGATTCTGACAGTAAAAATTTCATAGAAAATGTCCATTCAATAAATAGTTCTTTTGCTTTTGCTTCAATGGGTGCAAATGTTGCATCACCATCAGGATATGGGCCATACTGTTTTAGAATACATGGACAAGTTTATCACCGTACTGGAACTTTACATCCTTTGGATGGTGTTTCTCAGAAGTTTGCTCAACTCTATACTTTAGATACGCCTGAAACGACGAATAAAAGATTAGCAATGCCAGAAAACCAAGACTGCTCAGAAAGACTCATGATCAACATCAACAACCTCATGCATGAAGTAAACAAATTAACAAAATCATACAAGATGCTACATGAGGTAGAAAAGGAAGCCCAATCTGAAGCAGCAGCAAAAGGTATTGCTCCCACGGAAGTAACTATGGCAATTAAATATGATCGTAACAGTGATCCAGGTAGATATAATTCTCCTTGTGTAACTGAGGTTGCTGTCATATTCAGAAACGAAGATGGAGAACCTCCTTTTTAAAGGGATTTGCTCATTCATTGTAAACCAGATCCCAATAATCCCAATGCCACTAAAATGAAACAAATCAATATCCTGTTTCCTACATTAGATGCAATGACGTATCCTATTCTTTTTCCACATGGTGAAAAAGGCTGGGGAACAGATATTGCATTAAGACTCAGAGACAGCAGTGTAATCAACAATAATACTAGACAAAACGTAAGGACAGGAGTCACACAAATGCAGTATTATGGATTTCATCTCTCTGTGTGGGACACGTTCAATCCTATTTTAAATGCAGGAAAATTAACTCAACAGTTTATTGTCGATTCATATTCAAAAATGGAAGCCAATCGAATAAACTTTATTAAAGCAAACCAATCTAAGTTGAGAGTTGAAAAATATAGTGGTTTGATGGATTATCTCACATCTAGATATGAAAATGACAATGTACCGATTGGTAAAATGGTAATACTTCCATCATCTTTTGAGGGTAGTCCCAGAAATATGCAGCAGTGATATCAGGCTGCTATGGCAATTGTAACGAAGTTTGGCAAACCCGATTTATTCATAACCATGACATGCAACCCCAAATGGGCAGATATTACAAACAATTTACAACACTGGCAAAAAGTTGAAAACAGACCTGATTTGGTAGCCAGAGTTTTTAATATTAAGCTGAATGTTCTTCTAAATGATAAATGTAAATTCCATTAATAGCAAAAATTCATGTCATTGAATTCAGAATGTGGACTGCCTCACGCTCACATAGTATTGATATTAGATAGTGAATCCAAATCACTAACAGAAGATAACATTGACCGTATAGTTAAGGCAGAAATTCCAGATGAAGACCAGTGTCCTCGACTTTTTCAAATTGTAAAATCAAATATGGTACATGGGCCATGTGGAATACAAAACCAAATAGTCCACGTATGGAAAATGGAAAATGTCCAAAGGGATATCCACAAGAACTTCAAAATGCAACCATTGGAAATATTGATGGATATCCCAAATACAAATGAAGATCTGGTAGCACCATGTCTATTGGAAATAAAGTTGTCGATAACACTTGGATTGTCCCTTATAACTTGTATTTGTGCCTTAAACATAACAGTCATATATAAGTTGAAGTCTGCGCATCAATTAAAAGTTTCAAATATTTATTTAAATGTGTCTATAAAGGGCACGATTGCACAGATATTAATATTTCTGAAAAAAATATTATCAATCATGATGAAGTACAGGACTTCATTGACTCCAGGTATGTGAGCGCTCCTGAGGCTGTTTGGAGACTTTGCAATGTGAATGCATGACAAATCTCATGCAATCACAAGATTAGCTATTCATTTGCCAAATGAACAAAATTTGTATTTTCATGCCAATGATTTTGCTACAGTTATAGATAGGGCTAGAAGGCATAACTCGACTTTGATGGCTTGGTTTTTATCGAATAGAGAAGATTCTGATGCACACAATTATTATTATTGGGAGATTTCACAACATTATGTGTTTAGTAATTCTTTGTGGAGAAAACACCAAAAGGATGGAAATAAAGTATTAGGTAGACTGTTCACTGTGAGCTTTAGAGAACCAGAACGATATTACCTTAGACTTTTGCTTCTGCATGTAAAAGGTGCAATAAGTTTTGATGATTTGCAAACTGTAAGAGGTGTAATTTATGATACATTTCGTGAAGCTGCTAAACATCGAGGATTATTAATCGACAACACTATCTGGAAAGATACAATTGATGATGCGATCATCCTTAATATGCCCAAACAACTATGGCAACTTTTTGCATATATATGTGTGTTTGCATGTCCTTCTGATGCAGACAAATTATGGGATGAGAATAAATCTCATTTTATTGAAGATTTTTGTTGGAAATTGCACCAAAGAGAAGGTGCCTGTGTGAACTGTGAAATGCATGCCCTTAACGAAATTCAAGAGGTGTTCACATTGCATGGAATGAAATGTTCACATTTCCAACTTCCGCACTATCCTTTATTAACGAATACAAATACATGTGATGAATTGTTCGAGCGACAACAGGCTGAGGTTTTGCTAAATTCTCTGAAGTTGAACAGTTGGCAGCCTTTCAGACTATAACTTCAGCCATCGAAGACCAAACTGTACACCCCAAATGCTTTTACTTGGATGGTCCAGGCGGTAGTGGAAAAACATATCTGTATAAAGTTTTAATACATTATTTTAGAGGTCGTGGTGGTACTGTTTTACCCACAGTGTCTACAGGAATTTCTGCAAATTTACTTCTCGGTGGAAGAACCTTTCATTCCCAATATAAATTACCAATTCCATTAAATGAAACTTCAATTTCTAGACTCGATATAAAGAGTGAAGTTGCTAAAACCATTAAAAAGGACCAACTTCTCGTTATTGATGAATGCACCATGGCATTCAGTCATGCTGTAAACGCCATAGGCAGATTACTAAGAGAAATTATAAATTTGAATGTTATATTTGGTGGAAAAGTTCAACTTCTCGGAGGGGATTTTCGACAATGTCTCAGTATTGTATCACATGCTATGCAATTGGCCATAGTACAAAAGATTCTAAGGTACTCTAATGTTTGGGGATGTTTCAGAAAGTTGTCTCTTAAAACAAATATGAGATCAGAGGATTCTGCTTATAGTGAATGGTTAGTAAAACTTGGAGATGGCAAACTGGGTAGCAGTTTTCATTTAGAAATGGATATTATTGAAATCCCCTGTGAAATGATTTATAACGGATCTATTATTGAAGCTACCTTTGTAAATAGTATATCTATAGATAATATTAAAAATATATCTAAATGTGAAATTCTTTGTCCAAAAAATGAGCACTTTCAAAAATTAAATGAGGAAATTTTGGATATACTCGATGGATATTTTCACACATATTTGAGTGATGATTCCATTGATTCAACAGATGATGCTGAAAAGGAAAATTTTCCCATCAAATTTCTTAATAGTATTACTCTTTCGGGAATGCCGTGTCATAAATTAAAATTGAAAGTGGGTGCAATCATCATGCTATTGAGAAATCTTAATAGTAAAAGGGGTCTTTGTAATGGTACCAGATTTATTATCAAAAGATTATGACCTAACATTATCGAAGCTGAAGTATTAACAGGATCTGCAGAGGGAGAGGTTGTTCTGATTCCAAGAATTGATTTGTCCCCATCTGACACTGGCCTCGCATTTAAATTAATTCGAAGACAGTTTCCCATGATGCCAGCATTTGCGATGACTATTAATAAATCACAAGGACAAACTCTAGACAGAGTAGGAATATTCCTACCTGAACCTGTTTTCGCACATGGTCAGTTATATGTTGCTTTCTCTCGAGTTCGAAGAGCATGTGATGTTAAAGTTAAAGTTGTAAATACTTCACAAGAAAAATTAGTCAAGCACTCTGAATGTGTTTTTACTCTTAATGTGGTATACAGGGAGATATTATAATAAGTTTAATCACTTTATCAGTCATTGTTTGCATCAATGTTGTTTTTACATCATGTTTTTGTTATTTTTATATCATGTCTTTGTTGCTGTTATATCATGTGGTTGTTTATTTATTAATAAATTTATATATTATTTTCATATACATTTTACTAATTTTCTTTCATCTCTGACACGACTATTATAGAGAAAGGGCAAATAGCAATATTAAAATATTTCCTCTAATTAATTCCCTTTTCATGTGCACAAATTTTGTGCACCAGGCCACTAGTTCTATATAATAAAAGGCTAATATGCAAATAGACCGAATGGTGGAACAACTGAACAACTGAACAACCAGTTGCTATGATGTGTGCTGACCACCAGGGAGTGTGCACGGAACATGGCGGGCATTGGACAAAGTGGGATGGTGGAGCAGATGGGCGAGGGTGCCAGACCAAGGTAGGGTGCTAGTCACCATCATCGGGGCAAGCCTCTGGTGGTTACTGAAAATTCTTTACTCCCACGCGTCATGGTCCTGCCCGGTGCTCGAACCCACTGCCAGAGCCAGAGCAGCCCCTTGTACCTGCTGCTGGCACCAGAGCTGCTGCTTGCAACCACTCCTGGTGACCAGCTCTGGCCCCGATCACTCGGTGCCATCAGCAGTTGCAAGCGCCAGCTGCCAGCCCCGATAGCCCCTCAGGGCTTCTCCACCTCCCCCTGCTCCTGAGGGGCGATCGGGGCAGCAGCCACTGCTCATACCTGCTGATGGCGCCAGCCCCAATTGCTCCACACCATCAGCGGGTGCAAGGGGATCCAGTGCCATCAGTGTATGGCAGCGGTGAAGGCGGGAGTGGGGCTGCCAGCAGACAGGGGACCGTGGGCCACAGTGGGAGGGGCTGTGTGGGGGCATGGAGGATGAGCTGAGACCCACCCCTGTGCCCAGTGCAGCCTCGTGGCACACAGTTCCTTTCAAGGTACACGAATTCATGCACTGGGCCCCTAGTGAAAGATAAAAAGCAAAGTCAGGACATGGGGCAAGGGAAGGAAGCCGGTGAGAAATGTGTTGACTTTTAGGAAGAAATTTTGTAGGTATTTGTATGATGACTTTAACATGTTTAAAAATCATTTCAAGCATACTGAATCACTTTTTAAAGTTTGCTCATAAAGGACCACAGCAGCACTAACGGTGGCATGAAGGTGGACCTATACAGCTGTCATCTCCATGAGCAGTCCCTAAGGAAATGGCATCTTAGTCAACTCAAGACAGGTCCTGTGCCGTGGCCAGCACACCACCAACGCTGAAAACCTGTGTGACGGCCTGTAACCGCCATTTAGAGAACAATGGCTGTTTCATTGGCTTTTGAAGCACAATTCAGTCCGGTGGTCAGCAAGTATAAACATAATAAAACCCTTCACTTGGGTTAAACATGGAACACACACTGGATGGGAGAGTGTCCAGTGGGAAGGCTGAGGGGCTCCACTGGAGTGTGAACCTTCAGCACCACCCAGCTTTCTCCGTGGCACTTATAAGCTAACACACTAACGGTTCTGTTAGGGTTATTGCATTTGGGCTCAGGGTACAGGTTTTAAAAACAGGCACTCGAACCGTGCTAGCGAGAATGTGAGGGGCTGGAAACTTTTATAGAGAGGTTTTAAAGAGGACTGTCCAACAGGGAAAAAAAGGGGAGGATGAGAGGGGGGAACCTGGTGTTTTTAACCCATTTGAAGAACTGCAGAAAAACCATTAAACTTAATTTAGCTCCAGAGGGCAAGCGTCTGTGGGTAGAAGGAAACAAGTTAAACTCACTGTCAAGAACTTAGTAATAACTAAAGCCAAAGGTGCGCGGTGAAGTCCAGCACTCTGCTAAGGCCACCTGGCTCCATTCCGTGGCCTCCTGGTCACCTGTCAGCAGGGGTGTCTTGGGTTGGTGACTGGGAATAACGGCACAGGGAAGGAGACGCCCTCCTGAGCAGTAGCACCAGGGAACGGCCTGCCCAGAGGGGAGGGCCTGTCATCCCGAGAAGGAATGGGCTGCAGGTGACAGACAGGGGGAGAGGTTTCTCTTGTTGGCAGTGGCCCTCTTTGTGTAGAAGGCCCCTGGCCTGTGCCAGGGAGGCGGGCGGGCACCCAGCGGGCTCCTCTCCTCCTTCCCTCAGACCTCGGGCCTCCGAAGCCAACCTTTCCATAGGATCCTCGCACGCTTCTGCTGCCGCTGCCCGCCCTGAGCTCTCGGGCGAATTGGGCGCAGGGGGCGCACGGGGGCCATTAGGCGCAGGGGGTGCACTAGGCGCAGGGGGTGCACTGGGCGCAGGGGGCGCATTGGGCGCAGGGGGCGCACGGGGGACTTGAGCGCAGGGGGCGCCTGAGCGCTGGGGCGCGGCCGGGAGGAAGTGCGGGGCCTGCCCGGGCGCGTTAAGGGAAGTTGCCCAAAATGAGGAAGCGCTGCTCTCTGGGCGGCTGAGGCGACTCAGGCGGCGGGAGGAGCAAGGAGGACCTCGCGGCCCTCGCTGCTCCGGTACAGCCCCAAGGACCCACCGCCCGCGCCCGCCACCCGCCGGACCCCGAGCCGCAAGCCTCGCTGCACAGGTAGGAGGCGCGCTCCCTGCTCGCCTGCGGGGCGCGGGGCCCGGCGCCTTGGGACGGGGAAGGAGGCGAGCGCGCGTTTGGGGGAGCAGCGGCGCGCCCACTCGACCGGTTTCGGGGTGCCCGGCGCTGTGCCAGGGACACTTGGAGCCTTCGGCCTTTGGACAACGGGACATTGATGAGATAGAAGCAGGGAACGCAGCCTTTTGTCCTGGTCCTGGAGCCTCTGGGGTGCCGCTCCCGCACGGGAGCGGGGCCTGGGCCCGGGGATTTGCGGAGACTCGGGACTCAGGGTCGAGCGCAGACGGTGCGGAAGATGCGGGTCACGGGGACGCGAGCTGGCGTCCGCGGGCACGTTTTCCTTTGGCCCCTTACCTGACAGCCTGGAACCCCTGTGCTCCCTCCCGGTTACTCCAGGAGCCCGGTTCCAGGAGCCCGGTTACTCCAGGAGCCCGGTTACTCCAGGAGCCCTGCTCCCGGCCCAGCGCCCCTCTCTCCCCGGGAGGGCGCAGGGCGCGAGCGCAGGAACCCTCCTGACCTGCTCACTCCTTCCTCCACGCGTTTTCACGGTAAAGCAATTAATTTGGCCAGTGAATGATTTGAGAGCATTCAAGTTTTATGTAGTAAAAGGTAAATTTGAGTTAATTTTTTAGAAACTGAACTAAGGAACTATTTAGAGGCGACTCATTTGTTTGTTTGGATGTTCAAAAACTAGAAAGACAGTCATTGGAGAAATTAGAGTTTGAATCTTTCTACGTTGGAAACGATGTTTCGGATTGTTTTAATGAGTTTGCTTGACTCGCCATAGATTTCATTGAGCCCAAGTACAACTGTTGGCTGGCTGATTGCATTTTTCTTAAAGTGGCAGAGCGTTTCAGCGTGCAGTTAAGAGGAGGGCAGACATTTGAATCTTCGTAATGAAAAACTAATCATGCAATGACGGAGAATTTCTGGAAGCAATGGAATCAACTATACTAACTGATTTCTTTGTTTTAGCCAGAACATATTTATCTGTATCATCCAGGAAGCATTTCAATGAAATGCAATTAAATTCATTAATGGTCCCGTCACACCCTCCCCCCAAGTGCATGGATATATTTGCATTTGAGCTAAAAGAGAGGAATCTGGTCAGTTAAAATTATTTCATCCAATCATTTTGTTTCTACATCATACTTTTTATGTTTAGAGAAATTTTACAGTAAATAGAAATTGATTTGTTACTCTGTTTGTAGTGCTCAGGTATATAGGATTATATAGTCCTAACTAGAATGTTTTAATGTTTAAGCTAAGGTAAAAGTTAGGTGTATACTTTAGGTCTTTGCCTTTCCTGAGGGACGAAATTGACAGATCATTTTATTGCTAGGTTTGCATTTCAGAAATACCACCTTAGCCTTCCTTAGGCTCATATTTAATATTTTAAGTACAGGTCTAATTTCTCTGTTTTTAAACCAAAGATTTTTTAGTAGGACATCACTTATGCAGCACATTGCATGTCCATAATCATTATTCAAGACCCTTGTGCTCAGATATGTTTTTAACTCAGGACTTTTTCAGAATTTAGAATTCAAAGTTAGAATCTGAATTTCAGCGCTGGGAACGACGTCTGTCAGAATTTAGAAAGGTGCTGTGCATGCTAACACCTCGCCCCCAGCCCAGCGGCCTGGGACCCCACGCCTCTCTGCACCTGCTCTGTGAATGCTCAGGTGGCATAAGTAACAACTATAAATAGCTGTGTGTCTGTTAGGGCAGGCGTGGTCACTAAATGAGGGCCCCTAAACTGCTAAGAAACCTTTGTTAGAGCTTTTTGGATTGGGCTAAAGAACTGACTCCATCAAGCTACTGTGCTCTGGAAAACAAATTGCTTTTCTATTGCCCAATACTCACCCTTTCCAGTAATTAGATGGGCAATTTCCCCTCTGCAAAAAGTCTGAAATATCAGGATTTCACTCAACTTTCAATGATAACCATTAAACTGTGAGCCTGCATGTGAGAATGGGAGGTGTAGCCTTACTGATACAGGTTGAAGAGCTGGCTCCCGTCCACCTGTAGCTGGCTCTGCCGGCCCTCGGCTCTGCCTGCCATCCCTGTCGAAGGGATGGTAGGGCGCTTTTCACCATCGGGGCTAATTTTTGCTTTTTTAACTTTAACTGGAGTAGACTTTTTCTAACTACGCCCTAACTCACCTCTTCTCCCCAGCTTTGCAAGTTTTAACATTTTCTTTCACTTTTGGAATTGTTTAGCTATAAGTGAGTGGAGAAAAAATTAGGAATTTAGGCCTTTGGGGAGAACTTTTCTTAAATATCTACATCCTTAACTTTCTTTTTCTTTAAAAGCAATTGCAATCAAAAGGCAGCCTTAAAGAGAGATTGGGATGAAATCGCCTGACATGTCCTAGCATCTTATCCTTCCACTTAGATTTGAATGGGTTCGTTTCTTTTCACTTGGAAAGGAGTTTTTATTTTTAACTGAGGAATTGTGGGAAGATTGAAAAAATAAAACTAAGCTGATTAAAATTTAAAGGAAATTTTATTCATTCTGATACTATATTATCAGGGAAATTTTCTGTTAGCTTTTAACTTTGTCTGACAAAGTTATCTTGTGTCAATTTGAATTTTTTACCCTTAATAATTAATTATGTACTGTTTGCCTATGAAACTTGAAAGATGGTTGAATTGGAATCTTAAGTATAACAAATTTAGCCAAGGTAATACATACCAGCAGGAAGAACATGCAGTTTATGTAACAGTAGATTGAACAAATAAAAACCGACTCTATTTTGATTCTTTCATTTCTTGGAGAAACCATGTACTTATTTTTGGAGGCTGCCGAAGGTGGGTGATGAGGGGAGGAAGGTAGCAACGACTTAGAATATTGGTGATGCCTCCATGACGGAGGAGGGTGTACTGATGAAGACAGCAGTGTTTGGTGAGCAGCGTCCTCTGTCCTGGGGACCAGGCTCTGAGACGGAGTCCTTGCTCCTGAAGCCGGTGGCAAGACCCCTCACTGCTGTGCTGGAGGGCTGGAGGGAGCAGGGATGTGGGGTGCTGGCCTTCTAGACTGGCATGCTGAGTGTAGGAGGCCTGGTCTAAGCAGAGGCCCAGCAGGCAGCAGGCAGCAGGGGCCACTGGGGAGCCTGGGCTGGGGTCGGGGTGAGACCCAGGCCAGGCTGCAGGGGTGTGGGGTGTGGAGGACGGAAGAGGCCTGAGGCAGGCGGTTCAGCGAAGGCCTGAAGCATTGGATTGTGGAGTTGCACTCTGTAGCTACAAAGAGCATTTGAATGTCCAACACGTGACCTTCTACTTTCTCACTTAGTTTGTCTTAATTGATACATCTTCATTCTGTTCTGGCCAGTATAATAATTTAACTTATTAAATCTACCCGCTTCTGTTAAGCTGTCATGGAAATGTTTTGGTATGACCAGAGTTAATTTGTTTTTTATTTAATTTTAATTAATAACAATACTTTCCCATTCTGTAGTACTGTTCCCCAAAAGCAGTCTTTTACATTTTTATTGCCTTTTCTTCTAGAATTCTCCTCATGTTCCTATCCTATGCTTATTTGCTTATGCTTGGCTATACCATTTTTAGACAATGTCTGCCGACCTCCTACTCTGGGAAATAGGCCGCGGCGCCAGGATGAGAGTTTGCAAATGGGCGCAGTGTGCTCTCTGGGGTGCGCTTCATTGTGGGGGCGTTCGGCGCTGAAGCCAGGGTGTAATGTATCCCATTTTCCTCGTCCCCTTGTGACTTTTCCTGGGTAAATGCTTGGCTGCTCTGTGCTCTCCGTGGGCCCCGTGCCTGGTAAATGTGTCTCCCGATGCTCTGTGCCTGAGCTCAGACTCCTGACGCAGCTTCCCACTGAGTCAGACCAGCAGCCTCTCAGTTCCACTTTCCTCTCTGCTTTTCTGGAACGCCGTCTTCTTGCTCCAGTCTGATAGTCGCTCTTCAGTCTCACTGCACACACACTGGTAACGAAGCATCGGTTCGTGCTGAGTGTGGGGACTGGTTGTCTGAATACATTTCCTGCAAATCACTTAGTAGGGCCTTTGCTTCACCCTTTGGTGTCTTGGCCTGCCTCTCACTGGCAGTAGGTGCACTTTACCTGCTGTAAATCCCTGTCATCATTGACGACAGCACCTCCCAGCCTTCGTATTTCTATGGTTATTTGTTTATTTGCAGCGTAGAGCTTTTATATTTCTTCCATCAGAACATGACCTGACTCATAATAGTGAAAGATGATTTTTAACTCCAATTTAGCCACTGGCGTCTCCATTTAAAATCCACCTCAATGTCACCTCTGTATTTGTCCGGCACTGATGTTTTATCATCTGATTGTGAGACGTTGTACTTTCTGGAGAATGGCGAGTCCGGGCTTTCCCCGGACGGCTGGCTGAGGCTGGTCCTGGAACGAGCGAGAGGGTGAGCGGGTGGGCGGTGCTGTGCAGTGGTGGATGGTGCTCCTGGGGAGCAGCTTGGGGACCTGAGCTTTCGGGATACGGGTGGCCTTCTGCTCCCCTTTACAAGAGTCTCAGTCCTTGCTGGGGTGGAGGCAGAGTCCTGTGGTTCACTGTATTTTGAATGCTAGGAACATCTAGTCATTTGACTGCTCTAATGCCTTGAAGTCCCAGTTACTGAATATTTGTACCAACAGCGGTTGAGAGTAGGGTTCTGAATCCCCACCGGGTTCCAGTCCCACTCCGTTTTTTAAAGCTGCTCTTCATCTTTGTTGACGGGACGGTCACAGCGGTGTCACTGTGATGCAGGATGAGGCCGCGCGTGCATCCGACACCTGGTACCTGCGGGTGAGAGCTGACGCCTCTGCCACAGCCCCTCCCAGGTGCGTGGCCCTGGAACCCGCCCCTGCAGTCCTGGGTTAGTAGCACTCCCAAACAGGTGGGAGGTGAGTAAGTACCCTTTCTAAAAAAAGTCATTCTCTCTGACCTCCAAGGTGAGGAAACTCTCCATCATTTTCTTTCTGAAAAGTGTCAGGTGTGTAATGGATGCACAAGTCCAGTCCGTTAGTGAGGACTTCGAGGTGACAGGCAGCAGCACCTCCGCCCGGCCCACGCCACCTTGGGGCATTGGGAGGGATTCCTCCCACTGGTTTGTCCTGTGTATGTATGTGCATATCTTCAGGAGATACCATCTTGTGTGTGTGTCTTCTTAATACCGTACCATTCTGCACCTTTCTTTTTTAATCAACAGCAACTGCTCGGGTTGGGGAGCCCTGGCTCTCTGTGACTGTGGGCTTGCTCTGCAGAGGGGAGAGCACCTGCCACTGGGGACACGGGCCCCCCCTGACTGGCAGCTCCGGCAGAGCCCGAGGCCCGCCCTTGTCCCCTCCCTGCCCTCAGCATGTGTTTCGTGGAGCCATCAGGCTGACCTGTAGGTCAGGAAGGATCCTCAGCCCTGTCTGACCCGTAGTGCACCTCCTGTCTTCCATTTTAGCAAGCAGGTGGTTAATTTCTGAGGAATGCGTTTCGTTCTTTATTTGTTACTGACACATTAAGCTCTTGCTTTTTATTGCTGATTCCACTGTGGACATTCTCTCGCTGCTCCCTGACCTCTGCCCTGACCCCCTCCCTGCTCATCGCACCCCCCGCACGGGGTTTGCCTCCGTGGTCTGCTTGGTACTGTCTCCACCGCAGGGCTGGTCTTTGTTAACTAGGAGTCAGTCTTGTAAGGCCGCATCTGTTGGCCCTCTCTGAGCCTGTCCCCCACGAGAGGAGGCAGGTGATCTGTGCACAGGGGGGTATGAGCCACTCCCTGTTCTTTGCAGCTGGCCCTGCCGCCTCTGTACACGGTGGTCTTTCCTCAGAGGGCCTTCTGCTGCTGCTCAGGTGCCCACAGCGGAGGGTTTGGAGAGGGCTCGGCTGCCCTCCCCCCGCCCCCCGGGCTCGGTCATGTCCAAGGTGTCTCCAGCCCTCAGCTGTCCTCCTGCAGCAGCTGGCGGGAGTCGCCCTCTGCTTTGGGGCCCACGTTGCTGTGTCTGTCAGGCCCGTGCTGGTTTCCATGCGCTGCCTTGCTCCCAGGACGGGTGTGGACTTACATGGTGCTGTGTCTTCGGTGCTAGTTCTCTCTTCCTCTGCGTTTAGAGCTGCTGCCCATGCTCGCAGGGGAAGTCCACCACTTCCTTTTTTGTTTTTTTTAGCAACACCAACCAGCTGATGGTCGCCCTGTGTGAAGGAAGTGACAGCAAGGAGGAGGGAGAGGAGCTCGCTGGAGCCGGGGAGGGTCCCAGGGCTGGCTTCCCTGTTGCCTGGGAGCCGGGCTCAGGCAGGAAGCGTGTCCGCAGGGCCCGCTCCGATCCTCAGGAGCTGGCAGTGCACACGTGCCTCCCTCCGCGGCCTGGCTGAGGGTGCTGGGGGCCTCGTGGCCCGGCTGGGGCCGCCTAAGCCTGCCTGCTGGGAAGACTCTGAACATTGCTGCTTTCCCAGGCCCCAGCCCGAGGTGTTTCTAATTCAGAAGCAGAATCCATGCCCACTGCTCCAGCAGAGCGTGCAAGCACGGGTCTGCTCCGGGCTTAGCGCTGGGAAGTGAAGTCACGTGAGTGGACTGGGGCCCTGAGAGGCGGCGCAAGACCACGCGCTCAGTTCCGGGACATGTCCGTTTCACACATTACCAGTAGTTCTGGAAAATATGTAATTTATCTTTATAGTTTGTGTTGAAACGTTCAGCAAATTCAATATGACTTGGACCAAAAAATCCCAAATCAATGAGAGTTTACTGTGACATGTCTTCGATCAGCTCCAGCTGACTTCCCACCGGCCATCCAGCGCGAGCAGAGTCCTGTGGGCAGCTGGTGGAGAAGGGTGGCAGCCCTCCTCGCAGTGGGCGCAGCCCGGGCAGTGAGCACAGACACCCCCCAGGGCCCCCAACACAGGTCCCCACCCCCAGCACAGCTCCCCACCCCCAGCACAGCTCCCCACCCCCAGCACAGGTCCCCACCCCCAGCACAGGTCCCCACCCCCAGCACCCCAGTACCCCCAGTACAGCTCCCCACCCCCAGCACAGATCCCCACCCCCAGCACAGCTCCCCACCCCCACCCCCAGCACAGCTCCCCACCCCCCCAGCTCCCCACCCCCAGCACAGATCCCCCCACCCCCAGCACAGGTCCCCACCCCCAGCACAGGTCCCCCACCCCCCCAGCTCCCCACCCCCACAGCTCCCCACCCCCCCCAGGTCCCCACCCCAGCACCCCACCCCCAGCACAGGTCCCCACAGGTCCCCCCCCCCAGCACAGGTCCCCCCCAGCACAGGTCCCCACCCCTAGCACAGCCCCCGGCAGTGGGCACAGTGAGCAAAGCCCCCCACCGCCACCCCCCAGCACAGTCCTAGGCTATGAGTGGGCACAGCCCTGGCAGAGAACACAGCGGGCAGAGAGCACAGCGGGCAGAGAGCACAGCGGGCCTTCGTGTCTGCTTCCCCAGCAGGAAGATGGCCTGCACATGCCCTGTCACAGGGCAGGAGGGGAAGTACAAAGAGTCCTCAGGGGTGGGAAGAGAGCAGGGGAAAGGGGCCATTTCACATGCATCTCCACCCACTGTGGGAACATTGTGACTCAGGTGGGATTTCAGCATCGAGGTCTCGGGCTGGGAGGCTGGGAGGCTGGAGTCTGAGACCCAGGTGTCAGAGGCCGGCTCCCCCGAGGCCGGCTCCCTCGAGGCCTGTGGGCTGAGCCTGCTTCTGCGTCCCCATCATCTTCCCGGGTGTGTGTCTTGCCTATTTCCCTTTCTATGCGGACAGTCACATGGGTCAGGGACCACCCTCATTTCAACTTCCTAGCCTCTGTGGAAGCCCTGTTTCCACACAGAGTCCCATTCTGAGGGAGGGAGTTAGGATCCAACATAGGACTCGGGGAACAGGACTCAGCCACTGCAGGGGGTTGGCTGGGACCTGGCCTCCCTGTGGTGGCCTCGGCAGGACGTAAACACCACACTGAGCAAGTGGCTTTGCCTAAGACACAATTTTCCACCTTAGATTGATGAAAAAATTTAAAGGAACTTAAGAGAAGACCCAGAGAAAAAATAAAAAATAGGGGTGATAAGGAGTGGCAAATTCTACTAGATCTTAAGGCAAAGCTACAATGTTGAGTGGACTGACAGACCCAGATTACACATGGAAAGTTATTGTAAGGCGAGGATGGTACTTCTGTGGGAGCACACTGACCACCAGGGGGCAGCTCCTGCATTGAGCGTCTGCCCCCCGGTGGTCAGTGCATGTCATAGCGACCAGTTGTTCTGGTCAACCGGTCCTAATAGTCGCTTAGGCTTTTATATATATAGATATAGATAAGCTCCAGGTTGAACAATGAATAAAAATATAACAGTGAAATCATAAAAGCTCTATAAGAAAACTTAGGTGAGTTTTTAAATAATTGTGGAGAGAAGAAGGCCTTTGTAAATGGGACAGAAAATATGAAACGGTGATAGGAGGAAGATTGATGGGCATGACTTATAAAGTTTTAAGCAAGTTCCCAGGGGAATGAAAAATACATACAAATAAGTGGGGAAAAGTGTAAGATAAATTTATTTTTAATGCCTGGGGTCAAAGTATCGCTAGAATGAAATAGGCAGTGAGGTCTTGCAAATCACTGAGGAGAATAAGCATAGTCCAGTAGGAAAATAAGCCAAGGACAGCAAGCAGCTAGACAGGCAGGGACCTGGTACATGAATGCCCTGCTCCCGCAGCAGCGCCACGTGCTCTGTGGCGAGGTGTGGGCAGGGGGCGGCGCAGCCAAGGGCACTGGCACAGCTGTTGGGCAGGAGCTTCTGAAACTTGCTTATTTATTTGTTTATTGTTGACACTATTACGATGTGCCCACTTCCCCCTTTAAGACACACATGTGCTTTGGCTCAACAATCTCATTGTTAGGAATTTATTACACACATAAATTGACAAAGGTGGAGAGGTATATGCATACAGTAGTTCATTGCAACATTTTATTTAGTAAGAGCAGTAAAAGAGAAGGACGGGGAAAGGGCTGCATGCCGTGAAGGACTGATCATCAGCCATGGCGTGCCCATGCCTGGAGCCCCTGTGGGCCTTGCACAGTGTGGAGTCTTGTGAACCAGATTATTGCCCGGACTGGCCAGCAGCCCCTGAGCGACGATGAACAGATGACTGTGACACACGTTCCTGTGGAAGAGAAGGCGAAGGGGCTTGTTTGGCTACAGGAACCAAAGCAGCCTCGATGGCCTGCCTCCTTAGGCTTTTATTATAACAACCGCTTGAACGAAAATTAACCTCTAGACAACCAGCAGGGCAAGTATCCTTGAGAAAGCACCTGCTTCTACAAGGCCGGGTCTAAAAGACTAAACAGAGATTCTAGCAAAACACCCCGGGATCGGACTTGTTTGGAAAAGTCAGGGTAGGGGCCGCCGCCTTCGGCAAGGACCCCCAGAACCCCCGACTTTTTGGAGAATCCTCCTTACAGACTTTCCCACCAAGGCCCGTGCTTCCCCACAAATTATGAAGATGTCCAACTGATACTCACTTAAAGGGCAAGAGGTAATATACTTTTTAAAACACATGCATGGCCTAATGAGGTAAGTGACAGTGAGTTGTTATTTGCTGTACAGATGCAGGCCTGCCTATACAGGTGTGTGTGTGTGTGTGTGTGTGTGTGTGTGTGTGTGTGTGTGTGTGAGAGAGAGAGAGAGAGAGTGGTGGGGAGAGGGAGAGACTATGCAGGGAGGTCTGGAAGCAAAGGCACAAAACGGAGCAGCAGTTAGGCGGACAGTGGAATCAGTTTGGAGAAAAAGGTGAAATATACTTTCGTGCTCTACGCACAGAAGTCTGCAGGGATCACAATAAAAGAAGACTCCTCATTGGGGTGGGGGTGGTGAACAGGATGAAACCAGGAAGAGAACTAACATAGAACCAGGCATCCATCATGGCTGTTGGGACCGTTCTGTCTCCAAGCAAGGACTTTGGCTTAGAGGAGGGGGTGGTGTGCCTACACGCGGCCGCACCCACGCTGGCCCACCCTCGGACTGCCCATGGTGCCTCCCCGATTCTGGTGTGGCCTGGCCTGGCCTGCAGCCTGCTTTGGACTTTAATTATTAAGGCCACCTTCCCCACATGTGCAGCCACCAAGGTTGAGAACCACTGGTTTAGGACAAGCTAGTGGAGTTCTACAGCACACAAGCTGGTCCATAAAGCAACAGAATTTCCACCAAATTTGAATTTATCGGTATGCTGGATATAGGACAGCTGTGTGTGCCTTTGATTGCAAAGACTCTGGGTGTGTTAGAGTGGTGTGTGTGGGGGGGATGGGAGGAGACAGGAGGGAAGGTGAGAGAGGGAGAGAAGGATGGAGGGAGAGAGAGAGACAGAGATTGAGAGAGAGACTGAGAGAAGACAGAGAAGGACTGTGTGTGGACTCTAGGGAGCTTGTAGTCAGGAGGTCAGGAGGCCTGGGAAGGGAGAGAGCGGCCATGCATCCTCAGCACATGCTCGCGGCCTGTGGGAGATGAGAGAGCGGTAAGGGCTCTCGGAGGAAGTGCGTGCATTCGTGGCACTTTCTGCACAAGGTAATCTGAACAGCTCCCTCTGGGATAACAGTGCTCAGCATTTTCCCGCCGGGCGCATTTTCTGCCAGAACATTTGCTGTCCAGCTGTTTCATGTGGATTCTTTCTCATGAGGACATGGTTTCTCGGTGTACGTGGCTTGGCTTCTGTGCCTTAGGGTGCAGCAGATGGTGAGCTGCGGGCCGATTGGGAATGCTCTGTAGCCGTGTCCTCCCTGGCCCTGACTCTGTACACACACACACACACACACTCACACACACTCACACACACACTCACACACACACACACACACACACACACACACACACTCACACTCACACACACACACACACACACACACACACACACACACACACACACACACACACACACTCACACACACACACACACACACACACACACACACACACACACACACACACACACACACACACACACACACACTCACACACACACACACACACACACACACACACACACACACACACACACACACTCACACACTCTCACACACACACACACACACACACACACACACACACACACACACACACACACACACACTCACACACACACACACACACTCACACACACACACACACACACACACACACACACTCACACACACACACACACACACACACACACACACACACACACACACACACACACACACACACTCACACACACACACACACACACACACTCACACACACACACACACACACACACACACACACACACACACACACACTCACACACACACTCACACACACACACACACACTCACACACACACACACACTCACACACACACACTCACACACACACACACACTCACACTCACACACACACTCACACACACACACACACACACACACACACACACACACACACACACACACACACACACACACACACACACACACACACACACACACACACACACACACACACACACACACACACTCACACACACACACACACACACACACTCACACACACACACACACACACACACACACACACACACACACACACACACTCACACACACACACACACACACACACACTCACACACACACACTCACACACACACTCACACACACACACACACACACACACACACACACACACACACACACACACACACACACACTCACACACACACACACACACACACACACTCTCACACACACACACTCACACTCACACACAGGAACTCCTTGCAGCCAGGGCTCATCCGTGTGTCTACGTTATACTTTGTAACAAAACTTTTAGGAGTGGGGTTTTGAACTAGAAACGTCCAGTTTGGGAAAGTGGCTCTGAAGGCCCTGGCTGGGCAGCGTGGTTGGCATGTGCGGTGGAGCCCATATTCGTGGGAGGGGCTCAGGCTCGGGACCGCACCTGCAAAGCGAGGCTGCAGATCCCGCCGGGGCGTGCGGCTGGAGACAGTGAGCAGACACGGCGCGGACCGGTGGCAGGAGCGCCGGCCAGATGCTCCAGATCGGCCCCCGGCATCGGGAACTAAGCAACCTCTGCTCAGGTGGGGCTGAACAAGCAGGCCTGTGGGAGAAAGGGGTTTTAGAAGACGCAGTGGGAGGGCCCCGGAGGCTGTGGCCCTGGGCCGTGCTGCAAGCTGTTCCCTGACCATGTGCTGGGGTCCCTGCTGGGCTTTCCGGGGACCCCTGGGGGTTTCCTCGGCTCTGCTGTCCCCAGCGCGCAGCGACACCCCTCCCCAGGGCTCACGGCACCTGAAGTGCTAGGACACGGTGACGTTTTGGGCACAGGTCATGCACTTTAAAACGTCCGGCTGGAGCCCCGCTGTAGAAACGTGTGCTCTCTCCCGGCGCCTCCCCTGACGTGCTGGCACTCTCACAGCGCCTGCCTTCGTCCCAGCAGATCCCAGGTGAGCTACGGATATAAGGCGAGGCATGTGGGGTAAAATGCGTCTCTCCTTGATAAAAGTAAGACCTGGAGTCACCACATTCGGCCCAAGTAGGAGAGGTGTTGGGGAGCGCCACGCAGCCTGTCCGTGGTGATTTGATCTGTAAGATCCCCCGCCCCCCGCAGCCCACACCTCGGTCTTGAGGAGCGTTCTGTGCCCCTCCGCCTTCGACACCGGCCCAGGTGCAGGCGGCCTTTTCCCAGCTTCCCGGCAACAATCTATTGCCGTGCTGTCCTGCACGTCCCCACGGCCACATGTGGCCATTCATATTCAAGCACTTAATTAAATAAAATTGAAAATTCAGTCCTCAGTCACGCTAGCCATATGTGGAGGGCAGAAGCCACAGGTGGCCAGTGGCTGGCTCTGTGTGGGGCAGAGTGGACAAGCCTTGGTCACCAGCACGGTGTGTGAGGCAGGTCCCGATGCCACGCTACACCTGAGCCACACCTGGTATGTCCTGGGGACTCAGAAGGAAGGCTCCCCGCCACCTTCCTAACCTCTGTGCCACTGTGACTGCCACTTGTTCACGCTGACCCCAGAGCACTCGCACTTCCTTAAGGGATCTGACCGTGGCAGTGACGGCAGCACCGGGAGACCCCGGATCCTATCCGCAGGCTCTGGCCTGGCCCTTGCATCCTCAGCATGGCGACACTCTCCTATTCAACACAGCAGCCTCCCACACAGATGCACACACACAGCATGCACGTGCACACACACTGCACACCTGCACACATAGCAGTACATACAGACACACATAAGAGTACATACAGGCACACACATAATGCACATGCACTCACACAGCATATGCACACACAGCAGGTACATACAGGCACACACAGCATGCACATGCACTCACATAGCACACAGCACATGCACACAGCATGCACATGCGTTGTCACGGTCTGGCTCAGTGACAGGAACGGAGGTGGTTCCGGTTCTCCCTGGAGCAGTCTAATGGGAGGCCAGCCTTGGAGGACACTAAGGAAGGGGCTTCGGGTGAAGCACACCTCGCTCATAACGGTTTCTGAAAGAATTAAGTAGTTTTGTTCAAGAGGATTTAGAATTGAGAAACCTTAGTACTTATAAAGTTCTCTGCAGTAAAAAACAAGTCCAACATCATTTTCTCAAAATATTTGGGATCCGGGTTTCTGTCCTTTAAAGGAAGGTTTGGAGAGGACATGTCCCTCATTAAGGCAAAATGAAGGAAGTTTGGCTTTGTCTGTTCTATCAAGTGCAGGAGAACAAGACTCATTTCTGGGAACAGGTGCTCACCAAAGAACCCAGGAGCAGCAGCAGCTGAGGGCTGGAGGCGGGCACACCCGTGAGAGGGGGGAGCACCCGTGGGAGACGGGCACACCCGTGGGAGGCGGGCACACCCGTGGGAGGCGGGCACACCCGTGGGAGGGGGAAGCACCCGTGGGAGGCGGGCACACCCGTGGGAGGGGGGAGCACCCGTGGGAGGCGGGCACACCCGTGGGAGGGGGGAGCACCCGTGGGAGGCGGGCACACCCGTGGGAGGGGGGAGCACCCGTGGGAGGGGGGAGCACCCGCGGGAGGCAGGAGCACCTGAGGAGCCTGTGCTGGCGGAGGTGATGTGGGAACTGTGCCCTGGGCTGGAGCCCTGGCCCTGGCTTCCCCTGTTCGGGGTGGGGGAGAGGGCCGTTTTGCTGTGGCTGGAATTCCGGAGCTGCTGAATTTAGGAAAGATAAAATACCACAGAGAAACAGTTGGGAAGGTTTGCAAGTTGTAGGACTTCCTTTCATGACTCAGCCCGAATTCAGGAAGTGGAGCAATGCGCGCTGCTCCTGCAGTGGCTTGGGCATGCGCCTGGGCACCGGGACCTGGGCAAGCCCCCGGCCCCCAGGTTACTGTGGTGGCAAAACCAAAATGTCTAAAAATTAGTGTGTGGGGTGCCAACTAAAAGTGTCTTCTTGAATTATGGCTTTGGCATTGCTTTCCTCCATTTCCATGTGAAATTCTCAACTCTACTTTGGTCTGGCATCTTCCCTCGCTGCTGCCCCGCGTCGCTGCCCACGTCGGGGTCAGCTCTGTCCAGGTCGCTCTGAGCCCCTGGACCTCCTGTCCTGCGTCCTGGCTGCAGGCCAGCGTCACTTAGAGGCTGTGAGGAGGCGGAGGTCTGGGCCCGGAGGGAGGTTCTGAGTGAGGCCCGGCTCGGGCCCTCAGGCCCGCAGCCCCTGCTCGCGCTGCGGGAGGGCGGCCGCTGTCCGGCGAGAGCCGCCTGGTTCTGCGGGAGCCGCGCTCCTGGTGACAGCAGCCACTCTTTCCTTCTGCGCATCAGAAACTCTTGGGCCAGGCTCGGGCCTCCTATTTCAGGAGCATCTGGAGGGGCTGGGAAGCAGGTGTCCGGGAGGATGAGGGCCCCGCTGTGCCCCGTCTCTGCAGAGCCCCAGCGCCTCCTACCTCCACCGCTGTCCCCCCACCAAAGCGCTGGAGCTGCGGCTCCCAGCCGCCCCTGCACACGCCTGCCCCTGCGGGACGGCCCCAGTCTGCTGGCTGGGAGTGTGGCCCGAAGGCCCGGGAATTTCCCTTGCTTGGCGGGCCCTGGGTAAGAGATCCCGGAGAAAACTTCTTTATTTCTGGACATTCACTTTCGTTACCACTCGGCGTGTGCGCCCTCCGTACTCTCAACTCCCCGCCTGTCTTGCGTGTCTTGGCTCTCCTTTGTCCTCGGGTTTTCCTGTCGCACTGTCCCTCTTTGTTAATCCCATTGCATTTTCTCAGGCTCCTCCATCCTGCCCACCTGGCTCTCTCAACCTAAAGCCTGCTCTCCTTTGCTGTTGAAACAACACCATCCTTTCTTTCCTCCTGTTTCCTGATCCCTGTCAGCTGACTGCCGATGACGCAGTGCCTCCCCAGCTCATCCCCTAACTTATGTGCATCCCTGGTTTGATTTGTTTTAGCAAAGCGCCTGCTGTCTCCAGCTGTTTGATCTCCTGGCGAGGTGTGAGGTCTGGATGTCATCTGCCCTCGGCAGGGTTGTCTGGTGGATGCTTCTATGGCCACACGCGTCTCCCCTTTTATTTAGTGTAAGTGTGGAGACTCGTGGGAGCTTCCTCGTGAGTAACTCTTGTTAGAGAGCAGCCCAAGATGTGTTCTAGCCTGACAGGGTCTTTCCTCATTCTCATTTGTGCTGTGTGTGCGTGCGTGTTTGTGTGTGTGCGTGTGTGTGTGTGTGTGTGTGTGTGTGTGTGTGTGTGTGTGTGTGTGTGACAGAGAGAGAATTGGTTGAATGTTTATTTCTCCCCAGGGAGGCTGCTGGCTATTCAAAACCTCTCCACCCTCAAGAAGATGCTGGCTCCCCAGGGCTGTGGGGCCGGTCTTTGCCTGAGGTCTGCAGCTGCCCCTCCCGGACATTCTTCCCTGAGGGTCTCTGTGCCCCAGGTCCAGCCTTTGCTGCATAGGGCTCTGCTCACCGTAGGGTTGGGGTTCGAGGGGTCCCACGGCCAGTCTCTGTCTTGTTCTCGCGGTGGGTGATTTCAGAGAGAAGGAGGTTGTGAAACCTTTACTCTGTCAACACCCAAGCTGCCTGATATGTATCGTATGGAGTAGCTTAGAGTCTTGGGTATTTTGTTTGAACAACTAAGTGTCTGCAGGAACAGTTACCGGCCCCAGAAGTCCATGCAGCCTCGGCTTCTGTCGGCCTCTGACCCAGCGGGCCAGTCAGGGCATGGTGGTGGCTGCTCTCACCCGTGCACTGGTTTCCACAGTAACCTGTCCTTTCCCGTCATGTGTGCTATGACCACAAGGCCGCGTGAAAGTTCTGGAGGTCTCTCACATGGGTAGGCGAAGCCTGCGCCCTGCGGTTAGCACTCTTACGGTAGCGTCCAGCATGTCCTCGGTGAGCAGGTCTGCGCGGTTTCCAGGCTGACCGGCAGCCCCTGAGCGACGGATGAATGCTGACTCTCACACACATTTCTGTGAAAGAGAGACTAAGGCACTACTTGGCTATCGCCGCCAAGGAGCCCTGTGTGCCTGCCTCCTCAGGTTTTTCTTGGAATAACAGCTTGAACTGAAATTAACCTCTAGACAACCAGCAGGGCAAGCATCCTTGAGAAAGCACATGCTTCTACAAGGCCGGGTCTAAAAGACTAAACAGAGATTCTAGCAAAACACCCCGGGGCTTGGACTTGTTTGGAAAAGTCAAGGTAGGGGCTGCCGCCTTTGGCAAGGTCCCCCCAGAGGCCTCCAGCCTTTCGGAGAATCCTCCTTACAGACATGCCAACCAAGTCCCATGCTCCCCACACGCGGTGAACTTGCCTGCTCGCCGCATTGATGGAGCGGTCCCGGTCTCATGGTGGGCGAGGCGCTGAGTCACCGGGTGTGCATGAGCCGCTGAGCGGGACCGGGACATGCTGCCAGGGTCCTTTCCATGTCAGCTGAGGGCCACATTTTTCGAGTTTTTGTGCTTTTTGTTGGTGATTTTACTGTTTAAACTTGCCCACGTGCATAGTGCAAGTACTGCTCAAGGACTTACAGGGGAAGGCTGCGCCGTGCCTATGGAGACAATGCCTGTGAGCGGCAGCGCAGGCCACGAGCTCAGTGTCAACTAGTGAGCGCCGCACAGTCCATAGCGTATCCTCACAGAGGCGCACGTGGAGCGGCTGTGAGGGGATTGGTAGAGAACACTGACCTGAGGCTCCCGGCCCTAAGCCTGACCCTCCCAAGAAGCAGAGTGTCGGGCAGTGTTACAGCACATCACTATCACAAGTATAAGGTTGCCTGTATTCTCTCTCGTACACAGCAAGGAAGTCACTTTTTTTTATAAGACACGATGGAAACAATTGACTGCTTTATAGCACAGCGCAAATATCCTAGCCCTGCCTTCGACTAGTTGACTAAGTCAGCGAGCGTGGCCAGTGAGTGTGGACCATGAGCGTGGCCAGTGAGCGTGGCCAGTGAGCGTGAACCATGAGCGTGGTCAGTGAGCATGGCCAGTGAGCGTGGACCATGAGCATGGTCAGTGAGCATGGCCAGTGAGCGTGGCCAGTGAGCGTGGCCAGTGAGCATAGTCAGTGATAGTGGCCAGTGACCACAGCCAATGAGCGTGGCCAGTGAGTGTGGCCAGTGAGCGTGGCCAGTGAGTATGGACCATCAGTGTGGTCAGTGAGCATGGCCAGTGAGTGTGTACCATGAGCGTGGACCATGAGCGTGGACCATGAGCATGGACCATGAGTATGGACAATGTCCCAGTGATGAAGGAAGGAGGAAACATTGCCTTCACATGCCCTGCACTGTGTAGTCACTGTAGTTCTCTGTGTTAGTGCTCACATTAGGTTAAAGGCTGTGCATAAGGAAATGAAGGAGATTAAGATGATAAGGCCCATAGTGTCTCCGTAATTTGGGACAAGGTTATGCTTTATTAAGTACCTGGTAGAAAGTAACACTAGCTAGCACCTAAATGGGACATATCCAGGTTTGCTAGCCGTGTTTCATTGGGGAGGTATGAAAAATACATACAGGAGGGCTGTGTGCTACATGTGGGAGGAGTCGGGGCCTGGGGTGTGGCACTCTCTCGTGACCTGAAGTGGAACACTCACTGGCCACGCTCACTGCCCTCGCCTGTGGCTGCCGTAGATTTGAGATGAGCAAGTGGGGTTCCTGCCTGGAAAAGACTGCAGCCCCATTTCAGTCACTGACTCATTCATTATTATTCAATTTGACAAATGTTTGTGGACCAGATAATGCCATATGAATAGTTCATTCATTCATTCATTTGTTCATACATGTGATGTGATTATGGAGCATCTGTTATGGGGTAATCATGCCGGATCATGTATTCGTTCTGTCATCTGACAAATGCTTATGGCCATGTACTATAAAGTACTCATCTAACTAGATGGCCTTTTCCTAAGGAAAACAAGGGTGAGATGGCAGCAGACTGCTCATCACAAACAGTGCAAACCTGAATGAGCTGCGAAATGTTGAAGGAAAGACAAAACAAGCACTAGCTTATAACCTGTATCCGGCTAAATTTTCCTTCGAAAAAGAGGACAAAGCGAACTTCCTTAGACAAGCAGAGAAAATGTGTCCCTGGCAGACCGGCCCTACAAAAACATTAAAACAAGTTCTTCAGGCGAAAGGAAATGATGCAGGTCTAAAACGAGAGCCCACCGAGGGAAGGACAGCATCGGAGAAGGAAAGGTAGTGAAGGTAAATGAAACATTTAATTCTTCTACGTTTTAATTGATCTTAAAAGGTAACTCTGTGTAAAGCAACCATGTATTGGGTGATGATCGCGTGTCCGTGGGTGACATGAGTGAGCCTTGTCATGGGGGGAGGAGGGTGGGAGTGCTCTGTGAGGTGCCTGTGCTGTGTGAGGCAGTACAGTATTACTTAAGGATAGAATTTTAGGTTGTAAAATGTATGCTGTAAACTCCAGGGCAGCCAATAAAAATTTAAAAAAGATGTAAGGGGAAAGTATAAAATGGAGTCATGTGAAATGCTTGATTAAAAACCAGAGGAAGCACAAAAAGAGAAAAAAAGGAAGAAAGAACAAATGCAATGAATTAAAAAACACACAGTTACAAACATGGTAGATATTAATCTAACTAAATCAATAATCACTTTAAATGTAAATAGTCTACGTACACTAATTAAAACAAAGAGTTTGTCAAAGTGAATAAAAAAACAAGACCCAACCCTCTGTTGCCTACAGGAAGCCGCTTTAAATGTAGACACATAGGATGAAAAGCAGTGGGATGGGGACAGATCCTCTGTGCCAGGAGCTATGAGAAGGAAGATGGAGCACTACATTCATGTCACACAAAGGAAGAGTATCGGGGTGAGGAGGGGTGCTGCCTAGTACATGTGTAGCACACAAGGAGAGGCATGAGAAGGCACAGGGCAAACACTGGCAGGCCCCAGGGGCACAACAGGTGACGGGGATAAGCGGAGGTTCCGTCGCCCTCTGCCAGGACCGGGGTCAAGCGGGTGGAAAACCAGAAGGACGCAGGTGACCGAGCAGCACTGTCAATCCACTGGACACCTAAAAGACATCCAGCCCAAGCACAGAACACCACACATCCCTGTCACACCACAGGGGCCAGCACCATGGCGGAGCACGTTTTTGGAAAACATACATAAATAAATGAATAAAAAGTCATACAAAGTGTGTTCTCAGAACACATGGAATTAAACTAGAAATAAGTAACAGAAAGATAGCTGTAACGTTCCCAAATATTTGGAGATTAAACAATTTCCAGTTATAAGAAATACCCTGTGGATCAAAGAAGAAGTCTGAAGAGAAATTTAAAAATAAACTCATAAAAAGTCAAAAATATATACATATTTTGAATTGAATACACATGAAATACAGCGTATCGAAATGTGTGGGATGCAGCAAAAGCAGTGCTTGGAAGGAATTTACAGCATTAGGCATATATATTAGATAAAAGGAAGTTATAAAATTCACCTTAGACATCTATGAAGAAATAGCAAAATGACTAAAGCAACAAGAAGAAATAAAATAATTAAAATTGTAGCAGAAACCATTGCAATTGAAAACAGGAAAGCAATAGAAAACAATTTAAAGACCCAGAGGTGGTTCTTTGAAGAGATCAAGAAAATCAATAAGCCTTTAGCCAAAGTAAACAGTAAAGAAAGGAGCGAAGACACAAATGACCAGAAATAAAAGGGCCGCTGCCGGGTGTCAAGGTCCGCATCCACAGCGACCAGCCGCGTGGACAGCTTCCCCTGTCAGCTTCCTCCCCGAACACTCAGGCCCGGCGTAACCAGGAGGGAAGCACCAGGCAGGCCCCAGGAAAGCCCCCGGCAGCTGGTTCAAGCTCCTGTGCCCTGGACCTGTGGGCATCAAAAGGACAACAGCAGGAGACTGGACAGCTCTCTACTCACAAATACAGTCACTTAGGTGACATGGACTCATTCCTGACAGATCAGACCACCAAAGCGCACTGAAGTAGCCTGAATGGCCCCATTTTTTTCCCATTTAAATCAACAATTAATACCTCCCCGCAAAGCACCATGCTCACAGGGTTTCATTGGTGAGCTGTACCAGACATTTAAGGAGGCAATTACACCTATTTTTAATAATTTTCACTTCCAGGAAGTAGAGGCAGAGGGCTGAGGCCTGAGTGTGAGATCACGCTTTGATGGCTGTCGATGCAGATGGCTACGTGGAGAAGCGCTGTAGGTGTGTGTACGTGTGCAGGTCGAGCTCACACACATTTCCTCTCTGTCTGAGCGGGTCTAGAATCAGTGGCATCCACGTGCCAATGAGCACACCTGGCACCCAGATGTGGTTTCTGAAGCCATTTTAATAAAAGATTGAGAAAGGAGAGGTTCTGGCCCTGGAGCAGTAAATATAGAAGCTGCACAGAGAGTCCTGCATGCAGAGGAGCCGGCAAGCCCACATGCTGGGGCTGCGCCACAGGACCCGGGAGTCGCTGCCCTGCGCCAGCGGCCGAGCCAGGCGGGAGCAATGAAGCAGGTGCGACTGCACTATCACCTACTGTGTAGACTCAGGGCCCTGGCGTCCGTATTCACACAAGCCAATGACTGAGTGAGTAAGTAAGCGGGAGGATAAACAAGCCTAGCTGCAGGATTCCAGACCACAGCGGGCGGAACCCTCTTGCCGCTCCTCCTCCAGCGCGCTGCGCAGAAACCCGGCGGGCACCGCCGCTGCCGGGTGTCAAGGTCCGCATCCACAGGGACCAGCCGCGTGGACAGCTTCCCCTGTCAGCTTCCTCCCCGAACACTCAGGCCCGGCGTAACCAGGAGGGAAGCACCAGGCAGGCCCCAGGAAAGCCCCGGCAGCTGGTTCAAGCTCCTGACCAGCGCTCACCAAAAACAGGGCGAGTCTAAAAGCTCCCGGGAGGCACAGAGCGGCGTACAGCATGGCATCTTGGGTGGGGTCCTGGAGCAGAAAAACAGACATTGGGTAAAAACAATCAATCAAAGAAGGTAAAGAAGTATGGGTTTTGGTAATAATGTGCCCCTGTTGGCTCACTAGTTGTGAGAAGTGTACCCTAAGTCATGTAAGGCGTTCGTAGCCGGGGACACTGGATCTGGGTCTGTGGAAACCCTGCACTGTCTTTGCACTTTTCCTGGAAATCTGAATACATTCTAAAAGTAAACGTTGACTCGAGGAGTAGAGATGGATCGATATAACCTCTGCCTTTGCCAGGGAGACAGGCGTTCACCAATGGTCACCAACATCGAGGTAGGGGTCAAGTCAGAACTGTGGTCACAGCTGCAAAGGACAGCACAGGAGCCAGGGACTGGGTGGTTCGGGCAGCGAGGACGCTGTCCAGAGAAAGCACAGAGGGAGCGGGCGTGGGGTGAGCGGGCTGCCTGCTGGGAGGGCTCGGAGCTCCCGGGTCGGTGTGGGCTGGCGGGTCTTTAGCAGAGAAGTGGGACCAGTGTTGTTTGAGGAGTGAGCATGGCTGAGGGCTGGAAGGTGAGGCGGACAGGAGCGTGATTGAGGTGTCACTCCCAGGCCCTGGAGGAGGGAGCCATCTAAGAGGGTCCGGGTGTCTGTGTCCCTGCGGTCACATGGGTGATACCCTCCTGCCGAAGTTCTCAGGCCTGTGAGCCCAGCGCCTGGTTCTGCAGTCGGGCGGGGCCTGCGCATTTCCAGCCCCTGCAGGTTCCCGGTGATGCTGGTGGCGCTGGGGCCAGGGCTGCGCGTGGAGAGCCTGGGGGCGGGGGGCGGCCAGGAGGACCCTGCGGCCCTGGCTGGGACTGAGGAGACTGCTGACCTGCAGACGCTTCTGCCCCGGCGCCAGCGTGTCCTTCGGAGGCAACCGCCCACCTTGAGCCCGATGTCCAGTCTGTGGACGGGGAAGGACGGCAACGTTACTTTTGGGGGTGTTGTGCGGGTCAGCTGGCACCCGGCCCAGGCAGGTGGGTGCTCCTGGAGCAGCTCCTCCGCCATCCTGGGCCTCTTTACCGTCCTCCTCACGGCCACCTGGCCGCACACAGGTGGACGCCCAGCCCCTGCCAGTCGAGTTTCTTACGTACAAGGGCAGTGCTTGCGTCACAGGGCTGTCACCTTCCAGGTTGGGTGAGGCTGGCACCCGTTGCTTTCTGGAACACGTCCCCTTGCTGCACCTGGTGCACCCACACAGGGCTCCTCCAGCTCCTGCGCCAGAGAGGGCTCCCCAATAGCCTGCATCCCGTGGCGCGTCCTCCCCGTGCGGAGGGAAGCCTGGCTGCCCCTCTCCCAACTGCGTTTCCGCGTGGGAGACAATGGAGCCGGGAGGGAGAGTATGCAAGTGTTTAGTGGATGCTCGAGAAGCGCCTCCGCGTCAGCCCGAGGGGCGCAGCCAGAGCCTCTGTAAGGCGGTGCCTGCTGCGCGGAGCAGCTGTGGGCAGCACTGCTGGGCTCAGGGTCAGAGAGAGCTGGCTGCCGCCGTCCTGGCTTAACGCCCGCACCACCCAGCCTCCCCGTCCCGCTGAGTTGGCACCCTCAGGTCTCAGCTAGGGCCTGGGTAGGACTTCTCTCCTCTTTGGAATTTTAATATTACACTGTCCTGGGGTTTTAAACAATGCAGCAATGAGAAAGGTTGGTATGCCCTACCTGGCAGTTTGAGATCCAGTTCACTTGGTAAGAGCTCTTGGGAGAGTGCATGTCGTCCATCAGCATGCACTGAGACTCCTGTCTGTTTGGGGGATCCATGGCCTTGTCCTTGGCGTGTCCTTGTCTTATTTTACTGTGCAATTGGAAAGGCCCTGCGCGCGGGAGATCTGCATTTCTGCTCTCTGGCGGCTTTGCACGCGGACACTGGGGAGCAGCCCAGGTCCCAAGGCCCAGGTGACCGGAGCTGGAGGCGTGCCAGCTTGCAGGCTGGGCTGCTGCTGTCTCACCGTCCCCCCTGTCCTCCCTTCAGGCACTTCTGTCCACTTGGTGGGCTTTTTCCTCCCACACTCCATGCTGGCCTGGCCTCCTGATTCCGGCCTGCATTTGGGTCAAATATGTAAGAGTCGAGTCAATCCAGAACCGTGACCCCAGAAGTCCGTTCCCAGTGGGAAGGCCCCTCAGGTCTCAGCAGCTCATATCTGTGCTCCTGGGTTTCCCCTGAGCGGCCGCGCGCTCCCGCCGAGCACCTGCCCGCAGAGCTGGGGTCAGCCCTGGCCATCCTACCTCTCTCCTGCCCTCGCCACCTGGCTAAGCCTCTCTCTCCTGGCACATAACCTTTGCCGCCTATTTAAGCATTGGGTGTATTTATGTCACTGGTTTCTGAAACCTAAGGACACTGTCATAGCTTCTGTAATAGTTTGCAACGAGTCACTCAGTTATTCTTTAACTGATTAGGAAAAAACGATAGAGATTTTTACATGCATGTTCAGTAAAACTTTCTGTAGATGTCCTAGTCCGCAGGCGCGTGCCCGGTGTTCAGAGCAGGAGGGTGCCCTCTGCAGCAGCTGCAGGCCCTGCAGATCCTGAGAGAAGGGAGGGCTGGGCCAGGAAAGGGCGCCCACGGCTGAAAGCCCCGCAAAGCGCCTGTGGACCAGGCAGGAGGACCCGTCACGGAGGTGGCCGGGTCCCCGGAGCTCTGGGCTCTGAGAGGGGTCTGGGAGTGCCATCGGGAGCAGGGCCGGAGCCCAGTCGCCTGCGGCCTGTCTGTGTTCCCTGGGAGGTTTGCCCCGATGACGAGAAAGCCAGCGAGAGCACTCAGCCACATTCAATGCGAGTTCTCTGTATTATTTTCTCTCGTTTTTCTTTTTCCCCAGAGGAGAGTGAGCAGTGAGGCGGTACAGGACACACTGGCTGGGTAACAGTCAGTGGGGAGATGTCTTTGGACCCGCTCGGGGTCCAGCTGCCTCAGCCCACTGGATGCAACCCTCCCTTCCTCTTCTGCTCAAGAGGAACGTCACCCCTGACTGGTGGCTCAACTGGTCGGAGCGTTGTCCTGGGCAGCAAAAGGTTGTGGGCCAATTCCTGGTCAGGGCACATACCTAGGTTGCAGGTGTGGTTCCCAGTCAGGGCACATACAGGAGGCAACTGATCAATGTTTCTCTCTCACATTCATGTTTCTCTCTCTCTCTCTCCCCCTCCTCCCTCTTGTCCACTCTCTCTCTCTCTACAGATCAATGGAAAAAATGTCCTCCAGTGAGGATTAAAAAAGATAAATTAATTAATTTTAAAAATAAAAAGAGGGACCTTACTAGTGACACCTTCGATGGCCCCTGCTCATTGATTACTAAGTCCAGTGCTCCTCTTAATAGCCAGCTGCCTCAGGACACACACCTGTGCCATGTGGACGGGCAGGGGGCGAGGGTCGTGCAGAGGGAACCGCTCCTCCCAGTGCGGTCAGAGCTGGGTTTGCTGTCACTTCTCTGAAACCGACCAGCCACCCCTGACCAGCCCAGGCAGACCCTCTCTGTAGACCCGGTCTCTTTCCTCTTTCATATGCAAATGAATGGAACCCACAGATGATTTTTTCTTTTTACCCAAGACCTGACACGATTTTCTTCAGCAACAAGCTTCAGAGGAAATTCCCGGGCAGGGTTTCCCAGGCTGCTTTGCGTTGAGCTGGCTGTGTGGCTTTGGGCACGAGAAGCCCAGATAGCTGTTCGCATCTTCTTTATTTTGTTCCCCAACATGGTAGGGTATGGCAGAAATGTCCCCGGCTGTTTTGTTCCCCAAAGCGCCATCCACTTCTTCCACTGTCACCTCAGCCACAGCATATGGGCAGGCTCCGCGGCCAGCGCCGCGAATGAGCCGGCAGCCGCCCGGCTGCGAGCGCCTGGGAGATGCTCCCTGCGGGAAGCGGCAGGGGCTGCACCCTGTGTCTCGGTGCCAGGGCTCGGTGGGTCTCAAGAGAAGCAGAAGCCTTGGACCCGAGGCCTGGGCCTCTGAGAACCAGGACAGGCCAGCAGCCTTCTGCTCCCAGGCCGAGTTTAAAAGCACTAAGATGAACAGATTTAGGGAACAAGAGTGCTGCCTTTAAAAACACTCTTACACCGGGACACATGGTCGTCCTTACAGACGAGGTTGGGCCTGTTTTGCAGGCGGGAGAGCAGAAGACTGTTTTCAGTTGACCCTCATTGCTTATGAAATCTATACCCACAATTCGCCTTCTCCCTAGTGTGTCTGTGAAACCCCAGTGAGTACGCGCGGCGCGGTGTGCGCTTCGTGGGCCGCGCAGAGAAGGGAAACCTGCGTCGCCCACGCGTCCCTTCCCGGCTGAGGCTGAAGGACGCCTGCTCCTTTTGTCTCGGCTCCCACCGCGCCGGAGGGTCCCTCTCGCGCTCTGCTCAGAGCCCCTGCGGTCGGTCGGCCAGCGTTTGTTGTGCTCCTTGGGGCTGTGCTGTTGGAACGGCCGCAGCACAGCGCCGAGTGCAGCCTGGCTCCGCGGGGAGGGAGGCAACGCCGTGCAGCGCTGTGGCCCTGAGCTCAGTGTGACAACGTCAGCAACATGCACAAAATATGTTTATTCAAAGAGCAGCACACAGAAAACCAGGCCTCTGTGGACCGCTGACTCAGTTGCCGTGACCACGGGCTTCCAGGGAGAAGGCACAGCCTTCCGCAGGAGCAGGAGCGGCTCAGTGCCCACGGTGACGTTTGGGGCCTGCTGCCTGCTTAGCGAGAACCCACTAAAGACGCCGAAGGCGACGAGGATAGGGCGAGGAGTGGGATTGATAGAATGGGGAGGAAGGCGGGGAAGCAGCAACTCGGTGGAGGCGTGGTCTCACTGTGTAAATCAAGGCCCTGCGTGGAAAGGCAGCTCTCCGTTTGCAGGGGCCAGGTGCGGGTGCTGGGAGCTGGGGCCCCTGGTTGCATTTGTGGCCACTGAGTGTGGACGCAGGGGGGTTGTGCCTAGGTGTGTCCAGATCTCGGTGTCTGCTGCCTTTCAGGAGGGTCTTGGGCAAAATGGAATTGTGTGGGGCCAAGCAGCCAGGATAGTGAATGTACTAGAATGACATTGAGTGGGGAGGGCGTGGAGCCTGGAGCAGGTGAGCCTGGAGCAGGTGAGCCTGAGCAGAGCTGGGAGCAGGTGAGCCTGAGTAGAGTTGGGAGCAGGTGAGCCTGAGCAGAGCTGGGAGCAGGTGAGCCTGAGCAGAGCTGGGAGCAGGTGAGCCTGAGCAGAGCTGGGAGCAGGTGAGCTGGGAGCAGGTGAGCCTGAGTAGAGTTGGGAGCAGGTGAGCCTGAGCAGAGCTGGGAGCAGGTGATCCTGAGCAGAGCTGGGAGCAGGTGAGCCTGAGCAGAGCTGGAAGCAGGTGAGTCTGAGCAGAGTTGGGAGCAGGTGAGTCTGAGCAGAGCTGGGAGCAGGTGAGCCTGAGCAGAGCTGGGAGCAGGTGAGCCTGAGCAGAGCTGGGAGCAGGTGAGCCTGAGCAGAGCTGGGAGCAGGTGAGCCTGAGCAGAGCTGGAAGCAGGTGAGTCTGAGCAGAGCTGGGAGCAGGTGAGCTGGGACAGGTGAGTCTGAGCAGAGCTGGGAGCAGGTGAGTCTGAGCAGAGCTGGGAGCGGGCATCTGAGGACCTTGGGAAGCTGAACTGGATGCCCTGTGCATCCCGAGGGAGCTGAGGGTCAGGGCTGGAGGTGCAGAGGCAGGGTTGGGCTGCGAGAGTTCTTTCTGCCAGGTGCGTCCATCCCAGGCTGGACAGGGCCACTGGGGGGCAGTGAGCTGGTGCTGGCATCGTGCTCCCTCAGGACGGGGAGCCTCGGGCTGGATGCGTGTTCCCCAGGCTCCTCGGGCTCCGCACCGTGCTGTCCACGTGGCAGCGCAGCCCCTGCACCCTGGGAATGTGTGCTGAGACAGCGTGTGTGCTCATGTAGAAACTGGAAAGAGGCCCTGTGCTCACACGTGGCAGGCGCTGTGAGCTCTGCAGCCCTCCATGGGTGAGGGTCCGGGGGACACTCCGCCTCGCGGCTCCCGTTTAGGGCCAGAGGGCAGGCTTGGGCTGACGGTGAAGGAAGTGCACACTTGGGTGAGATCAAGATAAACAGGGCCATGAAGCTGCCTCAGCTGTGCTCCTCGGCAGGCACACACCCCTCTGAGGAGGCCAGAGCTGAGACCACATGCCTGAGAAGGAGAAACCGGGCAGGTTCACGTGAGGCCTGGGATCAGGAGAGGCCTCCCCGTGTGGACAGGAAGGAGGACCGAGCGCTTGGCACGGCGCAGGCGGGCAAGAGAGGGAAGGGCTCAGGCCATGCAGGGAAACAGGGTTCAAGGAGGATTTGGGGTGTCCCGGGGCTGGGAGCGGGCTCGCTGGCCTCACACTGCCCACTGTGCAGGGCATGGCCCAGGGGGAGGCCTGTGGAGGGCGGCCTGGGTACAGCTTCCATCCACATCACGGAGGGGTGTGCGGCTCCCAGGCTGCCTACGGGAGACAGCGCCAGGGCTTGGGGTGCGTGTTGGAGAAAGCCATGAGAGCGCCCTGGAGACCAGCGGGCTGCCTCCTAGGTCCCCACCCCGGGCAGGTGGTGCTTGCCCGGACTCCTGCTCCCTGAGGGGCCCGTTCCAGCACCGGCAGGTCACGTCCGGGAGGAGCGTGTCTTTTCTGACTCAGTGCTGAGGCGTACACGATGACCGAGAGGGATCCTGAAGTCTAGGGGCTCGTCCCGGCGGCTGGTTAGGGCTGGTGCCATTTCTCAGGTGGGAGAGGCAGAGGGAGGGCAGGCATGAGCCACGAAGGCTGAGTGTCGGGCAGACCCAGGTGGAGGCCTCAGGCATGCAGCATCCGGTCTGGGCGGCGTGCAGGGGCCTTGCTGGTAGGCGGTGTGGATGGGGAGGACGGGCTGCAGACCCAGCGCTGGGTGCTGAGCGAGAGGAGAGGAGCCACGGAGGGAGGGGGCAGTAAGGAGGGAGATTGACCCGCTGAAGTGGGCACTGCCAGGAGGCTAGGCCTGTGGAGGTGTGACATCAGGAAGAGCAGAGGCCAGGGAGGGGGTAAGGGGAGGAGGCGGGGGAGGGGTGTGGGCAGAGGGGAGGGCCGAGTGGAGGGGTCAGCAGTGGATGCACAGGAAGCTGGCCAAGCTCTCTCCTCTCTCCCTCGTGTGTGTACGATCACATGTGTGCACATAGAGCCTTTAAAACAAAACTGGACTCTCTGTACCCCTTATTTTGAAACTGGCTTTCACGTAATTTTAAGTCTGTCCACCTGCCAGATGCAGGACTGTTCCAGGGGCTGACAATGCAGCGAGCAAGGCATCCCTCCTGCCCACTCTCCGCTGGGGGAGCCCGGCCGGAGGGGTCAGGTGTCAAAGGGCCTCACCCATGGGGAGACCTGCGGAGAAGGGTGAGCAGGGTGCATCCTGGGCAGCCCGGGCACCGCAAGGCATTCCTTCATGTCCCACAACATGTTTCTATCACGAAATGCACTGTCACCTGGGCCCTGGGAAGGCCCAGACCCGTGATGCTGCAGAGTCGGGAGCTCACCCGACAGTAGCCTGAGGCCTCACCTGCTGGCAGCTGCCTGTCCGTTTCTCAGTGCTGAGCATTTGAATAGGGCGGTTCCCCACTTGGAGAAAATGCCTGGGAACGTTGAAGTGCACAGGACGGCAGCCACTCTTGGCTGCTGGGGACGCTCCCCGGGGTGTTAGGTTTGAGCTCAGACTCTCTGGGGTCCCAGGAGAAGGCAGCGGGCAGCAGCGT